>CM022945.1:114789404-115989404 GCA_012931725.1 Litsea cubeba
ACATAGCTGCTCCTGGTGTGAATGTCCTGGCTGCATACATTCCACAGGAAAAGAATTTATATCAAGGCTTTGCCTTCGAATCAGGAACCTCCATGGCGTGCCCCCACGTTTCTGGCATTGTTGCGCTCCTCAAAGTACTTCACTCCGATTGGTCTCCTGCTGCCATCAGATCAGCACTAACGACCACTGGTACGATCAGTTAGTCAGAAATCAACATCTCAAAAATCAATATCGTCAAATTAGCTTGTTGCTCTTCCTCTCGATATGGCGTAAGAGTTAGGAAGTTTTATATAAATCGAAAAGGGGAGACTTTCTCATCTTCTGCATTATTCTCTCTCTAAAGTGAAACAGAGTGAGATCTTGATGATTTGGCAGCTGTTCATAGGGCTCGCACCCTTTGAGGATAATATAACATTATATTAACATGGAAGAGATACACTTGGCAGCTGTGAGATGCAATTAGGATGTATTTGTTACAATTTAGAGTTTGTTCCAGTTGTAATAAAGTTGTTAATTGCAGCATCAACATCTGGCCCATCTGAAGAGCCAATCTTTACAGTTGAAGACCCTCAAGAGGTTGCCAATCCCTTCCATTACGGAGGCGGCATCATGAATCCAGATCGAGCAATGGACCCCGGTTTGATATATGATATGGGCAAGATTGACTATGCTCATTACCTTTGTTTCATTGGCTTCAACATTTATTCGCATTCAATTGTTTGTCCCAGTAAAAAGCCTTCTTTGCTCAATCTCAACCTCCCCTCCATAACCATTCCAAACCTTAGAGGCTCTATGAGTGTTACCAGAATAGTTACTAATGTCGGTCCCGTGGATAGCACATATGTCGCTTCAATTGAGAATCCACTTGGTGTAAAAGTTGCAGTGAAGCCACAAAAGCTAGCCTTCAATGTGACTGTCAAGAAGCTCTCCTTCACTGTTACATTGTCCTCAAATCATAAGGCGATCGGAGGATACTATTTTGGGAGACTCATTTGGAGCGATGGAATTCGCAAGGTAACAAGTCCGATATCTGTGAGGACAGAAATAATACCTTCCTACACTGATCGCTTCTAAATTGCAATGTCATTATGGACTTTTCTAGTTCTATATATCTACATATGAATGTGTTATGGAATAATATTTCAGTATTGAATGATGTTAACTTTAATATACTCATGCCTGGCTGTGATACACTATGAGCTGCTCCACATTTCGCTCAGTGATACCCCTATGCTTCATAATTTTAAAGCACAAAAGTTTAGCTCTGCAGGTAGGTCACTACGTGAGCCCACTAACATAGACAAGCCTTAGACTCACTCCACCAAGTTGGAGCAAGTTGGACTGAGTTCTTAAACAACATTAATTTAACATTAATTTCAAATGGGACCGTATGGCATCAGGGATTTTCAATGTAGACTCCTGTGTTCGTGGATGGGTGGGAACAAAGCTTGTTTAGAAGCCTTCGAAGTTCTAGAGGTAACCAAAAAGGATACTAGTTCTATTTTAATCAATCAACATGCAGTGGATAAATAAAATAAACAGGATAGAACTAGCAATCCACCAATCACACACTACAAGAAGGCATACACAAATATTTTAACATGGAAAACCATATCCAGGGAGAAATCCACGAACCAGAAATCAAGAGACACACGAACACAGTTACAAGATATACTCATAGCTTACGTCCCTCAGTCTGTACCTTGACTTAAGGAGTGTAGTTGTTCTTGCACAACTTCTACTGAAACGACTTCCACCGTGCATCGTTCTCCTTACCGTTGATCTCTTCGCACCTTGTCAGCCAAGATTAACTATCTTCTACAAGAGAGTAGAGCAACAACAATCTTCTAGATTCAGCCTTTCAGAATAATATCCAATACTCTAGAGAATCAAGAATCACTCTCAGGGTATTCTCACCTCAGATTAATGAGAGAGCTAATTGATGTGTCTAATCTTGAATATGCACATCTCACTATAGGATTGAGATCAACACCCTATTTGTAACCCCAAATTCGTGCCTTGATGTTAGAGCACAAGTATGACTCAAAGTGGGAAACAAAGTCTCAAAAGGAAACAAATTCATAGCAGATCTGGACGATTTCCCGAAATTCCCGCGCATCCGATTGATCGCACAGTCCATCTGATCGATCGACCACCTAACATAACTGCGACGCTTCAATCATTCGATCGATCGGACAGAGGCTCCGATTGATCGTTCCTCGGTGGATTCACCCGGTCTTCTCTTTTCTTCGATTTAGCACTTCCGGCGACACAAACACAGTCCATTCTAAAATAAATTAGAAAATAGAACTCAATAGATCCAGGGTTTTGTCCAACCTATGAATTGGCCAACATAAATCTCAACCAAAGGTCTAGCTCATTTAGAAAATGTATTAAGACTTTGTGCCAAATATGTCAAGCCATACCAGACCTTTGAGGACTAGAAGAGTCTTTTTGAGTTGCCTTCATTATTAAACTAGTCTCAATTGCTCAGACTTCCTCCAAAAGAGAGAACTGATACTCTAACTGGAGCTCATCAATTAAAAGTTTGAATAGTTGAAAACGAACACCTTCATCTTTTATAGGTATGCCTTAATTTTTGTCTAATATGTGTGACCCCACCATAAGATTGAAGCTATAGCAAAAAATATATAAAAGACATGATCTTTTTTATTTCTTTATCTACATTTTTTTATAGGGCAGCACTACACAGCGCGTGGGCATTTTTTGGGAGAAAATACCGCTCTAGTTAGGCCCATTGAATGCAGGATGATCATGGAAGTCTATTGGATGGAAAGATCCATATAAGGCCTACCTATAAGAAAAATCCTCTTGAGTTAATAAGATCATCATAATCTTTTGATCCACGACCTTAAAACTTAATGGTTTAAATGCATCATTTTATCATGATTTTAATCCAACGGTTATGAAAAGTTGAACGAGTGTCAAACTTGGACTAGTGACTAATCATGTGGAAGCAGTATGTGTGAAAATATTAGATTTACTGAACGTGCATGGCCCTATGTAAAGAAAAAAGAGGAGCGGAAACATGGACGTTTTTAAAGTGAGGCATGTTTTAGAATTTACCCTTTTTATGTAACCTCAATCTTCCACATGGGCTAACTCATATGAAAGTAAAAATTGAACATATTCCATAAAAAGTGCTTATATTTTGAGTCGTCTAGATTATTCAACAGGAGGAGAAAGATGCCATTCAACAAATTATGAAGATAAAACCAAGAGGACAAAAGAAACCAAACCATCATGACCAAGGGACCTAAAATGACAAACGGACAGCACCATTCCCAGCATTGTCTAGTGCTTAGGTCCCGCATACGCACAATCTAGTGGCCGGCATATGCACTTAAAAGTCCTCGGTTTCATATAGCATATGCACTTTAAATAGCTTTTTTAACTTCCAGGGAACACCCTCGTGGAACGCATGGTGGGTAAAAGCTTGCAATTTTTCATTGTCTTGGTCCAAAATACCATCAGTCCATCATCTATCCGTTCTAAAAATTGGATCCATTGTTTTGACATTTTACAAATAAAATTTCATTCCCTGGCAGGCCCCTTTTCGGTTGTGGTACCAATATATATCCAATTCCATCCACAACCATGGATAAAAAAATCGGCCGCCACGCGATATATCAGCCGTGGCTGGCGACACCGCCACGCCACGGCCGAAATATCTGCTGTCGCACCCGTGGCGGCCGATTCCGTGGGGGGTTGGGGGGGTATAAAACCCCTTTTTGGACGAAAAACCCTTCTTTTCCTTCACTTATTGCTATGTTTTCTTCCTCTTTTCCATTTTCTTCCTCCTAAGTGGTCCCAAGTGTCTCCTAAGTGGATTTTCTCAAGATTTCTTGCCACCAAATCACCAACATTCAACTATTCAAAGGATTTTAAAGATTCTAAACAAGAATCTTCACAATATAATGGCATCATTGGCTTGTTTTATTGTAGATCCATGCATCCTTTTGATCTTGTATGCATATCTTTTGTTTTTTTTTAAATATTGTTATTTTATTTTCGGATTTAAGTTATTTAAAAAAAAACCATTATCACTTATGAAAAACTCATGAAACAACTTGAAAATAGCTTCATATTGTTAGATCTATGGTTCCCATAGATCATTCCAACATATAATGCTTGTTTTTCAATTTTTTTCCTTTTTTTATTTTCGGATTTTTTATATTTGTAAAAAAATTATTTTTAGTAATTGAATGCCAATCAAATGTCTTGAAAAGGGCTCCTAGATTATAGATCTATGTTTCCCATAGATCATTCCAACATATAATGCTTGTTTTTCAATTTTTTTCTTTTTTTTATTTTCGGATTTCTTTTATTTTTGTAAAAAAAATTATTTTTAGTAATTGTATGCCAATCAAATGTCTTGAAAAGGGCTCCTAGATTATAGATCTATGTTTCCCATAGATCATTCCAACATATAATGCTTGTTTTTCAATTTTTTTCCTTTTTTTATTTTCGGATTTCTTTTATTTTTGTAAAAAAAAATTATTTCTAGTAATTGTATGCCAATCAAATGTCTTGAAAGTGCTCCTAGATTATAGATCTATGTTTCCCATAGATCATTCCAACATATAATGCTTGTTTTTCAATTTTTTTCCTTTTTTTCTTTCGGATTTCTTTTATTTTTGTAAAAAAAGTTATTTTTAGTAATTGTATGCCAATCAAATGTCTTGAAAAGGGCTTCTAAATTATAGATCTATGTTTCCCATAGATCATTCCAACATATAATACCTATTTTTCATTTTTTTTCATTTTTTTATTTTCGGATTTCTTTTATTTTTGTAAAAAAATTATTTCTAGTAATTGTATGCCAATCAAATGTCTTGAAAAGGGCTCCTAGATTATAGATCTATGTTTCCCATAGATCATTCCAACATATAATGCTTGTTTTTCAGTTTTTTTCCTTTTTTTTATTTTCGGATTTCTTTTATTTTTGTAAAAAAAATTATTTCTAGTAATTGTATGCCAATCAAATGTCTTGAAAAGGGCTCCTAGATTATAGATCTATGTTTCCCATAGATCATTCCAACATATAATGCTTGTTTTTCAATTTTTTTCCTTTTTTTATTTTCGGATTTCTTTTATTTTTGTAAAAAAAATTATTTCTAGTAATTGTATGCCAATCAAATGTCTTGAAAAGTGCTCCTAGATTATAGATCTATGTTTCCCATAGATCATTCCAACATATAATGCTTGTTTTTCAATTTTTTTCCTTTTTTTCTTTCGGATTTCTTTTATTTTTGTAAAAAAAGTTATTTTTAGTAATTGTATGCCAATCAAATGTCTTGAAAAGGGCTTCTAAATTATAGATCTATGTTTCCCATAGATCATTCCAACATATAATACCTATTTTTCAATTTTTCTCATTTTTTTATTTTTGGATTTCTTTTATTTTTGTAAAAAAAATTATTTTTAGTAATTGAATGCCAATCAAATGTCTTGAAAAGGGCTTCTAAATTATAGATCTATGTTTCCCATAGATCATTCCAACATATAATACCTATTTTTTGATTTTTCCCTTTTTTTATTTTCGGATTTTTTATTTTTGTAAAAAAAAAATATTTTTAGTAATTGAATGCCAATTAAATGTCAAGAGAATGATTCTTAAGTGTTAGATATATGTTTCCTCTAACATGTTTTGTTGTTTTTTTTTAATTTTTAACATACTACTTGTTCATATTTATAGGTATTCAGTCTTCTATTGTGCATTTGTTTTTGCCAATTAATTTTTGAAAATGCCTCGTGATATTGATCCCGCATAGAGCTTTGGTGAGGCAGTTGAGAACAACATGTTAAAAATCAAATGCAAGTTTTGTGGGAAAGTGACCAATGGGGGCATTACAAGATTCAAGCACCATTTGGGCCACATTTCTGGCAATGTTGCTGGCTGTACCGAAGCACCAAGGGAAGTCAGGGAACAAATGAAAGCTTTGGTTAGCCAAAGCAAAGCTAGAAAGGTAGAGATAAAAGAAAAGAGGCAGCAAGATGTTGATGCTGCCCGTTATGATGTATTTGGGGATGAAGGTTTTGATGATGAAGATGCACAGATGGAGGCTGCACGCCGAGAGTCCGTCATGAGTCATCAAGAAGAATATGAACGTCGTGCATTTGCTGGAAGCAGCAAAAATTATGATGTAGGGGGCTCATCTGCTGTGCCAAGCAGGGGCAAGGCCATTGCGGGGGCAATGCGTAGGGCATTTAGCACCCGGAAACGGGATGTTGATGTAGAAATTATTTCTACTAGAAGAGCAGCTCCTCCCTCTGTTGATCCTCTAGCACATAGAAAAGAGGGAGCTAAACAACCAAATATAGCAAGTGTTATGAAAGGGGCAATGAAGTCTGCAAGAGATAGGTTAGCCAAAGCTACAGCGAAATGGCTAATTCACAAGAACATACCACCAACAGCAATAGATTCCCCTTATTTCCAAACAATTCTTGATGTTGCCGCTGAAGCTGGGCGGGGAATACAGTCGCCCTCTGTTTATGATGTGGGCACTAAATATCTCGAAGAGGAATATAAAGAAATAAAGGCATGGGTGGAGACCTTTAGGCCCATGTGGAAACATAATGGAGTCACCATTATGTGTGATGGGTGGACCAGCGGCACACAAACACAATTAATAAACTTTTTGGTACATTCAGTCTCTGGGTGTGTTTTTGTGAAGTCCGTGGATGCATCAGAGCATAGACGGACAGCTAAATATATACACTCTTATGGACAAGGTTGTAGAGACTGTGGGAGAGGAGCATGTTGTACAGATGGTTACAGATAATGGCGCCAATTTCAAGGCAGCCGGTGTGATGTTGGAGAAAAAGAGGCCTCATCTGTTTTGGACTCCATGTGCAGCACACTGTATAGATCTCATTATGGAAGAGATTGGAAGGAAGAAGAAAATTGTTGAAGTTATCATGATTGTTGGAATTTGAGATGACTTGAGAAGTCTTTTGATGAATTGAA
This sequence comes from Litsea cubeba, assembly GCA_012931725.1. Taxonomy (NCBI): domain Eukaryota; kingdom Viridiplantae; phylum Streptophyta; class Magnoliopsida; order Laurales; family Lauraceae; genus Litsea; species Litsea cubeba. The sequence continues at coordinate 114,796,396 of CM022945.1, forward strand.
GAATTAGTATCTCAAGTATTGATTTGAGTTGGAATTATTGTCAACACATTGTCACAAGCATGATGATAGTAGGCTAGTGTTGAAAGAGCTGAAAAGAAGAAACAGAATTGAAACAGTCAGGAATTCAGAATTCCTGAAGCAGAGCACGCGGTCGACCGGGCACCCCATGCGGTCGACCGAGCAAGAAGAAACCTGCAGAAACAGATTTAGGCACCTCTCAGTTATTTTCGTGACACAGTGTGTCTTCGGTCGACCGGGACCCCAGGATGTCGACCGAGCTCGATAGTTGTCTAACTCCAGATAGTGTATGATGTCGACCGGGCACAGTATGATGTCGACCGAGCACGGGAACCAGAGTTGCGCGGAATTAGAAGTTTTGCACGAAAATTCAGCACTCTTATCTATTTCATTTGGGACTCTTTCTAAACGAATTGTAGCCTGTTTTAAATACAATTAAGGGTTACTATAACCTATATAAAGGCATGTATGGGTCGTTCTAAAGACACACCAGAAGAGAAGAGTTTTAGAGAGAAAATTGAGAGAGTTCTTGAGAGAAAGAAGTGCTGTTGCTGTGTGCTGTTGTGCTGCATCTTTCTACAGCAAGTGAGGACGAGGATGTGCTCTTGAAGATGATGTTTTCGTCCATGAGTTAAGTGTCTCTCTGTTTATGCTTTAATTTCAATTTGTAAGGGATTGAGAGAGAGAGAATTGTAGAAGGGAAGGGTTGTAGACAGAGTTTATCTTCTATTCTGTTTTTACATCAAGTTGGTGCTTGATGTCTGGGGTTTGGTGATCCTATCTGTGGGTGCAGATAAATTGTAAGGGGAGTCGGTGCTTCCTAGATAGTTGGTGCTATCTGAAACTAAGGGTTGGTGCTCTTTGTCGTTGGTGCGACTAAATATATTCAGACCTGTACCGGATCGGTGTTCGGACGGTTTTGATCCGTGGACGTAGCCTTTTGGTGAACCACGTTAAATCTGGTGTCATTGTGTGGTTTGACTTGTTTTGTTGTTGAATTGGACCTGTTTTTAGAAATCACTGATTCACCCCCCCCCTCTCAGTGATCGCGGTATCCAACAATTGGTATCAGAGCGAGGCTCCCTTGATCAGTTTAATACGCTAAGGGTGATCTCTTGTCAAATCACATGGCAGTCAATACAGCCCTCTGTTTGATGGTTCTAATTACTCTTTTTGGAAGATTAGGATGCAAGCCTTCATCAAATCTCTTGGCTATGATGTTTGGGAGGCTGTCAGAGCCGGTTACAATGCTGCCACCGTACCCAATGATACAGCATCGAAGAAGTTGGCAGACAACGACTCCAAGGCGCAGAATGCACTCTTTAGTGGCCTTGTGGACAGCGAGCTTGTCAAAGTAATTGCATGCAAAACAGCCAAGGAAATTTGGGACAAGTTGCAAAGCATACATGAAGGTGATGAGAAGATTAAAGAAGCCAAATTGCAAACTCATCGCTCTCAATTCGAGTCTCTTCGCATGGAGGAAAGCGAAAATGTTGACTCGTATATGCAACGAGTGAATGAAGTCACGAATGACATTCGTGGACTAGGGGAGGAGATTAAAGAGCCGGTCATCGTCAAAAAGGTTCTAAGATCTCTTCTTCCCCGGTTTGATTCAAAAGTCTCAGCCATCGAAGAAGCCAAAGATCTGAATGCATTTTCCATGGATGAATTACATGGTTCTCTAACTGCCTATGAGATGCGCATAGGAAAGACGTCTTCATCTGATAAAGAAGCGGCCTTCAAAGTTCAGAAAAAGGCAAAAGAGACTGCTGGTCATGATGTTGATTCTGATGATGATGAGCTTGAGGCTCAATTTGTTAGAAAATTGAAGAAAGGAAGCAATGGCAAGTACAAAGGGAAGCTACCCTTTAAATGCTTCAATTGTGGAGGTGTTGGTCACTTTGCTGCGAAGTGTCCGCTAAAAGAAGACAATGATAATGACTCTTATTCTGAAAAGAGTAAAGGAAAGAGAAATTTCAGAAAAAGAGGCAAAGCTAAAAACTTTCTATGTCAACAAGATGACAGCACGTCTGAATCTTCAGACGATGATGAATCAACCGAAGCTCTCTTCATGGTCACTGTTGAAGAAGAAGAAGAGCTAGATCCGGAAGAGGAAGAGGAGGCTGAAGTCAATCTTGAAGAGGAACTCATAGCCGCACTTGAGGAGCTTAGCATGGAACGCAAAACAAGTAAGAAAAATCTGAAACTTCTCCATGAATCTGAAAGTTCTATTATTGCTTTGAAAACTCAAGTAGAAGAATATAAAAGAATGGTAGAAGTCCTTGAAAACCAAATTAGTATCAAAAAGGAAGAGGCTATGAAACTTGAAACTGAGATCGCTAGAGCAAAGGCTGAAAATTTGGAAAATAGCAAAAAACTCAAAGCGCTCCAAGCGATTGAAGGGACTATGAAACTCAATGAACTACTGAAAGTTCAAAGACCTGCCCACTTCAGATTTGGTCTAGGATTTGAGAAAGGTGAATCCTCTAAGATTGCACCTCCTGAAAAGAAAGAGTTTGTGAAGCAAGTCACTGCACCTTCTAACTCTATGAAGCCCACTCAACCTAGAAAGGAGTCCATTCCTGTTAAAAAGGTAATGAAGACTAACCAGCCACAAAGAAGATACAAATTCTATGGTTATTGCTTTCATTGTAATATGTTTGGACATAAAAGAGCTGATTGCAAATTCTATGTAAGAAATAGCCCATTTGTAACTAGGAATCCTTTTTCAATCCTAAACAGCCACAAAATTGAGTGCTATATGTGTCATAATTATGGACACTTGGCTAGGGATTGTAGGTTGCATATTGCTAACAAATTTCAGGTTGAAAAGAAACCCAAGTTAGTCAAGGCTTGGAGAGCAAAGCAAAGTGCAGAAAGTCCCAAAGAATCTCTCATTGTGCAAATGGCATTCAATGCACAAAAGAAGGCAGCACCATGGGTCCTTGATAGTGGTTGTTCAAGCCATATGACTGGTGATAAAGAGAAATTCATCAAATTACAGCACTATGAAGGCGGTTCAGTGAAGTTTGGCAACAATGATGGTGCCAAAATCTGCGGAAAAGGTGTTATTCAGCTTATGGCAAACAAGATCAGATCGGAAGAAGTCTTATATGTGTCTGGATTGAGACACAACCTGCTTAGTGTGAGCCAGATCTGTGACAAGGGTCACGAAGTTATCTTCACAAAGAATGGGTTTGCCATCAAGAAGAGTAGCAACGGCAAAACAGTGGCAACTGGATCAAGAACTGCTGGAAATCTCTATACATTGTCAGATGGAGCTGAAAAGACCTGCTTGATGAGTCGGACAGAGGAAAGTTGGTTGTGGCACAAACGCCTTGAGCATCTAAGCTTTGATAACATGTCAAAGATTTGCAATTCAAAGGCTGTAAGAGGGATGTCTACAATTGAAAAGCCTTCCAATCCCATTTGCGACTCTTGCCAAAAGGGAAAGCAAACGAGGGTTATGTTCAAGTCAAAGGAGCATCATTCCAAGAAACCTCTTGAGCTAGTGCACACTGATCTCTGTGGACCGATGCGAACTCAAAGCACCAATGGAGATAAGTATTTCATGTTATGCATTGATGATTATACTCGTATGACATGGGTATTGTTTCTTAAGCATAAGCATCAAGCACTTGATCGTTTTAAAGTGTTTAAAGCACAGGTTGAGAATCAATTGGAAAAACGTATCAAGATTTTAAGGTCTGATCGTGGAGGCGAGTTCACATCTGAAGAGTTCACTAAATATTGTGAACATCATGGCATTCAAAGACAGTACTCAGCCCCTAGAACTCCACAGCAAAATGGAGTTGTGGAACGGAAGAATCGCACCGTACAAGAGATGGCTCGTACGATGCTAAGTGAAAGCAAGATGGCTGACAAGTATTGGAAAGAGGCAATTCATACGGCTGTATACATTCAAAATCGATGCTTGATCAGGCCACATGAAGACAAAACTCCCTATGAGCTATGGTTTGGAAGAAAAGCAACAGTCAAGCACTTCAGAGTCTTCGGCAGCAAGTGTTACATCAAGCGGCTCGAACAAAATCCGGGCAAATTTGAAGAAAGAGCTGACGAAGGTATATTTCTGGGTTACTCCTCTACTAGCAAGGCATATAGGTGTCTTAACAAAAGAACCAGAAAAATCATAGAAAGTGCTGATGTAAGAATAGATGAGAATATTGAACCAAAGAATGCAACTCATAATGACAGTCCAGTTTATGAGGACTCGAGTGAGATTGATGATGAGATGGCTGAATCTAATGATTCTGAGAAATCAAAGGATGACTCAGAAGATACTTCACCTAAGAAGCACAGCACTTGGGTAGAGCAACACCCTAAGGATCAAATCATTGGAGATCCTAAGGCAGGCGTTCAAACTAGACAAAGTGTAGTTAGCAATTACTCACTTGTGTCCACCATTGAACCCAAGACTATGGCTGAAGCCAGTCTCGATGAAAGTTGGTTGAAAGCTATGCATGAGGAGTTGGAGCAAATTGAGAAGAACTCAACATGGGAACTTGTTCCTAGACCTACTGATAAGAATGTTATTAGTACTAAATGGGTCTTTCGGAATAAGCTGAATGAAGATGGTCAAGTCATTAGAAACAAAGCAAGGTTGGTTTGTAAAGGCTATGCTCAAGTTGAAGGCATAGATTTTGAAGAGACCTTTGCACCGGTGGCTCATCTGGAAGCTATTCGTATGTTTCTTGCATTGGCAGCATACAAAACCTTCAAGGTATTTCAGATGGACGTAAAGTCAGCTTTCTTGAATGGTTTACTTGAAGAAGAGGTCTACATTGAGCAACCTGATGGTTTTCTCATCAGCAAAAATTCAGATCTAGTGTGCAAATTGAAAAAGGCTCTTTATGGACTGAAACAAGCGCCAAGGGCATGGTATGCAAGGCTGGATCTCTATCTCCGCAAGATCGGTTTTGGAAAAGGAATGGTTGATAGCAATCTGTATGTCAAAACTAAGTTAAGCAAACAGCTGGTTGTCATTGTTTATGTTGATGACATAATCTTTGGTGGCAATGATGAGGAGATGTGCAGGAATTTTGCTGAAGAGATGAAGAAAGAATTTGAAATGTCAATGCTTGGAGAACTAAAGTTCTTTCTTGGTTTACAAGTTCAGCAGCTGAAACATGGCATCTTCATATCACAAATGAAGTACATTAAGGAAATGCTGAAACGGTTCAATATGGAAGACAGCAAGCCAGTGAGCACACCAATGTCAACGAACACGAAGCTTAGCAAAGATGATAAGGCCTCGTCCGTTGATCATACCACCTATCGCTCTATGATAGGAAGCTTGCTCTACTTGACTGCTACAAGACCAGATCTTCTACAAGCAGTATGTATGGTTGCACGTTTTCAAGCAGCACCCAACTGAAACGCACCTTACAGCAGTGAAAAGAATCTTTCGATATCTGAAAGGTACTATGGAGCTTGGTATCTGGTATCCCAAAGGCAAATCCTTCACTCTTGTTGCATATTCTGATGCCGATTGGGCTGGATGCGTAGATGATCGCAAGAGTACTAGCGGCGGCGCATTTTATCTTGGAGAAAGATTAGTTGCTTGGCATAGTAAGAAGCAAGACTCAGTATCCCTTTCGACAGCGGAAGCGGAATATATTGCAGCGGCAACTTGTTGTACGCAAGTGTTATGGATGCGGCAAATGCTCTCTGATCTAGGAGTTCCTACAACGGATCCTACGCCGATCCTATGTGACAACACGAGTGCAATTCATATATCTAAGAATCCTGTTCAGCACTCTCGAACAAAGCATGTAGCAATTCGTTATCATTTTCTTAAAGATAAAGTTGCTGATGGAGAGGTCAAGTTGGAATATGTTCCAACAACTGAGCAAGTGGCTGATATTTTCACGAAACCTCTGCCAAAGGAAGTCTTCGAGTATCTCCGGAAAAAGTTAGGAGTTACTCACTCTCCTAAACCGTAGGAGTTGTGCTTGAAAGGGGGAGCAATGCATTCATTGAATATCCTATTCGCTCATCGGTTTGGTCCCTTTGGACTTGTTGTCAAAGGGGGAGAGATGTTATGCTATGATAGCAAGGAGAGATGTTAGGCTATGAAAGCTAGGAAGAGATTGTTGACAGTGCATGGTTGTTATTTCAGAATTTCAGAATTGGTTCCAAGTGAGTGTTGAAGTTCCAATAGTGTTGCCAACAATTCCAAAGGGGGAGATTGTTGGAATTTGAGATGACTTGAGAAGTCTTTTGATGAATTGAAGAATTAGTATCTCAAGTATTGATTTGAGTTGGAATTATTGTCAACACATTGTCACAAGCATGATGATAGTAGGCTAGTGTTGAAAGAGCTGAAAAGAAGAAACAGAATTGAAACAGTCAGGAATTCAGAATTCCTGAAGCAGAGCACGCGGTCGACCGGGCACCCCATGCGGTCGACCGAGCAAGAAGAAACCTGCAGAAACAGATTTAGGCACCTCTCAGTTATTTTCGTGACACAGTGTGTCTTCGGTCGACCGGGACCCCCAGGATGTCGACCGAGCTCGATAGTTGTCTAACTCCAGATAGTGTATGATGTCGACCGGGCACAGTATGATGTCGACCGAGCACGGGAACCAGAGTTGCGCAGAATTAGAAGTTTTGCACGAAAATTCAGCACTGTTATCTATTTCGTTTGGGACTCTTTCTAAACGAATTGTAGCCTGTTTTAAATACAATTAAGGGTTACTATAACCTATATAAAGGCATGTATGGGTCGTTCTAAAGACACACCAGAAGAGAAGAGTTTTAGAGAGAAAATTGAGAGAGTTCTTGAGAGAAAGAAGTGCTGTTGCTGTGTGCTGTTGTGCTGCATCTTTCTACAGCAAGTGAGGACGAGGATGTGCTCTTGAAGATGATGTTTTCGTCCATGAGTTAAGTGTCTCTCTGTTTATGCTTTAATTTCAATTTGTAAGGGATTGAGAGAGAGAGAATTGTAGAGGGGAAGGGCTGTAGACAGAGTTTATCTTCTATTCTGTTTTTACATCAAGTTGGTGCTTGATGTCTGGGGTTTGGTGATCCTATCTGTGGGTGCAGATAAATTGTAAGGGGAGTCGGTGCTTCCTAGATAGTTGGTGCTAACTGAAACTAAGGGTTGGTGCTCTTTGTCGTTGGTGCGACTAAATATATTCAGACCTGTACCGGATCGGTGTTCGGACGGTTTTGATCCGTGGACGTAGCCTTTTGGTGAACCACGTTAAATCTGGTGTCATTGTGTGGTTTGACTTGTTTTGTTGTTGAATTGGACCTGTTTTTAGAAATCACTGATTCACCCCCCCCTCTCAGTGATCGCGGTATCCAACAATCATGGCATGTAGAAGCATTACCAGATTTATTTATGATCATTCATAGCTTTTGAGCTTGATGAAAAGATTCACAAATAATCATGCCTTGATTCGTCCGGGATCAACTAGGTTTGCTACCCATTTCATTGCTATGGAGAGCCTTGTAAGGTTTAGAACAGAGCTGATTCAGATGTTTGTATCAGAAGAATGACTTCGTTCAAAGTAGGGCAATGCAACAAGTGGTCCGGAATTTGAGATCCCTAACTTGATGAGGGACAATAAGTTTTGGAAGAAAGTGTCTAATTTATTAAAGGTTTATGAGCCTTTAGTTAGAGTGTTGCGGCTTGTAGATGGTGATGACAAGCCAACAATGTGATATATATATGAAGCAATGGATCGGGCTAAGCAAGCTATCATGGAAAATGTTAGATATCATGAAGAATATATATAGATTATTGATAGACGGTGGGCTGACCAGCTGCACCATCCATTGCATGCTGCAGGTACTCAATAGTTATATCTATATTTGATGCTTTTAAAGCAAGCTATCGTTCTTTGATTGATGTTTAATCATTTTGCATTTCAACTTGTTTTCAATGTAGGTTTTTTCCTTAATCCCGAATTCTACTACCCCAATGCCCAACAACACAGCGATGTAATAGAGACGGAGTTGAGGGTAGGATTAAGGCAAGTGTTGAGAAAATTGTTGGGAATTGGTGATTCCATCAACGCCATTCAAGAGGTGAGTTAGTGATTGAGATTTGAGATGACATATCACATATGTATATGCAGATATGCTTAAAATAGGTTCGTTAAACCTTTAATGATTTATTCCTAATTTTCACATTGTAGATATCTACATACACACAAAGGAAAGGAGGCTTTGCTGACCCAATCACACAAAGGGCGATTGGAAAAATGACACCTGGTATGAATATGATAACAAAAGACCCAATCACCCAACCTAATAGTCTTTTGTTATTTATCTCTCAATTGATTGGAAGGACTTAAGGAATATCTAATTTTATTTGTTTATTTTGAATCTCAGCTGATTGGTGGATGAATTTTGGAGAGGATACTCCAAATCTAAGGAAAGCGGCTGTTCGCATCCTTAGTCAAGTCACAACTTCATCAAATTGTGAAAGGAATTGGAGCACTTTCTCCTTGATCCATACAAAGTCCAGGAATCGGCTTACCATGCAAAAACTCAACAAGCTTGTGTATTGTCATTACAATTTAAAGTTGAGAAACAGAACGAGAGAAAGGAAGGCAAGGGATAGTCTGAACTTTTGTTTAATTAGTTTGGATCACATATTCAGAGAGGACGATCCCTTGCTCCCATGGATAGCCGAGATAGAGGATCCATTGCTAGATTCAGATCCGGGCTTTCAGGAGGAGGTTAGAGATTTACTTGATGAAGAAATGGATGAGGCAGGGGGTGCCCCACTTGGAGGAGAAGGCACAAGTGCACAGCCGCACCCACAATCTAGAGGGAAAGAACCTGCTATTCCTGCTCATGTTGTGTCATCTTCTGAGAGGACGAGTACCACCGTCTCTTCGAGTAGCCATGGTGGAGGAGATGGGGGAGATGGAGCAGGAGACACTAGTGGGACAGGTGCTCCTAGTGAATACTACCAACATGATCAGGAAGATGTCATTCCTGTAGAGGAGGTACAAGACTTTCCGGAAAGAATGGAAGGAAATCGTGGTTATCAACGGCGTCGGAGAGTCTCACCACCTGCTCCACATGCTCCTGGAGGTAGTAGTAATGAACAAGGAAATATGGGTGGAGGTGTTGGAGGACAACAAGCAGCATCATGGACTGGTTCGTGGAATGTAACGCCCCAATTCCGGATACCGAGAAAATCGTCAAAGTACCGAAATTGGCGCGCTACTTCCCGGAAAATCCGAGAACTTCCAAGATCGTAGGTCCGCAGTGAGGTCCAATTTAAAACTTTTTGAACGAATATGTAACAACAGTTATTATTGCGGATTGCGTATTATAAGCGGAAGCCATACAGAGATAGCGGAAGCATATGGTATCATCGTATATATGTCAAATGTAGATGGGCTGATGTCCAGCCTAAATGTATAGAGATAACAAATCAAAGTTTAATTATATATTTTTCATTACTACCCAACTCACAACAAATGTCTCTCAAAACCCAGACAAAAGAACACTCAGACCCCTGCAGCTAGTGTCGGCTCTCCACCTTCCGGCTCGACCTCATGGTCGGCCGGCCCCCATCCGTAGTCGCCTGCTACGGGCACCTCAACGAGTGCGAACGCATCGCCCTCGAACTCGGGGTCAAGACCTAAGCACCAAGAGTGGGTCAGATCTAAAGATCTGGCAAGTCACAATATGCAGATAATATAGAATGTATGCATCAAAATGAGTAGAGACATGTATAAAGTTAAGAGAGTAATAAAGGTACATATGCTATGCAGTCGTGCAAGATAACAATGTAGAATCATAATAAGCATAACAGTAATAAACCTACACAATATGGCACATCCACATAAGCTGGTCACCGCGGGATATTATGCCGCGGCCCTCCCATACTGAACACAGTCGCGGTAGGGATCCTAAGCTAATGCTAGGGATTACTAACCCTGCAAAATATCACCAACATCATCCACAACGACCGGAACCGGCATCACACCGTCCGTCCCAACAGTGCTCATCATGATAGCCACACAACAAATCTCAATAGCTCCTACCAGTGATGATCAGTCCAACTGGCTGAGCTTAAATCAACTCAGTGAATGTCTATGCCGACTCGGAAACAATAAATGTCTGTGTCTGTCTAGGCTTTACCTTGCGTGAACAAGGTCCTAACAAAAGTCCCTAAGAGGTCCAAGTACTCAATATAAACTGTGGATCATAGTCCAAGTCCAATTCCATCATTGGATCCATACCAAGGCCCACCAAATACATGGCCTGATCTATAACAGTCCATATGATATACAAGTCCATGTTCAATGACATATGATCCATTTACATCCACAATGGGTCACCAGCCCATACAATCTAACCTCTCCATTCTAGGGTAATTCACAACCAACTTAGGCCATAAAAAGGGCCCGCCTAGCCACAGACACGGGTCAATGATCCACCAAATCAAATTACCGGGTCACCTCTACGTATTCCTAGGTTTAGGTCCTCCATTTTCCATTTAATTAACAGGTATAAGCAATAATAAGGACAATAGAGTGATAGTCATAGTATGAGGGAGATGAATCTCCAAGTACAAGGATCAAAGGGAGATAACAACAGTCCAACCTAGGTAAATGGTCCACTTTCGGATACAGGTCCATTTCAGGTAATTCGATCTTTAAGTGAAACCACAGATGCTAAGGAATATTGTGTTTGGTGCTTAGAAGTTATGTGCATCATTTGGTAACGTATAAAGGTCGAATCACCTAAGATTACATAACCTGGACTTTAATTAGTGGACCCCATGAGTCAAGGTTGAGCCGTACCATTAACTCGTGGCTGGCACAGTGATGGAAGTCTATTTGAATGGTCAATGGGCCCTACATATGATTGCAACAATAGAAATTAGAATCTGGGGATCGTCACTGTACACAGTGTGCTCAGCCGACCTCCTGGCCTGGGCGGTCAGCTCGGCACACTGGGACCAGAGAAGGAAAAAACACCCTACAGGCAAAGCCTGTTTGTCCAGAACTTCCTGTGAGTTCGGCTAACTCCCTGGCCTGGGTAGTTGGCCGTGCACACTAAGAATTCTGGCTAAAGGGAATGTCCCAGGTTCTAGTCTCCTTTGTTGAAATCCCGCCTTTTTGGAAATCCATCTCGGAGTTCGGCTAAGCAATGGAGCTCAATTGATACTCAGTTCGGCCACCCAGCTCAGCTCGGCAAAGGGCCTAGCTCAGTTCGGCCATCCAACTGAGTTCAGAAAATGCATTGAGTTCGGCTAGGCATTGAGATTGGTTTAGCTCTCAGCTCGGTTAAGCACTGAGTTCGGCTAAGCTCGAAGTCCGGTCTGGCACGGAACCCGGTCTGGCGCTGAGCTCAGTAAACACTGTGTTCGGCCATAACACTGAGTTCGGCCGTAACACTGAACTCGGCTTTGAGCACTGAGCTCGGCCTAGACACTTAGCTCGGCTAAACGCGGATCTCATCGACCATTATGCTCGGCAGAACTCTGAGTTCAGCTAGTGTTGAATCCAGCCATCGCTGAGTTCGGCCAGTGCTGAGCTCGGCAGTTGCTGAGCTGCGCTAACGCTGAGCTCGGCAACCGCTGGGCTCTGCAAGTACTGAGTTCGGCAGTTGCTGAGCTGTGATAACGCTGAGCTCGGCAACCGCTGGGCTCTGCAAATGCTGAGCTCGGCCATCGCTGGACTCTGCCCATCTCTCCTATCAGTGTTGTGTTCTGTTACAGAACCCAGTTCTGCGACAGGACACAACTCCTCTTCATTAAGCACAGGAATGGTGGTCCACCTCTGATCAGAATCCAGATCAAGTAGCACCCTATGGTCGCACAGGCCCCCTCACATAGACGTAGGGTCCTGATCTACCAAGGGTGGTCCTTCTTCGATTCCGATCTCAATACTTGCGAGATGACAAGAACCCATCTCCGGAAACTCATTCCTGTGACCCAATTCTCCTGGGTTTCTCCATAGACCATTACAGAAGCAAATAAATCATTCCTACATCATTCCCCCATCATCACACGGCCATTGATCATCCAAATGAGGTAATCCCATCCATCAATGGCCAAAGGAACCGAACAAACATGCTCAAGGATCGATCTAAACATATATATTACAAATTGAAATTCTACTGCCAATCAAAGGAAGGAAACATGCAATCTAAACTACCAGCACAGTGCACTTGCCTTGATCGATTGAAGGTAGAAGGAAAAGAAAGAAAACCACAGGGAAACCAAATGGCAGGGTCTCGGCAGTTGCTCCTATGGTGCAGGCTGGTCTCGGCTGGCCTTCTGTCGAGGATTTCTGGGGCGAGAGGAGAAGAAGAGAGAGATCGGAGGAGAGATGATGGTTCGTTGGAGGGAATTGGGGAAGAAGAAGAAGAAGAAGAGAGAAAGGAAAAAGGAGATGAACAGTAGTTGTTAGGGCAGGGGGAGGGTTTGTTTATATAGGTTGGGTTTTTGGGTTAGGGACAAAATTGCCCTTGGGGTTAGAATAGGATTAGGGTTAGGGTAGAGGGTATTTAGGTCTTTAGGTGACCTTCTAGAAGATTCTTTGGTGCAAACCCCCTATAGTAAATACAAATTTCTAGCTAGGGCCTCTAACAAACTAACTAACTCTAAGAATAACAAAAGACCCCCTATTGACTCTACTAATTACACCACTAGTCTAACCCTAGGAAAATACATAGCTACCCTCACTAAGTCCCATAATTAGTATAATTAAAATACTTAGGCTAATATATAGTATTCAAATTCACATTGAGGGCCCACCAGGGGTGGGGTCTCACATTCCTCCCTCCTTTAAAACATTTGGTCCCCAAATGTAAAAAACAAAGTAGGGACATACCTGCGGTAGAAGATGTGGATAATCTCTTGCCACCTGGTCTCGTAGCTCCCAAGTAGCTTCCTCCGGAGTATGATGCTCCCACTGAACCTTCACGAACTGAATGGTTCGGTCCCGAAGCACCTTCTCCTTGGTGTCGATGACGGCGACTGGTTTGGCGATGTAGGATGCGTCGGGCTGGATGTCGAGTGGCTGGTGGTGCAGAATGTGGGTAGGGTCCTCCACATACTTCCTCAACATCGAGACATGGAAGACGTCGTGCACACCTGATAGCTCTGCTGGCAACTGAAGTCTGTAGGCGACATCTCCGATCCTAGCCTTGATCTCAAAGGGTCCGACGTATCTCCGTGCTAACTTGCCATTCTCGCCGAATCTGAGGGTGCCTCGAGCTGGGGAAACCTTCAGGAAGACGCGGTCTCCCTTCTGGAACTCGAGTGGTCTGCGCCGATTGTCTGCATAGCTCTTCTGCCGACTGCGGCTAACCTTCAGGTTCTCCACTATCTGGTGGATCTTCTCACTGGTGTCACCGACAATAGATGGTCCATGGAAGCTCCTGACACCAACTTCCTCCCAACAGATTGGGGTCTTGCACTTCCTGCCGTACAATGCCTCGAACGGTGCCATCTTGATGCTCGAGTGGTAACTGTTGTTGTAGGCAAACTCACAGAGTGGCAAGGAATCCTCCCAGTTCTCCTTGTAGTCTAGAACACAAGCTCGCAACATATCCTCCAAGGTCTGGTTGGTGCGCTCTGTCTGTCCGTCTGTCTGAGGATGATAGGCTGTGCTGAAGCTCAACTTGGTACCCAAAGCTCGCTGAAGACTATCCCAAAAGTGAGAAGTGAAGCGTGGATCTCGGTCTGAAACAATCGTAGCTGGAACTCCGTGCAAAGAGACGATCTTATCCACGTACAGCTTAGCAAGGACGTCGAGTCCTGCTCTCATCGACACCGGCAAGAAGTGAGCTGACTTGGTCAGCCTGTCCACGATCACCCAAATGCCATCAATGCGTCTCCTGGTAGCTGGAAGTCCTGCAATAAAATCCATGGTAATATGCTCCCACTTCCACTGAGGTATCTCGAGCTGATGAAGTAGCCCTGGTGGCTTCTGGTGCTCGGCTTTGATTTGTTGACACGTCAGACATCTGGCCACATAGCCTGCAATCTCTTTCTTCATGTTGTTCCACCAGTAGTAGCTCCTCAGGTTCCTGTACATTTTGGTGCTGCCCTGGGTGAATCGAATATCTGCTGTGGTGTGCATCTGCTAAGATCTGGTCCTTTAGCTCCTGGACGTCTGGTACACACAGCCTGTCCTGATAGTAGAGTACTCCACCAATCAGTCTGAACTCTGGTCTCTGGTCAATCTGCTCAATCACTTTGACAAGCTTGGGATCGCTGCGTTGACTGTCCTTGACCTCTCCAAGCAACTCTGGTTCCCATGCGGACATGGTAGCAAGCATAATTCTGTCGCTGAGCGGCTGAAACTGGACATCCAAGTCACTGAAGACATCGGTCCACACGCCCTCTGCTGCTAGGAAACTGACTAGGGCGGTATTCCTGCTCAAAGCATCTGCTACGACGTTCGCCTTACCCGGATGGTATTTGATAGGGAAGTCGTAATCCTTGATGTACTCCATCCAACGCCTCTGACGGTTGTTGAGGTCATGCTGAGTGAACAGGTACTGCAAACTGCGATGATCTGAATGGACCTCAAACTTCTCTCCGTAGAGGTAGTGCCGCCACATCTTCAGTGCGAATACGACTGCTGCAAGCTCCAGGTCGTGAGTAGCATACTTCTTCTCGTGCTCCTTCAGCTGACGTGATCCATAGGCAATGACTTTGCCCTCCTGCATCAAAACACAACCAAGACCGGTCCCTGAAGCGTCGGTGAAGACAACGAAACCGCCTGAACCAGAAGGTAAAGATAAGATCGGTGCTGACGTCAGTCTCTCCTTCAGCTCTTGAAAGCTGTCCTCGCATGCATCGGTCCATACGAACGGTACGTCCTTTCCTCGTCAGCTTGGTCAACGGGGCTGAAATCGAAGAGAAACTCTTGACAAATCTGCGGTAGTAGCCTGCTAAGCCAAGGAAACTCCGAACTTCTGTGACATTCTTCGGTCTCTCCCAGTTCACTACTGCCTCGATCTTTGCTGGATCCACAGCTAGGCCGTCTCTGGAGATGATATGTCCGAGGAAGACTACTTGCTCTAACCAGAACTCGTACTTGCTGAGCTTTGCGTACAGCTGGTTATCACGTAGCAACTGTAGAGACGTCCTCAAATGCTGCTCGTGCTCCTCTCTGGACTTGGAGTAGCCCAACACGTCGTCGATGAACACCGCTGTAAAGCTGTCAAGGTACGGGGCGAAGATCTTGTTCATCAGGGCCATGAACACTGCCGGCGCATTCGTCAACCCGAACGGCATTACAGGAACTCATAGTGTCCGTAACGAGTACGAAATGCTGTCTTCTGCACATCCTGCTCTCTGACTCGCAGCTGATGATATCCCGATCTCAGGTCCACCTTCGAAAAGTACTGCGCTCCCTGAAGCTGATCGAAAAGCTCGTCGATCCGGGGAAGAGGATACTTGTTCTTCACTGTTGCCTGGTTCAGCTGCCTGTAGTCGATGCACATCCTCATCGATCCATCCTTCTTCTTCACGAAGAGCACAGGTGCTCCCCAAGGTGACATGCTCGGTCTGATGAAGCCCTTGTCTATCAACTCTTGCAACTGGGTCTTCAACTCTCGCAGCTCCGCTGGAGCCATGCGATAAGGAGCTCTGGAAATCGGTGCGGTGCCTGGCACAAGCTCAATGGTGAATTCGATCTCTCTCACTGGAGGCAATCCTGGGATCTCGTCGGGAAACACGTCTGGAAACTCGCAAACGACTGGGATCTCCTCGACTCCCTTGGACTTCTTGTCATCTGAGATGAATGCGATGTAGCCTTCGCAACCTGATCGCACTAGCCTCTCAGCCTTCAGTGCTGAAATCAATCTGGTACTGCGTGGCTTCTTTTCGCCTACGAACTCGACTGTGTCGTCTGAACCGTCGATGGTGAGTCTGACTATCTTCTCGAAGCAATCCATCACCGCTCGATATCTGGCCAAACCAATCCATCCCCAAGATAACGTCGAAGTCATGCATGGGTAACACGATCAAATCTGCAAACATAATTACTCCCCGATCTGCACTCGACATCTGGGGTGGTAAGTCTGACACACTACCCTCTTGCCCACGGGCGTAGACACAACTAGCGTGTAAGGCAACTCCTCTCCTACCCCACCAAGAACTAAAGCAAAAGCAGAAGACACATAGGAATGTGTCGCACCAGGATCAAACAATACTCTAGCAATCTGATCACAAATAGAAAGAGTACCTTCGACGACGTTCCCTGTAGCTTCGGCCTCCTCATGTGTGAGTGCAAATGCCTGACCTACAGCCTGAGGTCTCTGCTGCTGTCGCTGCTGTCCATGGGGCCTCTGGTATCGTCCCCTCTGGTAGTGCTGTCCCCTGGGCTGCTGGGGTCCACGTGCCTGCTGCTGGGCACGGTACTGCTGCTGAGGTGGCTGGGGGTGCCGGTGCAATCTGCTGAACGGGTGGAGCTGGAGCTGGTGCTCTCGGTGGTGCTGGAAGCTGAAGCATCGGGGCCTGAGGCTGTCCTCCTCTGAATGGGCAAAATCTGGAGATGTGTCCTGTCTCCCCACAGTCATAGCATACTCTGGGCCCACGCTGCTGCTGCTGCTGAGGCTGCCGCTGATACTGATGCTGCCTGGCCTGGCCTGCTGGCCTCTGTCTCTGGAATGGCTGCTGCTGTATGGGCAAGGGCTTGCGGTCTGACCAAGGCGGCTCTAACTCGCCTCTGCTGCTGACTGGCCTCTATCCGCTGCAGACGCTCCTCTGCCCAGTAAGCTCTCCTCAAAGCCTCCTCATATAGTGGGCAGCTCAATGCAGGACATGCTTAAGCTGAATCTCATCTCTCAGTCCATCGACGAACCGACGGATCCTCTCGGACTTAGGTGTGATCAGAGCCTCTGCAAAACGAGAAAGCTGGGTGAAGCGAACCTCATACTGGTAGACAGTCATGCTGCCTTGCACCAGCGCCTGAAATTCCCGCAGCTTGCGGTCTCTGACGTGAGATGGTATGAACTTCCGAAGGAAGTCCGCCCTGAATGTAGTCCAAGCGATCTCGTCTCCTATCGCCTCGAAATGACGCTGAATCGTCCTCCACCAGTCCTCCCCGACTCCCCGAAACATATAAGCGGCCAACTGCACTCTCTGCTGACCGGTGCACTCGAAGACCTTGAAGATCTTCTCCATCCGCACGATCCACTCGTCGGCCACCAGCGGGTCATCGGCGCCAGTGAACTCAGGCGGTCCTCTTTTGAGGAACCTCTCAAATATGACGTTCGGGTCTGCCTCCCGAACGGATGCCGCTGCTGGGCCTGGCTGAGCCACTCTGTCCATGATGTCCAAGACTTGCGTCTGAAATTGGGCAAAATCCTCGGCCTGCTGCTGCTGCGCCGAAGCCTGGGCCTCCTGGTAAACGAGGAAGGCCTGCAAGAACCTCTGGAAACGCTGCTCGAAGTCTGGCGAACTACCGACTGCTGGTATCATATGTGATGGAGAACCTTCTCTAGACATCTGTTAAGAGAAAGAAATTAGGTTAGTTTAAGTCCAACACTTAGGACTACACTGATTCTACCCGATCCATCGACCCTACACGTACCCCCACACTGAGATCCTCACTACGTCCTAAGTTTCTAGTGTATTTTATTTCCTAGAGACTTGCCCGCTCTGATACCATAAAATTGTAACGCCCCAATTCCGGATACCGAGAAAATCGTCAAAGTACCGAAATTGGCGCGCTACTTCCCGGAAAATCCGAGAACTTCCAAGATCGTAGGTCTGCAGTGAGGTCCAATTTAAAACTTTTTGAACGAATATGTAACAACAGTTGTTATTGCGGAATGCGTATTATAAGCGGAAGCCATACATAGATAGCGGAAGCATAATGGTATCATCGTATATATGTCAAATGTAGATGGGCTGATGTCCAGCCTAAATGTATAGAGATAACAAATCAAAGTTTAATTACATATTTTTCATTACTACCCAACTCACAACAAATGTCTATCAAAACCCAGACAAAAGAACACTCAGACCCCTGCAGCTAGTGTCGGCTCTCCACCTTCCGGCTCGACCTCATGGTCGGCCGGCCCCCATCCGTAGTCGCCTGCTACGGGCACCTCAACGAGTGCGAACGCATCGCCCTCGAACTCGGGGTCAAGACCTAAGCACCAAGAGTGGGTCAGATCTAAAGATCTGACAAGTCACAATATGCAGATAATATAGAATGTATGCATCAAAATGAGTAAAGACATGTATAAAGTTAAGAGAGTAACAAAGGTACATATGCTATGCAGTCGTGCAAGATAACAATGTAGAATCATAATAAGCATAACAGTAATAAACCTACACAATATGACACATCCACATAAGCTGGTCACCGCGGGATATTATGCCGCGGCCCTCCCATACTGAACAGAGTCGCGGTAGGGATCCTAAGCTAATGCTAGGGATTACTAACCTTGCAAAATATCACCAACATCATCCACAACGACCGGAACCGGCATCACACCGTCCGTCCCCACAGTGCTCATCATGATAGCCACACAACAAATCTCAATAGCTCCTACAAGTGATGATCAGTCCAACTGGCTGAGCTTAAATCAACTGAGTGAATGTTTATGCCGACTCGGAAACAATAAAGGTCTGTGTCTGTCTAGGCTTTGCCTTGCGTGAACAAGGTCCTAACAAAAGTCCCTAAGAGGTCCAAGTACTCAATGCGACCTATGGATCATAGTCCAAGTCCAAATCCAATCATTGGTCCATACCAGGCCCACCAAATACATGGCCTGGTCTACAACAGTCCATATAATATACAAGTCCATGTTCAATAACATATGATCCATTTACATCCACAATGGGTCACAAGCCCATACAATCTAACCTCTCCATTCTAGGGTAATTCACATCCAACTTAGGCCATAAAAAAGGGCCCGCCTAGCCACAGACACGGGTCAATGATCCACCAAATCAAGTTACCGGGTCACCTCTACGTATTCCTAGGTTTAGGTCCTCTATTTTCCATTTAATTAACAGGTATAAGCAATAATAAGGACAATAGAGTGATAGTCATAGTATGAGGGAGATGAATCTCCAAGTACAAGGATCAAAGGGAGATAGCAACAGTCCAACCTAGGTAAATGGTCCACTTTCGGATACAGGTCCATCTCAGGTAATTCGATCTTTAAGTGAAACCACAGATGCTAAGGAATATTGTGTTTGGTGCTTAGAAGTTGTGTGCATCATTTGGTAACGTATAAAGGTCGAATCATCTTAGATTACATAACCTGGACTTTAGTTAGTGGACCCCACGAGTCAAGGTTGAGCCGTACCATTGACTCGTGGCTGGCACAGTGATGGAAGTCTATTTGAATGGTCAATGGGCCCTACATATGATTGCAACAATAGAAATTAGAATCTGGGGATCGTCACTGTACACAGTGTGCTCAACCGACCTCCTGGCCTGGGCAGTCAGCTCGGCACACTGGGACCAGAGAAGGAAAAACACCCTACAGGCAAAGCCTGCTTGTCCAGGACTTCCTGTGAGTTCGGCTAACTCCCTGGCCTGGGTAGTTGGCCGTGCACACTAAGAATCCTGGCTCAAGGGAATGTCCCAGGTTCTAGTCTCCTCTGTTGAAATCCCGCCTTTTTTGGAAATCCATCTCGGAGTTCGGCTAAGCAATGGAGCTCAATTGACTACTCAGTTCGGCCACCCAACTCAGCTCGGCAAAGGCCTAGCTCAGTTCGGCCACCCAACTAAGTTCAGAAAATGCATTGAGTTCGGCTAGGCATTGAGATTGGTTTAGCTCTCAGCTCGGTTAAGCACTGAGTTCGGCTAAGCTCGAAGTCCGGTCTGGCACGGAACCCGGTCTGGCGCTGAGCTCAGTAACACTGAGTTCGGCCATAACACTGAGTTCGGCCGTAACACTGAACTCGGCTTTGAGCACTGAGCTCGGCCTAGACACTTAGCTCGGCTAAACGCGGATCTCATCGACCATTATGCTCGGCAGAACTCTGAGTTCAGCTAGTGTTGAATCCAGCCATCGCTGAGTTCGGCCAGTGCTGAGCTCGGCAGTTGCTGAGCTGCGCTAACGCTGAGCTCGGCAACCGCTGGGCTCTGCAAGTACTGAGTTCGGCAGTTGCTGAGCTGTGATAACACTGAGCTCGGCAACCGCTGGGCTCTGCAAATGCTGAGCTCGGCCATCGCTGGACTCTGCCCATCTCTCCTATCAGTGTTGTGTTCTGTTACAGAACCCAGTTCCGCGACAGGACACAACTCTTCTTCATTAAGCACAGGAATGGTGGTCCACCTCTGATCAGAATCCAGATCAAGTAGCACCCTATGGTCGCACAGGCCCCCTCACATAGACGTAGGGTCCTGATCTACCAAGGGTGGTCCTTCTTCGATTCCGATCTCAATATTGCGAGATGACAAGAACCCATCTCCGGAAACTCATTCCTGTGACCCAATTCTCCTGGGTTTCTCCATAGACCATTACAGAAGCAAAATAAATCATTCCTACATCATTCCCCCATCATCAACCGGCCATTGATCATCCAAATGAGGTAATCCCATCCATCAATGGCCAAAGGAACCGAACAAACATGCTCAAGGATCGATCTAAACATATATATATTACAAATTGAAATTCTACTTCCAATCAAAGGAAGGAAACATGCAATCTAAACTACCAGCACAGTGCACTTGCCTTGATCGATTGAAGGTAGAAGGAAAAGAAAGAAAACCACAGGGAAACCAAAAGGCAGGGTCTCGGCAGTTGCTCCTATGGTGCAGGCTGGTCTCGGCTGGCCTTCTGTCGAGGATTTCTGGGGCGAGAGGAGAAGAAGAGAGAGATCAGAGGAGAGATGATGGTTCGTTGGAGGGAATTGGGGAAGAAGAATAAGAAGAAGAAGAGAGAAAGGAAAAAGGAGATGAACAGTAGTTGTTAGGGCAGGGGGAGGGTTTTGTTTATATAGGTTGGGTTTTTGGGTTAGGGACAAAATTGCCCTTGGGGTTAGAATAGGATTAGGGTTAAGGTAGAGGGTATTTAGGTCTTTAGGTGGGCTTCTAGAAGATTCTTTGGTGCAAACCTCCTATAGTAAATACAAAACTCTAGCTAGGGCCTCTAACAAACTAACTAACTCTAAGAATAACAAAAGACACCCTATTGACTCTACTAATTACACCACTAGTCTAACCCTAGGAAAATACATAACTACCCTCACTAAGTCCCATAATTAGTATAATTAAAATACTTAGGCTAATATGTAGTATTCAAATTCACATTGAGGGCCCACCAGGGGTGGGGTCTCACAAATGCGGATCTAACAGGTAGATCAAATGCTTGCTCAGGAACACACGAAATTAAGAAATACAGATCTGAAGATCTACATAGAAGAGAAATGACTTCAAGCAACAGATATAACATTAAAACACATTTCAGCAAAAACCTCTAATGCCCGGGAGAGAGGGCGTGTTCCAAAACCCTAATCGTTATACAGTGGGGGTTAGGGTTGAGGGAGATGGGATCTGGGAGGGATGGGTGGTGGAGGAGAAGAGAGGAGGAGGAGGAGGAGGAGGGTGGTTGTTGGTGGAGGAGAGAGGCGGATATGGCTTCCTGCAAGTGGAATTGGAAGGATCTGCAGGGTCCCCAGGGACCCTTAACGTCATAAAACCAAGGTCGCTAGGGACGCTTGTTAAAAGTGCTAAACGAAACATGACACTGCATGGTCCCTAGCGACTCTTAACGTTATAAAATTAGGGTCGCTAGGGACGCTAGTTGAAAGTGCTAAAAAAATACCATTTCGTGAAAAGTGACTGATCTGGTGCAATGAAGGTTAATATTACCTTTTGAGCCCAGTGGACATCTATGCTGTTTTTTTTTTTGTAAAATCCTTTTCTTCTTTTTTTCTTTTTCCCCACACTTTTGGCTTAGGTTATACAAACAGCCAAGCAAGTTATTTTCTATTCAACTACGGTATCACTCAGCTAGTTTTTGACTCAAGGGAACTAATCCGCAAGGTGGCACCCGCTAAACCCACTCAAATACACATGGGGTGAATTTAGGGCGGATTTCGAACAAAAGAGGTGGGGGGAGCAAACCCAGCCTTATGCCACTCCACCAATTACCTAGGTGGGTGGGTACCAACTTGGTTATCTGTTAATCTAGTACAAGATGGTGAAGATATTTGTAAGTGAATCAAGGGGTCTCGCAAACTTTCTTGATATTGATAAAATCATCCTAGTTCTAAATTTTCTATGTCTCAAATGCTAATGGTTAAAATCAAAACCTAATTCATTTTGGATAATTTTGCTCCTACTTTCTTATGCTTATTAAATGCTAATCTAATGATTAATGTAATTGCAGAAAAAGTAACTCACAAGATTAGGGTGTGCCTGATTAGGACTTATCTGAAAGGACTGGTGAAAATCAGCTACTAGAATCCTGAAAGGGGAGAAACAACGGTCAGAGGACCATGGCTGTGGGCAGCGCAGGGCTCTCCGATGCCTAAGTTAGTATGGAAACTGAACAAAGGTCGAAGGAGAAGGGAGACAGAGTAACAACTCTTGAGAATGTATCTATGCATACCTTTGTCTTGGAACGTCCTCATATTTATAGATGATTTTACCTGATATCTTGGAGTGGACCCATAGATTTGATAGGAATGATCTCATTAGCCCACAAAGTAATAAATGAGGATCCATCATAGCCCATAATGCATTTATTGCCAGTCCGATCAGCCCACATCGTATTAAATGCATGTCATACTGGGCCTGATCCTGTCCCGAGTCATTGGCGGTTGAGGTCCCATCGGATCCATCCTCGGGCTCTGCCCTGATATGGCTACAGCCGCTGGATGCCGCCTTGTCAGCGATCTGGTGAAGATTGTGGACGGTTGGGATAACCCATCTGTCTCATTCGCGCATGCCCATACTCAGCCACGTGTCTGATGACGTAGCAGAAATAGGGAGGCGATCATAGTACTTATCTCGACTGGCAACCTGACTCCTTCGGCCGGGGTCAGGTGGATAGCCGAGGTCAGTGTACGTAGTCGAGGTCAGAGCGTAGCCGAGGTAAGTTTGGTCTCGGCCAACGTTCTGACCCTATCACCGAGGTGCGTTTGGACGGCACGTAGGCGCTCTTAATGGCATCTTATCGCCGAAGTTAACGCAATCTTGGTACCTTAAAAATCACCCCACACAGTTGAAATTTGTCGGTGTAGATCATATTTATCGGATCAAAATTCAACTCAGTGTAGCTCCTGCCACATAACAAGTGATCTCCTGCCATATATAACAAGTGATCTTCTGCCACATTTTCTGCATGTCAACCTTAGGTTATTATCATATATAGCAATTGATTCTCCTGCCACATCTTTGTATCTCCCTCTTATTTATTGTATTATTTTTTTCTTCTTTTGTATCTTTTTTTCTTTTTTTTGCTACAAATTTGTGGGGCCACTAAGCAGAATTGGTATGCACAGTGTCATTTTTTCTTCTTTTGCTACATTTTTTTTTCCATTGATCATGGACTTGATTGATCCCATTCTCGTAAAGTTAATTTATGACAGCCCATCTGGGGTCCATCAAAAAACTCTATGGATAGAAAGTCAAGTTCACTCACTGACTTCATTATTAGTCATTGGCATACTCAAACCTACAATCACCAGATAAAAACAGAAAATTAAAAAAAAATCACAAGATAAAAATAAAAAATTTTTAAAAAAATTGCCAGATGCCCCACACCAACTTCCAACTCCTATGGTCATCACTATCCTAAAAGCAGACAAACAATCCTTTAGCCAAAAACCACATGATGATGATGGTGGCTTGGTAAGTCAAAATCTTGGTTTTTTTCCCCTAAAGATAGAGAAATGAAAGCACCCCATCCAATTAACATTTCAAAAGCCTCACAAGCTTCTGTTTAATAGTAATATTTGAATACTCTAAGGATGTAGTTTTGTCTTCATTAATATCATAATTATAGTTGAATATATGGCGTATTTGATAAATTAACTATAAATACCAGCCTCATTAGGCATTGTTGACCGTTTGATCATAGAATCATTATATTATTAGCAAAGTGTGGACATTTATAAAAATAAGTCCTAAAATGTACTCGTTACTAATTGTTAGAAAACTAGAAAACACATGAGGTTACATTCAAACGAAAAGACTTCTTATGTAAAATAGAAAACCAAGCATATACTCGCACTAACACAAAGTTGATAACCATGACAAGCATATTCAAACTTTATATAAAACCCACACAACCAAACATGAAGAACAATTTTACACCTTAGAGATTAAACAACCATAAAGAATAACTCCACATTTAACATAAACCAGATTACACATCATGAGCGATAATTTTAGTTCCACCAAAATAAATTCAAGCAAAGTCAGATTTAACACAGCGTGGGTTTCAATCATTCAACTGATGCTAGCGGGAAGGTCCATAAAACAATACATGTAACATGCATGCTTACCAAAGAAAAAGGGGGTGACCGTCCCAGATGCCATACAAGTGAGTCCGCCCCACTCTGATGCCCCAGATGATGTCGGTGCAGATTCCAACAGCAGTTGATCGTCTCACTTAGAAACCAGATCATTTAGGGTTTTCTAAACCCACAAACAGAGATAAATAGAGAGAAGGAAGAAAAGGAAAGAGAATACCAGATCTTGCTAAAGGAGAGAGGGAATAAGGATTACCACGTTTAGCAGGAGCGACTGCAACGACACCAAGCTCTGAACAATGGTGGCCAAAATCCCTAGTTAATGGAGACAATGATGCTTCGTTGACGTCGAATAGAGGTTGGCGACCTTGCGTATTTGCAAATAGGTTGGCGAGGGAGGAGGACGGTCAAATTTGGCTGAGGGAGAGAGTTACCATAGTGAAAATAAGGAATAGTCGAATAGGGAAGGATAAACGGAGAAGAGGGTTTTTTGAGTTGTGATATCGCAACATAAATTGCGGTATCACAACTTAAAATGTGATATCGCAACATTTGTTGTGATATCGCAAAAAAAAAAGGCCTTTTGTTCTGCGTGTTGGTACGGACTGTATGGAGAACGTCAGGGTAAAATGACCATCTTTGGTAACAAGGGGGAGATATCAAGTACTGTAGGTGACTATACATAAATTTTCCCTTCTATCTGACCACCTTGCTAGGTGGACCCCACTTAACATACTTCGTTTGGCAAGAGGGTTTGAAACACGAGGCTGGCTCCCATGCAGAGTTGCTGCACTATATTATAGTCCAGCGACCTGCTTTGTCCAATGAGAACAACCCACGTCAGGCCTTGGAAAGAGAAGTTTAAAACCTAAAATCTGATTTCATGTACATTCACAAAGTCACACCCATTTCCTAAAGTACCCTTTTAAAAGCACACTCTCCAACTATCCTTATGAACTTTCATTTATTTACGAAAATATCCTTTTGCAAGCACTTCTCAAAATTACCCAATAAACTTAATAGCAAATCAATCAATTTGTGGGACCCAATACTTACTAGAACAAATCAATCTATCCATCTACATAGGACCCACTTCATGAAATATTCAACCATTTATCATTTTCTGTGACTTAAAATGACCCCAACCACTTGGTGTCTTTCCCTTTCCATTTCACTTTCATAGGACTATGATATTATATTATCTTTCGATATAGCATGAAGGGACCATACAACCCTAACCTATGGCAAGTATCTTAAGATAGAATATTTTTATTCTCTAGTCTACATGGAAGTAGATGAATGATAGGATTTTGAGAGGAGTTTCTTCGTATTTGGAGGAGAATATTACTGGAAAGTGTTTTTATGAGATTCGCAGAGTCGGTTTTAAAGACAAGCATATATCAAGTGTGGACCGACAATGAAGAGTAATGTTCTCTCTCTCTCAGCGTGTGAAGATGGACTCTGTTATCGTATATACATTGCTTATATATCAAGGTTACAGAGCCCATTTAAATCATGTGATATCTGAATTTTGTAGCGCGCAACAGACTCGTGGAGGATTAGATGAGATCACATGATTGTAGGAAAGCTATTGCAAAAGCTGTTGTTAAGTGAAGACTTGATTTTATCTCCACGTGTGGCGTTGAGATGAAAACATCTAGGAGTTTTGACATATTGCCCTTTTTAAACCTGATTTTCTCATTTTATGATCAAAATTCAAGTAATGTTATCCGAGTCATTTGACTTTGGTCAATATTTTTTCTAAAGGCTTTTGCACCACATATTATGATATGGTGAGATAGTCCCATAATATTAAGAGATAATATTAAGGGATTTATGATCAGTTTCTATATCATATACTTTTTGCAACCAGCAAGGAAATTCACTATTTTACATAATAAGAAAAATGATATTTTGTGAAAAGTAAATTCACATCTGACCACCATTTCTCAAGTTTTATCATTTAGAGAAAAAAAAATCCCTAAGATACTTGCATAAAAGCTATAACATCATGGGACCGTCCCATGATATTATGAAATTTATCAGTTTCTATGAAATACATTATTTCCATGATATCATATTCTACATTCATGGAAATAAGAGTATGGGACGACAAAACCTTTATATATATATATATATCCTAGTCTCATTCCATTGTATATATGATTATGATGAGAATATTATGGTCCCATGTTGGGGCCGTTTTGGTACCCTCCAACTGCAACAGGGTGTTGAATCAATGGAAAGATCTTACCACCAGCAGTGTTTCTAAAAGCTATCCATATAGAATGAATATATATATATGTTGGTTCCAGGTATCAATGATGAATGATCCATGGGTACCCTTCTTGCAGGCTTTCCTTCTTGCATTAGTTGGCATTCCTTCTGCAGCATCATGCTTCTTTTCTTTCCTTGGTTGGGGTCTCTTATGGGTCCCAGCCCTCTTGTCTCAGTACTTAAAAAAAAAAAATTACGGAAGTTGTTTTTCCATGAAAATAAATTTCAAGGTTTTGTCACATGACTTTTTTTTCAAAATATGCCTATATTTGTAACAATCCCTTGGCCTCCACGCATCATCTTGGCGAAGTTGTTTTGCTATGAAAACAATTTTCATGGACAAACATTCCACATGCATTGTAAATAAAACGTAATTGCAGCAAACAATGTACCATTCATTGTTGTTGGTACTCTGTTCGCTTTATTTGTATCTACAAAGGGACCACAGAGGAATTCATTTATTTATATATAAGCTATTTATACATTCACCACATTTTTTTATTTTTTTGGGGGCTTCTGCTACTGTCTTTGACTTTGAGCAATTTGATGCTTGAAATAACTCAAAAAAAGAAAGAAAAAAAAAAAAACTCTAATTGAAATCAAGTATAATTTTCCTAGATGATGAAACAAGGATAATCTTGAGTGGGTTTTGACTTTCGAGTTTAAATATGAGCTCCATTAGTGGATAGAAATGGACCACCTAATTTAACTAGAACTCACCTCTGTTTAATTATGAGAATGCATATGGTTCTAGATCACAGAGGGATAAGAGTGTACAAGGAGTTGCATTGATCAAATGTAGGCTTAAGTGGGCCCCAAAGAGCTGGAATGTACATGCGGTTCGCTTGTAGGCGAAAATTCTCCAATGGTAACATGCTTTATCAGGATACATTTCCATATTATTGGAAGAAAGTAAGCATTATATATATAAATGTATGTAATAGTAACTATAGAAGATGCAAAGGTGAAAGGGACATCAAGGGCCTATTTGTTTCCACTGAATATATAGGATTTCATGCTATAAATTGAAATGCGTATATCAAAAGGAACCTTAAGAAACTATTATTAAAATGCGTATATCAAAAGGAACCTTAATAGACTGTTTATTTGGATTAAAATATATAAAGATTCATGGTGAATTAATCTTTATTAAATGATTATTAAAGAGGTGAGATGTGAATGATATAAAGTAGAGATGTAGATAAAGATCTTCACTTTTCTTCATATTGAAATACCTAGGTATTCATTTTCCATCCTTCGAAGATCATTTTTTTAAAAATATATCTTTGATCTTCATTTTTAACCACTTATGGTATTAAATTTCATGTATTATTTCTATATATTCGATGAAAACAAGTTGTGCACAGAGTTGAGAAAGCAACCTACAATCAAGGCTTGCCATACAAGAAGAAGAAGAAAAAGAAGCCATTACAAAACAATGAATTGGGGAAAAAAAAAAAAAACGGTACTGTGAAGAAAAACCAGCACCAAAAAGGTCAACCCAAAAAACATCCAGGGTCCCAAATGGATTAGAAATTGGCTGATGTATTATAAATGGACTAATGAATGGTCATAAACCTACCAATTAGCCTAAAACAAACAGGTCAATGGGCACACTAATACATGTGTCGTGTGTTTCTTTCTTTTCTTTTTGGCTCAGGTCAAACTGCATAGGTCCTATATATTTTGGGCCCAAGATAAGAGAGTGAGTGAGACGCATGAGCAAATAAATGTGCCAGAATCATGAATGGAGATCGAATCCCACGTTTAGAACAAAGGCATCACATCGTTATCAATTTGGTCACAGAAAATAGACCAAAGGTGTACGTCACAAAGAAAGTGGCCCATTTGCACTTCCCTCTTTTATGTTTTGCCCTTCTTTTGGGTGAATATTCGCATTCCTCCTCAACATCATTGTTTCTCTTTGTTTCATCGTGGCCCATGATATCACAGAGGCACTTTCTTCTGGGCACTCTCATCTAAAATATCATAAGATTGGTACCAGTTTAGGAGTTTGGGATAGTAGTGGATCTGGGATTTTCATTCGAGAGGGGTGGACCTATTAAATAGGTAGTTGGATTTTAAACTCAATTTAAGATTTTATTTGAATTTTGGGGGCTGACCCATGATTCTCTTGTGAGTTTTGGAAGTAGAGCCAAGACCTTCATGTGTATTTTAGAAGTCCAACGGGGAGACCACGCCCATAACTGTATATGTAGGTCTGCCCATGTTTATTGTCTTGGCTGGATAATTCCCTTTGGCCTTACTTAAATAGAGCATGATGTGTCTTTGTGGGCCCCTTTAGCCCCACCACTTGAAATGAGGGTTTGTTGTTTAGCTAGGTATAAAAAAATTATATTATAAAGAATAATGCTAAATCACTGATTCAAGGCCATTAAATAGACAATTTAAATATATAATTTTTCCGCTAAATTGGACTAGTATGGTTGTTGGAATAGTTAAGCTTTATTTACAGAATTTTAATCCTTAATGCAACGAGGATCCAATGTGAGATTCACCAATAAACCACTCAAAATAAATAATATATATCCCTCTCTCCCAGAGACATTGGTGTTTCTGAGGTCTTTGACCAAACAAGACTATCCCCCCGCTTGACACTGCTAATTCCACACAAACACGTACACTAGGTAATTTGGGCTGTACGTGGAACACATGACATGGGGAGCAAATCCATGGGTACCTTCTGCCACTCTACCAACTCACTGGTGGGTAAACTAACTCTATAACTTACATGAGCCCATGAAAACTTAGGCTCCTATAGGAGCTGGTCCAATCATCGATTGATCACTGCTAAATCACATCAATAAAACATTGTAAAAGATATCAAATATTTTTAGTGATGAACAGTGGGTCCACATCTTATCTGTGTGAGTTTTGACTAGGACCAATATGAATATATCAAAGGGACATTTATTTTAAGCTTTTGCACGCCGAAGCCTTAAACTCTAAGTCAGATTTTAAGTCAAATGATACTTCAAAACTTGGCATGTGTGTGATACTGCCACCAGCAACACTCAACCATGAGTGCACTGGCCTCTGATAGAGGAGGCTATCTATGATCCATCTTCCTTTTTTTTAAGGCATCAGTGTGTCTCAAGTGGACGTGGGACATCAACAATGTAGCTGTGTTTCAGACCCTCTAGCCAAACTAAGTATGTTAGGTGGGGTCCACTACCTGGCAAGGTGGTCGGATAGAAAGATACGAGTGCCGGTAACAGTCTCTTTCGTTAAAGATGTCTGTTACTTTGTTGGGTTTGATTTGCTGAGATAAGAACAGAGACAGAGATATTAGAAGAGAAATTTGAATTGCAAATAGTTAATTCTTTTCTATAACTTGAAATACTTTTTCCTAATAAAGCTATATTGGATGGGTTTCTTTAAAAAGTTTGGGGCCAGATATAGGATTCTATCTAATACTATTTATGTTCATCAATCAAATGAAGGAACAAGAAAAATGTTAACTGATGCAAATCCACATCTGCAAGTAAATAACAAAGATGAGTATGTTAGGAAGGATGAGGATCAACTTACCAGTTAGGTTGTCCCTATCAACTGGATTCTCTCTTTAGTTTATCCCAGGCATTCATGCCACATCCCCTTCCCTTACTGTGCACTAAGTTGAATTTTGATCCGATGAAAGTGATCTAAACCGTCAGATTTCAACCATTATATAGCATTTAATAAGCATAAAAAAGTAGGAGCAAAATTTTCCAAAATGCCTTTTTCCGATTTTTTTGAGGACCTACCTATGATCAATGCAATCATTTTAGACATTTCTAGCCCTGAAATGGGTCCATTTTGTCCTGCTTTGACACTGATTGGGCATGAATTATTAACATTTAAGACAAAGAAAATTTAGAATTGGGATGATTTTATCAATATCAAGAAAATTTGACATACCCCTTATTCACTTTTAAATATCTTCACCATCTTGCCTTGGATTAACAGATAACTGGGTTGCACCATGCATAAGGCTAGGTTTGCTCCCCACCACTTTTGTTGGAAATCCTTCCTAAATTTATTCCATGTGCATTAATTGCGGGGGTTTACTGGATGTCACCTCGGGAATTAGTTCCTTGGGTCAAAGACCAGAGTAATACCGCGTGGGGAATAGAAAATAACTAGGTTGGCTGTTTGTATGACCTAAGCCAAAGGTGGAAAAAAAAAAAAAAAGTTGTATGCACTGTAATTCCACATGATATATACAAAGAGATATTATTGGATCCAGATACTCCACAGGCAGAATTTCTAAGATTTTAACGCCAAGAATTACTCATGCTCAAAACCCCTGATCCACACGCATTTAATCAAATGGGCCGGGCCAAGCCAGGCTTTATCACTAATCGGGCCGAACTTTCGGCTTTCAATCACTTAATATATAGAAGATCAGCCCAAATATTAAATGAACCCCCATATCATATATTCAGGCCTGGTTCAAAGTGGACTCCAGCCCATGATCACCTTAGTTTTTTTGAGAAGTGATTTTAGAGATTTTAGTAACAAATCAAACAATACGAGAGAATAAAGAGGATCCCAGCCAAAACGTATATCTTAATGCAAGAGGTGAGGTCATCAATTACGAAATAGATACGCAAAGGCAATGCAAATGGGGCGAAAAGATAGTGGGAGAGAAGTGTGTATATAAGGAGGAAGAAGGAAAGAGAGCATGGAGTGAGTGCGTAAAAGAAGCAGCCCTCGTAAGGAGCCGAGTAATGCTCTTAACGTTTCTTGAATCCCACCGACTGCTGTAACCAACTGCTTTCTCCGCACGCAATCAATTACCACACCACTTGTCTCTCCATCCACCTGCATCATAAACTTGGATCGATCCATCCATCTCTCTCTCCCTCTCTGAGATTTTTTTCTTTCAAGCAACCCCATCAAAAATCTCCATCAATCAAAGGAGTATCAGGGGGTTATTGTAGGAGAGGTGAAGGAAAGCAAAAGGAAAGAGAGAGTGAGTGAGAAATGAGGACGGAGGTGCAGTTGGAGCCTATGCCCAACATAGCAGATGAAGAAGCTCAATGTATTTTTGGGAGAGCCAACCGTCCCGTTACTCTTAAGGTCCTCTCTCTCTCATCTTCCTTTTTTTTTTTTTTTTGTGCATGTGTTTTCTTATAATAATAATAATAAAAAAAAAACCATCTTCTCTATGATCCATCTTCTCTTTTTGATCTAGCACTGATAAAGAAAAAGATATTTTTCAAAATGAGGCTGATATTCCTTGAAATAATCAAAGTTTATTTTATTTGTAAACTTTCTAAGATTGCATCTGCTTCTAGTTTATGAAAATTTTAATTTCTACATTTCAAGGTTTATATTTTTCTTTGTAAACTTTCATTATAAATAATAATAACTCTTGTTAGGGTTCACTCATGTTTTGAGTGAAACCGAGACCCACCCTTTAAAGATGGTTCATTTGTTTTCTTGATCAGAGAAAACATCCCATCTTCTCCTCCCTCTGTCTCTCTCTCCTTTTTGGGTGTTCATTTATTTTTTCTATTTAAGGGGATCCAGATGTTCTTTATTTTTTGGTTGTTACCATTTTATTTATTCAATTAAGCATATTTACGTGTCCTTCTTTTCAAACAACCTTTGGGTTTTTAAATGCAACCATTTGTTGAAGAAGGAAGAAATCAAATTAGAAAATAAAAGTAGTGTAAAAGGAAAAAAAGAGCATTCAGATAAGGTGGAATAAAAAATAATAAGATAGAATTTCAATGTCATTAGAAGTACAAATCACAGACCCTTTTGGAAAAGTGCTACTTTGGATCTTTTCCCTTCCCTTTTAGGAAACAAGCCATGCATGAATTATTTGGATCCCCATTCACATGCACTCACTACATACTTACATGGACTTACATGGAAGAACATACATGGTAAGACGTCTCTTCTAACGTAAATTGCTTATATTGTCAGTACAAACTACACTTTTTTATTTTTTATTCTAGTGTAAGATTGGACAGCAAGATTACTTTTTTTTTTATTTTTTTGGTTTTGCAGAAACAAGACACGTACATTTATTACCAACACTCCATGTATACCATGCAATCAATCAGTCATGCACTTTTTCTAGATCCATTTATATTCATTAGAGTATTTGTATATGGTGTAGTTTGAAGATGTGGTCTATAAGATCAAGATCAACAAGAGCAGCTTTCTCAATCAATATTGCGGTGTAGGCAACCAAAAATCCCAAATTGAGAAGAAGACAATCCTTAAAGGGGTGACTGGGTCAGTGCAGCCGGGTGAGATGCTGGCCATGCTAGGCCCATCTGGCAGTGGCAAGACTACACTCCTCACTGCCCTTGGAGGCCGTCTGGGTGGAAAGCTCTCAGGGACTATCACCTACAATGGCAAGCCCTTCTCCAACGCAATGAAGCGGAACACCGGATTTGTGACCCAAGATGATGTCCTCTACCCCCACCTCACAGTGACAGAGACATTGGTGTTCACTGCACTTTTGAGGCTTCCCAACAGCCTCACAAAAGGGCAGAAAGAGAACCATGCCAAAGCAGTCTTGGCCCAATTGGGGCTTACCAAGTGTAAGGACAGCATCATAGGAGGGCAATTTGTGAGGGGGGTTTCTGGGGGAGAGAGGAAGAGGGTCAGTATAGGGCAGGAAATGCTCATAAACCCTAGTTTGCTCCTTTTGGATGAGCCCACTTCAGGTTTGGACTCTACCACAGCCCAACGGATTGTGTCGATGCTACTTGAGCTAGCTCAAGAAGGAAGGACTGTGGTGATGACCATACACCAGCCATCAAGCAGGCTCTTCTACATGTTCCACAAGGTTCTTCTCCTATGTGATGGGCATCCTATCTATTTTGGAGGAGGATCTGATGCATTAGGGTACTTTGAGGGCGTTGGGCATGCTCCTTCTGTTCCTATGAACCCAGCAGATTTCCTTCTTGATCTTGCAAATGGTATGGAATTTTTGCTGCGAATTCTTTGTTGATAATCATTGATGCATGTTGAAGCAGCTCATGATTCCATGGATTGCAAAATTAATTGTATGTTTTTTGTTCTTTGGTGTGAATTCCGCAATCCATGGAATATAAAATTTGTGGTTAGTGCAATGATCAAAGGCGGATGAATTTTTTGAAAACTTGAAATTTGAAATGTGCCTTTTAGCATCATATCCTTGGAATTCTGTTGCATTAAAAATTGTATAAAATTGTATGTACACATATCACATACTTTTTTTGTGTGTAAGTTATAAATATATAATTTATTGAAAATTTATTCTAAAGATATTTTTTTTAAATAATAAAAATACAAGAAAAAAATTTAAAATATTAGTTACCGTACAAAAGACAGTTTTTATACAATGGCTATTAATTTATTTCCTTAACTGTCTCGATCTTGACACATTTTTTATTTTGTTTATCATGAGAATATTGCAATCTCTTTGAGAAGAATAACTCTTTATAATAATATTTTGTTAATTTCAAAATTCGTCCATTTTTTTATCACACTGACCAGACTTTTTTTTCAAATTTGGGTCCAGGACCCAACTTGGGTCTAAGTTAAAAGGTCAAGATCCAATTCATCACACACACATTTATAAATCTCAATGGAGGCTAAATGGAAAACTGGTCGGTGTTTAAACCAAACCCGATTTGTCCCTGGGCCCAATTCTTGCCTCAATTGGAATAGTGGAAGGGATTCCCAACCACTGTCATTTTGTGGTTGATGATTCCAGAGCACAATATCCTGTGAAAAAAGTGGCCTTTTTCACCTTTGGCTGAAGAACTGAATACTAGCATCCAGTTTACATGAAACGAATTGTATATATTGATTTGATTATGCATTGACCATTTGAATATGTTCTTCACACTAGTGGCTCATCCCACCAATACAACTTCTATGCACGGGGCTAGCCACCTGCTATGTTAATATTGGGCTTCAAGCCCAGAACTCAGAACTTTAACAGCCGGGCCGGGCCTGGCCTATTACGTTTCTTATCAAGATGGGCTCAGACCTGGGTGTAGGCGTGTAGCGTCTGCAAGGGACAAGGACTTCTACTTGAGCCTTGGAATTTTAGAACCTTGGAGTCACTATTTTGGGATACTTTAGGGCCATCTCACCCAATGACCCCATGAATTGGTGCCACCACAATGTGACACATATTCGACCCATATGCACAAATGGATTGTATCAACATCAGTATTGCACTTGGAAAATCATTAAAATTTGTAAATATAACTCAATTAGGAATGAATGGGTTTCACTATTTTTTGCAGGCATATCTGTCAATGATTCAGAGGAGAGGCGGATGGCTGTGAAGGAAGCCTTGATCTCTGCTTATGACCATAACCTGAGGAATAAACTAAAAGAAGAGCTTAAAAAGACATACAGTCAAAGGCAAGGAAGCAGTGATGATAAGAAGATAGGAAGATGGACCACAACATGGTGGCAGCAGTTTACAGTTTTACTGAGAAGGGGTGTGAAGGAAAGGAGACATGAAACCTTCTCCGGCCTTAAGATCTGCCAAGTCCTAATCGTTTCTGTCATTGCAGGTCTTTTATGGTGGCAATCTGACACTGTACACTTACAAGATCAGGTTCAAAACCCAAACAACTCTCTTTAATAACTACTCTTTCCTCTTGAATAGACTAAAGATAGACGATTAACTATATAGCCTAGTGCAATGCATAAAAATTACCATTCTATAGAACAAAGGAAGGGTCCCAAAACCCACATCACTTGAATATATTTCGGTTGACGATGTGAAGGGGTGATTATCTTAATGGGCCTGAATATAGAGGGAGTTCAGCCCGAATATTGGTCCATGTAGGCAGGGCTCAACATGCATTAGGATCAGTGTCTCAGTCCCATGTTCAGAATCCAAAACCTTTAACAGGCTAGATTTGGGCCTATGGTCTTAAGACCATATACTCTAATTATTATGTCCATTCCATTTGTGTTTTATATATGTATATATAGCAAACAAAATAATATCAACATATAATCTAGATATGTCATACGAACGGTATATTTTATGATTTGCTTGAATATTTTTTCATTATCTGTTCTGGCAAGATCTGGCCGCAATGTACTGATGGTTCCTGAACGGGTAGATTAGCAGCAGAAGTATATTTTTATGTTGCCTTTTTGTGTAGGGGTTTCAGATATTGTATAAGCCTGAAGGGTTCGGTTTTGTGCTTCTAATTGGGCCTTGTCCTGGAGCTTCCTTGAATATACACAAGGCCCAATAGGGCCATAGGCCTGGCCTGAAATCATTCATTAAGGATTCTTCACTGTAGAAGCCTACTAGTATGCATCTTTTTTCTTCACCCTAATGTAGTAGTTCTCTATTCACACTCATTTTTTCGTCTTGGTGTGATTCAACAGATTGGGCTGCTTTTCTTCTACACTGGATTCTGGGGCTTCTTCCCTCTCTTCCAAGCTATCTTCACCTTCCCTCAAGAGCGTGCAGTGCTAACAAAGGAGCGGTCTTCTGGCATGTATCGCCTCTCCTCTTACTTCATGGCTAGGATGGCCGGCGACATGCCCATGGAGCTTGTCCTCCCAACCTGTTTTGTGACCATAACCTACTGGATGGCGGGCCTCCAGCCCACAGCAGCCAGCTACTTCATGACCCTGTTTGTTCTCCTCTTCAGTGTGGTGGTTGCTGAGGGCCTTGGGCTGGCCGTCGGAGCTCTAGTCATGGACCTCAAGTCTGCAACAACGCTTGGATCAGTCATCATGCTATCGTTCATGCTCGCCGGTGGGTACTACGTGCAGCATGTCCCTGCGTTCATTGCCTGGGTCAAGTACATTTCCATCAGCCAATACTCCTACAAGCTTCTGTTGGCCTCTCAGTATTCACCAAGGGAAATGTACCCATGTGGGTCTAGCTCCCTCTGTCCTGTGTCTGAATTCCCATCCATTAAGCTCATTGGGTTCGACCATGTTGCAATCTCCATCATCGCATTGCTTATCATGACCGTCGGCTACCGGCTAATTGCGTATTTTGCCTTAATGAGGGTGGGTGTGACATCATAAGAGTTGAGACACAAGTACCCTGATTAAACATAAAGCTCTAGATCTCCTAGTATTTGCCTTAATGAGATGTTGCGGTTGCCTTAATGAGATGTTGCGGTTGCCTTAATGAGATGTTGCGGTTGTGCTAGTCTCAGGGGGCTGTTTTTCATTTATTTTGTATTTCTCAGCATCATTTTTCCTTCCCTATGATGCAAGGGGTAGATTGTCCGTTAGTTTTGAGTTATAATCTATGAATGCCAGTTTGTTTGTACTACTGAATTACATGTTATAGAAATCTGAAACGAGATGAACAGAGAAGCCGAACATTGAGTTGGGTAGTCAATGTTGTTTTGATGGACGTTGATCTGATTGTTGGAATGTATTGAATTCTAAGAGGTGGAAAATATTTTGAGATACACAATCCTGAAAGGAAATTTGTGTTACGAGATCCAAAACTGCCAAAGTTATGTTCTGCCATTGCAATTTAAGGCCGGCAATTCCTAACCAATCCACCAACTTAAACCTTATTATGACTAGGGTAATTCAGGGTTTGGGTTGGCCCTTTGCATTGGGAGCACTCTGTTCTTTCCTCTTTTCAGATAGTAAATATTTCTTAAGAACCTCTTCATAAAATAAAATAAAATAAAAATTCTTAGAAAACGGAATTCATGTAGCTGATCCCACGGAATTCCTCCGTTTCTGGTCTACTTGGGAGACTGAAGTGATCATCGGTCTGCTAGACCAACTGTTGGATCCACCACCAAACCTTTGGTTTATTTAAATTTGAGAGCTATTCTTCAAATTTACTGCCATGTACTTTGGGGTGGCAAGATCTGACCCACTAACCTGATCAGAACCTAACTTGGTAATCTGGAATTCAGGTTGATCCTTTTTGTCCGTAATTGGATCTGGTTTACAGTTCCAACCAAACTGAAAATGAAAGGAAAAAACAAAAACAAAAGAAGTTGGATTAGGGTTGGCCCATAAATCTACAAACTTGACCTGAACCCAACACAACCAAATTCATAATATGACATGCGAACCAAATCCGAACCACCCCAGTGAGTAGGACAGGGATTGTGTTGGGTTCAACTTCCGAGTTGG
Source organism: Litsea cubeba (assembly GCA_012931725.1). Taxonomy (NCBI): domain Eukaryota; kingdom Viridiplantae; phylum Streptophyta; class Magnoliopsida; order Laurales; family Lauraceae; genus Litsea; species Litsea cubeba. The sequence goes on from CM022945.1 coordinate 114,834,215, forward strand.
GTTCATGGTTTACATTTTTATAACCCAATAATAATTGTTAATGTTCAGGTTGGTCCTGTACAGGTTTTTATTTTTTAATCAGTAGAGAGAAAACATTGCCTCACAGCCTACTACAATAAAAACACCAATAGAAGACCCTATAACAGGATTATACCAAAGAAAACAAAAAGAAAAGGCTACACCACGCAACAATACAACAAACTACCCAATTCAGCACATAGACTACCTATGTTGGTCCTGTACATGTTACTAATACTAGTCAACTGAGCCCAAAGCAACCTTATTGGAACAGTTGGTCCCAAGTATGCTAATCACGGATTCACACAGAGGACTCAATAGGCCAATTCAAGCGCAGATAGAATTTAATGTGTGTGCCTACTTACGTCGTCATCATCATTATCATAGTCTTGTTCAAACTATGTTGTGGTCGGCTACATGAATTTTATTTTTCTATTTCGATCTATTTTAAGTCAAATCCTCAGATAAGTTACTTGAGTTGTGACAAATTTTACGCTAGCTATCAACCTACCTAATACAACCCTCCTGTTTTATCCAAGTTTAGGGTGCCTACTTACTAATTTATAAAAAAAAAAAAAGAAAAAAGAAAAAAGGATTGCATTAAAGTAAAAGTATTGTAAAACATCAAATTAAGAGAAGATGACAACCGTTTGGCAATTTACTATTTAAGTAAAAAGCAATGTAAAACATCAAATTAAGAGAATAAAATATAAGGGGGTTATGATATATTTTGTATTTAGTTGATTGGTAAGGAATCTTTTTTTACTTTTTGTGTAAAGATGAGTGTTTTTTTATCTTTTAGTGGATGAAGGAGGTCTTTTTTATTTTTACTTTTTATTTATTTTATTTTTTTTGTTGAAAAGGTGGAAGGAATTTTGAAGATGGTACTTTTGATGTAACCCCTTTTTGAAAAATGGAGGCTTAGTAAGTAGTAAATTGCCAAACAGGCCAGACCCATTCATCCAAAATCCCTTAACTAATGTGGGGCCCCCAAAATGAGAAATGCCCCATCTGATACATTTCTATGTGGACATCACCTTCTTGGACAGTCGAAAAAAAAAATCCATATCATCTCACCAATTCCAATAATCACCGGGGGTGCACCAAATGACAAGTCAAGGCCCCTCAAAAGTGAAGTAGAAAGAAGACTGTAAGGTTAGAATGGCAGATATTGCGCTCATGGTTACAGGGCCAGGTGGCGGGGTGACCATGTTAGACAATTCTAGTTCTGCTTTCTTTCTCCCAAAAAATCACAATCTTTAATTTTATAAGGCCTTGTCAGTTGTCGGCAAGAGAAAATAAACTGGGACTCCTGCTAAAAGCATAAGAGGGAGAAAAGAAGAGATGCAGGAGAAGGAAAAGATGAGCCTTGGAGCAGAGATATTGCTTGCAGCGTTTGGTCTATGGGGAGTGTTCATACGCCCTTTGCTGATGAGATATGCAGGAGAGCTGGCAGAAGTTATGTGCAGGGCCATGTACAGGATTGTGAGAGGGAGGCCTTCTGTGGTTCTGGCCGCCTATCTTCCCTACTCTGCTTCTTTCTTGCATTGGTACTGAAATATCTCGTCACTTTGTTTAATGCTTTTAACTTCTAATACCCCATGAAAAATCTTCTGTTTGATCTGTTCCTATGGAAATTAAAGAGAGTAAAGGAATCAAGAAGATCCCTTTTGTAGGATCTTTCTGCTGCTTGTGCTCCTTTGTTTTCCCTCATTCATGGGCAACTGGATATTTTTGTCTTTTCTTGAGTGGCCAATGTAATTTATGGGTGAAAAGTGGGGCCCACCTGGGAGTTGGGGTTGGGAACGGCTTTAGACAGGCACCCATCAAACCTCATATCCAAATGATTTGAGAAGATGAAAATATGGTTGCCAAAATCACCCAAAAAAAATAAAAAAAAAAGAGAAAATTGTCAAATTCAACAGTGAGATATGTTTTTGATGATTGTCAAATTGGGCGATATGATCAAAGTTGAGCTCCACATGAGCAACCGTGGTGGTCACTTGAGATGTGTAAAGTTATTTATCGCTTGTGAGGTTGTCTAGAGACCGGACTATATGTGTGATGCCGTTTATGTTTAGTACCGAGAATAAAACCTTGATACTGGGTCAAAAATGGTACGCCCTTCCGTCGTGAGCCAAATAGGCCAATATCATACTGGGTGATTCGGGTCGTTATAAGAAGTACGGCTCAGTGACGAAAACCATTTGCTTTATTGTTTGGATTTTTTTATGAAATATGAAAGTGGAAATCACTTACAAGAGGGAGAAATCAGGAGAAGACTAGTCCAGTGAAAGACGGATGTAGAGAGAAGGAAAAAAGATTTATTCATTCTTTGGAATTATTCATGGGCTAGGGTTTTTCTTTTAACAGTAACAAATGATATCATTAAAAGGGAGAGAAAATACAGAGCATACCAACACAAAAGAAAATTGATGAAGAAGGTGCAAAAAAGATGCACCACTGTCAACCCCAATGACAAAATTGCACTAACCAAGGAACCAAGTACCTATCAACCTCTTTTCTTTTGTGGGCTAGGATTTGCATTTGCCTCAAATTTAGCACGTATCATTCGTAATTTTGAAGGATGGGGTTCGATCATCGGTCCCTTCATTCATATACCCCAATCTTCTGGTGAGTTGATCGCCGTTCTAATTTTGAATCAAAACTATTTCTTTGCATTAGATCAGGTGGAGTTATACCTTCGATTTAATTGAAAGGCTAGGAATATCTTGATATCCGGACACTATAATATTTAGGCAAGATAATAGATCTAATTGATTGGCTAGGAAGGCTTTAGTGGAAAAAGGTTGCACTGGCAGAGTGATTGTATTTCACTCAAATTTGACACTTTCTGATTGAGTCAAGAAAAGTGCTATACATCATGTGGGGCCATGAAACTCTGAGGCACTAAAAAGTCAGGGGTTGGAATCATCTCATTGAACAATGACATTTTGCTCACGATTTATTCACACCAAACCCTTTCATCCAACTCCACCACGCCCCAAATGCATTTAGGTGAGCCCAACAATGAAGATAATGCAAAACTTATATCAAGCCGATTGTATGATTTCTCAATTGGAATTGATGATGTCAAAATTGGGTTTCGGACACCACCGATCAAGTAATAGATGCAGTAATAAACGCGGTAAATAAATGAGAGAGAGAAAGGGAATTTATAGTGGTTCGGTCTGTGTGACCTACATCCACTTCATAAAGGCAAATGTTGCCTGTGGTATTTTACTTCCTCAATGATTTGGGATTACAAGATAGAGGAATACAAGAATAGAAAAATGGGAAGAAATCAATTGCCCCCAAGTGCTGGTGTGGCTCCTCGATTTATAGTCCTCCCCTAACAGATGGGGACGACTCTTCAGCAATGTTTGCCCTTAGAGCCTTCGAACTGCCCTCGCGCTGGACGAGGCAGGTGAGATATTTCTCCGCAGGACCTGATAGGAGCGGGACTGCTTCCGAAGCAACGTGGCTGCCCAGACTTGGTCTCTTCGTGGGCTTGGACCTGAGCTTCATCCTGATGGGTTGGGTCATTTGGGCCTGACTCATCAGGAATCAGCCTCTTTTAATTTATATATAAGAATCGGGGGTTTTTAAATGAAAAATGTGACTGTCAAGGAAAAAAGAAGAGTGGGATTAATAGGTAAAAAATCATTATTTCAAAAGAGCAACATTTGATCCATTTGAGTATAAAACACTTGCAACTCTGCTAAAATCAATGAGCATTCATGTCTGGCCGACGAGCAGTCAACCGTATTGCCATTGCGAAGAAAATGTTTCACATCAATTATCTCTTACAGAACCTAAGTTTAACATGGAGAAAGCATTTGACACCATCATATGGACATGTTTTAGAATGATGCCTTCTACACAGTGGCTTTTCTGCAAAAAGAATTTCAATGCGGACATCCAGTGAATCTCATGGCACCAATGTGGACCAGCTGTGATGATATCACCCGTCCATACGTGGGACATCTACAGGAGAAAATTAATTTGGGCTTTCTTACAATATGAGTGCCCCCCTAGTGATTACTTGTGTTACTTGTGTCTTGTATCTGAGTTAATGGGAGCTCACCAATGAAATCATTCCCAAATGTGGTCTCAGACTAGAAAGCCCACTACCACCTTACCTCTACATCTGCTCCGAGGCATTGTTCTGCTGTGGATGATTTCGGTCGAAATCACCTGATCCTTTTTCCTAAGGTAGCGCCACAAGTGGAACAGGCTGGCCTCCTATAATTTGCACCTGACCTGCCCTTTTTTCTCCATAATTCCTCCACATAATTGCATCATTTTGAATCCTATATGTCAAGGTTTAAGGAAGAGGCTGGCTAAAATATTAATCGGCCCAAAAGCCTGTTAATCTCATCAACATCCCCACCATTTCATTGATAGATTATCTATTCTAGGGGCCTCTATCACCTTGGTGACACCCAATCACAGAAGAATCCTTTTAGTACAAGAAATGAGTTTTACGATCCAAAATTACTAGATGTCTCACCAAGTTGTACCGGTCAAAATCCAACCCTAAAGACAATAAGAACAGTCCAAATTCTTTTGGCTTGGTACCCAAACCTGACTCCCTCGTATTCATATAGTGAATCAAGTCTACTACCTCCAACAAAAACTGATTTTGAGCTACATGAGTTTTCAACATTGAAGGCTCATATCTCGGGTCTAGGGGTCGGAACTTGTATGGATCCAGAACCGAATCTATTTGTCAATTGAAACCTAAATTGAGTTCCGGACTTAAACCTATTTATAAATTGAAACTTAAAACGGGTTTCAAATCCTATATTGCAAACGGTAGGCCTAGACCTACAGGCAGGGTTCAGATAACATTTGGTTTGGACAACCCAGCCAATGAACATTTCTATGCATGGAGGGTGGAGCCCTGCCGGTGAAAAATGGAACGTACGAATTGTTAGTTAATTGATGAGGCCACTATGTTTTTCCTAGTTATGGGGATTTGTCACTGGACATTATAGTGTGCCCCTCTCTTGATTGCAAAATCAATTGGAAATACACAAAATGGAAATGGGCCACTCTGGCCTGTCATTACTTTAAGCACAAGCCCACTTTGGTCTGCACATGTACGCAGCTTCATATAGACCCGTTGGCTTGGGTGGGGCCAAATCTCACAGCAACGAGAGTGGGCTGTTAGGACCCATCTTTGTTGCTAATTTGATGGATGCACTATCACTTTCACCTTAATCTGATCACACACTCATTCATTACTTTTAGACCTTGATTTATGTATCATTAGACTCACATATTGAATTGGTTTTCAATGACCTCATGTTGCATGTTTTAGAACTTAAAACACTAATTCAAAAATCTATTTCTTCATGCATGTTTTTGAAAAATCAAGTTAAAATATCAAGGTTCTTCAATTGCATACAATCTCATTTTTAGAATTCTTGTAGTATGCATAAAAGATAATGGGCCTGGAGTTCATGTTCCCAAAAATCATTTTTGCAAAATCTGCACAAAACTCCTCCCAGGCCAGTGTGGTCGGTCGACCTACCCCTGTACCCGGTCGACCCCCCGTTGCTTCGGTCGACCTACCCCTGTAGCAGGTCGACCGAACAAACTAGCCGTTGAGCAGAAATTGTTGACTCTCCCAACGGAAAAATTAATGACCGTTTGTACCAGGTCGACCGAGGGGTCAGCAGGTCGACCGAAGAAACTAGCCGTTGGACTGATTTTGTCTATAAATGCTCACTTCATTCCTCTCTTCAAAGAGATGTTTTGGGTGAACTTTTGGAACCATTTTGAAGCCTAAGAAAGAGGAATACGCTAAGAAGGCTAGAGGGCAATTGGAAATCAAAATCCTTGAGATTCAAAGGTATATGCTCCTAAGTTAGATTTGATTTCCATACTTTTGAAATCCATGTGTAATCAAACTTTTGTTAAATCAGTTTGGCATGATTTCTAATATCTATTTGAGCTGTTTTAGAAACATCAATCACTTTGTCATTATAGGATTGTTCTACTAAACACTCATATCCAAATCACATGTGTTTTAGTATTTAAATCTTCATACAACTTACAGGAATATCTTTTCAAGTTGTTTACATGTGATTAGTTCATCCCTTCAATCATTAGTTTACGATCTTAAATTTTCAAATGCATCAAGCATTCATTTAAGAGCTTCATTTTAAAACTGATTGAAGTATACTTTCATACACCTTGAACACTCACTGTAAGTGTATGATTGAAAATTGATTTTTAATCTTTATATCAGCCTAAGTAAGAGGCAAATGTACTGAGCTATAATTGTTTCTCGTCTAAGTGTTCAGACACTTCATTGAGAAAGAAAATTCTAGTGTATAGGTTGTTGTTGATCCTTGAAAAACAACATTGTATGGTTATTGCTGAACCTAAGAAAAAGCATAGTGTATAGGTTGTTGTTGATCCTTGAAAAACAACATTGTATGGTTATTGCTGAACCTAAGAAAAAGCATAGTGTATAGGTTGTTGTTTATCCTTGAAAAACAACATTGTATGGTTATTGCTGAGCCTTGGAAAGCATATTGTAAAGGTTATTACTTAGCCTATTGCAAAAGCAAAATAGTGGAAATCCGGTGGGGTGTTGGATCACAAGCCGGTAGTGGATGTAGGCATTGAGGCCGAACCACTATAAACCTTGTGTTATGGTGATAACATTGTGGTGATTGTGTTTGTTTAAGCTTCCGCATTTTGTTTGGTTAATCATCACTTGTGACTAGTTATTTGAAAGAAATTAAAATTGGTCATAGTTGGTCACTAATTGTAACTTACCCTTTTCACCCCCCCCCCTCTAGGGTAGGTTCCGTGTATTTTCAATTGGTATCAGAGCAGGTTACTCCCTAAAGGTTTAACAATCCGGAGTAGATCTACTTCTTTTTATTAGTGCCAATGTCTAATCCAGAAGGTAGTGCTATAAACAGACCTCCATTGTTTGATGGTACAAACTATGCCTTTTGGAAAGCCCGAATGACCGTCTTCATCAAATCTCTTAACGGAGATGTGTGGGATTCTGTAGAGGATGGATGGACTCCTCCTATAGTAGCAGATTCAGATGGCACTGTCCAGCCTCTTGCAAAGGCAAAATGGACAGCTGAACATAAGGCACTAAGAGACCACAATGCAAAGGCATTGAATGCCATAACTTGTGCTATGAATGCTGAAGAGTACAAAAAGATTATGACATGTACTACAGTTAAACAAGATTGGGATCTTTTGAAAACAAATTATGAAGGAACAACCATTGTCAAAAGAGCCAAGCTTCAAATGTTGACTACTCAGTTCGAATCTTTAAGAATGAGGGAAGATGAAATGTTCGATGAATTTCGAACTAAGCTAATGATAATTGTGAATGAGATGTGGTCACTTGGTGAACAAATTCCTGAAGGAAAAATTTGTAGCAAAATCCTTAGATCCCTTCCTGATAGATTTCACCCCAAAGTAACATCTATAGAAGAATACAATGACCCAGAAACTATGAAAGTTGAAGAATTATCTGGTAATATTAGAACTTTTGAGTTAAATTAAATAATGCTTCTAATAAATCCAAAGATAAGAAATCAATTGCTTTAAAAACCTCTCAATCTAAAGAAGAGTTAGAAAATGATGAAGAAAGTGATAATGAAGATATTGCTCTTCTCACTAAGAAATTTATAAAATATTTTAAGAAAAGAAATTAAATTCTAAATTCTTTAATAAAAATAAAAACAAAAACATTTCTTCATCTAAGAGTCAAGAAAGAAAAGTCATATGCTATAACTGTCAAAAACTTGGACATATATCTTCTGAGTGTCCAATGGAAAGGAAGAAAAAGACACTTATGGCAACATGGGATGACTCATCTGAATCAGAGTCAGAATCAGATGAATCACATCGAGATGAAACCGAAAATTTCACTATTTTAATGGCTCGAAGTTTATGTGATCCATCAGTTGAGAAATCTGAGGATGAATATAAAAATTCAGATATTGAAGAATTTGAAGAAGAACCAGAATCTGAATATGATGACTCAGATAATGAAGAAAATGATAAAAATCTTCAAGAATCATATAATAGACTCTATGATGAGAGCTGCAAGTTAATTAATATCATAAGAAAACAAGAAGCAAAGAATAAAGTTTTAAAAGACAATGTTAAAACCTTAACAAGTGAAATTAATATCTTAACCAATGATCTTAACGAAACCAACTCTAAATTACAAATTGCCAGTGAACACATAAGAAATCATAAGAAAGAAGCTGATACTCTAAACCAGATAATCACTAATTTAAAAAAGGAAGTCACCCATTTAATATGGTATAAAGAAAAATATGAGTATTCTTTTACGAATGGAGAAGAAAAACTTGAAAAATTATTTAAAATGGGTAAATCACAAGGAGATAGGATGGGTCTTGGATTCAATAAGTATATTACACATGACCCAAATTTCACCAACACATTTGTGAAAGGTAAGTCCTCATGCACACACTCTCCGTTGCCCAAAACAAAATGTCATTATTGTGGTAATAAAGGGCATTTCAAATTTGAGTGCAAATTTAGAAAAAGTCATTTGTCTAAACCCATCTATAAATCTAAAAATAGAAAATCTAATTCTATGAAGATTAAGAAAGACTCTAGAAAGTTTCAACAAATTAAAACATCTCAACAAGAGTCTCCTAAGATAGATTTTAAAGAAACTAAACAAGTAAAAAATGATCAAAATAAATCTATCAAGAAGAAACCTCTCTCTTTACCTCCTCTGACCTTGGAAATGAAAGAACTTTTGAAAAAGGTTGAAAGTTTAAAATTAAAATTCAAAAGACAAAAAGTGAGAGGAAAAACTAAAAGAAATGAGAAAAATAAAAAGAGACATCTACCATTATAGACTACGCATCAATCTAATTATGAAATTATCAAACCTCAAAGATTTGATCAATATCTATCTCCTCTGGTTGGTGGAATCTCTTACAAAGACTCCAAAGTTCAAGATCTCAGATGGATACCTAAGGTTAGAACTTTAGACAAATACTAAGTCTTATTATTAGATTAAGACCAACCTTCTCTCATAAGTTATATGTATTGTTGGTCTTATGTCTAAATTCTTTTTTTTTTCCTCAATATTGTCTTTCTGTTCTAATATCATCTGTTTTAGTTTTACTTGTTGAAAATGCATTTTGATTTAAAAAAAAAAAAGGGTAGCATGAATTTGTATTGTGATATCACCGGTGCTATCAAATTTTCCATAAATTCTATCCAACACTCTAGAACTAAGCACATTGAAATTAGATATCATCTTCTTAATCATGTGCAGAAGGGTAATATTGTACTAATATTTACAAGCACACATGATCAATTGGCAGATATGCATAATAAGAAGAGAGATCAAAATGATGGATGCCATGAATGTTTATTGAATATTTTTCTCAATATCTTACAAAAATTTGAGACTTTTAGCCTCATCATTCAAATGCTTCTGCTTTTCATAGATCGTCATGCAATCCCTGTCTAAAGGGTTAGGCATCCGAATTGAAGAGGTAAGCAAGGATTTTAAATCCTTATTCTCTTGCTTCAACTCTACTTTTTTTCTATTAGACTCGAGAAGAAGCCGTTGCAGTTCATTGATCTCCTCAATAAACTTTTCTGTTGTGCGAGTTCTGGATCGCAACCGATCCGAAAATGAGACAATGGATGAAGAATAATGAGTTCCGAGACTCACAAGCTCATAAATGGCATCTTCATCTGTTTTATTAGCCAAAGCTCTCTCCTGTCGCCTTGGTATCATGGAACCTAAGACAGATGCAGAAAAAGTTTGGGATTGAGGTAAAGGATTCCTCATCTCCTGATCAGAAGGAATATTAAAAGGGAATTGGTGAGCCATTGAAACCTTGAGGAATAAGATTGGGAAGACAAGAAGAAGTGTTGTTGCAAATCAGATAGAACTAAGGCTGCTCTTATAGAGTTGGATTTCAATCAAGACAAAGCTCTAATTATTCATATCTTGCTTTTCAAAATTGAAAATCCGCTGAATGCAGATTTTCAAAAGCTACTCAGCTAAGCCTTTGAAATTAAATGCTGGTTGTCCCTATTTTTTTCTCATTTGTCAACAACTTCCAGCGAATGTGTCAATAATCTTTTGTATCCAGCCGATAATTGCAGAATTTGTCGGATATGGTACATCTTTTTGCGGGCCTGGCCTGAGCGGGCTTGGACTTTCGTGATTCATCTTCTCATTTGGTTTGCTTTTCAAAATTTGTTCTCATTGGAATGATTTCATAGTTATCTCTCTTTTGTCAAAATTAAAATGAGTTATCTTGGACTTACAAGTTTTCAATCTCTTAATTGGATTAATTTTGTAAAAATCTCTTTTCTGTATTAGATTGAGCTTGTAGGATAGTTGGGTTAAGGGAATTATTTGTTCAAAGAGTTTTCATTGAGGTTGGCAAAGTCTTCCTTAAATCTGATCAAACTTCTGTGTTTATTCGGTCGACATCCTGGTCTGTCCGGTCGACCGAAAACACGTGAACAGCAACTTAAATAAGTTGCGCAGGTCTGTTTAGTTTCATTCAGAACTATTCTTCCTTCTGTAGGTCGACCTCCTGAAGTTCCTCTTCTCCAAATTCTTCTCATTTCCAATCTGTCTCTGTCATTTTTCCTTGGAAAGATCATCATTCTCTCAAAGATCTCTCATAGTGATTGTCTTCTTCAAACCGAAGGTGTTCATCTGTGTCGCACGACAGCTGTGTTCGTCTTCTCATCTGGACTCCATCTTTCTATCAGCATGAAGATGCATTGTTTCTTAATGTGTGCTGCTTCTAGCTCATCCAAAAATGCATGAGATTCAATCTGTTCTGGCCGTCCAAGACTGTCGAAACCATCTTCTACAGACGATTGTGTTCTGTGTGTTTGGCAAATCCAACCTTCAACCAGCCAAGTCGTCCCATCATTGGTTGCTAGTTCTGATGAGTGTAGCTGTCCATGCAAGTTATTTATAGTCGTGTTTTTTTGCAGCAACCATTTGTATACCTTTTGGTCTAGGTTTAAGCAATTGTCTTTTGTAGTTATTCACAGAAACAGTTTCTGCACCTCAGGTGTTTGACAGAATGTCTGAACCACTGTTTCATCCATTTAGGATCTGTTTTTGCTGAATTCGAGTGGGAACGTTGTGCACCTGAGTCTTTTCAATCTAAGAATCATCTCAAGCCATTTTCAAGTGTTGTCCATCCCTTCTAAAAATCAATTGTTTAAGTATTATGGCTCGCACAAAGCAAACCTTCAGGCAGCCTATCAAGAAGTCTAAATTAGGCCAAGCTTCTTCTTCACATAGATCTCCTTCATCCTCCCCTGAAGCATCCCCTCCTCGTGTAGTCAGATTCAAACCCATTCCTTCTCCATCTTCTGTTGTCAAATCCTTTCGTAACAAGGGGATCATTGTTGAGAAGAAATGTGTAGTAGAAGATCTAGTGGACTATGGTGTCCCTGCTATCTTGGAAGACATTGGTTGGGCCAGTATTCTAAATTGGAGTGGAAATGCCTTTCCATCCTTGGTTCATGGCTTATATGAGTCTATCTGTGCCTCCACCAACAATTCATTCACTATCAGATTTGAGCATGGAGAAGAGGTGGTTACTACAGAAAAGATTGCATCTATCTTGGGGGTTCCTAGATCAAATGGACCAAAGATAATATCTGAAGTTTTACCTCTTGAGGAAAAAGATGGAGTGACTCATGCTCTTTGTGGAAGAGCTGAAGTTTGGACAGCCAAAAATTGTCTTCAAGCTTCTCTCATGGTTCCTTCCCTTCGAATCATTCACATAATTTTCACTCATTCCATCTATCCAAGGAAAGGGAATAGGACTGAAGTAACTCCATACATGGCGAATCTGTTGTTCAAAGTTATATCTGGTGATCGGGTATGCTTACCTTCAGTGATTATGCACCATATTCTCCGAGTCATTACGGGATCACAACCATGTGCAGCTCCATTTGGATTTCTCATTACCCAGCTTGCTAGATCATATGGAGTGGTTCCAGGGGCGGCTCTGAGTTTTCGGGGGCCCTAGGCGAGTTCCTAAAGTGTGGCCCTACCCGTATACCCACCGATAAATAATAAAAAAATAAAAGATAATTTTTTTATTATTTGATCGAAAATTAAGTCTAAACTCCTGACCTACTCTTACCGAATCAGAATTGTGTCTCACATTAACCAATTAACACCAAAATCTAATTACAAAAATTAAGCACTACTAAAAAACTACTAGTCTTCTTGCATTTCTAGCTGCGAAATCACTAATTAAGTCTTCATAATCAAGCTTTTCTACCACCATAACTTCTTTTTGACCTGTGAATTAACCTCCACAATTTACAACAAACCAACGAACAAATGAAATTGACCAAACCAAATATCAATAAAAACAATTAAAACAGATAATCATGAAGAGATTTCATGAGAGAAGGGAGAAATAATGTTACTGAATTGATTCAACCATCAAACTGCAATGAAGGTTCGAAATCCCCTTGAACTGAATTGAAAAACCTAGCCTGACATGCTTGAATATGAAAACCCTAGAATATTTTTTTCTCCTCCTCATCCTCGACTTAAAGAAGCCTTAAATAGATATATCAAACATATGATAACTTCCCAAAATGTGTACAACTCAAATCCCTAAATTATAGGTAATTCAAAACGGTTTGATAGAAATCCCAGAAATGATACCGTAAATTTTGAGGCATTTTTCTATCATATAACGACGGAATCCTGACTTGGTCTCTTCATAAAAGTTGTATCCCTGGATGTGTAGATAATCTAGGGTTTTGAATCACCTGATTTGGACTTCGGAAACTCAAGTTATGGCCCATTGAAATTTAATGATTCGGACAGAAATCTCGGATCAGCTTTCCAGGCCTGATTTTGAAGCAACGTTTGGAGGCCCAAACGAACTCAGATTTTTGCGAACCAAACCTTTATGAAAAGTGTTAAAGACGTCCTCTAAAAACTTCATTAAGAGCACTTTCTCGTTCTGAAACTCTAACGCCATCCAAACCTCAATTGAAGCTCCAGGGATTAAATCTGCCTAAAAGCTGGAACTTGGGGGCCCCCATTTCGGGCCAAATTTTGGGGCCCCCAGCTGGCTGCCTGTGTGGGCTATCCCCAGGGCCAGCACTGAGTGGTTCCTCCAGCTTCAGAGAGACCAGTGACATCCACTATTTTCAACAAATCCAACATTCTCTTGATGAAGTTGCCTCCTCCCCAGCAAAGAAATCCTATTGCTGAAGGAGATGACGAGTTAGAGGCTGCAGAGATAGAACCTGTAGATCCTGTAGCAGGTCAGCCTCCCCAACCAGAGCCACCTGAGCAACGTAGTCTGGAGGACCGTATGACATCGTTAGAGCATATTGTTTCTTCCATTCGTGCAGACTATCAGGGGTTTAGGCAAGAGGTATCAGGGATGATGAAGAAGACCTTGAAGTACCTCTCAAACATCTCCAGTAGTTGCAGGCGTCATGATGATGCAGTGCCCCCATCTCCTACAGATTCATCTTAGATCTTAGGAAGATTTTCTGCTTTTTGTGGGGGGTAGTGATTTGTCGTTCTTAACTCTTTTATATGTTTTTAACTGCTATTTTGAATTGATTACTGACCATCATTTTGATTTTGTATTGGTCAAGTAATTAGTAGAATATGTACTAATCTTTTATGGAATATCAATGAATTTACATATTCAAATTATTCATCTTCTTGTTATATTGATGAATGTTTATGATGCTTTGAATTATAGTTCTTTCGATTAATATATACCTTCTGTCTTAGCATCCTTCACTCAGCATAGACAACCTCTATACAAAAGAACCTGTTCTGCATTCCATTTTCAACTCAATTTGGTAACAGGTGCTACTAATAGGTATTTGTTTTCTAATGTATAAATGTTCCTTTGCAATTCAATGACAAAGGGGGAGAGAAGAACTCGAAAGAGCAAGAGAAGATCAAACTAAGGGGGAGATCAAGACATACTTTAATGCGACTTGAAAGTAAGAGAGCCTAAAGGAATAAGCTTAGAGCAAAGGGAGAGCTCTATCGAAGGGGGAGAGATTGTTTCAAGAACAATTAAAGTTCAGAAGAGTTTCAGTCTTAGAAGTGTTGTGATCATCTTAGTTGCCATCAAATTGCAAAGGGGGAGATTGTTAGGACCCATCTTTGTTGCTAATTTGATGGATGCACTATCACTTTCACCTTAATCTGATCACACACTCATTCATTACTTTTAGACCTTGATTTATGTATCATTAGACTCACATATTGAATTGGTTTTCAATGACCTCATGTTGCATGTTTTAGAACTTAAAACACTAATTCAAAAATCTATTTCTTCATGCATGTTTTTGAAAAATCAAGTTAAAATATCAAGATTCTTCAATTGCATACAATCTCATTTTTAGAATTCTTGTAGTATGCATAAAAGATAATGGCCGGGAGTTCATGTTTCCAAAAATCATTTTTGCAAAATCTGCACAAAACTCCTCCCAGGCCAGTGTGGTCGGTCGACCTACCCCTGTACCCGGTCGACCCCCCGTTTCTTCGGTCGACCTACCCCTGTAGCAGGTCGACCGAAACAAACTAGCCGTTGAGCAGAAATTGTTGACTCTCCCAACGGAAAAATTAATGACCGTTTGTACCAGGTCGACCGAGGGTTCAGCAGGTCGACCGAATAAACTAGCCGTTGGACTAATTTTGTCTATAAATGCTCACTTCATTCCTCTCTTCAAAGAGATGTTTTGGGTGAACTTTTGGAACCATTTTGAAGCCTAAGAAAGAGGAATACGCTAAGAAGGCTAGAGGGCAATTGGAAATCAAAATCCTTGAGATTCAAAGGTATATGCTCCTAAGTTAGATTTGATTTCCATACTTTTGAAATCCATGTGTGATCAAACTTTTGTTAAATCAGTTTGGCATGATTTCTAATATCTATTTGAGCTGTTTTTAGAAACATCAATCACTTGTCATTATAGGATTGTTCTACTAAACACTCATATCCAAATCACATGTGTTTTAGTATTTAAATCTTCATACAACTTACAGGAATATCTTTTCAAGTTGTTTAAATTACTTCATGTGATTAGTTCATCCCTTCAATCATTAGTTTACGATCTTAAATTTTCAAATGCATCAAGCATTCATTTAAGAGCTTCATTTTAAAACTGATTGAAGTATACTTTCATACACCTTGAACACTCACTATAAGTGTATGATTGAAAATTGATTTTAATCTTTATATCAGCCTAAGTAAGAGGCAAATGTACTGAGCTATAATTGTTTCTCGTCTAAGTGTCCAGACACTTCATTGAGAAAGAAAATTCTAGTGTATAGGTTGTTGTTTATCCTTGAAAAACAACATTGTATGGTTATTGCTGAGCCTAAGAAAAAGCATAGTGTATAGATTGTTGTTGATCCTTGAAAAACAACATTCACTACACCATTTCAGAGCTTTTACAGCGTGTCATTTACGGCGTGCATTGAATGCAAGCCGTTAAATGATATAATAGTACGGCACGCATGGAATGCGAGCCGTAAAAGGGCTTTTTCTTCTCTTTATTAAGGCGTGCATTTTGTGCGCCGTGAGATCTTATCAATTACGGCGTGCATTTAGGACGCCGTAAATTCTTGAGCATTTGCGGCCCACATTCGCAAGCCGTAAAAATATTAGGGTATTACAGCCCACATGTTGCACCCTGTAAAAGGCCAAGCCATTCAAATTAAGTTCAATGCCTGCTTTGAGAAGCTGTAAGATTAATCAACTTTCACAGCCCACATTTCGTATACCGTAAAAAAAGAATCCCGCCAAATTAATATTCCAAAAATATTTCGCACCCTTTTTTTGACACCCAAAATTTAACCTCAAATTAGGGATAGACGATACCCACTGAGAACCCAAATCTTGACACCAAAAAAATTTCGCACACCTTCTTTTCTCACGATACCCACCGAGAACCCATTGCTCACACTACCAAAAAAATGACTTTTAGCGTTGAACTTTTTGCCGCGACCAGTGTTTTTGTGGCTATTTCTTACTTGTTGCCACCACCAATAGAGTTAGTGGCAACAAATCTCATTTTGCCTCGCCCGTGTCTGCCCGTGACAAAACGTGTCGGAAATTTTTTTTTACCGACGAAAATTAGCGTCGAAAAATTTATCACCGACATTTAATATAAAACATCGGTAAAGGTTGGTAATTTTTTTACCTTTTTTTCAAAAAAAAATTTAATTTTTACCGAAGAAGATTTATATTTTTGCGACGAAAAATAATCATCGGTAAATTTCCCAATTTTTTTCCCTCTCCCGCCCACGAAACCCCTCTTTTCACTCTCTCTCTCTTTGCTTGCTCTTCTCTCTCTCCGGCAAATGTTATGTTTTACCGGCAAAATATTTGTGGCGCCGGCAAAGGATACATTTTTTGCCGGCGAAAATACCTATATCGCCGGCAAATGTCAATTTGCCAAATTTTGATAATTTATTTAACTTGAAAAATTATATTTTCATTATTTTTGTTTTCGAAGAATAAAAGTTAACTCGGGCCTTCAAATCAATCCAGCCCCAAAAATAACATTCCACACTGTGCTCGCCCCATTTTCCATTTCCCGCGCCCGCTCAAGTGCATATCATTTCCAGTTCCCTCGCCTCTTCTCAATCCCTCATCTCTCTGACCCTCTCTCGCCCAGCAATCCCTCAATCCCTCATCTCTTTGTCAGCCATCCCTCCATTTCCTTCTCCCTCACGACCTCAGCCCTCCCCTCCATCTCCCAGGAGACCTGCGCTCCTCCATCTCTCCAGGCGACTTGCGCTCCTCCATCTCCCTCGCACACTGACCGCATCCATCTCTCTCACAACGGAACCAAGGCGCAGCACCATCACCTCCTCTCCCTCTCGATCTCGGCCCTCTCTCTGTGCATCTCGCAACCCCTTGCGCAGACCCATCTCAGAGGCAGCCACCCTCTCCAGTCTCTCTGATCTTCATCTCTCTCACGCCCGCGGACCGTCGCCCCTTCTTCCTCCACGCGCAGGCCACACACTATAACAAAAATCATTTTCGCGACAAATATTCCGCGACATTTTGAAAATTTGTCACTAAATATTGTTTTTCGCAACGAAAAATCCATTTCGTCACCTAAAACGAAAAGACAAATTATTTAGCTACGATAATTTTCAATTGTAGGAAAATATTGCTGCAAAAAGTTTGACACCAAAAAATGGAGTTGGCGTCATGAAGAGGTAAAGTTTTTGCGACGAAACTATTTATTTAACGACGATTTGTTTTCGTCTGTAAATCAATTTCACCATATTTTATTAAAGAAAATTTCACGACAAAAATATGTTGTCGCAGAATCCATTAAAAATGATCCACGATGAAATTATTTCATCGCGGAATGCATAAAATTTGAGATGCGCGTCTGGCTTGGCTGTTTAATTTTTAGAACTATTGGACGACGAAATGAAATAACACAACACCCTCGTCGATCCATCTCTCTCACACTATTGGGCACCGTAGATTGCCAACACCTTATACGGCGACGGTAATGGTCGTCTTATACGGCGACGTCAACACCTTATACGGTGACTAACACTGTCGCCGTATATTTCTTAATATTCTTTTCGCCTTTTCCCCTCCCTCTGCTCTATTTTTCCCTCCCGCCCTTCTTTTTCACTCACTAAAAAAGGCAGCAATACAACCCTTCATCACTTCCTCTCTTCTCCTTCTCTTCACTCTCATCATCTCCATCTCCATCGCAGATCTCCTCCTCGTCTCTTCAACTTCATCCGATCATCCAAATCCACACTCGAAGCAGCTCCGGATCTTCGCCGACCTGGCCTGGACTTTCTCCGGTCTCCTCTCCCTGCCGGCGTGACTTTGAGCTATTGTATGCATACAATCTTACACAACCCACATCTATTCTATCTATCATCTATCATTTATTTTTTTAACACGCAGAGAAAGAGAGAGATTTCTCCTTAAGTTCTAACCCTAGCTAGACATGGAGGAGAAGCTTTTGCAGAGATTGGAGTCGGCCGTTTCCCGCCTCGAAACCCTCTCCGCCGGATCAGATCCCTCGATCTCACGAGACTATCCTGCGGATGCGGCCGGGGATCCGGCCATTGCCGCTTTCAATGATCTGATTGAGAATCACGTCTGCAGAGTCTCTGCAGCAGCGGGGAAGATTGGTGGAGAGGTTCTGCAAGTCACTATGATCCTCGAAGTGGCCTTTTCCATGCAGAAGGATCTCCTTGTCACCGTCGAGCAATATCAGGTTGATTTTCCTCTGCTTCGATCTCTCTGTGTATGTGTGTGTGTTTTTTTTTTGGTCTTCTTGTGGTGGAAAAGTGTGGATTTGACGTGGAATCAATAGGTTTTTACTTGATTTGTTTGTTTTGTTATCGAATCAGTAGATGAGCACAGCTACAGCTGCTGTTTGATTCGGTTGTAAAAGGTATTTTTCTGTCAAGAATGTCTGGGTTTGAGAAAATTAGGGGTTTTGAGACAAAAACCATGACTGAGATGATCATGTGTTTGAGAAAATTAGGGCTTTTAATTGATTTCGGATCCCAATGAATATGACTAGTTACTCGCTGAGCTATTGAATTTATTCTTCTTTTAAGCTTCAAATTGTAGAGTGATTGATAGTAGTTGGGATGATATTTTGGTGCATACTAGACAATGAAGTAATGTTTTTACATTTTGGAGGTATACCGGCTTCTAGTGCTATGTTTGTTGAACGTAAAGTGTCATGAAGTCCCAAGTCTTGATTTTGCTTGCAAACCTTAAGTTATGAAAATCATAATTTAGTTTGCTCTGTATGATCATATAGTTTGAGTATCTGAAAATCTAGCTACTGATTTCAGCCATGACAGACAGTCGCATCTTGGGCTTGACAATGACCGTGTTGTGTGATGTCGTTACCCACTCACATTGTTGTTTAGTACAAATTCTCAGTGGAACCAAAGATGTCACTTGTATGAATGCCCAATCGAATCATATCCCACCTAGTGAAGCTTCTGATTTCCATGATCTCCAAGTGCAGGAGAATGTCTGGTGGTGTTCTGCCAAAACACGTCAACTAGTTACCTTTTTCTTCTTATTTGTCACTGATAACATGACTCCAAATCCGAAACCTTGTAGATGCCAAAGTAAGCACCTACCAACTGTGCTAACTTAATGCTTATAACAATTTCGGTACACAAAATATACTCTGCTTACTATGGAAATTCTCAATACCAATACTTAAAGGAGACGGAAAAAAAGTTAAAATAATTAAAATACAAAAGGGAATTATGGTTTTCATTGAGATGGTCAATATGTTTAGTTTTGGAGCAATTCCCCAGTACAATGAAAAAAAAAATCAACTGCTAATTAGATCCCACTAAATCTTCTGTAATTTGATCATCTAAAAAATAAATAATGAAAACAATTCTAAAAAACCTAGGCGTTCTGCATTTCAGCAAAAATATTCTGCGCAGCAGTAACTGAAACGTCATATAACCAACATGCAGATCATGTGCTACCTGAGGGTAATGGGGAGGCAGGAGGAACCACACAAGTGGAAGGCTTAGTGCATGACAAAGGAGTGGGTGGAAGCCTTGGTGATGGTGTGGGTGGAAGCCTTGGTGAGAGACTCACCAACTCAAGGGCTTGGGCCCTCAGTTCCATTGGATAGTCGGAGACACATCCGATTCTTGGTCCAGCACCTGTAGACCATTTTATTGACAGCTGATGACCCAACTGGAATGACCTTGCTGCCTTCTTGGAGTTAATCCTCTGCAATACTTCTTTCGTAGGCACCTCTGCCATTGGGCTTTGAAGGCCTCCAGATAAAGTCCTTTTGTAAGTGCTTTTGGTATCAATGATCTGCCCATTCTCAGTTTGGGTCCTTTCAGTTGGTTCAGAAGGTATGGCTTCTGGCGCGGCACTGGGTGATTCCTGTCTGGGAGGTTCTGGAAGTGAGCTTCCTTCAGTCATAGTTTCCTCTTGAACTGCTTTGTTGTCTTCATAGTAATCTTCGTTAGATGATGAACGTATCTATTTTCGACAAGAGGAATAAGATCCACTGTCAGAATAATGTGTTGTTCAAGCTAAGAGTATTTTAAGACTGGACATTGCAGTGAAGCAGAAATTGTGGATTTGTGAAGGAAAGAAATTTAATTGTCTGGTATAGTATCATGAGCTTATAATCCATATTGACGTACACTACCACTTCCAATTTGGCATACATATTCCATGATCTAGAACACCCAAATTGGGTCCAGCTCCCTCGATAAAACAGCACCAGAATTACTTGAATTGATGACCCAGATAACCATGGTTTTTTTTTTTTTTTTTTTGGTAAAGAATTACTGTCTTGCTCTTATGGAGATGGATTCCTTTTTTTTTTCCACCTGAAAAGGTATTGTCCACCTTTATTTAGAAGAATGATCATGTGTTTCTTTCTTGTTTGATAGGGATGTTTTTGAGAGACTTGGTCATGGGCTCCCCTTGTGGATGAGTGATAGTTAATTTCATGTGAAACGATTTGAGAGAATTGGTCTTGGGCTTCCCTTGTGGAAGATATATAGTTTCATGTGATACAAGTGATTCTCTCGAAGTTGCAATTATGATTCAGGTGAAGACCCATGAACAATGGTGCCTGTGACTGACACATTGTGCTTCGAACTGTTAAATTGAATGAACATATAATGGCAGTTGAATCGGTGAAACATGATAGCTTTGACAGCTGCATTGACTCTTTACTAGAGAAGTTTGTTCAAGGAGTTGAACATACTACAAGTCTTGCCCAAAACATTGTCAATGGTTGTGAGCTGGAAGTGGATGGACTGGTTACACTACAAAAACATGATCCATCACATGAGGAATTTAGTGTTGAAGAAATAGGATTCCCTGAACCAATAACAAGAAGTTTTAAGTTGGCAAAATATACAACTCATGCTGATGTGATCAATTCTTTTTGTAGTTGCCTTAAGTGGTAGTGCATTTCCCTCTTTTGGGAATATTTTTTATGTGCACTTTGGTAAAGCCTAATACCATATTTCTTTTTTTTTTTAATGTTTGCTTGCAGATACTTGACATGAACTTGGGTCCATATGACCAGGAATCATATTTTACTTGAGAAGGTAAATTAAACATGTTGACATGAATTTGTTAATGACTTATCTACTTGTATCTTAACTCAATTTTATTATCTTTATAAACAGCTTCTATGTATTTAAAGAGATACTTCTCTGATAGAATAACTTAGTTGTCAATTCTGTTTTGTTTCAGCTAGAAGTATCGGCATGAAACTACCCAAGCCCCCCTCTTCCTTGTCCTGTTTTGGCTGGAAGGCAAACTTTTGCATTTTCTTTTTTTTTCCTGTTTATATTTCTATCCTTTGATGACGGCTGAAATAATAAAGTTTATTGATCTCAGCAACTCCTTAATGGAAGGAATGGTAGGACAATTGTCTGTACCATGATCATTTTGTGAACAAATTGCACACAATTGATCCACTTGGGCAACTGATGTAGGAGTAATCTCACTAACTCTTTTCAGCTCTAGACCTTCTATCTGACGGGTAAGTTGAGCTATCCTAACACTCAAATCCTCCTTCTCACTCAGAGAAAATTTTCCTGCACTAGGAACACTAGGAAACACATTTGGAATAGTTCTATCATTAGGATTGGTAGTGTCCCAAACTTGATACTGCTCTGCCAAACTCTCTAAATATGCATAAGCTTCATGCGGTTCCTTGGCACGGAAAGTACCATTGCACATCATATCAATGAACTGTTTATTTGTTGAACTCAATCCCTCATAAAAGATCGTAACCAACTCAGGGATAGTAAAACCATGATGAGGGACCAAGTTCAAGGTCTCATGAAACCGATCCCAACATTGATGAAAAGACTCTCCCTCTTTTTCAGCAAAACTCTGGATATTCTTCTTTAAAGCAATTGTTTTCTGATGAGGAAAGTACTTTTTATAAAACTCTCTTTGCAATTGATCCATGTGGTGATTCGCACAGATCTCAGATTGTTCAACCAATTTTTGGCATTCCCCTTCAAAGAGAAAGGAAACAGTCGAAGTTTGGCTGACTCTCTTTGAGTTGCAGGGCACATGGTCTCAATTATGGCATTGAACTCTTTGACATGCAAATAAGGCATTTCAGATGTCATTCCATGAAAATTGGGAATATGAGTCAAAACATTTGGTTTGACCTGATATGCATTTGCACCCTGAGCTTCATCTACAATACAAGATGGAGCATCAGTCCACCTAGGAGTCAAATAATCATCCATTGTCCTAGGTGGTACAGCTTGATTATGTTGATGATGGGGGTCATTATTATTGTGTTGATTCGCCATTGATTCCAAAGTAGGATCGGGCAGATGCAGGTCAACAAAAATGTCAATTCCTGGCCAATCAAATATCGGAACTTCTTCAAGATCTATTCTGACCAATCTGTTGTGTATGTTCCTTCGGTAATGAGAGGACATATACAACAATCAACCCCAATTATCAAAATAATCACCTAATTCTAAAAGAAATAAAAAAAAAAAAACAAAAGAACTAGAAGAAATACTCACAAAGCTGTTTTACCTCAATTGCCGTTCCCCGGCAACGGCGCCAGAAATGCTTAGCTGTTTTCTGTGATGTTGGGTTTGTCCTAAGCGGAGGACATGATTTATCGCTGTGTAGCACTTCACTCTTGAAGAGGTCGAATCCACAGAGAACGGACTAGGGTTTCAGCTTTAGAGGACTTCTTTCGGTCGAGAGTGACCAACTTTTGTTCAATGGGTGTAATTAATTCTAAGCTAAGGACTGATTAAAACTGCAGAAAAACTGAATGAAAATGTTATGCTAAAGAGATGGTTCAACCTAGGGTTCAGACCACCCAGATTTTTATGGTTTCATCTTCCTCTTCATTCCGCAGATAAGAATTGAATCAATCCAGTTCTCACCTGGAAGATTTCTTCGTGAAAATCAAATATCAATCTGAGTGAATAATTCCCAAAGAGATTCCTAGACATTCAATTCGATAATCTGAGAGTCATCGACCCAAGCACTAGTTGTATCATCTCAGATGAACACAATTAGTCAAAGGCTTAATATCTCAATTATGATTTCTTGAAGCAGAACATCAATGGAAGTTATCTTTTATCATGAAAACATAATCAGGAAGAAGAACCCATACAAAACCCAGGTTGAATTCCCCTTAGGTTAAACCATCTGTAATTCTACCCCTCCATTAATGGAGAAGTCTTCAAACAGAATAAATGAAAGTAAGAAAACAGTAAGAACATAATTGAAAGATTACCTCTAATAAAACTTGAATTAATATGAAGGATTCTGTCTTAAAACAAGAATTGAACAAAATTTAAAACCCATCTTCAATAGAAACTACCTCTACATTTATCTAAGGAAGGAAGAGAGAAAAAGGAAAGGAGGCTGCTGGGAAACTAACACAATCCCCCAGATAGCCCTAATTTTAGAGTTATCATGCTTTATATAGGTTCCCACAACTTTAATTACAAAACTGCCCCAAAAACTAAAATTCTATCCAAATCCGAGCGTTCTACCGGTAGAAATACCGGTTGACAGATGGAATTCTCTTGATCAGCCTCTCTGCTAGAATATCAGCCCCTTCTACCGGTAGAAACTGCGGTTGACTGATGGAAATCTCAGGGTCAGCCTCTTCTACCGGTAGAAATACCGGTTCACAGGTGGAATCCTCGTGTCCAAACTCTCTGCTGGATTTTCAGCCTCTTCTACCGGTAGAAATTGCGGTTGGCTGATGGAACTCTCAGGTTCAGCCATTTCTACCGGTAGAAATACCGGTTGTCAGGTGGGATCCTCGTGTCCAATCTCTCTGCTGCAATTTCAGCCTCTTCTACCGGTAGAAATTGCGGTTGACTGATGGGAATCTCAGGGTCAGCCATTTCTACCGGTAGAAATACCGGTTGACAGGTGGGGACCTTGTGTCCAATCTTTCTGCTGCAATTTCAGCCTCTTCTACCGGTAGAAATTGCGGTTGACTGATGGAAATTTCAAGTTCAGCCATTTCTACCGGTAGAAATACCGGTTGACAGGTGGGGACCGGCTTCTTTACTCTCTATTTGATTCATTCATCCACCAGAAGCTTTATTCTTCATCAAATTCCTGCAATTGACCAAAAACCAATATTCGTGTAAAATTATATGAAATCAACGGAGTTAAACACGAATGAAGGTGATGGAAAGGCAATTAAGTCTCTAATTGCTTCATAATTAAGTACTTATCACACCCCCCAACTTGGACTTTGCTAGTCCCTAGCAAATTAAGAAGAATCCATCTTATCTGTACATACAATTCTCAGTTAAAAGTGGAAATACATGATTTATGCCCAATTGAAACAGATGTCTAAGACCGTGAAAAGATTAATCTCTACATCTCATGGAATAACACATTCAATCGAGATGATAAGATTAGAATGAGTTAATCATCACATCAAACTTAATTCCAAAGCTCACAAAAGATATCACTCAATGTAGATGTCACTCAATTCAATGAACATACCCCATGGAAACTAATCTCACAACGCTCATTCTAACATCACACACATACAGAACAACACTAAAGTAGCATAAAAATTCAAACATGTATTCTAATGGAAGTAATGACACAAAAAGATTAATTAAGGATCTTAGGATTGCATTGAAAAGGGTTAACAATGACAGTATTTTGGACAAAATGGGGCATGGCCTTACATGGCTTAGGTCAACTACCCTTTTGCCATGCCCAAACAAAAACGATATTCCCCACTAATCAAGAAAAACTAAAATCAACCATCAATAGAACACTTCATTCACTGACTAACTCTTCAGTGTCATCCTCCCCCTCATCACCATCATCACCTTCTCTTCCCTCTGCCCTTTTTTCTGCTGCGGTATTACTGTCACCCTTTGTCTGGCTAGGACCAGCCTCTGTCTCTCTCTGGGGTGACACATAGGGTTCAGCTCCTTGTGATACAGCAACTTTCATCAGATACTCTTGCCTGGATCTCTGTTTTTCCATTTCTCGTTTAATCACTTTCTGCCCCTCTATGCAATCATCTACCTTGCACCCAAACCACTTCATCAGTTCCATCATGTAAGTCGGAAATGATGAGCCCTTCACTTGTTTAGGAATGGCAGAAGAAGGTTGAGCTGCTGATTGAGGGTCCCTCTTTTGTGATTTGGCCTTTGCCATTGTTTTCACCGTGATTGCCCCTCTATCGCTCGGTAAAAGCCAATCATCTGGGCCTTTCTTTACTTTCTGATTCAAGCATATCTTAGTGATAAGACAGGGGTAGGGAAGGGCCGCCTTAGCTGTGGACTCCTCAGGGTATCTTCTTATCTGATTGTATATGAATTGAGCCACATTCATTCCTTCATTTGGGCTCCAGATCACCCATAGCAATTCCATCTCCTTTTTCCCTAGCATCTTCTCATCGCCTCGAGGGAAAATGTTGTAATGCATAATCTTGTTCAACATCCCTGCTTCCCCATTCAAATTTCCAACTGTGGGTGTCCCTTCTACCATAGCTTCCTCTCTCAACACCAATTGCTCATGAAGAATTTCCAAAGGGACATCTTGAGGCCTAGGGTATGTGATTTTCTCCCTAGCCACTGGGGTGTATCCTAAGGCTTTTCTAATAATGTATTGATCAACTTTCACTTTTGTCCCATTCACCATTGCAGCTATTTGTTCACCTCCTGCTATCACACGCTCCATAGATTTGAAAAATTGACGAACAAAGTCAGGAATATACCCTTCAAAGGCAGTGTCCATGTATTCCAGCTTGCTATTGATCACTGCTCCAAAGCATTCCCCAGTACCAAGTTTACCCACATCGACCCTCCTTTCAATCACAAATGCTTTCTTGTCTACCTTCTTCTCCCATTTGATCTGATCTGCACTTTTCGGTGGAGGAGGGGGAGAAGACTCCCTTGGCCTTTTTTCAGCTCTTCTATCACTTTCCCCTGAAGTGCTACCTTTGGATTTCCCCCCTTTAGCAATTGCTCCTTTCTTTGGTGCACCTCCTGATTTAGGATTCTTTGTCTTTGGCATGGTTTAATGTTGTGTGTAGAAGATATGAATTGATTTTGGAAGGATATGGAAGTGAGTAACAAATTTTTGAGGGAAGGAAGGGGATTTCGGAATGTAGGGTTTTCTTGGACTTTTTGGAAGTTTGATTGAAGAGATAGGGAGAAATGGTGATGAAGAAAAGGTATTTGTGTGTTTTGGAGGAAGATTGGTTGGATTAATGGCGGTTTTGGAAGCTCGGGAATTAGGGTTTATGGAGGAGAAACCATCAGTTGGAGGGAAAGGAGACGAACAAGATGAAATGAAAAACAGAACAGGAACAAAAATTATATAAGGTTGGCTGGGCCCGCACGTTCTACCGGTAGAACTACCGGTAGAGAAAGTTCTACCGGTAGAACTATCGGTGGAGACTTTGTAGCAAAATCCTAGCTTCTCTGCCTCAACTTTTTCCTTTTGAACCGGTATTCCTACCGGTACTGCCATTCATTCATCAAATTTTTTTTTTTTTTTTTTTTTTGAAATGAATGACTTGGCTAAGAATCCAACACATTCTTCTTCTGATTTTCAAAACTTTTATCCAACGATTGATTTGAGAATGAATCTCACTTAAATCCAACGAAGTGACTTATTCGCGAATTCCTCAATTACGCAATGGAATACCAGAAGTCTCAATGAATAGAGTATCTTCGTATCAGTCAATCACAAACCCACAGCCGTCAATCACAAACCCACAGCCGTCAATCACAAACCCACAGCCAAAACATAGAAGATCATCTTCACTTCAAAGTCATCCTTAGCCTCATCATAACCAAGCCCAATTTCTGTAACACCACCATATTCCACCTGCAGAAATCACCCCAAAACCCCCCATTCCTCCTTGCCTCCTTTACACCGGTTCCCTAAGGTTTAGCACAAGAATAGGGAATATAAAACATGGCTCAAACAGGGGTACAAGGGTGACTCTTTTCTGGTTTTATAAACAACAAATTTCCTTGTATTAACAATTTGTGTCACCACTTCTAAAAGAGGTAAAATGAATGCAATTCAATGCTACAAAAGTATGAACTTGCAAGTGTGTGGAAACCACTCTATCACTCAGAGCACTCTAAAAAAAACAAGGGATATGGTACGAATTCAATTCAATGTGATGAGTAACTCACACAATCATTCAAAGACACATAGTAATCAAAGAAGGCATACATCATGTATTTCACGAAAGTTGAAACTCCAAATGAGAATTGCAATGAAATGAATGCAAGGCTTGTATTTGCAAATTCTAAATTGTGAAAAAGTAACTATATGCATGAAAAATTAACTAAATGCAGGAATGAAATTCATGCCTCTTCCCCCCCCCCCCCCCCCCCCAACTTGTATGAAACATTGTCCTCAATGAGTAAAACAACTCAGAACAAAGGAAAAGAGAGGAACGAAGTTACCAATCTACGAAGGTTGGTGCTGTAGTATGAATAACCTGCTGAAACTTGGACACCAATTATTAGTTAGAAACAAAAACAGGGCAAGCACAGATGGTGCACCCCAAAAACCATCCACTTTTCAAAAGATAGAAATGAAGAATGAATTGTTGGTCTTTTAAAGTCAGATTCCAAGACATCACACTAAAGAACGAGGTGATACGGAGTAGCATCATCCGCTATTTATTTTAAGATGCAATTAGGCCAAACAAGCATACAAAGAGATAAAGACATTAAACAGTGAAAAACAAATTGCACGCAAGATGGCAACTAACAGATTCAAGAAAGCTTAAGAACTAGTGGCTTCCGGATAAACCGGGTCCACTAATTCTTCCACAATGTCCTCTTTTGAAAAATTCTCCAAAAATGGCTTAAGTCTTTGCCCATTTACTTTAAAAATCTTTCCATCATTGTTATTAACAACATCAATAGCTCCATGAGGGTAGATTTTATGCACAAAATAAGGTCCAGTCCATCTTGATCTTAACTTACCTGGATGGAGATGAAGTTTTGAGTTGTATAAAAGGACCTTTTGTCCCACCTGAAAGTCTTTCCTCACAATGTGTTTATCATGAAAAGCTTTGACTTTGGACTTGTAGATGCTAGCATTCTCATAAGCCTCTCTTCTCATCTCTTCTAACTCATTCATTTGAAAATTCCTAAGAACACCTGCTTTGGGTAAAGAGAAATTCAACGTCTTGAGAGCCCAAAATGCTTTATGCTCAATTTCAACAGGAAGATGACACGCCTTGCCATAGACAAGCCTATACGGAGACATTCCTAAAACTGTCTTGTAGGCCGTGCGATAGGCCCATAAGGCATCAGTCAATCTAGTTGACCAATCCTTCCTATTAGGATTCACAGTTTTTTCTAAAATATGCTTGATCTCCCTATTGGCTAACTCAGCTTGCCCATTAGTTTGAGGATGATAGGCAGTGGACACCTTATGAGTGATCCCATACTTGGCCATCAAGGCCGCGAATGGACGATTACAGAAGTGGGTGCCTTGATCACTAATCATGGCCTTGGGCATCCCAAACCGAGACAAGATATTCTCCTTCATGAATTTGACCACAACCTTGTGGTCATTGGTCCTAGTGGGAATAGCCTCTACCCACTTGGACACATAATCTACAGCCAGAAGGATGTAGAGGAACCCATAAGAACTAGGGAAAGGACCCATAAAATCTATACCCCAGCAATCAAAGATCTCTATGATAAGCATGGGCTGAAGGGGCATGGCATTCCTCTTGGAAATGGCTCCTAATTGCTGACATTGAGGACAAGTTCTACAGAAGTCATGGGCATCTCTAAAAAGAGTGGGCCAGAAGAAGCCGCACTGCAAAATCTTTGCAGTGGTCTTTTTTGAAGAAAAGTGACCCCCACACGCCTCAGTGTGGCAGAATGACAAGATACTCTGTTGCTCCGACTCCGGTACACACCTCCTAATAATCTGATCAGCACAATACTTGTAAAGATAAGGATCATCGAAAGCGTACTTTCTCACCTCCACTAAGAATCTCCTTCTCACTTGAGAAGTCCAGTCACTAGGAAGCTGCCCTGTCACGAGATAATTGACAATATCCGCATACCACGGACATGTCGACACTGAATACAACTGCTCATCGGGAAACGAATCAAGGACTGGAAGATGGGATGACTTATCCTCAAAATCAAGTCGCGAAAGATGATCCGCGACTACATTCTCAACACCCTTCTTATCCTTGATAGTGATGTTAAACTCTTGGAGCAACAAAACCCACCGAATGAGACGCGCTTTTGCGTCTTGTTTGCTCATCAGATACTTGGTGTAATTGACCTGAGCATCATTTAAAGTCTTGCTTGCATAAGCAATAGCAAAAGGGACTTTACCTCTTCTTTGACCCAAAACAGCACCAATGGCATAGTCACTGGCGTCACACATCAATTCAAAAGGAAGAGTCCAATCCGGGGCTTGCATAATAGGTGGGGAAGTGAGGCACGATTTCAAAGCGCTGAAGGCTTTTTCACAAGCCTCGGTCCAAACGAATGGTGCATCTTTGGTCAAAAGATTGCACAAAGGGCGTGCAATAGCGCTGAAAGCACGAATGAAGCGCCTATAAAAACCACAGTGACCTAAGAAGGATCGTATATCCTTGACGCACTTGGGAGAAGGTAATTGGGAGATCAACTCCACCTTTGCCTTGTCTGCCTCAATACCTCTAGGAGACACTATATGGCCTAAGACAATCCCTTGTGTCACCATAAAGTGACACTTCTCCCAATTTAAAACCAACTTCTTCTCCTCACACCTCTCTAGGACTTTCTCTAAATTCTTTAAACACCCTGCAAAGCTATCTCCAAAAATAGAAAAATCATCCATGAACACCTCCAAGAAGTCTCCGACCATGTCATCAAAAATACCCATCATGCATCTTTGAAAGGTGCCAGGGGCATTGCATAATCCAAAAGGCATGCGCCTATAAGCAAAGGTCCCAAAGGGACAAGTGAAAACGGTCTTCTCTTGATCTTCCAAAGACACCTCAATCTGATTATATCCAGAATAGCCATCCAAAAAGCAGTAGAAAGTATGACTTGCCACTCTCTCTAAAACCTGATCAATGAAAGGAAGAGGGAAATGGTCTTTCTTTGTACTGGCATTAAGCTTTCGGTAATCAATGCAGACTCTCCACCCCGTGGCAACTCTAGTAGGGATCAATTCTCCTTGTTCATTAGCCACAACAGTTACCCCTGCCTTCTTAGGCACTACTTGAATAGGACTCACCCATTTGCTATCAGCTACAGGATAGATAATCCCGGCATCTAGCAGTTTCAGAACCTCCTTCCTTACCACATCTTTCAGAACAGGGTTTAATCTACGCTGGGGTTGACGGGAAGGTTTGACATCATCCTCTAAATGAATCCTATGGGTGCAAATTAAGGGATTAATCCCTTGTATATCAGCTAAGGTCCACCCAATTGCTCTTTTGTGCCTACCTAAGACCTCCAAAAGCTGGGTCTCTTGGTGTTCCTCAAGAGAAGAGGAAATCACCACAGGATATGACTCATTAACTCCAAGAAAAGCATACTTTACCGAAGAAGGTAAGGGTTTCAACTCAAGTGTAGGGGCCTTCTCACTGCTAGGCATTGACTTAGATTCCGATTTCGGAAGCTCCTCAAACTTGGGTGTCCAAAATGTAGCACCCTTTACCTCCTCAATATCATCCAATAGAGAGTAAAGATACTCTACCTCAGGGGATTCAAGAAACTCCCTCTCCTCTTGGGTCAAGAATGTCTCCAATGGATCTGTATACGAATGTGTGTTCACATGTTCTTGAACCAAGCTCTCTACCAAACTCACCTCATGTATCTCCTCATCATCTCCCAATTGGGAGGCGACATTGTAGATGTTCAGATCAAGGGTCATGTTTCCAAAGGTGATGGACATGTTCCCATTCCTAACCTTGATGACTGAATCTATGGTGGCTAGGAAAGGACGACCTAGAATGATAGGGGCTTGGTCACTAACCCCTTGATTTGGACATGTGTCCAACACAATGAAATCTGCGGGATACACAAAACTCCCTATCTGAACTAACACATCCTTCAAAATCCCCTTTGGGACTCTAACACTCCTATCGGCCAGCTGAAGTGTAATCGAGGTGGGCTGAAGTTCCTCCAACCCAAGTTGGAGATAAACAGAGTATGGTAGAAGATTGACACTCGCCCCTAGATCACACAAAGCTCTCTCTATCTTCTTTCCCCCTATCTCTACTGAAATGCACGGACAACCAGGATCCTTGAATTTTGGAGGAAGAGAACCAGAGATGGTGGTACTGACATTAGCTGCTAGGAGAACCTTATTTTGATGCAAGAACTTGCGTTTGTAAGTGCACAAGTCCTTAAGATACTTCGCATAGACAGGAATGTGTTGGATAGCATCCAAGAGAGGAATGTTGAGCTTGACTTGAGAGAAAAGCTCCCTAAGAGACTCTGCAAGGTCTGGCCTGGATTTCCCTCTCAACCTCTGAGGGAAAGGGGCTGGGGGTTGGAAAGCTTGGACTCTAGGGTCTTGAATGGTAGAAGTGGAAGACTCAACTTTCTTAGGTTCATTGGACTCATTAGATTTCCTTGAAGATTCATTCCCAGCCTCAGAATTCTTAGGCTCCTCCATTTCTTGCAAAGTAGGAGGTGCCTTGGAAGTAGAAAATTCAGGCTTACTTGGCTTGGGAGGGGTGGTATTATCAATGATCTTACCACTCCTCAGAATGGTGACAGCTTTAAGATGCTCCACTTGAGCATCCGACCCACCGGAATCTTCCACAAAGTGCTGGCCTTGAACAATTGGAATAGCTTGGGTAGGCAAGGCACCCCTTGTGGTTTGACTAGCACTCACCGCATTGGTAAGTGTAGTTAATTGAGATTTGATGTTCTCCAGGGTCCTGTTGTTCTGCTCATTGATGGAAGTCTGACTACTCAAAAAGGCTTGAAAGGTATCTTCTAGACTTCTCTTATGGGGAGGCTGATATGGAGCATGACCCTGAGGGGGTCCTTGTTGTTGAAAGTGCTGATAAGAGTGAGGTGGAAACTGTTGCTGAGATGGGAATCTCTGCTGCTGATATTGTGGGGCAGAATGAAAGAATTGCCCTTGACTCTGATTAGACTGAGGAAATTGCCCTTGATTTTGATAGGGCTGAGAAAATTGCCCTTGATTTTGATAGGGCTGAGACTGAAAACCCGTAGAGCCAAGATTTTGGGATGGGGGAGGGTTGTCCCTCCACCGAAAATTAGGATGATCATTGTACCTGGGGTTGAAATTCTGAAATTGGTTAGATTGAAAAGAAGATTTCTGCTGGGGACTCACAGCATTGACATCATATGGAGGGTTACCATGGAGCAACTCCTTAATGGAAGGAATGGTAGGACAATTGTCTGTACCATGATCATTTTGTGAACAAATTGCACACAATTGATCCACTTGGGCAACTGATGTAGGAGTAATCTCACTAACTCTTTTCAGCTCTAGACCTTCTATCTGACGGGTAAGTTGAGCTATCCTAACACTCAAATCCTCCTTCTCACTCAGAGAAAATTTTCCTGCACTAGGAACACTAGGAAACACATTTGGAATAGTTCTATCATTAGGATTGGTAGTGTCCCAAACTTGATACTGCTCTGCCAAACTCTCTAAATATGCATAAGCTTCATGCGGTTCCTTGGCACGGAAAGTACCATTGCACATCATATCAATGAACTATTTATTTGTTGAACTCAATCCCTCATAAAAGATCGTAACCAACTCAGGGATAGTAAAACCATGATGAGGGACCAAGTTCAACGTCTCATGAAACCGATCCCAACATTGATGAAAAGACTCTCCCTCTTTTTCAGCAAAACTCTGGATATTCTTCTTTAAAGCAATTATTTTCTGATGAGGAAAGTACTTTTTATAAAACTCTCTTTGCAATTGATCCCATGTGGTGATTCGCACAGATCTCAGATTGTTCAACCAATTTTTGGCATTCCCCTTCAAAGAGAAAGGAAACAGTCGAAGTTTGACTGACTCTCTTTGAGTTGCAGGGCACATGGTCTCAATTATGGCATTGAACTCTTTGACATGCAAATAAGGCATTTCAGATGTCATTCCATGAAAATTGGGAATATGAGTCAAAACATTTGGTTTGACCTGATATGCATTTGCACCCTGAGCTTCATCTACAATACAAGATGGAGCATCAGTCCACCTAGGAGTCAAATAATCATCCATTGTCCTAGGTGGTACAGCTTGATTATGTTGATGACGGGGGTCATTATTATTGTGTTGATTCGCCATTGATTCCAAAGTAGGATCGGGCAGATGCAGGTCAACAAAAATGTCAATTCCTGGCCAATCAAATATCGGAACTTCTTCAAGATCTATTCTGACCTATCTGTTG
Source organism: Litsea cubeba (assembly GCA_012931725.1). NCBI lineage: Eukaryota > Viridiplantae > Streptophyta > Magnoliopsida > Laurales > Lauraceae > Litsea > Litsea cubeba. The sequence continues at coordinate 114,867,698 of CM022945.1, forward strand.
TGTATGTTCCTTCGGTAATGAGAGGACATATACAACAATCAACCCCAATTATCAAAATAATCACCTAATTCTAAAAGAAATAATAAAAAAAAAAACAAAAGAACTAGAAGAAATACTCACAAAGCTGTTTTACCTCAATTGCCGTTCCCCGGCAACGGCGCCAGAAATGCTTAGCTGTTTTCTGTGATGTTGGGTTTGTCCTAAGCGGAGGACATGATTTATCGCTGTGTAGCACTTCACTCTTGAAGAGGTCGAATCCACAGAGAACGGACTAGGGTTTCAGCTCTAGAGGACTTCTTTCGGTCGAGAGTGACCAACTTTTGTTCAATGGGTGTAATTAATTCTAAGCTAAGGACTGATTAAAACTGCAGAAAAACTGAATGAAAATGTTATGCTAAAGAGATGGTTCAACCTAGGTTTCAGACCACCTAGATTTTTATGGTTTCATCTTCCTCTTCATTCCGCAGATAAGAATTGAATCAATCCAGTTCTCACCTGGAAGATTTCTTCGTGAAAATCAAATATCAATCTGAGTGAATAATTCCCAAAGAGATTCCTAGACATTCAATTCGATAATCTGAGAGTCATCGACCCAAGCACTAGTTGTATCATCTCAGATGAACACAATTAGTCAAAGGCTTAATATCTCAATTATGATTTCTTGAAGCAGAACATCAATGGAAGTTATCTTTTATCATGAAAACATAATCAGGAAGAAGAACCCATACAAAACCCAGGTTGAATTCCCCTTAGGTTAAACCATCTGTAATTCTACCCCTCCATTAATGGAGAAGTCTTCAAACAGAATAAATGAAAGTAAGAAAACAGTAAGAACATAATTGAAAGATTACCTCTAATAAAACTTGAATTAATATGAAGGATTCTGTCTTAAAACAAGAATTGAACAAAATTTAAAACCCATCTTCAATAGAAACTACCTCTACATTTATCTAAGGAAGGAAGAGAGAAAAAGGAAAGGAGGCTGCTGGGAAACTAACACAATCCCCCAGATAGCCCTAATTTTAGAGTTATCATGCTTTATATAGGTTCCCACAACTTTAATTACAAAACTGCCCCAAAAACTAAAATTCTATCCAAATCCGAGCGTTCTACCGGTAGAAATACCGGTTGACAGATGGAATTCTCTTGATCAGCCTCTCTGCTAGAATATCAGCCCCTTCTACCGGTAGAAACTGCGGTTGACTGATGGAAATCTCAGGGTCAGCCATTTCTACCGGTAGAAATACCGGTTGACAGGTGGAATCCTCGTGTCCGATCTCTCTGCTGGATTTTCAGCCTCTTCTACCAGTAGAAATTGCGGTTGGCTGATGGAACTCTCAGGTTCAGCCATTTCTACCGGTAGAAATACCGGTTGACAGGTGGAATCCTCGTGTCCAATCTCTCTGCTGCAATTTCAGCCTCTTCTACCGGTAGAAATTGCGGTTGACTGATGGGAATCTCAGGGTCAGCCATTTCTACCGGTAGAAATACCGGTTGACAGGTGGGGACCTTGTGTCCAATCTTTCTGCTGCAATTTCAGCCTCTTCTACCGGTAGAAATTGCGGTTGACTGATGGAAATTTCAAGTTCAGCCATTTCTACCGGTAGAAATACCGGTTGACAGGTGGGGACCGGCTTCTTTACTCTCTATTTGATCCATTCATCCACCAGAAGCTTTATTCTTCATCAAATTCCTGCAATTGACCAAAAACCAATATTCGTGTAAAATTATATGAAATCAACGGAATTAAACACGAATGAAGGTGATGGAAAGGCAATTAAGTCTCTAATTGCTTCATAATTAAGTACTTATCAATCTCCATTATCTAAAATGAATTGAAGGGTTTAAAATAGAAATATATCATATATGTACATGCTTTAATCATTCATATGCCCTTATTTTTGTTATCAATTGGTCTTTCTAGTAAATCTTTGACTTTGATGCATTACATTGATATATTTGACACTCAGAGGTAGATTGTTCAGGTCTTGCTAATACTACAGATGTCCCATTTTTTTATGCTCCCTGTTATAACCCTACAATGTGTTACACCTAAGCATGTGATGGTCCTAAGGCTGAATAAGAGAGGAGGATTGGGTTTATTCAGTTCATTTGTTCATTCAGTTCATTTGTTGAAATGTGCAATGTTTGCTCCAGTTGAGTTTACCAATAGATTCTAAATAAATGTTATTTATTGGTTGTTCCTTTAAATTTATAGTTTTCAATTCAATAGAATGGATGCTTCTTTGTTGATGGGATAAGTCTTTGTTGATGATGGTTGTTTTTCGAGTGTAGGGGTTGCATGATGTTATAAAGCTAGTTCCTATTGACCTAGCGAATAATGGCTTGGCCAAGCAAGGATCTAATGATGTAATTAATGGCTTGGCCAAGCAAGGATCTGAGTTATACTACCCTTGTTTTTTCAGGTTTTTAAAGCCATATTGGATGCTATCTTCTCACATGCTGCTATTTAATGAGGTTGAAGTCTCCTAGGCCCCAGCAATCAGCATGAAATAGAAGTTTAAAAGTTTAAAATAGAAGCACTTTGAAGCTTGCCACCCCTACTGTAAGTTGATTTTTTTTATTGTAATTGTGATTATAAGCTTTCATCTGTCTAGATTTAGTTATATGGGTCAGTTGAATACTTGAAGTCATGATGGATTCTTTTCTGGAATTTTCCCCCAATAGTTAGCGCCTGCAAAGAAAATTTTATAATTAATTATTTGATTGTCTTTTATACGTTTAAAATTGATGTCTTATTTTAATGTGCATATCACTTTTGGTTATTATTTTTATGTTCTGGATTTTTTTACTTTAGTTTTTTAATTCTATTATGCAAATACTATTTTTTAGTATAAACATGAGCATATTATTATTCATATTGATACTCTGCATGCTGATAGATAAACATTAGCATCTTATTGCTGACATTTTCTTGCTCTATTGTAATACAGCAACAAGTCAAAAAATACAAAACACAAGAAAATGGTTCTTCTTTTAGAGATGACGTTGTTGCAAAGGTACTCGGTCCTGATCCACGAGGACGAGTTAGAGGGTTTGGGTATTGAGCAACTCCTTCAAAGTTGGAGGGTCAAGCACAAATGAATAACTTGAGTTGCCTATGACTGTTTTGTATTGTTTATGCCTATAAGAAGAAAAATGTCTGTTTGCCTTGTATTGTATTGGAGTGCTATGAGTAGGATATGTGATTTATTTGTATTTCTGTAGGGATTATGGCAGGCAGGTAATCACTCCACCCATGAAGCAATTAAATAGAAATAATGCAGTGGTTGGTGGGATGGGTTCATATTTATTAGTGTCCTGTGAATCTTGTAAATGAACAAACAAGAATTCCCTCATTGTTTTGGTATTGATTTGAATGGATGATCCTTTTCATGTATTTTTTTCCCCATGGCCTATCTAGCTTGTATAGACTGCAAGTCCAGTGTTTTTGTTTTTAACTGCAGGTCCAGTGTTTATTTGCAGGTTTTGTTTACATTTTTTTATTTTAGTTTATTAATTTGTATTTGTAGCAATAAAAAAATGTGGATTTATTTTTTTTAATTAAAAAACAATTAATTTTTTTTTATAAAAAAAAAAAAATTAAGGCGCGTCTTGCGAACCGTAAACTGAAACTCGCCAATTCTTTAATGGCCTGCATTTGCAAGTCGTAAAAACATATACTCAATTACGGCTTGCATTTGAGCTGTTAATCAGATTGTACACAACTCATTTACAGCCCACAAATGCAAGCTGTGTAAAATTTTTTTTGTTTTAAGTATTCACGGCGTACTACGTGTGCCATAAACTTAAGCACACCAATGCTTTAACGGCACTCAAATCGCGTCGTAAAAGTTTAGTAATTACGGCATGCTTAGTAGGCCATAAATCCGGTCCAAAAAATCCTAACAGCATCATTTTCGGCGTGCATTAATCCTACTTATGGCCTGTATATGCACGCCGTAATTACATCGAACCTTTTACGGCAGGCGCTTTTACGGCACGACCCCCGTGAGCCGTAAACCTACATTTACGGCGCGCATTTCACGCTGTAAAAGCCCTGAAATGGTGTAGTGATTGTATGGTTATTGCTGAACCTAAGAAAAAGCATAGTGTATAGGTTGTTGTTGAGCCTTGAAAAACAACATTGTATGGTTATTGCTTAGCCTTGGAAAGCATATTGTAAAGGTTATTGCTTAGCCTATTGCAAAAGCAAAATAGTGGAAATCCGGTGGGGTGTTGGATCACAAGCCGGTAGTGGATGTAGGCATTGAGGCCGAACCACTATAAACCTTGTGTTATGGTGATAACATTGTGGTGATTGTGTTTGTTTAAGCTTCCGCATTTTGTTTGGTTAATCATCACTTGTGACTAGTTATTTGAAAGAAATTAAAATTGGTCATAATTGGTCACTAATTGTAACTTACCCTATTCACCCCCCCCCCCCCCCCCTCTAGGGTAGCTTCCGTGTATTTTCAATTGGTATCAGAGCAGGTTACTCCCTAAAGGTTTAACAACCCGGAGTAGATCTACTTCTTTTTATTAGTGCCAATGTCTAATCCAGAAGGTAGTGCTATAAACAGACCATTGTTTGATGGTACAAACTATGCCTTTTGGAAAGCCCGAATGACCGTCTTCATCAAATCTCTTAACGGAGATGTGTGGGATTCTGTAGAGGATGGATGGACTCCTCCTACAGTCACAGATTCAGATGGCACTGTCCAGCCTCTTGCAAAGGCAAAATGGACAGCTGAACATAAGGCACTAAGAGACCACAATGCAAAGGCATTGAATGCCATAACTTGTGCTATGAATGCTGAAGAGTACAAAAAGATTATGACATGTACTACAGCTAAACAAGCTTGGGATCTTTTGAAAACAAATTATGAAGGAACAACCATTGTCAAAAGAGCCAAGCTTCAAATGTTGACTACTCAGTTCGAATCTTTAAGAATGAGGGAAGATGAAATGTTCGATGAATTTCGAACTAAGCTAATGATAATTGTGAATGAGATGTGGTCACTTGGTGAACAAATTCCTGAAGGAAAAATTTGTAGCAAAATCCTTAGATCCCTTCCTGATAGATTTCACCCCAAAGTAACATCTATAGAAGAATACAATGACCCAGAAACTATGAAAGTTGAAGAATTATCTGGTAATATTAGAACTTTTGAGTTAAAATTAAATAATGCTTCTAATAAATCCAAAGATAAGAAATCAATTGCTTTAAAAACCTCTCAATCTAAAGAAGAGTCAGAAAATGATGAAGAAAGTGATAATGAAGATATTGCTCTTCTCACTAAGAAATTTATAAAACATTTTAAGAAAAAGAACTTAAATTCTAAATTCTTTAATAAAAATAAAAACAAAAACATTTCTTCATCTAAGAGTCAAGAAAGAAAAGTCATATGCTATAACTGTCAAAAACTTGGACATATATCTTCTGAGTGTCCAATGGAAAGGAAGAAAAAGACACTTATGGCAACATGGGATGACTCATCTGAATCAGAGTCAGAATCAGATGAATCACATCGAGATGAAACCGAAAATTTCACTATTTTAATGGCTCGAAGTTTATGTGATCCATCAGTTGAGAAATCTGAGGATGAATATAAAAATTCAGATATTGAAGAATTTGAAGAAGAACCAGAATCTGAATATGATGACTCAGATAATGAAGAAAATGATAAAAATCTTCAAGAATCATATAATAGACTCTATGATGAGAGCTGCAAGTTAATTAATATCATAAGAAAACAAGAAGCAAAGAATAAAGTTTTAAAAGACAATGTTAAAACCTTAACAAGTGAAATTAATATCTTAACCAATGATCTTAACGAAACCAACTCTAAATTACAAATTGCCAGTGAACACATAAGAAATCATAAGAAAGAAGCTGATACTCTAAACCAGATAATCACTAATTTAAAAAAGGAAGTCACCCATCTAATATGGTATAAAGAAAAATATGAGTATTCTTTTACGAATGGAGAAGAAAAATTTGAAAAATTATTTAAAATGGGTAAATCACAAGGAGATAGGATGGGTCTTGGATTCAATAAGTATATTACACATGACCCAAATCTCACCAACACATTTGTGAAAGGTAAGTCCTCATGCACACACTCTCCGTTGCCCAAAACAAAATGTCATTATTGTGGTAATGAAGGGCATTTCAAATTTGAGTGCAAATTTAGAAAAAGTCATTTGTCTAAACCCATCTATAAATCTAAAAATAGAAAATCTAATTCTATGAAGATTAAGAAAGACTCTAGAAAGTTTCAACAAATTAAAACATCTCAACAAGAGTCTCCTAAGATAGATTTTAAAGAAACTAAACAAGTAAAAAATGATCAAAATAAATCTATCAAGAAGAAACCTCTCTCTTTACCTCCTCTGACCTTGGAAATGAAAGAACTTTTGAAAAAGGTTGAAAGTTTAAAATTAAAATTCAAAAGACAAAAAGTGAGAGGAAAAACTAAAAGAAATGAGAAAAATAAAAAGAGACATCTACCATTATAGACTACGCATCAATCTAATTATGAAATTATCAAACCTCAAAGATTTGATCAATATCTATCTCCTCTGGTTGGTGGAATCTCTTACAAAGACTCCAAAGTTCAAGATCTCAGATGGATACCTAAGGTTAGAACTTTAGACAAATACTAAGTCTTATTATTAGATTAAGACCAACCTTCTCTCATAAGTTATATGTATTGTTGGTCTTATGTCTAAATTCTTTTTTTTTCCTCAATATTGTCTTTCTGTTCTAATATCATCTGTTTTAGTTTTACTTGTTGAAAATGCATTTTGATTTAAAAAAAAAAAAAGGGTAGCATGAATTTGTATTGTGATATCACCGGTGCTATCAGATTTTCCATAAATTCTATCCAACACTCTAGAACTAAGCACATTGAAATTAGATATCATCTTCTTAATCATGTGCAGAAGGGTAATATTGTACTAATATTTACAAGCACACATGATCAATTGGCAGATATGCATAATAAGAAGAGAGATCAAAATGATGGATGCCATGAATGTTTATTGAATATTTTTCTCAATATCTTACAAAAATTTGAGACTTTTAGCCTCATCATTCAAATGCTTCTGCTTTTCATAGATCGTCATGCAATCCCTGTCTAAAGGGTTAGGCATCCGAATTGAAGAGGTAAGCAAGGATTTTAAATCCTTATTCTCTTGCTTCAACTCTACTTTTTTTCTATTAGACTCGAGAAGAAGCCGTTGCAGTTCATTGATCTCCTCAATATACTTTTCTGTCGTGCGAGTTCTGGATCGCAACCGATCCGAAAATGAGACAATGGATGAAGAATAATGAGTTCCGAGACTCACAAGCTCATAAATGGCATCTTCATCTGTTTTATTAGCCAAAGCTCTCTCCTGTCGCCTTGGTATCATGGAACCTAAGACAGATGCAGAAAAAGTTTGGGATTGAGGTAAAGGATTCCTCATCTCCTGATCAGAAGGAATATTAAAAGGGAATTGGTGAGCCATTGAAACCTTGAGGAATAAGATTGGGAAGACAAGAAGAAGTGTTGTTGCAAATCAGATAGAACTAAGGCTGCTCTTATAGAGTTGGATTTCAATCAAGACAAAGCTCTAATTATTCATATATTGCTTTTCAAAATTGAAAATCCGCTGAATGCAGATTTTCAAAAGCTACTCAGCTAAGCCTTTGAAATTAAATGCTGGTTGTCCCTATTTTTTTTCCTCATTTGTCAACAACTTCCAGCGAATGTGTCAATAATCTTTTGTATCCAGCCGATAATTGCAGAATTTGTCGGATATGGTACATCTTTTTGCGGGCCTGGCCTGAGCGGGCTTGGACTTTCGTGATTCATCTTCTCATTTGGTTTGCTTTTCAAAATTTGTTCTCATTGGAATGATTTCATAGTTATCTCTCTTTTGTCAAAATTAAAATGAGTTATCTTGGACTTACAAGTTTTCAATCTCTTAATTGGATTAATTTTGTAAAAATCTCTTTTCTGTATTAGATTGAGCTTGTAGGATAGTTGGGTTAAGGGAATTATTTGTTCAAAGAGTTTTCATTGAGTTGGCAAAGTCTTCCTTAAATCTGATCAAACTTCTGTGTTTATTCGGTCGACATCCTGGTCTGTCCGGTCGACCGAAAACACGTGAACAGCAACTTAAAAAGTTACGCAGGTCTGTTTAGTTTCATTCAGATCTATTCTTCCTTTCTGTAGGTCGACCTCCTAAAGTTCCTCTTCTCCAAACTCTTCTCATTTCCAATCTGTCTCTTCCATTTTTCCTTGGAAAGATCATCATTCTCTCAAAGATCTCTCATAGTGATTGTCTTCTTCAAACCGAAGGTGTTCATCTGTGTCGCACGACAGCTGTGTTCGTCTTCTCATCTGGACTCCATCTTTCTATCAGCATGAAGATGCATTGTTTCTTAATGTGTGCTGCTTCTAGCTCATCCAAAAATGCATGAGATTCAATCTGTTCTGGCCGTCCAAGACTGTCGAAACCATCTTCTACAGACGATTGTGTTCTGTGTGTTTGGCAAATCCAACCTTCAACCAGCCAAGTCGTCCCATCATTGGTTGCTAGTTCTGATGAGTGTAGCTGTCCATACAAGTTATTTATAGTCGTGTTTTTTTTGCAGCAACCATTTGTAGACCTTTTGGTCTAGGTTTAAGCAATTGTCTTCTGTAGTTATTCACAGAAACAGTTTCTGCACCTCAGGTGTTTGACAGAATGTCTGAACCACTGTTTCATCCATTTAGGATCTGTTTTTGCAGAATTCGAGTGGGAACGTTGTGCACCTTGGTCTTTTCAATCTAAGAATCATCTCAAGCCATTTTCAAGTGTTGTCCATCCCTTCTAAAAATCAATTGTTTAGTATTATGGCTCGCACAAAGCAAACCTTCAGGCAGCCTATCAAGAAGTCAAAAACAGGCCAAGCTTCTTCTTCACATAGATCTCCTCCATCCTCCCCTGAAGCATCCCCTCCTCGTGTAGTCAGATTCAAACCCATTCCTTCTCCATCTTCTGTTGTCAAATCCTTTCGTAACAAGGGGATCATTGTTGAGAAGAAATGTGTAGTAGAAGATCTAGTGGACTATGGTGTCCCTGCTATCTTGGAAGACATTGGTTGGGCCAGTATTCTAAATTGGAGTGGAAATGCCTTTCCATCCTTGGTTCATGGCTTATATGAGTCTATCTGTGCCTCCACCAACAATTCATTCACTATCAGATTTGAGCATGGAGAAGAGGTGGTTACTACAGAAAAGATTGCATCTATCTTGGGGGTTCCTAGGTCAAATGGACCAAAGAAAATATCTAAAGTTTTACCTCTTGAGGAAAAAGATGGAGTGACTCATGCTCTTTGTGGAAGAGCTGAAGTTTGGACAGCCAAAAATTGTCTTTAAGCTTCTCTCATGGTTCCTTCCCTTCGAATCATTCACATAATTTTCACTCATTCCATCTATCCAAGGAAAGGGAATAGGACTGAAGTAACTCCATACATGGCGAATCTGTTGTTCAAAGTTATATCTGGTGATCGGGTATGCTTACCTTCAGTGATTATGCACCATATTCTCCGAGTCATTACTGGATCACAACCATGTGCAGCTCCATTTGGATTTTTCATTACCCAGCTTGCTAGATCATATGGAGTGGTTCCTCCAGCTTCAGAGAGACCAGTGACATCCACTATTTTCAACAAATCCAACATTCTCTTGATGAAGTTGCCTCCTCCCCAGCAAAGAAATCCTATTGCTGAAGGAGATGACGAGTTAGAGGCTGCAGAGATAGAACCTGTAGATCCTGTAGCAGGTCAGCCTCCCCAACCAGAGCCACCTGAGCAACGTAGTCTGGAGGACCGTATGACATCGTTAGAGCATATTGTTTCTTCCATTCGTGCAGACTATCAGGGGTTTAGGCAAGAGGTATCAGGGATGATGAAGAAGACCTTGAAGTACCTCTCAAACATCTCCAGTAGTTGCAGGCGTCATGATGATGCAGTGCCCCCATCTCCTACAGATTCATCTTAGATCTTAGGAAGATTTTCTGCTTTTTGTGGGGGGTAGTGATTTGTCGTTCTTAACTCTTTTATATGTTTTTAACTGCTATTTTGAATTGATTACTGACCATCATTTTGATTTTTGTATTGGTCAAGTAATTAGTAGAATATGTACTAATCTTTTATGGAATATCAATGAATTTACATATTCAAATTATTCATCTTCTTGTTATATTGATGAATGTTTATGATGCTTTGAATTATAGTTCTTTCGATTAATATATACCTTCTGTCTTAGCATCCTTCACTCAGCATAAACAACCTCTATACAAAAGAACCTGTTCTGCATTCCATTTTCAACTCAATTTGGTAACAGGTGCTACTAATAGGTATTTGTTTTCTAATGTATAAAGGTTCCTTTGCAATTCAATGACAAAGGGGGAGAGAAGAACTCGAAAGAGCAAGAGAAGATCAAACTAAGGGGGAGATCAAGACATACTTTAATGCGACTTGAAAGTAAGAGAGCCTAAAGGAATAAGCTTAGAGCAAAGGGAGAGCTCTATCGAAGGGGGAGAGATTGTTTCAAGAACAATTAAAGTTCAGAAGAGTTTCAGTCTTAGAAGTGTTGTGATCATCTTAGTTGCCATCAAATTGCAAAGGGGGAAATTGTTAGGACCCATCTTTGTTGCTAATTTGATGGATGCACTATCACTTTCACCTTAATCTGATCACACACTCATTCATTACTTTTAGACCTTGATTTATGTATCATTAGACTCACATATTGAATTGGTTTTCAATGACCTCATGTTGCATGTTTTAGAACTTAAAACACTAATTCAAAAATCTATTTCTTCATGCATGTTTTTGAAAAATCAAGTTAAAATATCAAGGTTCTTCGATTGCATACAATCTCATTTTTAGAATTCTTATAGTATGCAAAAAAGATAATGGCCTGGAGTTCATGTTTCCAAAAATCATTTTTGCAAAATCTGCACAAAACTCCTCCCAGGCCAGTATGGTCGGTCGACCTGCCCCTGTACCCGGTCGACCCCCCGTTGCTTCGGTCGACCTACCCCTGTAGCAGGTCGACCGAACAAACTAGCCGTTGAGCAGAAATTGTTGACTCTCCCAACGGAAAAATTAATGACCGTTTGTACCAGGTCGACCGAGGGGTCAGCAGGTCGACCGAAGAAACTAGCCGTTGGACTGATTTTGTCTATAAATGCTCACTTCATTCCTCTCTTCAAAGAGATGTTTTGGGTGAACTTTTGGAACCATTTTGAAGCCTAAGAAAGAAGAATACGCTAAGAAGGCTAGAGGGCAATTGGAAATCAAAATCCTTGAGATTCAAAGGTATATGCTCCTAAGTTAGATTTGATTTCCATACTTTTGAAATCCATGTGTGATCAAACTTTTGTTAAATCAGTTTGGCATGATTTCTAATATCTATTTGAGCTGTTTTAGAAACATCAATCACTTTGTCATTATAGGATTGTTCTACTAAACACTCATATCCAAATCACATGTATTTTAGTATTTAAATCTTCATACAACTTACAGGAATATCTTTTCAAGTTGTTTAAATTACTTCATGTGATTAGTTCATCCCTTCAATCATTAGTTTACGATTTTAAATTTTCAAATGCATCAAGCATTCATTTAAGAGCTTCATTTTAAAACTGATTGAAGTATACTTTCATACACCTTGAACACTCACTGTAAGTGTATGATTGAAAATTGATTTTAATCTTTATATCAGCCTAAGTAAGAGGCAAATGTACTGAGCTATAATTGTTTCTCGTCTAAGTGTTCAGACACTTCATTGAGAAAGAAAATTCTAGTGTATAGGTTGTTGTTGATCCTTGAAAAACAACATTGTATGGTTATTGCTGAACCTAAGAAAAAGCATAGTGTATAGGTTGTTGTTGATCCTTGAAAAACAACATTGTATGGTTATTGCTGAACCTAAGAAAAAGCATAGTGTATAGGTTGTTGTTGAGCCTTGAAAAACAACATTGTATGGTTATTGCTTAGCCTTGGAAAGCATATTGTAAAGGTTATTGCTTAGCCTATTGCAAAAGCAAAATAGTGGAAATCCGGTGGAGTGTTGGATCACAAGCCGGTAGTGGATGTAGGCATTGAGGCCGAACCACTATAAACCTTGTGTTATGGTGATAACATTGTGGTGATTGTGTTTGTTTAAGCTTCCGCATTTTGTTTGGTTAATCATCACTTGTGACTAGTTATTTGAAAGAAATTAAAATTGGTCATAGTTGGTCACTAATTGTAACTTACCATATTCACCCCCCCCTCCCCCCCCAGGGTAGGTTCCGTGTATTTTCATGGGCCCCACCAAGGATTGATTACATATAATCATGTATTTTGTTGGTAACCCACATAATGGACCAATGGTGGTTCTGGATCCGACAGAAGGTGGTGTGTGTTTTTGTCTGTTTGGCATCGTGCCAGTGGGGTGTTCTCGTGTTCCCATGAGACGAAAGTAAAACCATTCAGAACGTGTTTGGTAACCAAAATGACTGTTCAACGCCCATGTTTTCGCTGGACCAATTCCGGGAAAAGTGATCCACGGGAGTAAGAAGTCGAGAACGATTAATTTCCATTTTTTGTTTTTTTGGAAGAGACTCGCTGGCACAAAGCAATGTCCAGATTTTCCCCATGTTTATCGTCAACCGTCTGTGTTCAGCTAAAAGTCCTCTACCATGTCTCTTCTCTTACCCTACCAGTCTAGACTGCAACTCTGTGTGCCTATCCCTCTCTCTGTGCCCCAAGTTGGACGACCCACTTCTGGTTCCTTCTTTTTCTCCATCTTCTCCTCCTTTTATTTTGTTTTTCTTCACACTCCTTTCTCCTCTTCCCCAACCAGCCACCTACACGATGCCTCTTTTTCTCCCTTATTCTCTCTTAGTCCTCTCTTCTCTCTATCCTTACCACTCTCTATGTACAGCTCTCTCTCAAGCCCAACTACAATCACACCCATCAACCCGACTCTCTCTCTTCCCCACATGCCTAACGACTTCCGGCCACCTCCTCTTTTTTTTTCTTTTCTTTCTTTCCTTTTTTTTCCCTCTCTCCTATCTCCCCTCTTCCAACCCAGCCACCCCCTGCCAATTCCTCTCTCATCGTTTTCTTTTATTGTTTTTCTTCTTCTTCTTCCCTTTTTTTTGCTGGATCTTCTTCCTGTTTTTCTTTTCATGTTTTTTTCAGTTTTCTTCCTTTGATCTTTCTCTTTTTATATCTTCATTTTTCTCAGCCCTCCTCTCTCACATCTCCCACCGACCCCTTCCCTTCTCTTTCTCTATTTCCCTACCCTTTATCTATCTCTCTCTCTCTCTCAGGCCACACACCTAGGCCCAGCCACCGCCACTTCTCACTTTCCACGCCTCACAGACTGCAGGACCGCACATAACAAATTTACCTTGAGATGGGTCAAGATTTTACAATAACAAATTCTGGGCTTATGTTTTAACTCCTATAAAAGTGGGCCCATATTGTAAATACTATAAAGGTGGACCCTATATTTATTTTAAGTCCTAGATGTGGGTTCGGTCCTATAAATCTAAAGGTGGGTCCTATGTACAGCGATTCCCACATGTGTTACAATTCCTAAAGATGAGCATATTTTGTAATTCATATATGTGGGCCTCATGTTATATTTACGTAGGAATGGGCATTGCTACCTTTTTAATACTTAAATTCTAACATTATTGAAAAATATGATTTTCTTGATTATCTTTTGAATAACAAAATTGTAATGTTACCAAACAAGTTCTATACAACACATTCTTCACCGAACAATTTAATATAATATTGCCAAATAAATTTTACACAGAAGAACAATCTTAGCACAACCCGGTCTCAACACAACTTGGTCTCAGCACAAAATCGGGAATAATATAAAAACGGTGTCAAACAGGACCTAAGTACCGTTAAACATTCCCATGAAACCATCCCTGGTGACTAGAATGCATTCACATAAGAGACTTAAATTTTTACCTCTCATAACATATATGAGAGGAATGGTTGCAAATGGGTATTTGATTATCTAAGTATTCAACTTTCTGATCCCAATAAATTGGGCATGAATCCTACTTTTGTATCCTTGAAAATTTTGGATTCAAAATTGTATCCATGATTTAGGTTCAAGTACGTTCAGATATGGATCCAGATCTAGATTTAGGACTTTACATCCACATATCAAATATTATATATAAGTTTTAAGGGCTTACATAACTTGAGTCATATTGATATTTGAGAAAGCCTACTAATCCCAAGGGGTTGGCCGAGTGATCAGGACCATAGTTTCTTCCTCTTCCAGAATTAGAGATCTTAGTATCGACCCCCGATTTCTCCCTCTTCAGAACCGAAGGTTGAGTTTACTTGTACTACCACCTACGGGCGACAGGGGTTTTACCGACGTCTCTCTGAGCCCAGAGGGAATAGTCCAGCCCAAAGGATTGGAAACCCTCCGTTAGCCAAAAAAAAAAAAAAAATAGCCTACTTAGCTTTAATCACGTTCTATTTAATAGCTCCATTTATATAACTCAAATAATTATTTTGAAGCCGTTTTATCCAATTATACGAATGTAGCTTCCCATCTTATTTTAAAATTGGAACCCCATTTTTATATTTCATGCAATATCTGCAGGATTTAGCAAATAGGCGTCCGTTCGACTCAAATTCTGATCTAGTCGATCTATAGATCGAGACAAATCCAGGTCAAGTTCCCGAATTCTGAATTTGACTTCTTTGCATCCCGGTCAAGAGGCACGCACCTACCGATCCATGAAAACTATCATAATACACACACGTTACATTAATAGTCTACTAGTTTAAGGTATTATATGCTAAACATTAATTTGATACATAATACTGATTTTAAATTTATTTAGAACTTCTTATTTATTAGAGGATTTTATGCGAACAAAATCCATTAAATGGCCCCTGTGCACGAAAAAGAACCTCATACATTAACAGTTGGATTGAAATAATAAAGTAATAGATTGTAAAACCAATAAATTTGACGGTCATAGATCCAAGGGTTAGGATGATTTATTGGACACAAGATTTTGCACGTGTTGATTATATCTAGATCTTTCAGTCCCCAACTTCCCATGAAAAATGAGGTGGCCCCAAGTAAGCCTCATAAGGCTGTATGCAAATTCTATACATTGCCACCCTATTCACAAGCAGAGACAGATAGAGAGAGGAAAAGGTAAAGGAAAAGAAACACTAATGAAGCTGCTTCTTACATTAAGAGGTGGTACAATGTTACAACTCACATTGTCCTATCAAAGATTAAAATAAAAAAAAAAACACACACACACACAATGCTGCACATTAACATCAAGATTTGTTTATTAGTTCTTATTACAAAAGAATGGTTTCGATTGCTTTGTACACGTCTCACTTATTCTACTCCTCCTCTCCCTTGTCCAAGCAAGCCCTTGGGCCTTTGACCAAGAAATCTGACTTCTTATGGAGAGACAGTCTCACTACAAAACGTTGCTATTAAATTGACAAGTTATTTCATACATGAGGAATGTTGGAACAGCTTGGACGTGGTAAACATATACAACTATAAATAAAAGATTTAAAGAATGGTCATTTCCTAACACTACTTTATTTGTTGAGTCTACTGTGTGTACAGAAAAGAATAATTCAAATCAAGGGAATGGGCGTGTCTTTTTCTGTCAAAATCTCGCTTTCATTTATATGCCGTCGTATACACTCCTAAGGATGATGTCTGTGGCGCTTCTAATCAACTCTGGCCAGTTCCTGAAGGATCAAAAAAGAGGAGGGAGAGAGATTAATTTACATTGAGAGAGAAATTCCATAGCATGTTGAATTTGGTGATAAAAACAACTGATGAGTTATTGATTATAAAAGAACCCTTGTGTTCTTTTTATAAGAAAAATACAAGTAGAAAACCTTGTGTTCTTTTTATAAGAAAAAAATAATCCAAACTCATTGGTACCAAGATGAAACTCATCATCCAACGTCCATCCTTTCAAATAGAGTCGTTCATCTGTGCAATGAGCTACAGACGGTGCTGATCAACTGTGGGTGGCCACATTGTGTTTGAATGATAATTTATCCATTTTGTTTATGGGTTGTGGGCCCATTAAAAAGCTCTACATGTTCATAGCCCAATCCCATGCAAAATGATTTTATACATTTTCTCAAGTAGTTCTGAATACAATCTTTTTTTTTATAAAAAAAAAACCTTTAATTTTAAATAAACAATCATATTTAATCTTTTGAGGAAAAAAAAAGAAGAGACTGGATCAAAATCCCGGCCCCTTAAAATCCATCAAAGAATTTTGACCAACATTCAACGGGGCTTTTTAAAACATTTCACAAATAGGTAGAGGTTTTCTACAGTTACCTAGTGCTCTTAAAATTAAGCAGGGGTGTGTATGCAAAATACCCTGAGTAGCTTATGCTACCTAGCTAGAAATTCTCTAACATTTAATAAAAGTATCAGTGAGAGAATAGTCATATTTTGCGTTGACCAGAGAAATTATCAGAGTCGTCTGCTATAATGTCTAAATATCTTAAACAAATGGTTAAGGCTTGGTGAGTACGATTTTTCAAGAAGATCGTCTTGAGTACGTATGACTTTCGGTCATGAGTATGATTTTTCAAGAAGATAGTCATTATCATGCACACAAAACCTATGATTGAGATGCTCAGGTTTTAGTACTCCAACATCTAATCAAAACCCAAATATCAATGACTAACAGATGATTGAAATAATAAAATGTGTTTCAAGTTTTTCCAGGGAAAAAAGGAAAATAAAAAGATTTTCAAAACTTCCAGCCATTTGCCAAATGGCACTTATACTACAACATGAGAAAAGTTGGGGGCCGATGAACAAATGCGCTATAGTTACATTTTACAATCAAGGTTGAGGACACAACAAAGACATGTTTGCATTTCTGCATGTGAAATATTTTACTCAAAGCATTACTGTCTACATTTCTTTGAAATAGTTTAAGTAAGAGGATTTTGATCGAAGTTTGGAAAGAGAGATGATCCATCACGATTGTGCTAACCGCAGCTAAAACCAAATTTCACCACTGCGAGGCACACCTCCGTTTGATCGAACATGGATCATACCAGACACCTCCTTGTGTGAAGGCAATGGCATAGGCTTTTAGATTGATCATAAGTGACATATATAGTCATTTTTTAAATTCATGATCAACCTTATAATGGTTTATAATGTTGGACTTTCATTTGACTCACTTTTCACACAATGAGGCATGCATAAATATGCTGAGCTTGTTCTCCTACGATTGACAGTCTCAAAGTTTTAATGACATCTTAACCGCAGATTTTATGTTACCTATATTCTTATCAACTTTAGATTATATATTGTTATTATAGTATAAGTACATCAAAAATACCTAATAAAAGAATAAAAAAGGAAGATTGAAAGATTCTTCTATGATTTAAGTGTTTTTAAAAGGAGCCAAAGTTTTCAAAATAAATTTTTGAACTAATTTATTGGCAAATACAAAAGGTTTTGGCATTGAGTGACACCATGTTGTTCCCCCATCGGACAGGTCAAATCAAATGTTAGTTGTTGTTAGAAAAATTCGACTAAACATGAGATTGTTCGATCGTTATTTATAGAGAATAAAACAAGTATATATAGTAGAATATTTTAAATAGTATTGCTACGAGTGCTATATTAGTTACCATAGTAATGTCAATATCTTATATTATTGTACAAATTAGCATATGCTTAGAATGTATATACCAATAAGAATAAAGTTGCGCTCACTGTTGGATTGAGATGATTTTATCGAGTTAGTAGATTTGATCACATTACACATATTATTGATGGTTTTAAAACTCATCTAAAGCTAATTCATATCAAGGTTTTGACCATAATGACACTCATTTTATACAGTTTAGTCCGAATCAACACCCTTGCATTCCATTTCTTTCATTTTTTTTATTGACACCTAAAAACTGTAGCAATGAATGAAAACGAAGACTTGCAAAATTTTAATTTCTGAGCATCATTTAAAATCTTCTCATGTAGTAAAAAGAGCGCTGAAACAAAATGAGATGGTAAGTCAGGATCGATATATCGGCCGATATGCATTCTAAACCATGATTTTACCTTAAACCCAAAGTAAATAATTAATTTAGTCTATTATATATAGCTTGTATTTTTGCATGGCTTCTATTATATATTAAACCCATTTAAGGCCATCTACTATATATCAAGAAATGAGGGAAGTTGAGTCCTTAGTTCTTACCCATTTTGTGAGTCGAAAGTAAGCCCTACAGTGTATTTGGCCTCCTCCAGAGCTCTTCTAAACCTCTCAATCTCGTTGGGTGTGCATTTCTTATGCTCCAAAAGCTGTAGCTCCGATGGCTTAACATCACAAAATATTGGGACCACCTTCTTCTTGGCCTCAACCAACCTAGCCAACTCAAGTAAACAGAAATAGGACTCGCAGTACCGGGGCGAGAAGACGGCGATCCCGACCTTACACCGCTTTATCGCCGACCCAATACTATCAAACAGCTTATCACCGGGCTCCATACTCTTGTTATCCAAGAAGGGGTGGAGGTCATGCTGGAGGAGGCGGTCATAGAGCAAACCGGCGACGGTTCGCTTCGTGTCGACCCCCCGGTGGTTGATGAACACGTCGCAGGGCCGACCAGCCATCCCCACTTGCCCGATTTGTTTCATGGTGTGTGAGAGTCTGCTAGGGATAAAACGTTGCATGGTCTTACTGGAAAAGGAAGGAAATATAATTATGTTGTTTGTTGCAAGTGTTTAAGGTGATTTTAATGTGCTATGGTTCCATGTGGTGTGAGTCTTATATATGCATGATAATGGTCCGTTTCTGAAAGGTTTTGATTTCAAAGAATTCAAAGAGGGGTGTCTTCCTTGTTTTGATTCTTTGGTGGTGGGGAGGAAAAAGATTAGGATGTTTGAATGTTGGGGTGGTATGAAATTCCAACGTCTTGAGGGTTAAGCTAATGCGGCCAAACCTTCAAACACGATCTGTGAAATGTGTGGACCTCGGGCCTTTTGTTATCATGTCCTCTCTCCCTCTCTCACTCTCTCTCTCTCTCTCTCTCTCTCTCTCTGGGGGGCATTTGTTTTGACTATTGAGTTTTGACGCGGGTTTTGTGCCGGTCTCCTATGTTGAAGAATCCTTTATATTTTCAAATCTCATGTGTACGGAACGTAGTTGGACCTGGCACAGTCTCACTTTCCTTGTTTACTACATGTATAACGACGTTTTGAACGTTTCTACGTTCTGGAAAGTTGGAACTCAAAAGTTTTACCTGTTCTTGGGCTGCCGCACAGTGGATCTTGGGCTGCCGCACAGCGGATCTTTCAACATCAGGTAAAGACGAATGTTGTCTGATAGTGGACCTATGTGTATGTATCATGTATGGTTCAGGTCGTGCTGAGAAAGTTTTGTAGACCCCTCAGCGGGTCCCACCACTTCAATTCAAATAACTCAAAATTACAACCCCCTTCCCAAATTTTACTTCGGTTGGAGTTGAATCCGTGATCAGATTTGTCATATATAGGATAATCAATATAGTCTGATTGATCATATGTTTCACATGATTAATTAGTTGGTGGGCCTAATTTCATCCTGAGTTGGCCCAGATCCAGAAGGAGGGCTGTGATTTAAGGGTTGTTCCTCGCTGATGGCACTTTACTAGATTAGTAAAAGTCAAATAAAACATCTAACTTTCAAACAATGGGTCACATCAATAACACCTTAATTCAAAATCCCATTCATCTTAAAAAAAAAAATAAGTCAAAAAGCAAACTCAGTTCTCTACTAAAAGATCCACTTTTCTATACAAAACCGTAAAAAGATTTCTTACCAAATAATTAAAAATAAAAATCATCATAACCCCATTATATTTTATTCTCGTTTAATTTGATACTTTACTACATTTTATTTTACATGTAAAAATTATCAAAAGAGCCCTAAGGATCTGGATTCATATATATCTTGGGGGGGGGGGGGGGGGGGGGGGGGGGGGGGGGGGCTTCTGATGATTGATAGGATGAGGACCACTGCGGATGGATAATTTAATGAGGAATTGTCACCATTTGATCCGTGATTTGCAAATTAGGGTTGCAGGCAAGCTGATTATCACTACAAGGAGATGCACTTTTAGCCACGTTTTTTAGCCACGTTTTTTTAAAAACGTCGGTAAAGGATATACTTTTGCCGACGTGTTTAAAATTCGTCGGTAAAGGTTATACTTTTGCCGACGTTTTTAAAATTCGTCGGTAAAGGGTATACTTTTGCCGACGTTTTTTAAAAACGTCGGCAAAAGTAAAGACTTTTACCGACGTTTCCTAAAAAACGTGGCCAAAAGTGTACCATTTACCGACGTTTTTAATAACGTCGGCAAAAGTACAGACTTTTACCGACGTTTTTAAAAAACGTGGCCAAAAGTATACCCTTTACCGACGTTTTTTAGTAAAACGTCGGCAAAGGCGATTCTTAAATTTAAAAAAAAATGGTTTATTTTTTAAATTTTACCGACGAAATAAAACGTCGATAAATATGCTTTTAATTTTCTTTTTTAATTTTACCGACGAAATTAAACTTCGGTAAATATGTTTATGAATATTTATTTATTTTTATATTAATTTTACATACGAAAATACAAACGTCGGTAAATTTGTTTATTAATTTTTATATTAATTGTATCAACGAAAATAAAAACGTCGTTAAATATCTTTTTAAAATTTTATTTTTTACCTTTAGCAACGAAATTAAACGTCGGTAAATATGTTTATTAATTTTTATTTATTTTTACGATCATGTTACCAACGAAAATAAACACGTCGGTAAATATCTTTTTAAATTTTTATTTTTTACTTTTACCGAAGAAATTAAACATCGGTAAATCTGTTTATTATTTTTTATTTATTTTTATATTCATTTTATCGACAAAAAACAAAATAATTATATATTCCATGATGAATCAAGCGATAAGATTTGACCAAATAATCATTGTTGACCTCCTAAAGAGGATTTTAGGTTTAGATCGGGAAAAAGTGGCCCACAAAAATTAAAATTGAACCATTAACCATTTGGTCATTTTTGTCAATATCTCACAAGATATGAAGGATCAATCGTTGGAATTTGATCCAGTAAATGTTACTTGCCATATAAAGGGGGTCTATGGTCCATATCTTGCATTAGAGATCCAGATTGTTCGAAAATATAGAAAAAACGGACTACATGTCTCAACTCGTGAATGCACTGTAGTAACCTTGCATTAATCCAACGATTGATATTTATTTCAAATATATTTCATGATCCATATTGAATCAACATTTGGGGTTGGGACCTATAACTATAAATGACCTTTTGAAGAGGACTAAAAATTTGGATTGCGAAAACAGGACGTACAAAATTCCATAAATGATGATCAAATGGTCTGTACGTTTTCATCAATACATCACAATCTATAATGATCCAATGGTTGACTTTTGGTATCATAGCCGTTTGTTTGAGAAATGGGAGCCTCATTATGATGAGTACCGTGCTAAGATGTGCAATGCCATGTCGATTAATGATGAATCCAAGAACATAGTAAACCAAGCGAATCTACAAGAAATATAAGCAGGTAACTCCAGAAGATGCATCATCTCCTCAGTTTTTAGGTGTACCTCCCATGTCATCTGTTTTTAAATTCTAAATGAAATATATGAAATGAAAGAAACCGACTCTCAAACAATTCAATCTGAATTTGGTTAAATATAGGACAGAGTTTTGGTCCACACGTGACTGTGAAGCTTGTACATTTGCCCTACTTCTTTTATTTTAAATAAACATCGAATTTGAAGTCGTATGATGAACTTAAATTCTACCATTATATTTCTATCTCCGAAGTTGAAGTCGTATGATGAACTTAAATTCTACCATTATAATTTTATCTCCGAAGGTGGTGCAAGGTTAGTGCAGTGGCTATGCAAGCCGGGTGGTAATGGCAGTGTAGTGGGTGGTTGTGATGGAGAGTAAAAGAGTAGGAGAAAGAGAATGGAAAGAAAAGAATGGAGAAGGAGATGAAAATTAGAGTCGAAAAATTTATCACCGATGTTTAATATAAAACATCAGTAAAGGTTGGTAGTCATTTTTACTTGTTTTCAATTAAAAAAATAAAATAATTTTTATTGACGAAAAATCTATTTTTTGAGACGAAAATAATCGTCGGTAAGTTTTTACCAAATTTTTTCCCTCTCCCGCCACCGAAACCCCTCTTTTTATTATTAACATCATTTTTAAGGAAAATAAATATCAAAGACTATTATTGACGAATTATATTATCAACAAATTTTATGACGTTAGTAAACCCCTCCCTCTTCGTGCCCTTCGCACACATCGCGCATCATTTTCCCTCTCCTCTCTCTTTCTTCTCTATTCTCTCTCTCTCGTTCCCATCTCTCTGTCTCCCTCCCTTCCTCTCTTGTTCTTCCTCCCATGTCTCCCCTCGCCTCCGCACCTCCACCCTGGAAAATCTTTTAGTGACTATAAGTTCCCTAATCGGGAGCCATTTTTATGAACCATCAGTTCCGTCAATTTACTTGTCCCTGATCGAAGTGCTCGCGTCGATTTTCAATTTTTAACTAGGGGAGGTTGCTCGTTTCGAACCCCCGATTAGACGTTATCGAGCCTAAGTGTTTGAAAATCTTTTTTATTTTTTATTTTATCTCGGTAAAACTATCAGAGACTATTATCGACTGATTATACGACGTTGGTAAAATGAACGATTAGCGGCGTTTTTTGTAAAACATCTGTAATGTTGAACTCTATTTCTAGGAAAATTAGAAGTCTGAGTCCTTTACCTATAATTTTATCTTTGTCGTCAAAAATTAGAGTCAGAAAACTTATTACCGACATTTAAAGGTTTTTATATTTTTTTCACTTAATTTGAAAAAAAAAATCTAAAATAATTTTTACCAATGAAAAATTATTTTACAACAAAAAATAGACATAAAATTCGGCCACCACGTTTTTTTTCCCCTCTCCCGCCAAATGTCCTCTTTTTCCCTTTTTTTCCCTCTTTTCTTCTCTCTCTTTCCCCTGCTACTCACTGTTCTGCTGTCTCTCTCGCTGCACTCGGTCTCTCTCCCGTTTCTCGGCTTCTCGCTCGACATCAAGGCTGTCTCGGTCTCTCTCCCATTTCTCTCTCTCTCTCTCTCTCTCTCTCTCTCACTCGGTCTCTCTCTCTTGCAATCTCGGTCTCTCACTCTCGATCTCTCAGATCTGCTCCCTCTCTCACTTGGTCTCTCTCTCTTTCCCTCTGTTCCCTCTGTCTCTCGCTCTCTCTTTTCACTCTCTCTCTCTCACTGTCTCTCTCACTCGGTCTCTCTCTCTTGCTCTCTCGGTCTCTCACTCTCGGTCTCTGATCAGATCTGCTCCCTCTCTCACTCGGTCTCTCTCTCTCTTTCCCTCTATTCCCTGTCTCTCGCTCTCTCTTTTCACTCTCTCTCTCACTGTCTCTCTCTCACTCGGTCTCTCTCTCTTGCTCTCTCGGTCTCTCACTCTCGGTCGGTATCTCAGATCTGCTCCCTCTCTCACTCGGTCTCTCTCTCTTTCCCTCTGTTCCCTCTGTCTCTCGCTCTCTCTTTTCTCTCTCTCACTCGGTCTCTCTCTCTTTCCCTCTGTTCCCTCTGTCTCTCGCTCTCTCTTTTCTCTCTCTCACTCTCTCACTCTATCACTCTCTCCAGACCAGTTAGGGACGATCACAGCAACATCGGTAAAGGATCACAGCAGCAACAGGCAATCGACGATCGCAGCAGCAGCCCAGGGACGGCCGGTTAATCTTCATCTTCACAGGTACACCCCTCCCTTCCCCCTATCCTCTCTTTCTATTCCGTTCTCTCTCTTCTTCCTTTTTTCTAGCATTGATGAAAAGGTCAATAATTTCATGTGTATTACTTAGGACTGGCAGTTGTTTGTTGAAATTCCCAAGAGGATTTTTATGTGTTGGATGTTCTACAGGCTTGACAGACTTTCTGGAATTCGTTTGATTTTTTTTCCCAATGCTCAATCCTCTCATAGATGTTACTGCATTTTATCACAACCAGATTTTTTAGGCCACATGCCTTGACAAATTATGTATGATGCCTGGTTTCTTGCTCTCAATGAATCTGTCTGTGGAGCATTATTTCTTGACAAATAATCTTTCTCATGAAAGTCTCATTGGATTCAACATAATATTGAATAAAAGCACTTAGCATCCTGGAAGCTATTTCAATTAATTCTGCATCACAGAACAATAAAACAAGGGGGGTTAAAACTTGAAGCAAAGAATTAAAAAAACAAAAAAGATGCTTGAATTATTGCTATGGCATTGAGATATCTAGATCATAAATTAGAAAAAGCTACAACTTTATGTCATACTGATGAAGCTTTATGTCCAAATGTCCAATGGACTGTTATTTTCATTTCTTTTGTACTTAACATTCAGCTAAATGCTAGGACGATGGACAGCTAAATGTCTATGCAGTCTGCATCTCATGATTTTATCTTATTTTATTATCCATCCCTACCCAAATTCCTATTCAATAGGAAAGGGATGGATCCCTCTTTGTATCCGTAGATAGGGAGATGCTCACCAATGGGCTACCATTGGATTTATATGTTTGTTTTAAAAAACAAGATTTTTTAAAATAATTTGGATTAGACACTGTTATGTATGAATTTAGATTGGACACTATTATGTATGTATGGATTAGACACTGTTATGTATAAAACAAGATATTTTATGTATGAATTTGGATTTAGGGTATGTAGCTGCTACATATTATTAGACACTGGATTTTCTAGTGCTTTTGAAAGAAAGGAGTCGTGAAGCAGTAATACTACAAATTTGTAAATGAAAGAGGTTTCAGTGATTGCAATCGCAATTGGTGCATAAAGAAGCTCGTTATACTTGAGCATTTGTGAAACGAAACATGGGAGAAAAGTTTGAGAATTCTTGCAATCCCAAAACATGCATATAATAGCTCAATATCTAATTGCTATTTACTTGTGATTTGGTCAGATATGGACAGGAGTTGGATATTACGTTATCAGAACCGATTTGATGCGGAGTACATAGATGGGGTGATCTCATTTATTGATTTTGCAAAGTCGAATTCGGGGGGTGCGGTGTTGATTAGGTGCCCATGTAATGATTGCTGTAACCATCTGATGCAGGACTATGATACAGTGAGAAAGCATTTGCACATTCACGGAATGATGGTCTCATACATGCAGTGGATATATCACGGGGAACCCATAGTTCAACCCGATGATTCGGATGAGAGCGAGGCTGAAACAGAAGATAATCATGATGAATATGATGAGTTGCTAGAGGACCATCGTAGGGGAACCTATTTGGATGAAGATACTCAAGAGAGGGATGATGTGCATGATTTTGAAAATTTGTTGAAGGCTTCTCAGCGTGGCCTGTACCCAGGATGCAAAACTTCGGATACTTTGTTATCGTTTATCATCAAGATATTGCATGTGAAGGTAGAAAGTGGGTGCAGCAATAAGTCATTCGACAAGGTTTTGCAAATTTTTAAGGACTTTTTACCTGAAGGTCATGTGGTGCCAGCATCGGTTTATGAGGCGAAGAAATTATTGCGTGAATTGGGCATGGGATACAAGAACATAGATGCTTGCAAACACAATTGTGTGCTATATTGGAAGGAGAATGCTCAATTGGATAAATGTCCAGAATGCGAAGAGCCTAGGTACAAGGTCAATGATGGCAAGCGAAAGAAGATCCCTCATAAGGTGCTCCATTACTTCCCATTATTACCGAGGTTACGCAGATTGTATATGTCAAGTAAGACAGCCACGGAGATGAGATGGCATAGTGATAAGCGGGTTGATGATGGGATAGCGCGGCATCCGGCTGATTCAGTGGAGTGGAAAGAATTTGATATGAAATTTCCAGAGTTTGCCCAAGAGACACGTAATGTGAGACTGGGGTTAGCCACCGATGGATTCAATCCTTTCGGTAACATGAGCACCTCGTATAGCATGTGGCCTGTCATACTTGTGCCTTATAATTTGCCACCATGGATGTGCATGAAGGAGCCATTCTTGATGATGTCATTACTCATTCCAGGACCAAACTCACCGGGAAATGATATCGATGTATATCTGAGGCCCTTGGTTGATGAGTTGAAGGAGTTGTGGGATCATGGTGTAGCTACTTATGATGCCTCCACTAAGGAAATCTTTCAAATGCATGCTGCTGTGATGTGGACAATAAATGACTTTCCTGCATATGGTAACTTGTCTGGTTGGAGCACAAAGGGTTATAACGCTTGCCCCTCATGTAACGACAGCTCGTTAGGGGTGAAGTTGAAAGATAAGATTGGTTACATTGGCCATCGTAAATACTTGGAACTAAACCACCAATGGCGTAGAAGCAAGGCCTTCAACGGTCAGCCTGAGCGTGAAAAGAATTCTTTGGATCTACCGGGGCAAAAGGTACTGGACCAGCTTGAAGAGATAGCGCCGGTCAAGTTTGGCAAGAATAACAAAAGACCGCGTGACTATGGAGAACTGAATTGGACAAAGAAAAGCATCCTATTTGAATGGCCTTATTGGAAGTGCAAAAAACTCCGACACAACCTTGATCCTATGCACATTGAGAAGAACGTATGTGTAGCTTTGGTTGGAACAATTTTAAATATAAAGGGCAAAAACAAGGACACCGAGAAAGCGCGTAAGGATTTGAAAAATATGGGCATCAGACCTGAGTTGCATCTAGTGGAGAGAGGTGATGGATCAAGCTTGAAGCCGCATGCCTCTTACACTCTCCAGCCAAAACATAGAGATGGATTTTATGAATTCTTGAAGTCCATCAAATACCCAGACGGTTATGCGGCGAACCTCTCGAGGTGTGTAACCTCGAAAAATGATAAATTAGCTGGTTTGAAGAGCCATGATTGCCATGTCCTTATCCAACGCATCCTTCCTATTGGCATGCGCGGCTTTTTGAATAAGGACATATGTACAACATTGTTTGAGTTAGGCAGCTTTTTCCAAGACCTCTGCTCGAAAACACAGAGACAAGATGATTTGAAAAAATTGGAGGAGCGGATAGTTTTAATATTGTGCAAGCTCGAGAGGATCTTTCCTCCTGCTTTCTTTGATGTGATGGTCCATTTATCGGTTCACTTGCCACGTGAGGCCATGCTAGGTGGACCTGTGCAATATCGGTGGATGTACCCGATTGAAAGGTAATAGCTGGTGACCATTGATTAATTATTTATGTATTATTGCTTTTGCCTTGCATTGGAAATCATGGGTCTTATCATTGGTTGTTTAAAGGTTTCTGAAGACCCTAAAAGGGTACGTTCGCAACCGAGCTCGGCCTGAAGGTTCGATCGCAGAGGCTTACATTGTCAAAGAGTGTCTCACTTTTTGCTCAATGTATTTAAGGCAGACTGATCGAGTAGAGCGTTATGATGATGGTGGCGAACGTGGTCCGGGGTTGTCGGTCTTCACACAAACTGTCCGTCCCCTCGGAATGATGCCAAGGGCACATGATCCTTCTCAAAAAGATCGTGACATGGCTCATTGGTTTGTGTTGAATAATTGCCCCGAGGTGTTGCCATATCTTCAGTATGTGCTTCAATCTAGCCATATTTATGCATTGCTTTTTTGACTCCTTTATTCATTATCTATATTTACTTATATAGTAAAAAAAACCTTGAGTAGGGAACACAAGAATTTAGTTCAGGAACAAAGAATTGGAGACGTCGGGCAGATACAACGAAGAGAATTTGCAAAATGGTTCAAACAACGTGTAAGACATAAACTTTGGATCATTATAATTGTTACATGTTATTGGATTTATTTTTAAATATTCATATGTCCAATACATCTGACGTAATTTGCCTATGTAGATGAATCAATTGCGAACTCTAGGTTCACTGGAAGCGTCTGATGAGATGTGGTCATTAGCAAATGGCCCTATGTCCCAAGTGAATCTCTATCAGGGGTGTGATTGCAATGGCGTCCGATACCACACTAAAGATCGTGAGAGATGTCGTAGGAGCCAGAGCAGTGGTTTGGTCGTTGAAGGGGAATACGAAAGGGAGAAACATGACTACTATGGCTACATTTGTAAAGTATGGGAATTGTCCTATCTGCACGGGGGTAAGGTGGTCCTATTTGAATGTGAATGGTACAACACTAGTACCAAGCACAAGATAAACATTGAAGACCATGTTACAAGCATTGATATCACTGGTCGTTGGTGTACGGATGATCCATTTGTCCTACCAGGTCAGGTAGCGCAAGTCTTCTACGTCAATGACACAAGCAGAGGAAAAAATTGGAGAGTCGTAGAACGGGTCAAGCCAAGTGGATTGTGGGATGTACCCGCTAAGCGGGATGACGACAACGAAGATTGTGATGCGCCTAATGATGCATTTCAGCAGGACGAATCATCATTTGTTGTCCCAGTCCTCGTCGATGGTACTAGTGTCCAACACTCTATGGATGATATAGATCCTGAGATCATTCTCAATGATGAGTCTGCAGACAAGGATGGCCAAGACGAGGATGAAACACTGGCGGAGTACGAAGATGAAGAAGAAAGTGATGTTCATAGTGAGGAAGATGAAGATATAGAATATGACATGTAGTGTTTGTTTCAGGTTTTACACATGTAATTATTAAGTAAATTAATAAAGATCTTCTCTTATATAATGACATTGTATTCAATTTCATTTTCTCTTGTGATATGTTCAAATATTGATAATTTCTTTTTTTACATTTCACATTTTAATCCTGTTTATATAATTTATAGTTGCAAAAGATGCCAAACAAAAGGAAAAAATGGGTCAAACCAGGAGAGTTGTCCCGTCAATTGCAAGCTTCCAATTATTTATCAAAGAGAACAAAAACAATTAAGCAGAATGCAGAAAAACTTGCATCTCTAGGTATCCAGCGAACCGCATGTGCTATATTTGGTTCGACTAATAATGGGACAAACGAGAAGGGAAAGAAGAATGTCATTGACAATGATAAGGATGAGGACTATATTCCCACGGCAGATGATGATGTAGAAGATGATGCATCTTCTTCTCAATCGGAAGAGGTAATCTTTATGTGAACGTCATGACATGTATTTTAAAATTATTATTTTTGATGTTGACACTCATGCTAGAATGATTTATTTTTACATTTAAAGTCAGTTGCATTCACTTTACTAATAATATTGATCTTTGCTATTAATTATTTATGTTCCTTGTCACTTTGCTTTAATCCAGGTTGCAGTAATGCCTCGGGAAAGCAGGGTCAAACGTGCTCGGACTGTTGCAGCTACACTCAGTTCAGCTGGTGCAGACAGCACACATGGGGCCATACCGACCACAGGATCCTTACAGACCCAGCCATTGACCATACCGCCCTTACCGACTCAGCCTCGCATCACACATCCCTTACCGACCCCTCCTCAGCCGTCCCAGCTGCCGCTGAGTCCTCAGACAGCTGGTAGCAGTGTAGGTGAGAATATTATGACCCTTTAATGATTCACTTCAATTTAATGATTTGTGTTCACTAACTCATTTGCCGTTGTCATCTTAACAGCATCAGGCCCACCCTCTTTGCAACCGACCCGCGTAAGGGGTGTGACGCGAGGGAAGAATGCATCGAAGCTTAGAAGAGCACTGGGTCATAGCATCCCAGTTCAGATCCCGACATCCAGCCATAGGCCGGAGGGGGAACATGCCCCTTTACTGGTTAACCATCTTGGGTTAGCCATTAGAGCTGTTGCCCCAGTAAAGTCCCATGGCTGGAAGAAGCTTGATAGTGGGATCAAGCTTGGTGTTATTGCTGCAGTTAAGGTAAACTGAAACAAGAAATATCTATCCAAATTATGCTAGTTGTGATCCTCATTACAATATCTGATTATATTTTGTTATTACTAATCTTTATATGGCTCTCCCCTAATGCAGCAATATTTTGACATCGGGGACTACGAATGTGACATGCAGATCAAGGCGGACATTGACCGCCAATGTGGTACTTTGTATAAAAGTTGGAAATATGAGCTGCATAGTCACTACCTCGGATTGTTGGAGCAGGGGGTTCCACAGCCCCAGGACCACCCGGCACCAGGTTGTGATGCAAATGATTGGCGAGTTATGATCTCACAATGCTGGGAATCACCAGCTTGGAAGGTACCATTGCATGTTATCTACACTCAATTTACTATATTCCATCGTAATTCTATTAGTAATATTTTTATAAACGATTGCTATTGTATTATTTTTTTTCTATGTAGGCAAGTCTGCAAAGGCTAAAGAGAGTCGAGCCAAGTTTGCCATATAATCATACTAGTGGCTCGAGGTCATTTGCATCTAGGATGTCTATGGTGGTACTAATTATATTCATATGACGAAACTGCAATGACTTTATTAATTTATCAATAAATATCTAGATTAATATCTTATACAAAGCTGTTTCAAATAACAGATGGCGAAGAATGCCGGTCAAGCGCCGCCAATTACTCAGTTCTTCCGCGACACCCACTACAGAGAAAAGAGCAAAGAGTGGGTAAACGAGGTGGCTCAGAAAAGACATGTACATTGGCTAACAAATAAAATAATAATCGACAAATATGCCATATAAGCATTCTAAATCCCTTATTGATTTAAATGGCAGGATGCCTTGGTGCAGAGGATTGAGGAGCAGTCGCAGCCCTCTGTCACAACTCCAATGAGTGAGGAGGAGATTGCTGTTGATGTGCTTGGGAAGAGGTCTGGATACTTAAAAGGATATGGCATATTTACAGGATCCTCTCCATCCTCCACACAGTCTCGGGCATCGCAGTCTGAGCTGATCACATTGCGGGAGCAAGTAGCTGAGCAGGCTAGGTTGCAGGCTGAACAGGCTAGGATGCATGCTGAGATGCAGGCTGAGAATGCTAGGAGGCAGGCTGAGCAGGACAAGAGGTATGGAGCACTTGAGGCCCTCGTTCAACGGTTGGCATCTGCAGCAGGGATGGATCCGACCGGCTTATTGGATATCACGAGAGGGACATCTTCGGCTGGTGATAGCACGGCTATTGGAGATCATGATGCGACGCTGGGTGTTGGGGGTGCTCATCTACGCCCATAGGTAAAACAAATCCTCCTGACTGTATTTGTGATTCCTTTATTAATGTCATTTCCTTATGTGGCCCGTTCCTCCGATACAATGAAAGCAGCGATGACAATGACGGCAGCAAAGATAACAACAATGATGAGCAAAGATGATAAAATAAAAAATAAAAACAGCGGCCAATATGTATAGTATCCACTAATATATCAGCTGAGACCAAACTAACATAATGTATTTAACTATTTATCATCGTTCACAATAGTATTGGAGATTTAGAGTATATAAGACTATAAATTGGGCATGATGGCCAATACTGTTGATACATTCCCCATTTTACAGCTAAGTAGGCAAAACAGAATTATAATGCAAAAGGAATCAGTGGTATGAAAGCATTATACTAGAGCAACTGCTTGTTTAGCAAAGAAGAAGGCAAATGTGTTAGCCAACTACCTAACCTGCTTGAATGCTACATGAAGATTCTATGCCACAAACTCAATACGTGTAAATATCATATAAAAATTTGAGATCTTAGTTTCCATTAATACAATGATCTCTTCAAAGTACAAAGAAACTCTAATAGCTCAGAGAAAACCAGAATAAAATTGGAATAATATGTTAAAAGTAATATGGCACATCAAGTTTTAACAGTAACATCTATCTATTCTCCATGACATTCTTCCAATTATATTCCCAAAAACCATACATTGAAACAATCCCAATGATTTCATGAGGATTATATATAAAAATTTATTTCTATATATAATATTTTTTTTCCAATTAATCATATTTTATTGGGCCGATATTTTTGACACTGCTAGAGAGTATGAACTGAGGATAATTGATATTCATACTGTCATCTTTATGATTATCACATGCAATGGTTTAAATAAGGACATCTTCCAAGTTTCAATACAGACGAAAATGCATTAGGTGACTATGAATTCTACTGTATCCTTTCTGGCCTAGGCTATTGAGTCTCCTCTTCCTATTCCTTATCAGTCCTTGTGTAGTTGTGTGTCTCCTCTGCCAAGTTTGTATGTTTTTTTTCTCAAAGGAAAATTGAACCAGTGCAGCATTGGATGACAGATGTTAGAGGTGACCACCATACATCCAATTATGCTAACCACATTTTTCAAGCATGAAAAGAAACAATATGATGATAGCTAGACATACCCTAGCCAGACCTTAGGTTGGACAAATTTCCCTTGGGAAGACTTAAGAGGACGAAAACGAGTACATTTGTTTCATATTGGCATAAAATTCAAACAAACATAACCAAAAAGAGTTGTTTTGTGGAGCCTAGGCCCAATAATTATTAGGTGTGATCATGAATAGATGTGCTTTAAAATCCAACTAGCCATATGCCATATATCATATGGGCTGTTCTCAAATTCATGTACTGCGACCCTTCAATTCCATACACCAAATCCCATATCATATACTCTCATGCATGATGTCTTACAATTTTGTACCATGCTCAACTGCAGAAATGGTGAGAAGTCATGGATGGCAACTACCAGCTCACCCATTTCAGGTTTGCTTTTTTGTTCATTAGCCAATGTCAGTTTTTTCAGAAAAGATTGAAACTTTTTTGGTATAAAATAAAAGGTTGAAACTTGAAGGGGTCTTGGTTAGTATGAGTATCTCTGTTCTTAATGTGGGGTGTCTTTGAAATGCAGTGGGTATGGCTTAATATATTATTTTTATTCATGGGTGGTTCTTACTTTGTTAAATGGCACTTTGGGGTATCTATGACCTGCTTATTTTGTGTTTAGTTTTTTTTCTTCATTGGGTTTTCTTACTACTCACTATTGAATATCAATGTGTTAATTTTCTTTTATTGTCTTGGGGCTATTTTGTTTTTCTATTGGGTTGCTAAGATAATGTATAGCATTAGGGCTTTGGTGCTCCTCAGTTTTGCTGGTGATATCTGTAGAACGTTGGAGTTTTCAAATGATTATGATGTAAGAGCTATATGTGAAGAAGATAAGGGCTTTTTTTTTCATAATAGGGTTGCTGTAAGATATAATCGAGGTTCTTTACTGTATTGTCATTTTTTTTAACAGTTAAGGTGTCCTATTGTTTCCTTTAGTAGTTTCTTGAATTGGTCAATATTGGAGCTTTGCTCGTGCGGTTTCTCAGTTTCATCTGTTTGATGAGTATGTAAATTATATTTCATTTATATGATATACAAAATTCTAAAGTTATACAACACACACTTGTCAGTATAGTCATATATGACTCTTTGTTTCTAAGTACAATCTAGGTCTTTGTTTATTATCCTTTTCTATTTTCACATATTTCACTTGTATTCAGTTATATCCTGTGTTCTAGGAGTATCATGGCCTATTACCTGACAGACCTGTTTCATTGAGCAACCATTTCCCCATCCAGACCTGTTTCATTCATGTTCTGCTCATGCTCCTGTCTTGTGGAACTAAAATAATGTGTTGGCCGACAGATATCAGTCATTGGCAGCGCCCATAATGCTATGTTGGGTGTATCTGTTACCTTCAAAAAGCGCATCAGCTGATTTACGTCAAATGCTATGTGAAACTTATTCTAAATGGATTCAAAGAAGCTGCTATGGGTGAATTAAAGCCACTAATAAGGGGCTATTTTTTGTTGTTTTTTTCACTATATTTCTTTTTGTTAAAAATTCATAAAGTACATGAATTCTTTTGGGGTTTATGTTATATCTGTTTTGAGAGCACTTGTGAACTCCAAAAAAATGTAAGAATAGGGGGCTTGGATATGCATCATTTGGGTTTTAAAAAGATACCTCGGGCACTTCGCTCGAGGGTAAGCAGACCTGTAGGAGCTGACGGTTCTCAAATAGAGCTCCCGCACTACTAAAAAAATGGCTTGTTGTGTCGGTTTTTGGTGTGTCGGGTATGTGGAAAACCGACACAACAAACTTTTTGTGTCAGTTTAAGTTATTTATGTATTAATATCAGGTTTGTTGTGTCACTTCATTGGAAAGAGACACAACAGAGTTTTGAGTTGTGTCAGTTCTACTAAACCGACACTACAACACAAGCTGTTGTGTCGGCTGGGTTAAAATTTAAGTATAATATTTTATATAATTCATCATACCGACACATCAAACTTCATGCTTCCGTAAAAAATCTCATCTGCCAAATTAATTTGGCGCCAAGCAAGAACTTTGGCTCCATTCTTCATTACATCACTCTTGTTCCCGCTCTTTCTTCATCTCATTCCCCACAACAGAACCCCTCTCTCATCTCATTCCCCACAACAGAACCCCAACCCCTCTCTCATCTCATTCCCCACAACAGAACCCCTCTCTCATCTCATTTGCCGCTCATCTCTCTCTCTCTCTCTCATCTCTCTCTCTCTCTCTCATTCTCCCTCTCCTCACCGCGTCGCTGCCGCCGGAGTCCGAGCACGCCGGTGATCACCACCACCACCAAGATCTCCTTCTCTTTTCCCTTCTCCACTCTCTCATCTCATCTCCCTCTGCCCAGGTCACTGCCGCCCCACCTCTCTCTGTTTTTCCCCTTTTCTCTTCTCCCTCATCTCACCTCACTCAATACCCCACTGTCCCGACGCCATCACCGCTGCCGCCGGACCCACCTGCGTTGCCGCCGAGCTTCCTCATCTCCGGCGAACCCAGCCCAGTCCATCTCTCTCTATTTCCCCATTTTTCCTTTCTTCCTTTCCTTCCCTGTTTCTCTATTTCTTTCTCTGTTTTCTCTCTCCCTCACTCATCTCCCTGCCAACGAAAATTACATCACTGTCCCGACGCCATCACCGTTGCCGCCGAACCCACCTGCGCTGCCGCCGAGCTTCCTCATCTCCGGCGAACCCAGCCCACTCCATCTCTCTTTATTTCCCCATCTTTCCATTCTTCCTTTCCTTCCCTGTTTCTCTATTTCTTTCTCTGTTTTCTCTGTCCCTCACTCATCTCCCTGCCAACGAAAATTACCCCCTCCCATTTCTTCATCTCATCTCATTTCTCCCCCTCCCATCTCACCCATTTCACCATTCCGTTCTCTGTTTCTTTATTTCTCTATCCCTCTCCCACCGAAAGGAAAAAAAAAATCTCAAGCTTTCATCTCCCTCTCCTCTCGTTTCTTCCTGCTACTCCCTCTTTCTTCTTGTCTTCGACGCCAAAACCTCAACCTTTCATCTTCCAAACTCTCGGCTTTATGATATTTGCGGGTTGTGCATCGGTAGTGGTTAATCTGAAGACTGGGACCGTGACATTTCCTGGGATCTGCATCGTTTGGGGTCTGGTGGTGATGGTCATGGTCTACTCTCTAGGCCACATCTCCGGGGCCCATTTCAATCCAGCCGTTACCATCGCATTCGCTACTTGCAAAAGATTTCCATGGAAACAGGTATCAACATTTGCATCTCAGGTCCTATTTGCTTGCATTAAAATGCATAGGAATCAAATACATCTCAAAAGATGAATTTTGATTTTAGAAGATAGACTTTGGTGACGCTTTTTGTTGCTTCTTCTTCCAACGTAGGTGCCTGCTTATATATCAGCTCAGGTGTTGGGATCGACGCTTGCGAGCGGAACACTTCGGCTGCTGTTCGATCTCAAACATGAACATTACTTTGGAACAATTCCGACGGGATCGAACGTGCAATCTTTCGTTCTCGAGTTCATAATCTCCTTCTATCTCATGTTCGTCATCTCCGGTTAGTTTTTTTTTTCTCTGATGGTTTATTTTGTTTTGGACAGTTGAGTTATAGATTGGGTTTATTCAAATTGCATGTTAAGTAGCCTTAGTTCATAGCCTTAGTTGGTTGATTAAAGTAGTAAGGCTAGTTGTGAGTTGGGATGGTCAAAGGAAAAGGCCACACATACTCTGGTTAATGTATAATCTGCAATTAGCCTATGAACAATAATTAATCAACGTACTCCCTATTGCATATCATGTGTTTGATGAAATTCTCAAGAGACAATTTGAATGGGATCTTAAGGTTGTTACTGCGTACTATATTATGAGAGTTGCTGGTTGATCCTGTTAGAAATCAAAAGTGGTAATCAACTGTGTCATTGATTATTTACTCTTTGCACTTATGGTCAGTACAAGGCACATATGTGTATATCAATAATGTATATCCGTCTCTTTTTTATTTTATGAATTATGATATGCAATAAGAAGTGAGTGCCACCTCTTGTAGGGTTGAAGAGTGGGAATTGAAAATTATGTGTTGTGTTTAAATAAGTTACAAGCAGAGCTGACAATGTTTTTTTTCGTTCTTATTGCAAAAATCTTGAATTTGTTAGTGCAATCAAAGCAGTAAACTTCTCTCATGGAAAGAGAAAGAACAATCCAATTCCAAATTGGAACTATGTGAAGGTAAACTACTATTTTCCGCTAAAGGTGCAATGTGTATCTTTGTTATTGGTTGAATATATGTAATTGATTGTTTTATATTCTTTTGTGAAGTGCCCACAACAAAAGGGAGTTGAAGATTGTGGTTACTATGTGATGCTCTTTATGCTGTACTTGATCGAGGATGCTGGTCTACCAATAAAAAGAAGGTGAATAGAGTTACCATGTTCTTTAATACATCACATCAATATACACAATAAAATATGATATAGAAAAAATTTCATGATCGACTTTTTTCTCGACTCACTTAGGTGATGGAGTTGGCTAGCAAGGACAAATACACGACCAGGGAAATAAATGTACTTCGCCAAGACTTCATTGACTTTATCGACGTATTTATCACATAGAGCATCATGGCTATTTGGGTAATGTATTATCTGGGCTCTATTTGCTTAAATTAATTAGAACTATGATTCTACTCCATTGAAAACTTCTGAACCATGCTCTTGGTGAGTGCTTCAGCCCATGCAAAGTCTTTTGTAGTCTACCAGAGAATAATGCCATAAGATTGCTTAAACCCTTTTGCTACTAGCCTTTGTGTATCATTGCCACTTCCCACTTTGAATATATTTTTTTTTCCTCTCTAAAATGCTTCCATTTTGTGTATCATTGCCACTTTCCCACTTTGAATGAGACAGAGCATCAGTCACTGGTGTAGTGTCACCAAGAAACAAATGCACAACAGGTAGGATATCATGAATTAATTTTTTTTATGAGGTGTCTTGTTACATAAGAATGGTTCCCTGGATATGCCCTTTTGCAAATGCACAACAGGTAGTCTCATTGCCATATATAGGTCATTGGATATGCCCCAAAAGACGTGTTTTATGGAAGCAGCCAATGATTTTATTACCTCACTTACTTTTCCTTACAATACTGTAGATGTAAAATTTATGACACTTGACTGCACTTTTACAAACCTTTACTTTTGAGTCCCTATCAATGTTTGCTGCAGAAAAATAAATGAACACATGCTAGTAGCTGATTGCATTCACACATTTTAAGCTTTATAAAAATGAAGTACAGGAAAGGGGTTCGGACT
The DNA here is from genome assembly GCA_012931725.1 of Litsea cubeba. Taxonomy (NCBI): domain Eukaryota; kingdom Viridiplantae; phylum Streptophyta; class Magnoliopsida; order Laurales; family Lauraceae; genus Litsea; species Litsea cubeba. The sequence continues at coordinate 114,905,288 of CM022945.1, forward strand.
TTAGAATGGTCATTTGGGTTCATATATAGAGAGCATACAAGGTCCCAAATGCCATCACATTCTCTGTTGATATGAGTTAGAAAGGAGAGCATACAAGGTCCCAAATGCCAATCGGTCACCTTAAAATTAGATAGATTTTGATAGGAAATCTGAAATGGTGATGTGAATTCCATAAACTTTTGACACTGAAGAAGACTGGGAACATAAAGAACATGTATAATTGAACAGTAAAGAGCATATCAAATTGACGTATCTCAATATAATACTTACCAACCTAAAGAGAATATATGTTGTAAGATAAGAGACTAGAAGGATTTTCTATACCTTGTTTTGATAAGAAGTTGTGAGGAAATGAATCATCTTGTCATAGCGTTCTAACTCAATCTGATTGCTTTTTGTAAGATGGTAGCAAAAGCTTTTGGCTCTTTTTAATTAAGCTTTTGAATCCTTGGTCCCTAGAACAACTGCAAAGTTGTAGTAAAAGATAATCTTAACTGCTCAACCAGACAGAAAAATAGAATAACAGTCAAACAATCAAATCAAGCAAACAAATGCCCCTTAATTAGAGGTTAGGATTTTTCTTATTTCGGAGCCATACCCCATGTACATTTTGGGTTGATTACTTTTTTATGCCAAATGTATGTTGGTCACGTGCATCGGTTGTTTTAGTTTTAGGTATCTGCATGTGTATGTATTGTCAAATTGTAGCAAAATTCAATGCATAATATGGTAAGGGATCCATAGGAGAAAACGATGAATAGTACCTTCGACCTGCCAACATTCTAGCCATGTTACCATTGTTGTTGGTTACAAAGACATCGCTAAAGTATCTTTCGAATGAAAGTTAGGAAAGAGTGCTTTGAAGGGTGCTAATGTCTCTTCTCCTCCATAAACCTCCCCCGATGCTACGTATATGTGAACATCATTGCCAAAGCCCAATGCCCTCAGCATAAGCCCAACCTCTTCAGGAGTGAGTGGACACTTTCCATGCCTCCGTTCCTTGTCTGGGTTGCTCGTCTGTGTAAACATTTGAAAAGCATATAAGACATGTTTGCACTCCTCTAGTAGCTGCACAATCACACCACCTTAATCAAACACTTGCATCAGCATACTTACATGCAAGGTTTTCCACCTCTTGCGGATAGCACCGAGTTCTGCTCTTTCCTTTTCTCCACCGCCATAGTAGCATCCAGAAAATGCAAGCATATCAGGTTCAAGCCTAGGATAAGACACCTTTCAATTCATCAGAAAACCTTCTGATTTATCTTTAATTTCTTTCTTTCAGTTTGAATGGTTCCAAAGTATAAAATACCATTAAGTATACAACTAAAAGGTTTCAAACTTAAACATATATCAAACCAATAACAAGATAGACTACCTCAGGTGTAAGGCAATGAAATGCTTGCTTTTCTCCCTCATCCTCTGCGTCAATTTCCTACCCATTTCAACTATGGGGTCCGTGAATTGCAAAGCATGATAATTAACTCTGCATCTTAGCTTTTGCAGATCTGTGTCCAGCTTATTTGCAAGCCTGAAATCGAACTTGGTGAGTTGAACAACCTGTCATCATAGAACCAAAAGGTCATATTCCCTCAAATACCGGACAGAATGAAATGAACTTTTCCCATTACCTATGAGGTTTCCACTGATTAAAAAGGTTTGTTAAGAAGTTGAGCTTGTCCTATTTACTTGTTTCACTCAAATCATTCATTTTAGTAATTTCTTTATACTTGTCAACAGATGTGCACTAACAGGTGGTAATATTTTTTGGGCACTTTACTGAAATATAGATGAAGAAAGACAAGTTCTTTCTAGTTTGGTACTCACTAATAATAATATGTTACATTTTTCGGGGGCCACTGATGGTAAAAGCTATAACTACACCATCAGAGGAATATGCAAATATAGACATAAAATGAAGTGTTTTCTTCGTAGATACAAAACATGGAATAGACCCACAAAGTATTCAACCCATGTGAACATGTAGCGTATTTGCATTTTGTACTATATAATGAATTTTATCGTTTTACGATATATTGAATCCTAACTATTTGTTTTGTTTTGTTTTTTCTTTTTTTGTAGATTGAACTTAATAGAACGCGGCTATGACGGGAAATCATTTTGTGGCTTTTGTAGATGAATGGATAAAAGCTAAACGTGAAATCATTTTCTCGCATGGTGTTAAACTAGCAGGCTAATTAGGTTTTTTTTTTGTGGGTTTTGTAAATGTTTGAGGTTATATTTTGGATAGTTGGATAATGGAATTATTTAGTAATGAAATGAAATTGTTTTTGAGATTGTTGTGGATGGCAATGCTTCTATACAGGTCAATTGATGTTCATATATATATGTACATTATTTTTTCGAAACAGGTGATCTATTAAAAGTGACACAAGAGGGGATCCAATTTTATACAGTTTAAAAAAAAAACCGACACAACGGTTCTATTTCTTGTGTTGGTTTGTGCTTTTCCAAAGCAAATTTCCAGATATGAAATGCTAAAAACCGACACAAGTAGTATACCTGTTGTGTGAGTTTATACTTACAAACCGACACAAGTGCTATACCTGTTGTGTCAGTTTATACTTACAAACCGACACAAGTGCTATATCTGTTGTGTCGGTTTGTGCTTTCCCAAAGCAAATTTCCATATATGGAATGCTAAAAACCGACACAAGTAGTATACCTGTTGTGTCGGTTTATACTTACAAACCGACACAAGTGCTATATCTGTTGTGTCGGTTTTACTAAAATCTGTTCTGTCACCACTACTTGTGTCGCTTTGCCAATCTAAAAAACCCGACACATCAGACTTGTTGTGTCACTTAAAAACCGACACAACAAGCCATTTTTTTAGTAGTGCGGTTAGAGAATTACGACCGAAACACGCTAATTTCCAACACTTAGGCTCGAAAACGGCCCGTCGAGGGTCCGGAACGGGAAACGGGCGCGGAAAAATTCCGAAACAGGCACGAGCACTTCGCTCGAGGGTAGAGTAACTTGTAGGTACTGACGGTTCTCAAATAGGGCTCCCGGTTAGAGAATTACGACCGAAACACGCTAATTTCCAACGCTTAGGCTCGAAAACGGCCCGCCGGGGGTCCGGAATGGGAAACGGGCGCGGGAGAATTCCGAAACCGGCACGGGCACTTCGCTCGAGGGTAGACAGACCTGTAGGAAGTGACGGTTCTCAAATAGGGCTCCCGGTTAGAGAATTACGACCGAAACACGCTAATTTCCAACACTTAGGCTCGAAAACGGCCCGCCGGGTTTCCGGAACGGGAAACGGCCGCGGGAAAATTCCGAAACCGGCATAAGCACTTCGCTCGTGGGCAGAGTGACTTGTAGGAACGGACGGTTCGCAGATAGGGCTCCCGGTTAAAGAATTAAGGCCGAAACATTGTAATTTCCAACACTTAAGGCTCGAAAACGGCCCGCCGGAGGTCCGGAACGGGAAACGGCCACGGGAAAATTCCGAAACCAGCACGAGTACTTCGCTCGAGGGAAGAGTAACTTGTAGGAACCGACGGTTCTCAAATAGGGCTCTCGGTTAGAGAATTAAGACCGAAACATAGTAATTTCCAACACTTAGGCTCAAAAACGGCCCGCCGGGGGTCCGGAACGGGAAACGGCCGCGGGAAAATTCCGAAACCGGTACGAGCACTTCGCTCGAGGGTAGAGTAACTTGTAGGAACCGACGGTTCTCAAATAGGGCTCTCGGTTAGAGAATTAAGATCGAAACATAGTAATTTCCAACACTTAGGCTCGAAAACGGCCCGCCGGGGGTCCGGAACTGGAAACGGCCGCGGGAAAATTCCGAAACCGGCACGAGCACTTCGCTCGAGGGCAGAGTGACTTGTAGGAACTGACGGTTCGCAAATAGGGCTCCCGGTTAGAGAATTAAGACCGAAACATAGTAATTTCCAACACTTAGGCTCGAAAACGGCCCGCCGGGGGTCCGGAACGGGAAACGGCCGCGGGAAAATTCCGAAATCGGCACGAGCACTTCGCTCGAGGGCAGAGTGACTTGTAGGAGCCGACGGTTCTCAAATAGAGCTCCCGGTTAGAGAATTACGACCGAAACACGCTAATTTCCAACACTTAGGCTCGAAAACGACCCGCCGGGGGTCCGGAACGGGAAACGGGCACGGGAGAATTCCGAAACTGGCACGGGCACTTCGCTCGAGGGTAAGCAGACCTGTAGGAGCTGACGGTTCTCAAATAGAGCTCCCGGTTAGCGAATTACGACCGAAACACGCTAATTTCCAACACTTAGGCTCGAAAACGGCCCGCCGGGGGTCCGGAACGGGAAACGGGCGCAGGAAAATTCCGAAACCGGCACGAGCACTTCGCTCGAGGGTAGAGTAACTTGTAGGAACTGACGGTTCTCAAATAGGGGTCCCGGTTAGAGAATTACGACCGAAACACGCTAACTTCCAACACTTAGGCTCGAAAAACGGCCCGCCGGGGGTCCGGAATGGGAAACGGGCGCGGGAGAATTCCGAAACCGGCACGGGCACTTCGCTCGAGGGTAGGCAGACCTGTAGGAACTGACGGTTCTCAAATAGGGCTCCCGGTTAGAGAATTACGACCGAAACACGCTAATTTCCAACACTTAGGCTCGAAAACGGCCCGCCGGGGGTCCGGAAAGGGAAACGGCCGCGGGAAAATTCCGAAACAGGCACGAGCACTTCGCTCATGGGTAGAGTGACTTGTAGGAATGGATGGTTCGCAGATAGGGCTCCCGGTTAAAGAATTAAGGCCGAAACATTGTAGTTTCCAACACTTAAGGCTCGAAAACGGCCCGCCGGGGGTCCGGAACGGGAAACGGCCACGGGAAAATTCCGAAACCAGCACGAGAACTTCGCTCGAGGGAAGAGTAACTTGTAGGAACCGACGGTTCTCAAATAGGGCTGTCGGTTAGAGAATTAAGACCGAAACATAGTAATTTCCAACACTTAGGCTCGAAAACGGCCCGCCGGGGGTCCGGAACGGGAAACGGCGGCGGGAAAATTCAGAAACAGGCACGAGCACTTCGCTCGTGGGCAGAGTGACTTGTAGGAACTGACGGTTCGCAAATAGGGCTCCCGGTTAGAGAATTAAGACCAAAACATTATAATTTCCAACACTTAGGCTCGAAAACGGCCCGCCGGGGGTCCGAAACGGGAAACGGCCACGGGAAAATTCCGAAACTGGCACGAGCACTTCGCTCGTGGGCAGAGTGACTTGTAGGAGCGGACGGTTCGCAAATAGGGCTCCCGGTTAGAGAATTAAGGCCGAAACATTGTAATTTCCAACACTTAAGGCTCGAAAACGGCCCGCCGGGGGTCCGGAACGGGAAACGGCCACGGGAAAATTCCGAAACCAGCACGAGAACTTCGCTCGAGGGAAGAGTAACTTGTAGGAACCGACGGTTCTCAAATAGGGCTCCCGGTTAGAGAATTAAGACCGAAACATAGTAATTTCCAACACTTAGGCTCGAAAACGGCCCGCCGGGGGTCCGGAACGGGAAACGGCCACAGGAAATTTCCGAAACCGACACGAGCACTTCGCTCGAGGGCAGAGTGACTTGTAGGAACTGACGGTTCGCAAATAGGGCTCCCGGTTAGAGAATTAAGACCGAAACATTGTAATTTCCAACACTTAGGCTCGAAAAACGGCCCGCCGGGGGTCCGGAACGGGAAACGGCCGCGGGAAAATTCCGAAATCGGCACGAGCACTTCGCTCGAGGGCAGAGTGACTTGTAGGAACTGACGGTTCGCAAATAGGGCTTCCGGTTGGAGAATTAAGACCGAAAATGTAAGAAAATTTATATATATACATGTTTATGTTTCATTTATAACTTAATTCATTGCAAAGAGTTTAATGTTGTTTTTGTCATTGCAGATTGATGGACGCTTTGGGGTCGGTTGCAGACTTCTGGGGGTGTTGGACTTTTTTTCGGTTTATTTGTATATTGGACTTTTATATTAGACTGTATCATTAATGATTGTAATATTTCTTTAATGAGACGAATGATTTAGTGAAAAATGGAGATGGTTGTTTGTTTATTTAGTAACTTTTGTTTCATTGTATTTTATTATGTTGAATATAGGTGTATGAATAGGTTTATTTTTTTATACAGGTGTATAAACAGGTTACAGGTTTTACTGGAAAATATTAATGTAAAAATAAATATATTATTAAAAAAAAAGGACCTTTGCCGACGTTTTTAAAACGTCGGCAAAAGTAATATTTAAAATTAAATAATTTTAAAATGCTTTTGCCGACGAAATAAGAACGTCGGGAAAAATAAAAAAGAAAAATTTTAAAAAATAAAATGATTTTTGCGACGAAATAAAAACGTCGGCAAAAAGTAAAAAGAAAAAATTAGACTACTTTTGCGAGGAAAAAAAAACGTCGGGAATAATTAAAAATAAATCTTTAAAAAAATGAAAAAATATTTGGCGAAGAAATTAAAACGTCGGCAAAAAATAAAAAAAAAAATTTAAACATACTTTTGGCGACGAAATGTGAACTTCGGCAAAAATTAAAAAGAAAAATAAAAAAAACTAAATTATTTTGGCGACGGAATAAAAACGTCGGCAAAAGAAAAATAAAAATTAAAAAAAAATGAAATTATTTTTGCCGACGAAATAAAAAAGTCGGCAATATAAAAAATAAAAAATAAAAAAATTGAAATTATTTTGGCCGACGAAACAAAAACGTCGGCAAAAGTAAAAATTAAAAAAAAAAAAAATTAAATTATTTTGCCAACGAAAACAAACGTCGGTAAAAGTAAGATAATCGTCGGCAAAAATTCAAAAAATAATTTCGTCGATAAAATGTTTTGCTGACGGAGTTTTACCGACTTCTAGGCGACGAAAAAAATTTCGTCGGTAAAGACTTTTACCGACGAAATGTTAACTTTTGGCGACGTGAATTTTCGTCACAAAAAGTGCATCTCCTTGTAGTGTATAAGCTTATCCAAGATCATCCTCATCCGATATTGGGTTGTTTTATATGTAGGCCTGGATCCATCCATCAGGTAAGGCTAGGACAGGGCCATTGCTTTGAAATTTGACAAGACCCACTTGTTTTAGAATTGCACGGCCAGGCTAGGACATGTAATCAGGAAGTTTGGACCGAGCCCAGGCTCAGCATATTCAACTTGAGCTACTAAATAAACCTTTTATTAGCCCTCAAACCTGAAGGCCCTTTGAAATCCAGCTCAAAGTGGGCCCTACATTATGAACAAAACAGGTTACAGCAGGGGACAGGATGGACAGGGTGTTGTGATATAGGATAGTGTAAACCACCCTCACTTTGGTTGGATTCATAATAGTCATTTTCATGCTACCCTTTGATCTATTAATGGTCTTAGAAACCATCATTTCTTTGAATTTCAATTCCATAATAGCCATTGGATTAGTGTTAAATTTGTACCTTTGTAAATTCACTGTGGTTAGAACATTAATTGAGGGAGGAAATTGATTCATAGGTGGGTTAGGTGGCCAAAAAACATAGGATTAAATGCTCATAAGCACATGGCGTCAGTTCTCGATCTCATCAGAATCTAGCAGAACTTAAGCTGAACGTTTGTTGGGTTAGCCAGCTCTGCTTGTTTTGTTGACAGTCCTAGGCAGTAAAAAGGATCTGTGGGGAATGCATACCATCCATTCAAAACTAGTAGTTGAAAAACAAAAATGATGAAATGGAAGGGAAATCACATGCCGTTTGAGGTGAACGCATAAGAGACATTGCTTAGTTGTTTCTTGCTTGAAGCTTCCCAGATCATTCCAACCTTCCTTACGTAGAAGTAATGGCGGATGGTCGCAAAACATTATCTTATTAGTGAGAATGTTTCTGCAGAAGGACCGCCATGAAATTTCATTTCATGTGCTTATATCCTTCCTGTTTTCTCCATTTCATCATGCTTTTGCTACAATAAATTTGCGAAAACACTTGGGCCCCTCCTCTCCTTTGCCTCTTTCCTATGAATTCCTAGGAATTCATTCTATAGAGTGAGTTGACCGGGTTTTCCCTAATGAAAAGGTCAGAGTGAAGGATTTAAACTGATATTGTGTAGATGGAGGCCGTGATTTTGCTACTTTTCAGTTTTAATACATTCCATGCCCCAAGACCTATAGCCGTGCAACCACAACTGTTTAGAGTGAAATGCGATGCTTGTGCTCATCTACCCCTATATGCATAATTTCAAAAGTTAGATTTTTCTCTCTAAAGCTTGTAAAATTGATTACATCTAGTAGGAGAAAATAACCCTACATAAATCCATTTTTAGCAATATGAGACTCATTATATTAATTAAATTCAAATTGATCATAATGATCGATAATCAACATCTATGCTTATAAATAGTTATAATTGACATAAGCCATCCACAATATTAAATTCAAATTGATCATAATGATCGATAATCAACATCTATGCTTATAAATAGTTATAATTGACAAATGCCATCCACAATCCACCATTGGATTGATGAAAGTTTCAAATTACATGATTAAGCTTCATGTGCATGAGAGGGTTGTTGAGAGAGAGAGAGAGAGGCCATGGGAGGGACTAGGGATAAAATAATAGTATTTTTTAAAATAATGACATACTAATTTTTTTTAATGAATGTAAGAGCGAAGCTGTCATTTTCATACAAACCTCATAGTGGTTCTCCATTCTCGTTAGGACTATTGATTTTGAGTACATGGAAGGTATTAAAATATAAGAGTAGGAATGTATCACTAAATACTCAAACCACAGGAGCCTATTTACAAATTCTATAAATCTTATAGTTGTGACATCTTAAAAAAAAAAAAAAAAAAAAAACTCTTAATTTACTAGGATCATGGGTGGATAATCATTACCAATAAAATGAAAAACCATTTAATGGCCCTCCTTAGATCTTCATCTTTAATCCACTTCACCTTTGACCCCCTTTAATAAAAAGTCATTTCTAACAAATCCTAGAAAAATCAATACCAATTAAATAAAAAGGTCATAAGCAAAAAGCGAGGGCGCTTCTCTTTGCGGTAGAAGCCACATGGAATCACTTATTATCACGAGTGAGGAAATTCTCTGACGTTGTTACACCCCATCCCGAGTTAATTAAGATTAACTCTAATTAATCGAGCTTAATGTGGATTAAGCGTGATTAGTTAATTATAATGTGATTAATGATGGAAAATGGATCAAATTGATCTTAAGAGAAAGATTATAGTCTGATGACATAAGTTAGAAGATATGAAATTCATTAAGATGAGTTTTAGACTCAACTTAGTGTAATAAAGGACTTTTCCGTAAATACGAATTTATAGGTATGTTGTCAAAATTGGTGAAACTTTATATCATCATGTGTAATTCAATGAGTACATTAACTTTCATAATACACATGATTTCATTTGGGTTAAGATGAAATAAGTGGATCTTCATTTGACTTAAAATGAAATTCAATTAATCAATGAGGGTTTAAATGCAAAACCTGCATTATGACTAAGCTTAGTAGTAAGCATGAGCTGCTGAGATGTGAGAGAAGGAACTGTATGCCAACAGCTGGCTTCATTTTTCTTCCTTCTTCTTTGTTCACTATGTTCTTTGCTTTCCTTCTTCATTTTTCTTCCTAACAAGCATTAAGGCAAAGTATTCTAGAGTTGTATTAGAGAGAACTCAAGTTCTTCATCATCTTCTTCATCTTCCTCAAGTCTAATTTCAGTTGGGAAATAGTAAAGCTTGGGTTCAAGAGTTTTTATCTCAAACTCAAGTTATCAAAGGGGTTTTCTTCCATTTGATCTTCAAATAAGGCAAGTACTTACATGTTTTTATGAATTATGATGTATTAGAATGATTAGAGCATAAATGGATCAAAAGCCAGAAGTTTGGCTTCAGAAAATCTGAAGCTCGAACTGAGCTTCTGTGCGCTATCGGTCGACCGACAGGTCGACCGACGAGTGAACCGACAGGTGAAACCTGTTGTTTTTCAGAGAATTCCAGTTTTCTGGAATTCTGACCGACGTGAGGTCGGTCCACCGACAGAGTGTGATCGGTCGACCGATAGCATAAAAGTGGTTCAGAATTCAGGGAATTCCAGCTTGCTGGAATTCTGACCGACGCGTCGTCGGTCGACCGTGATGAAGCCGTCGGTTGACCGATGGGTTGACCGACAGGTGAACCGACGCTGTACAGGAATGTATAAAATTGTCTGTTTTGAGGCCTAATGTATACAGGCTGAAGATTGTTAATGTATAAGCCTTCATAAGTGTAAACTTAGTTTTTCGAATACATAATTAACAAAAGATATTCATCCCAAATAGTACATGTATTGGAAAATGAATGTTTCACTCATTTGTTTGGCTTAGAAGTCTGATAAACATTGTTTAGTTACTATATGAATTTGTGAACGCATTACATTGAATATGAATTGCATAATGAATCATTTCTGCTGCAGCAGATGTAGAGGTGTTCCGGAACCTCGTGGAAATTAGTGATCTCTGATCAAGACACTGATTTATTCCAAACATTGAATGAGAGTCCAAGTAGATATCAATGGAATGATATTACTGGATCCGTTATAATGAAAAGAGTGTCCTAGTAGATATCAATTGAATGATATTACTGGATCCGTTGTTATAATGAAATGTTATATGAATTGTTTCAATGGATTAGTTTATATGTATTGTATTGATTCTTTTTAACTATCTTAAACATGTATGTATTTGTTGAACCGTCGTGTTCATGGTACTATGGATGAATGTCTCAGGCCCAGATGTCTGTGTTGGTCCTGCCGAGGCCGCACCTCCAGCAGAGGAAGACCACTCGATACCTCTAGGAGGTTTAATCGAGTGGATTTGATCGTTGAGAGCCAAAGAATAAATTTGTGAAATGTATATAGTTTTGGAATGTAAATAGAAGTTTCTGTATTGTATTAATAGCGAACACAGAACTGAATATGTATATTGGACTTTACTTTATGTAAAGCTTTTATGTCAATGTATAATTTCCGCCATTGTATACAGTTGACATGTATTGTATTTGATATCCCTTGTGAGTTTCGTTTTAGCTTTTGGCTAATTCGGAATTGACGGGAGTAAGTATGAGTTCGCGACTCGGGGTTCGTCCGAGCTAATCAGATCTCGGGACCGGGTCGTGACATACTTATTGTATGGTATCAGAGCATTAGGTAAAAGCCTTAGTAACCTTATAAACGATGTGAGGAACGTTAATCCCGTAGCAAATCTTGATTTGATTTGTGTTTATTACTTTCACTTGATGTGATTGATATTGATGGAAGTGTTGAGATGTCACTCTTACCTTCCGTATGTATTGTTTTCCAGCAGGCTTCTGGATCAGGATCTGGGCAGGATGACTTTACAGCAGTCACACCCCCTCCTATATCGGAGATCGATGCTAAATTTGCTGCTATACTAGAGCAGATGGCCAAGAGCCAGGAAGCACAATTGAGCATGCAAGCTCAGTTAGTGTTGAGTAATGCACAGCTAGTCAAGAGTCAAGAGGCTCAAGCTAGTATGCATGCTCAGATGCTCAGGATGTTAGAAACTCAGAGCCAGATGCAGGCTCAGATGCAGATGTCATCACCATCACCAGTTCAACAGCATATTGAACATCAGGTGGTGAATCAGAATAAGGAGAATGATCCTAATATCCTGTATGAGCAGTTTCGTAAGAGAGGAGCTACTGAGTTCCAAGGAACCGAAGATGTGATGCAAGCCGATGAATGGCTGGAACACATCGAAGATGTGCTTGATATAGTTGTTTGCACTCCCAGGCAGAAAGTCTCGCTGACTTCCTCTATGCTAAGAGGATCAGCTAATACGTGGTGGAGAAGTGTCAAGGACACGTTTAGGACACTGCCGGAAGAAGGGATTTGGGAGACTTTTCATGAATTACTTCCACAGAAAGTTTATACCAGAACATATACAGCAGCAAAAGGAAGCAGAATTCCTTAATTTGAGACAAGGTCAGCTGACTGTATTTATGTATGTGGACACCTTCCTCAAGTTATCCAAATATGCTCCTGATTTGGTGAATACCGAGGAGAAGAAGATCAAGCGGTTTATCATAGGTTTAAACCCAGAGTACAAGACAGTAGTAGTAGCTGGTCAGATACCTACTACGTTTGATGCTGTTTTGGATAGAGCCTATACCGCTGAAGAGATACAACGAGAAAAGGGTGTTGTCAACACTACTCAGAAAAGTAGTGATTTATGGTACCAGAAGGGAGAACAATCCAAGAATAAGAAGCAGAAACAAAAGAGTAATACGAATGATAGTACTGATAATCAAGAGAACAAGCCAGTTTGTGAGACTTGTGGCAAGACTCACAGAACTGAATTGTGTTGGAGGAATACCGGGGCCTGTTTGGTTTGTGGTTCTCTAGAACACAAGATGGCTCAGTGTCCAAAGAGGAGAAGAACTGATAGAACCCCGTATCAACAGCAAGGTCAACAACGTCCATATCAAAGACAACAGCAGCCTAATAGGCCACAGGCAGCTGGATTGACTTATGCAGTCAATAGAGAACAGGCTGACGTTGCAATCAATGAAGTTGAAGGTACTGTTCTTATAGATAATAGACTTATTATGAATGAATTTTGATGTGATGATTGGTATAAAATGACTCGCGAAGAATTAAGGCTAATTGTTAGGTTCAAGAATCTTAAGCTGAATTGAAATTCTATAGATTTGTCATGAGTTAATCAAGTCGCATAGAAATTGGTTATTGGTTTTCGCTTTGATTTCGTGTATGATTTGTTATCATTCGGAGGACCGAATGATTTTAAAAGTTTAGGGGAAATGTTACACCCCATCCCGAGTTAATTAAGATTAACTCTAATTAATCGAGCTTAATGTGGATTAAGCGTGATTAGTTAATTATAATGTGATTAATGATAAAAAAAAAATGGATCAAATTGATCTTAAGAGAAAGATTATAGTCTGATGACATAAGTTAGAAGATATGAAATTCATTAAGATGAGTTTTAGACTCAACTTAGTGTAATAAAGGACTTTTCCGTAAATACGAATTTATAGGTATGTTGTCAAAATTGGTGAAACTTTATATCATCATGTGTAATTCAATGAGTACATTAACTTTCATAATACACATGATTTCATTTGGGTTAAGATGAAATAAGTGGATCTTCATTTGACTTAAAATGAAATTCAATTTAATCAATGAGGGTTTAAATGCAAAACCTGCATTATGACTAAGCTTAGTAGTAAGCATGAGCTGCTGAGATGTGAGAGAAGGAACTGTATGCCAACAGCTGGCTTCATTTTTCTTCCTTCTTCTTGTTCACTATGTTCTTGCTTTCCTTCTTCATTTTTCTTCCCTAACAAGCATAAGGCAAAGTATTCTAGAGTTGTATTAGAGAGAACTCAAGTTCTTCATCATCTTCTTCATCTTCCTCAAGTCTAATTTCAGTTGGGAAATAGTAAAGCTTGGGTTCAAGAGTTTTTATCTCAAACTCAAGTTATCAAAGGGGTTTTCTTCCATTTGATCTTCAAATAAGGCAAGTACTTACATGTTTTATGAATTATGATGTATTAGAATGATTAGAGCATAAATGGATCAAAAGCCAGAAGTTTGGCTTCAGAAAATCTGAAGCTCGAACTGAGCTTCTGTGCGTTATCGGTCGACCGACAGGTCGACCGACGAGTGAACCAACAGGTGAAACCTGTTGTTTTTCAGAGAATTCCAGTTTTTTTTCTGGAATTCTGACCGACGTGAGGTCGGTCCACCGACAGAGTGTGATCGGTCGACCGATAGGTCGACCGATAGCATAAAAGTGGTTCAGAATTCAGGGAATTCCAGCTTGCTGGAATTCTGACCGACGCGTCGTCGGTCGACCGTGATGAAGCCGTCGGTTGACCGATGGGTTGACCGACAGGTGAACCGACGCTGTACAGGAATGTATAAAATTGTCTGTTTTGAGGCCTAATGTATACAGGCTGAAGATTGTTAATGTATAAGCCTTCATAAGTGTAAACTTAGTTTTCCGAATACATAATTAACAAAAGATATTCATCCCAAATAGTACATGTATTGGAAAATGAATGTTTCACTCATTTGTTTGGCTTAGAAGTCTGATAAACATTGTTTAGTTACTATATGAATTTGTGAACGCATTACATTGAATATGAATTGCATAATGAGTCATTTCTGCTGCAGCAGATGTAGAGGTGTTCCGGAACCTCGTGGAAATTAGTGATCTCTGATCAAGACACTGATTTATTCCAAACATTGAATGAGAGTCCAAGTAGATATCAATGGAATGATATTACTGGATCCGTTATAATGAAAAGAGTGTCCTAGTAGATATCAATTGAATGATATTACTGGATCCGTTGTTATAATGAAATGTTATATGAATTGTTTCAATGGATTAGTTTATATGTATTGTATTGATTCTTTTTAACTATCTTAAACATGTATGTATTTGTTGAACCGTCGTGTTCATGGTACTATGGATGAATGTCTCAGGCCCAGATGTCTGTGTTGGTCCTGCCGAGGCCGCACCTCCAGCAGAGGAAGACCACTCGATACCTCCAGGAGGTTTAATCGAGTGGATTTGATCGTTGAGAGCCAAAGAATAAATTTGTGAAATGTATATAGTTTTGGAATGTAAATAGAAGTTTCTGTATTGTATTAATAGCGAACACAGAACTGAATGTGTATATTGGACTTTACTTTATGTAAAAGCTTTTATGTCAATGTATATTTTCCGCCATTGTATACAGTTGACAGGTATTGTATTTTGATATCCCTTGTGAGTTTCGTTTTAGCTTTTGCTAATTCGGAATTGACGGGAGTAAGTATGAGTTCGCGACTCGGGGTTCGTCCGAGCTAATCAAATCTCGGGGCCGGGTCGTGACAGACGTGCTCAAAGTTGTCCATGTGTTCAATGGCAAGGACTAGTAGTCTATTCAGCCTATTTTATCGAGACCTTGATGTTTTTGACATTAAACATATTCCTCGGCATATGAACAATATAGCTCATAGTCTTGCTGAGGGTGTGGAATCGGGTATTGCTTGTGGAATTTCTTTGGGTAGATGTTTGCTGCTTTTTTTTTTCAAGCGAAGGCATTATATTAAAACGAAAACAAAGAATTATAAGATAGACCTAAAATTCTTAGGGCAACAAAAAAAAAAAAAAACGTTGATCATGGGTGGGCCTCAATAAGAAGGATATAGCTCATAGTCTTGCTAAGGGTGGGGAATCGGGTAGTGCTTGTGGAATTCCTTTGGGTAGATGCTTGCTTTTTTTTTTTTTTTCGCAAGAGAAGGCATTATATTAAAACGAAAACAAAGAATTACAAGATAGACCTAAAATTCTTAGGGCAACAAAAAAAAAAAAAAAAACGTTGATCATGGCTGGGCCTCAATAAGAAGGATATAGCTAATAGTCTTGCTAAGGGTGGGGAATCGGGTATTGCTTGTGGAATTCCTTTGGGTAGATGTTTGCTTCTTATTTTTTTTTTCGCAAGAGAAGGCACTATATTAAAACGAAAACAAAGAATTACAAGATAGACCTAAAATTCTTAGGGCAACAAAAAAAAAATAAAACATTGATCAAGGATGGGCCTCAATAAGAATGATATAGCTCATAGTATTGCTAAGGGTGGGGAATCGGGTATTGCTTGTGGAATTCCTTTGGGTAGATGTTTGCTTTTTTTTTTTTTTTTTTTTCAAGAGAAGGCATTATATTAAAATGAAAACAAAGAATTACAAGATAGACCTAAAATTCTTAGGGCAACAAAAAAAATAAAACATTGATCAAGAGTGGGCCTCAATAAGTGGGATATGTGAAAAATGAACCCTGAAGTTTTCATGTATGAATCAATAAAAAAGTAAGCTCTTTGATTAGAAGTTGAATACAAGAAATTCTGCCACTGATGTTAAAGAGTTCTACACTATTGCTATGGTACATAGAAGTGAGATTGTATTGTGTAATGCGACCTGAACAGGGAAACTCTGCTCATGGAACAGGGTATGATTTGCTATGACACATGCATTTATATGCCATTGGACATGTCTCTGCCTCTGCCGCGCAGATGAAGCTCACCATCACCAGCCGGCAAGGCGAGCATGACCCGCAGGCGTGCGAGCAGTCGGGTAAGCTTGATCCGGCAACTTCAACAGTGTCGGCACTCCTTTCTCTCACTTGCCCCCTCTCCTGGTAGAAGTTCAGTTTTGCCGCCACCCCTTTCACTGGTCTGGGATGTGTGGATTGATGATGATGACTATGATCTGAAACATGAAAAAAACAGTACCTGTTTAAGGTTTTGCAGGTGACTAATTGAAGTATTGTTTTCGACTCACTTTTAATAAGTGACTCGGAAGGCATGGAGTTGAATACTCGGGCCAGCTTATATGAGTTTCTTTGGCAAACTCAGCTGGACTCGTTCAACTAGGTGCCTTTTGTGTTGAGTCAACTCTGCTGAGTCGGAGCGAGTATTGGTGAAAAAAAAAAAAAAAACTACGGAATGGAAAATGCGAATTTTTGAACCGTGCTCAAAACATTTGCGTTCTCCAGTGGAAAAAAAAAAAAACCTACTATATCTGCCCCTAGTTGGGGCAGGTTGCATTTAATGTGACCCATTGTAGGCCATAAGATATAGTATATATGCATAATGTAGGGGCCAAGGTACATAAATCCAGACTCCAGACATTACATTCAAGCAAGATAGTTTGTGGGCTATGCCAATTGCCAACCGACACGGGGGCTCCATTAGAACTGTTTTTCCAGACTGTTCCAGTCTGAGTTGATTAAAAAGACTAGGCCTCATTTATAGCAAGTTGAAAGAGGATAGACCCGGGTCATTTAGGCCCATGGACTAATATGGGCAGGAATTCTAAGCCCAGTAACTAAATGGACTGGACTTGGAGAAGCTTTGGCCAGGCCTGGCCCAGTTATGAGCAACCCACAACGTTTAATAGGAATTAGCAATGTAAGTGAGAATATTAAAATTCTTCAAAGCAAAGCAAATCAAGCAAGGAAATGATGAGAAAGTAGAACATACGTGGGTGTGTCCGGGCAACGGGCCTTGCTGGGACAAGCACTGGAAGGACAACTAGACATGCCACAAGGGCAGCAGCACATATAGAAATCTTCATGTGGGTGTAGATGATGTATTGCCTGAGTAGACTAATTACTTTGGGGATGGATTGAAGAGAAAGGGAAGAGAAGACGTGTATATATATATACGAAGGATAGGTGGGATGAGAGGGATTAGTTATTGAAGAGCATCACAGGCAGAGTATGTTGGGATCACATGAACAGGGTTGGTTTGAGAGAGAGATGACACAACTCAAGAGGCAGGAGAGTTGTGAAGAAAGAATGCTCAACATGAGATGTTGCATGATTTCTGTTAGTGGTACACGGGGCGTGGGATGTTTCTTCTCTTTCCCATAATAGATGTCCAGACAAGCTCATTAATGAAAGCAAGCAATGAAAATGTGGGTCTCTTCCTCCATCCAGTTTCTCATCATAAATGTCCAAATTAAACTAGCTATTTAATAGAAACAAAAGAATGAGGATGTAATGTGACTGCCATTACTCTCTCTCTCTCTCTCTCTCTCTCTCTCTCTCTCTCCAATGGGTGTCATATGTCACACACTACATGTGGGGTGATTCCAAGCACGAAAAGAATCTATAGGGAGTGGAGAGAAGACCACCTAATCTACTTCATTGTGTTTAGTTTCCAGTTGACATTATTCGAAAATTAAGTTGTATTAATATATATATCATCATCAAATATGAAAAAAAAATGGTTTAATATTAATAGAAAACTTGATTTGGCGAGTTTTTATGGCCAGTGGGGGACCTTAAATTTTTTATTTTTATTTTATAAGGGGGATGCTAGTGTCCGTTACTCCTTGGAGCACTTTATAATGACAAAAGAAAAGAAAAGAAGTTAATTCTTTTAGAATCTCACTACAGTGAGAAAAGAAAAGGGAATCTTTCAGTTTCCTTAAAACACGTTTGATTTATTGAAATTGGAGGGATAAAATTAGAAACGAGCACTTTTAAAAGCATTTAGAGGTAGCATCAATAGGGAGTAGAGGTGTACAAAATGACCCGTAACCCGACCCGACCCGTCAACCCGACCCGACCCGTGGGTCAATGGGTGGGTCACTCCACACACATTTTTTGTGGCTCGACCCGACCCGACCCCGACCCGTGACCATTGGTACGGGTAAGGGTCTCACGGGTCGGGTTGGCGGGTGACCCGGTGAACCCTTTTTTTTTTTTTTTTTTTTTTTTTTTTTTTTTTTTTTTTTTTTTTTTTTTTTTGGTAGAAGACCAAGGATAAAAATCCAAGAGATATTTGTCAAGATGTGGTTTTAATTTCTCTTAGATGTAGTTCACCGACCAATTTCTAAATATTTGAGTTATTATATTGGTCTCATGTCTATGAACTCAAGGCCCATGTATACTATAATATATTTAGTGCGAGGAACATTTATTTTATTCCTATCAACAGATTAAGGTGATCTCACATGAAAAACACGGTACGTTTTGAAGCCTTATTAGTTATTACATCTATTAGACATCAGTTTGTTTAGATTTGTTAATCTTGAATATCTTGTTGATTGTATTTAATCATTAATTGGTGACCATTGAATTAATGGTCAAGATGAGAGTGATTACGTAGTTGAAATTGGACGTGATTTTCGAGTCAAACCGCAACTATTTTTTTGTATACCCCTACCCATGGTACAAAAGAAGGCCAGCAAACAACCGCAACCACTTTTTATTTTACATAATTACATCTAATCACTTTTAGTTCTCTAACAATTATTGAAAGTTGTTTGCATAAACAATTTGGTCTTCTACATGAAACAAAAAAAAAAAAAAAAAAAAAAAAAAAAAAAAAAAAAAAAGACCCGCGACCCGACCCGCGACCCGTGACCCGCGACCCGTTGAACCCGTGACCCGTTTGACCCGTGACACAAACGGGTCGGGTTCGGGTGGGTTTTCACCCACAAAATTTTAGACGGGTCGGGTCGGGTTTGACCCGAAACCCGCGGGTTTCGACCCGTGAACACCCCTAATAGGGAGATGAAATTAGAGAAATCTATTTGAAATAGTATGAGTGTATCCAACGCAGGCCATCAATGGAGTTGGAAAACTTTGGATATGCAAATTGATGGCCCACCAATGAAAAGTTATAAAATCTAATATGGTTTGCAACACAAATAAACATAAGGATTTTGATTTATGCATTAAATAATTTATAATTAGAAATTCTAAAAGCGTAGCGTGCACCAGGATCTTGATGATGAGCTGTTTGAGTTTCGTCCTATCTCTGTTGTCACTCGCTCTGATATGCGTGACAGTAAATGGGTGCTTTTGTATAAATTATGAGTTGAGAGAGGGAATCAGAAAACCCTTTTATAGATAACCCTAAAGAGATTTCTTTTATCATTACCTCAAAGATTAGCCAAACAAGAGTCCCGTATGAATTGGCTTTTCTTAAAGTGAATCCAAGCCAGATTTATTAAAATCAAAATTAAAGGGGAAAGCTTATAAAAATCTCAACTGGCTCTAACATTATTAGACATGTGGTAACGGGGACCACTTACATCTAGCAAAAGGGATAGGCGAAAAATGATGTTGATGGAAGTAGTGAAAATAGATACATGTAGAAGTACATGTTGTTTGAAGATTTAGCTTAAGATTGATAGGAATGGAGAAAGAGAATTCATATAGCCAACTCCCAACATAGTTGAGATAAGGCGTTTATGATGATGTAGTTCGGCAAAATGGCTAAAATTAAATAAATAAAGATAAATATTCATAAATGGATATCAAATAATCTCTTAATGCGAAAATAGGCCATTAGCTATTTGGTTATTTAATGCCCTACCCTCTTCCTCTTAATGTATGGTTTTGTGACTGATACATGTTGAAGCAGAAACATACCTGAAAGAATTAATATGACATGGAATAATATGATACAAAAGGAGTTAAAATTGTACTTTGGGTGTTTTGGAATAATTACTGCGTTCTTGCTGCCTCTAGTTTACCTAATTAGGCTTTTGGATTAATAATTTCCTTGCTGGGAAATCATACTTTATTAAGTTGATGGATTATCAAAGGAACTTTTAACCTTTTCAACATTGGGATTGAGACTGATAATCGAATTTTAAGGAATAAGGATTTCAGGAAAAATAGGCTACAAGGTAGGATATATAACAGAGGATGGGACACCAAAGCATGTGATTGAAACACTAACTAAACCATAAAAGGAATCTCTAGGCTTCATGGCAGTGAGATTTTGGCCTAGTATCAGATATCAATGCAGGTGACCATTCGTGCCTACTTAAGAAGTACGCCGCACTTAAGTGATTTATAGAGAATTTAGTGGGCCACCCACAGAGAATATACGTCTCCTCTGCATGGATTTTACTTTGTGAAAACCTTCGATTCCTCTTGATTCAGACATTTGTCATCATCCGGATCCGAGATCCGTTAAACTCCCGGATCGCGATCCCATACTTACTCCCGTAGATCCTGACTTAACCGAAATTAAAACGAGATCCACAAGGGATAATCATGCAATATCCTGTCAAATATACAAATTGCGGAATATATATATATATATTTAACATCATCTATTCATCAAGGTTTAATCCTAATCAAAAGTAAGGTTCTTATACATGAATTATTTTGTAAACTATTGTATATTCAAATACAATACAAGGTGACCAAAAATTGAATTCCCAAAAACAGTTTCTCTAAAAAAGAATAGAAACATCCCCAAAAGAAACCCCCAAAATGAAACTCCATTTCATGACGCACTCGGATACTCGTATCAATTGGTATCCAGTCTATTCCATTTTATCAATCCTCCTAGAGGAACCGGAGCGGTCTCCTCCGCTGGCGCTGGGGCCGCTGCAGGGCCGGCATGGGCAAGTGGGCCTGTAATACCATCAATAATACTAATGAACACGGCGGTTCAACAATGCATACATAATTCTGTGATATAACATGTTAATGCCTACATAATTTCATTCAACCATATTTCTATCAATTCTAACAATTCATTGCATAGATAATATCATTAGTCAATTAATGAACATAAATAATTTGGCAACTACAATAGCATTCATTTCATTACTTTTCATTCTTTTACCATCTTCCCTCAAATGAAGGATTCATCTTCTAAATGGAAGGAATAGTATAGTCATAATCTTTCAATGACAGTCATTCAATATTATGGGACTTACTAGTGCCCGGGCCAGGGGCAACTAGCATCACCACGGAGCTACGGAACGCCCCCAAATCCATCTACTGCAGTAGGAATAATCATTCATTCATTTGATGAAATAGCTAAGTAGTGCCAAACTTATAAGCTATCACTTTAATCCATTTCTAGATTCAATTCAAGACATACCAGTCTAATAAAACAATTAAAAATGAACTAAACATTACTCATGTCACCCTTGATATGAACTAGAGTTCAACAATACTAATTACGACATGAATACAAATACATGCCAATGAGGGAATTCTGATAATTAGAAATTCCACTCATTTCTTTCATGATTCCAACCAACCATTCGAGTGTAACTCTTGGTTATCTAATGTACGTGCTATTCTTGATGAGCATCACTTTTAATTAATGTGTACACTAGAGTCCCCGTAATTATCACTCATGGAGGTCTAGTCTATAATCCATTGAACATTCGTTACATTATTAAACTTATGGTTCAATCACTTGAAATATCCTTTTATTTTTCATTAATTCAATTGACCTCTAATCTCATAATAATTAGCTCTAAAATTAGTTTAGAGAGTAATTAAGTTCATAAGAAACATCTACGATCGAACGAACCCCGAAATCCAACACGTCCCAGTTAAGGGACAGTCTGATCGATCGGCCCTCAAGTCCGATCGATCGGACAGAAATGTGTCTCAGTTAAGACACAGTCCGATCGATCGGACAGGTTCGGGACTAGTTACCAAACCTCCGATTTCTGCCCTTCTTCTTCCATTCTACCTACATTTTCACTTTATACATACACATAAATAGGACCTCTTGTCCTCCCTCATTTATCAACTCATACACATTCCAATACCCACTTCTAATCCATCATTCATTCACAATAAACCCCATTCCAATCTATAATGAAATTGCATAAATGATTCTAATCAAGGTAATGCATAGATATTAACATAATCATATAAAAATATATATATACTTGCCTCTCTTGAAGCTTCTTGAACAAAACCCCTCTTTCTAAGCTTGGTTTGAGGTACAACCCCTTTTAATTTAAAACCGTAATTTCATAAAACATGCAAGAAAGATCTTACAAGCTATTCATGCTAAAAATCACCTTCACACAACTAATAGAACTTGAAAATCCTATATATAAAAGGTCTAATATACTTACTTGTAGTTCAAAGAGAAAAAAGTTGGGTCCTTGCCAAAGCTTCAAAAGTTCTAACAATGGAGAATGAGGTGAGGAAGAAGATGAAGATGATGAATCCACTCTCCAAAATCACTTGAGCTCTCTAATCTTGATGTTTGATGAAGAAAATAGGAGGAGATGGAGAGAAAATGGGAAGGAAGTGCCTAGGGTTTGTAAAATGACAAAGGATGCATCTCTTAGCTTATATAAGTCATCATTTTGCATTTAAACCCACTTTCCTACACTCATTTACACTTTAAGTCAAATGAGATCTCTTTTGACTAATCTTAAGTCAAAACTAATTGTGTATGTTATGAAAGTTAATGTATTAATTGAGATATACGTGATGGTATCCAATTTTACCGTATTCGACGAAATACGCGAAAATTCGTATTTACGAAGAAGTCCTTATCTCTACTCATTTAAACCAAATCTCTATTCAATGATCTTAATTTCATTCAATCTCACTTCATTATGCTCAATTCAATCATTATAGACTTGTTTATCTCTTTTTGGTCATTAACCAACATTAATTCAATTAATTATGATTAATTAGCATAAATCTCAATTAATTAGCCTTAATCATCATTAATTCGGGACGGGGAGTAACAACATCAAGGGTAGGGATTTGTGGGGGTCGAGTTACAAACTAATATCTCTAGACCAGACTCCAATGGACCGGAGAAGACAACCTTAGAACTCTGTATAGTCCTTTTTTTTTTTTTTGGCTTGGCTTGGCTTGGCGTGGCATTTTTGCCCAAATGATTAGCAAGCCTTGGTTTTTATTGGCAGTAATGAATCCTGAGCCGTCCAATGAGAGGACAGTTGCCTTGCTGATTCAATAATAGGTTAGCCCTTACTTGGATGTATATAAATTAGGTAGAATAGGATAATTATAGAAAGGTATCATTGTGGATTAAATTTTGGGCAATAACTAATCAAATCAGATCATCCCAACCATCACTGATTTATACATGTTAATCACACGTACAAATATGAATTGGCCTGGGCTCTATTATCAATCGGGTCAAAAAAGAAGCTCCATACCTGAATTTTTCAGCCAGATCCTTTGGATAATCGGGTAATCTGAGGTCCATTCACATCCCTGGTCAAAGGAAAGGGAGCCATCCATGCCCAACCACCAGCTCTCCTTTCTCCTCCATTCTCATCTTTTCCCTCTCCACACATGTAGGTCACCCCACCATTCCAAGGCAGAGAGAATAGAATCACATTACCCTCCTTCCATTCTTCAAACAACACAAAAGAACAAGAAGCACCACTTCTCATTCTCTCCATCCATCAGGTCTCTATCATTGAGAGGAGGAGGAGGAGGGAGTGAGATTCTCATTGTCCTGCACCTGGATCCTATCTCTCTCTCAAGATCTGGTGCACGGACCATAACCACCACCAAAGGGCTCATCCCAAGTGCTAGAGGCGCGCCTTTAATGCTTTTAAGACTCCCAAATGTAATTCAATTTTGATTTGTGTTCGCGAAGTGTTCAATTCAATTGTATCCTAACCCCATTAGGTTGTGAAGAGTCAGATGGTGGGATCTATATAAAGAGTTTTTGTTGTTCTGATTAATTCATTTCAAAAAAATTAGAAGCACTTGGTGTGAACCGCAGCGGTTTAGATCAGACATCGCAGCTGGTCTACTTCCACAGTAAACTCATTTTAAGTGGACCTTTGATCACATATACCATGGACGTCGAGTCTAAAGGCAGTAGGGATAAAAACCTCCGGCCACAACGCCGCAAAGTACCCCGCTACAACTCCAACTCCAATCGCATGGGTGGCTGCTGTAGATGCATCTGCTGCTGTTGTTGCTTCCTCCTCATCTTCATCTTGATCATTGTCGCACTCACCGCCTACCTCTACGCCTTCTACCAACCAAAGATCCCCTCCTACAAGGTGGAGAAGCTCAACATCACCAGGTTCCAGGTCGACGAGAGCTTCCACCTCACCACCGAATTGGTTATCACAGCGAAAGCCCAGAACCCGAATGAGAAGATCAGCATCATTTACGGCGAGAAGAGCAGTGTTTCGGTCTCTTACAGGGACTCAACTCTCTGCTCTGGAAAACTCCCAGGTTTTCGACAAGGCCATAAGAACACCAGGGTCATGAATTTGGTGCTAAAAGGGAAGAGTGTGTTTGGGTCTGGGCCTGAAGAAGCCCTCATGGGCAATAAGAAAACTGGTCGAATTCCCTTAGACATCTCTGTGAAGGCCCCAATAGTACTAGATTTTGGGTCTCTCAAGACGATGGAGGTGAAGATGCTGGTTGATTGCCATCTAATTGTGAATAGCTTGTCACCAAATGAGGAGATTAAGATACTGTCCAGTGAATATAAAGTTACGGGTAAGATGTGAAAACGTCAGGGAATTCGTAGATCCTTTGGTTCTAATTTTTACACATTTATGCATCTCAAGCAAGCCCAAGATGCTTGTTTTTTTTTTTTTTTATGTTGTTGATGATGTTGTTGTGAATAGTAAAGATAGAAATTTATGTATTCCGCTAGATCTTGGCGATGGATCGATTTCTTTTGTACATATATATTGGCCTTCAGACTCAACAACATTCTTAGCTCTTAGGGGCGTGAGGGTGTTAGTCTATTATTAACATGAACCCTAAGATCGAGAACAACATGATTATCACTAGAAGGGTTTAATTAAAGATTACCTCCAGACATCTTGATGCAGGTGTTGAATTTTGTGAGTGAGTCTTTATGATGGAAGAAAGACTCTTTTTATAGGTGGAGAGAGGACCAATTATATTCCAATTAGAATTCCATTAGTTTTAATCTCAACCGTCCATCAAGGTAGAGTTTATTATGGAATATATCTCTTTAGAAAACCTTATATGATTAAGAGATAGCATGTATCCTATGAAAACGGAATTCCTATAATGACCACAATTTATGGAAAGGTAAGGACTTGTGGTCTAAGTAAAAGACCTAAAGTAATTTCCTTACAGAGGGCTCTCCAAATATTTCAGAGTTGTATATAGTATAATACGTGGTATATATACGATGCCATATACAAAGTATAAACATTCTCTAAACTCTATATTTCCTTTGAAAAGCAAAATAAACTGATCGGTCAACCCAACTCAACCAGAATTGCACTTTAGTCTTCTTTTTATTAAATTTCTTTAAAATTTTATAACTGAAAACGCCGCATAGGCAAGCGCGCCACATTAGTGACCCCCCAATTGTTCATTATAATTCTTGTGCGATGAAGGACTCAAACTCATAAGATCCCCTCTCCTTGAGTGAGTGGTTTGATGTTTCTAACCAACTAAGTTACAACTTAAAAAATGAATTTAAGCATAAAATCTCTTAAATAATTTTAAGTTTAAATTTTGGTAGAATGGCAAGTACTGTCTTGTTGGGTTTTAAACATTGTGCAATTCTCCTTTACATACAATCTCAATGACTTGATGAGATTGGAGTCACTCTCCTTGTACGTAGAAGTTTGTATTCGAGAGTTTACATTTTCATGAACATAAGAAAATCATAAGATCATTTCATTAATTTTATCAAAATTTGTTACATTTCAACAATGCAATAAATATCGACCAATTTTAACCGTACTACTCATAGATGCTGGTACTTTTAACTATCAGATTTTTTCTTATTGCCGTGATCGTAATTGAAAATTTTAACTGTTGTCCATCATGATTTTGCAGGGCCTTCTTTCTCAAAATCGAAACCATTGGATCAATTCCATAGATAAAAACTATTGAGCTTTTTTATATACCCGCTAAGATTTTTAGAATTTGTACAGAGGCTCTTGTGGCTTCAGTATTTAGTAGCTTTTTATCTATTCTTTTTCATTTTAATATCTTTTATGTTCCAAAAAAATTAGTAGCTTTAATTGCAACTACCATATGGTTTTAGAGTAAAATGCAACCCTTTCCTATTTCAATATTACTATAAGCATCATTTCAAAAGCTCAGGTTTATTTTTATCTATAGCCTATAATTAACATTGGCGGTAATTATGGTACATTAGTGGGAGATAATAAACTTAATTATATAAATCCATTTTTTCAATATGGGGTCATTTCATTAAATCTAAGTTGTTCGTAATGGCAATCAACACATGTATTTAAAATTGATTATAACCGCCCCAATCTAAGCATGGCCCACCATTGGCTTGATGGAAGCTTTAAACAGAGGCGGGCCTACATGTTTCTAAATTTATTAAATAAGACCTTAAAAGTTTTTATTTTATTATTTAACTTCTTAATTTGATCATTGCCGGCCCACCCAAATGAAAATCATGAGTCTGCCATTGGCTTTAAAATACATCATTATTGACCTTCATGTGCATGAGAGGGCTATGTAGAGATAAACCATTGGGACTTGAGATAAAACTATAGATATTTGTGTAAATAATGACATACCCTATTTTTATTTACCGGATGTAAAGCTAAAGCTGTCCTTTGAAAAAAAAATTGCTATTGGCACACAAGAAATCTTCCTTCCCACACACACATTTAAAAAAGTAAAAATAAAAAAAAAAACCTATGAAGTTACATTTTTGCCCACCGACCTCTTCCTTTCTCTCCCCCCACCTTCCCTCCACCTCCGACGCTACCCTGCACCGGCGACGGCGACCGCTCCGGCCCGAGACGGCAACAGATCCCTCTCCTCGTCTCCATTCTCTCCCTCTCCCATCGTTTTCTCTCTCCCTTCTCCATTTCTCTCCCTTACCATCTCCGCCTCCGGCCTGGACCGATGGCAGCGATTGGCTCCGGCCACGTCTCTCTCCTCCCCGCCTCCCTCCCCCACTGTTTTCTCTCCCCCTCTCCAGGTAAGGGAAGAGAGAGAGAGAGAGAGAGAGGGAGAGAGAGGGAGGGAGGGAGGGAGGGGAGGCAAGGGAGAGAAGTTGCCGCCGGTCTAGGGCTGTCAATCGGGTCGTACTAAAGAATTCGGGTTGCGGGTCAAACGAATTCGGGTTAGAATCACCTCAACCCTAACACGACCCATTAAGAAAACGGGCCAAAAAACCAAATACAAACCCAATTCATTCATTTAATGGGTCATACGACATGACCCGTTAACCCGTTAATTTTGAAAAAAAAAATATTTATTAAACTTAAAAAGTATCTATTTTCTAAATCATGGAGCCATACTTTATGTTTTGAGGCTATGCCTATTTTCTAAGTAAATGTTGTATCTCTCTTATTAAGTGCATCTTCCACCAAAAGTTATGTCACCCACACTTTGATTTTTGGCATGGTAATGTGATGCACACTTGGCAACATGGCTTTTTGGTGGGTTGTATTGGGTCGTAATAAGTTACCGGGTTTATTTGTTAATGACCCATTAATTTAACGGGTTAACGGATCCTACCCATTAACGACCCGAACTCATTAAGGGGTCACCCAAACTCGTTAATATCATGTAGGTTCATGTCGTGTTAACAGGTCGTGTGACATTTTGACAGCCCTACGGCGGTCTAGGCCCTGGCCTGAGATGGGGAGGGAGAGAAAGGGAGAAGGGAGAGGGAAAATAGTGGGAGAGGGAGAGGGAGAAGCTGCCACTGGTCCAGGCCCGAGCTTGAGATGGGGAGGGAGAGAAAGGGAGAAGTGTGAGAGAAAACAGTGAGAGAGGGAGAGCTGCCGCCGGTCCAGGCCGGAGGCGAAGATGAGGAGGGAGAGAGAAAACAGTGAGAGAGGAAGAGGGAGAGGGAGGGAATGGAGGGGAGGAGAGGGATCCGCCGCCGATGCAGGGCAGCGCCGGAGGTGGATGGAAGGTTGGGGGAGAGAAAAGAGGAGGGTTGGCAAAAATGTAACTTCATTGGGTTTTTTTTATTTTTGTTTTTTAAATATGTGTGTGGGTAAGGAGATTTCTTGTGTGCCAATAGCAGCTCCCAAAAAATTTCACCACAAACTTTATGGTAGTTGCCCATTTTCGTCACTACTAGGCATTATGCATTATGGGGACATGAAAGGGTGGAGGCCTATTTAGAAATACTATATAAAGCTTGAATATATAAAAAGGGAGCATCTCTCACCTTACAACGAGAGATAAAGTCTAAGGTGAGAAATTAAGTAGGAGCCCTCGTATTGGGATGTGAGGACCCGCCTTATTTCTTATAATAACGTGAGAGGATGATCTCCTACAGCAACCTCCCATAAAAATTACTGAAAAACCTTGTTCAAACAAGAGGGTGATGGCTTAAAAAAGGGAAAGAAAGACGTTAGATCCTTTCAATCCCACCAGAATGCTGTTGCTCTCTATCACTTTTAGTTATCTTCTTCTTCTTGCATAGCTGTTTGAGAGATTGCCTGTGCTGTTTGCGGGTAATGGCGTTCTCTTCCCCTCCTAAGAATAGCATCCAAAGGAGAAAAGTGTGGAGAGATTTCCTCCCAATCTCTTTTCCCTGCCAAACCCAACTCCTCCAAGTCTTGATTCCACCTGGGAGCTCCCCACCCCAAAAGGGTAATCTTTGTTTTCTTTTGTTCTTCTTCTTGTTGTTCTTGTTATTGTCATTGTTGCTGAGGTTGTGGTTGTGGAAGAGAGAGAAGAGAGATAGGGAAAGTGAGAGTCCCCATTCCCCACTCTCCCCTTCCTCTTCTTTTGAGAATCAAAGCTCTCTTGGGTTTTATTAGATTTGTCTTAGGAACATTACATACTAATAATAATACAGAGAGACAGGATAGAAAGGGTGAACTTTAATTGCTACCTGTTGCAGTTGATTTATCAGCATTCAGTTGGGTCAGAGAAGCAGCAGATTTGAAAGTGGAAGGAGGGTTATCTTCTTTCGTCATCTTCGTTGTTGTATTCGTCTTTTACGTGTTCTTCTTTGATTTCCAACAAGGAGGAGGAGGCAATGGCTTTGGAGTTCTTCCGTGTGCCGCCCTTGTTGTTTCCTCGCTCTTGGGCAGAGGAGGTGCGTTGTTATTCATTTATCAGAGAAATTTGGTAATGGGTTTGGATGTTTTCAGCATCTCATCGTATGTTTAAGATGATCCATTTAGAATTTGACAGAGTAGATGTAGAGAACATGAATTGTTTCAATTGACTTTGAACAATGACATTATGTGAAATTTTTTTCCTGCCGTATACTGGAATTTGATGGGCCATGCTAAGGGAGGAACCCTTTATGGATTTCATGTAAAAACAAATTACACCTTTTTTTTACTTTGAACACAAAAAATAGAACAAGTCATGGTTAATTCGTCGAATGGGAATGGAGGTATAGAAGGGGAGGCATGTTTTAGGATTTGTGCTCCTATCTTGCAAGTGAAATTCATCGCCATGCTTAAATGCTCACTCATTGTCACAACCATGAGTTTGTTTGTTCTATGATACCGGATACTTCAAAATTGACAAGCCTGAATCATATCTCATTCAATGTATCTTCTTAATGTGTAACATCCATGTCCCTGCTGTGTCCGTTGCATGTCCTTGTTGTATCCATGTTGTATCTAGGCATCATAGGTTCGAGTGATGTTGCTTATCTAATAATGATAGTATGGTTTTTATTAAAGTATGTGAATAGTTTCATTCAAATTGTGCAGTCATCATGGTTTTATTCACAAGTCCTATCACTCTCTCCCTCCAAAATTTGTTACTATTTCTTTATTTCTTTTCTATCAAATCCGTTATAATTTGTGAATCATTGATTCTTAAGTGCTAGCATACTGATGAAAATCTGAACGACTGAAGTAGAAGTTTCCTAATAATGCGAACTGATGTCATGAATCATGACAATTGAACGTTATGAACTTATTGAATTGTTCCTATCAGTGGAATGAAAATGGTATGAACTGGATTCATAGGGAATCATGGATTCTGCGCTGTCAAATGAAGCCAAACTGAGTTGAATTGTGAATCTGGCAACTGCTAAAAACTTATGTACTCTAGCTCTTTTACAGTTTCAATAAGACCCATATGTCAATCAAATCAGAAATAACAATTGGATGACCAAGCCCCTGTTCTGTCTCTGGAGAGCGTAGCCTGCAATGACCTAGCCATCTATCCAATGGTCATAAGGGTTTAAAGGGGCTGGCACCTTGTAACACTTCAGATATCTCACATGTGACATCCACTTTTAATATTTTGTGAATGTGTACTTTCCGATATATTCAGTAAAAGTATACAGGGCAGAATTTATTTTTGTTTTTACTGCATAAAATTATTGTATTAACTAATACAATAAACATCAAAGAGAAAGGGATAGGCCAAAGAAGAAACGGATGGAAGTAGAATAAGGATAGATTTGAAAAAGTCTATCCGAGGATTTGGCCTAGGGTAGACTTGAATGAAGAAATATAATTATGTAGCTGACCCCAATGTAGTAGGTGACCAGGCTCATCATCAAAACCTGATCCCAACTATCTGAGATTGGCATGAGAAATGCGTATATGCATATATTTATAACATTTTAAAAGTTTGATTTATTTTATATTGCCGTTGATATTAGTTCCATCTCCTATGTAGTAGAATGTTGGTCAATCAAAAAGCAACATATGCACAAAATGGAGCTAGAAGAGATGAGAATGTTGAGGTGGATGTGTAATAAAACTAGGAAGGATAAAATTATGAATGAGCGATTTTGAAAGCATTTAGGGGTGGCATCAATTGGGGTGTGGGCACGTCCAACAAAGGCCAGCAACGACGCCGGTAAGAAAAAGTTTGGGTATGCAAATTGATGGCCCACTAAGGGGAAGGGGTAGCCAAAAGAGGACATGGATGGAGGTAGTAAAAATAGATTTGAACAAGTGCAACTTATTTGAAAATTTAGCTCATGATAGATCGGAATGGAGAAATATAATTCATGTAGCTGACCCCAACATAGTTGGGACAAGCCTTTGATGATGATGAAAATATCAGTCCTGACTAATGGTCCAACTCCGGTGATGAATCTTGAGTTAAGCTTGTTGAACTATACTATACTAAACCTGTTTTCTAATCATGGTTGATAATTATAGAACTTAATTGATATAGTCATCTCTTATACGGTACCTATCTAGTATAGAGTGGCAATGTTAATGATGTTATATGGGTAATATTCAGCTAGGAGGTACCCTCTCACAGACTTTTGCGAGAGTAAACCTTTCTACAATTGCACGGGACACCCCATGACAAATCCAACCCCCGCACACTAACTAACCTCTTATGAATTAGCACTCACCCAAATTTGGCACTAATCTAAATAATCATCTCCGTTGGGTTATATTTCAACAGTTTCTAAGTTAAGTTTTTTTCATGAAATTTAATCCAACGGTGATTCTTATTCAGGTTAGTGCCAACTTTAGGAGAGCATCAATTCGTTTGGGATTAGTGAACATGAGGGGGATGGATTTGACACAGGGTGTCTCAGGTGGTGGAAAAAAGGTTATCTCTCATGCAAGTAAGTGAGAGGTACCTCTTAACATAGCCCTGCATGTATGCTGTATATTTATATATATGTGCACTGTAATGCAGCCGGTCAGGAGCCCCAATGTGTTCCAACATCAACAAGGCTTGGCATCAGGTGGTTCTTGTGGGCGGGCAGGAAACTTCCATCTGATGGTAGAGCTCAGGAGCCGGATCATGAGCTTCAGAGACATTCTTGATCTTTCTCCTTGCAAAGCATCCACTCCCATGAATGAGGTTTCCTTGATAAGTGATTTTCTTTTCAAAAAAAAATCATAGAGAACACCTATGCTTTGTTTGATTATGCATGCACTCAAATAATTAAAAGATAGTTGCTTGTCTCAAAGACAGCTACATTTTTACACTTGTTTGTGGGCCATTTTCTTGCAGTTATTGATGGTTACAGTGGGGAACCTACAAAAGCTGTATCCCAACTTTGTCTCGTGTCCTCCAATGTCTGATATGATAACAGCCTCTTCATATCAGGTTTAACAATTTATTTATTTCTTCTAAGATTGTTAATTGTATATTTTGTTAATTAATTGAGAAAAATAATCTCCATATAGGTACTCCATTATTTCTACGAGTCCCTTAAATCTGTCGGAGATTCATGGACTGAGACTCTTAATTGGCGTAACGAAGTCAATAATGATAAAGATGTTATTGAGGACCCCAGTTTGGAGCAGCTTGGTATGGAAGCTTCTATTTTTGTAACATTTGTTCTTCTGTCACGATTTATTGGAAGTATTTTCCTCTGTTGTAATTGATGATTTGCTATGTTGAAGGTGAAATGGTCATGGACAGGCTTGGTTATATGAATGCAGTAGCAAAAGAATTTTTATATGTGATGGATGAGAAAGATGAGGAAAATGCACCCATTGTTGAGAGTACACCAGATTCTGCATCTGAAGACTTCTTAAAGAATTCTGGTTTTTTTAACAAACTCTCCACATCTCCTCACACCCCAACTTCAGTCCTAACTGATGCAACCCCCTATTCTCTAAATATTGGGAAGTTGCCAAATGTTTCTTATTCACAACCTCTTCTCTTGCCTCTCAGACTAAAGGCCATAAAGAAGTTGATGCCCACTGATGTAAATTGCTTTTCGTTCCACATGTTGCCTCATGCATCTATTCAAAACTTCAGTCCAGCAAATCAAAGTAACGAGATATCGGAGCCTG
Organism: Litsea cubeba; assembly: GCA_012931725.1. NCBI lineage: Eukaryota > Viridiplantae > Streptophyta > Magnoliopsida > Laurales > Lauraceae > Litsea > Litsea cubeba. The sequence goes on from CM022945.1 coordinate 114,938,271, forward strand.
ATCACTGTGAGACAAGAAGTGATTCCAAGGCTCTGCCCATGGATGTATCAATTGCTTTAGAAAATTCCATGACACAAATGGATGAGACTTCAAAAGTCCTGAATCATGTTTCTCATGATATCACAAGTGAGAAAGTTGATGATAATGGCAGAACGTCTACCAAATCAAGCATGCGGCCACCAAATCCACTGCCGCTACCTATACTGCTGGCAAAAGAATCTGCACTTCCACCACTACCACAACCTCAACTTACACTTGAGTCAATACAATCTGCAACACCACCACTACTTCAGCCAAAACAATCTGCACCACCAGCACCTCCACTGCCTATGCTTCCACTAAAGCAATCTTCATCACCATTTCCACTACCTTTGGCAAAACAATCTACATGCTCAACACTGCCACAGCTACCAATGCTTCCACCTAAAGAATCCACACTCCTTCCACCTCCACCTTCACCTCCAGTGATTCCACCAAAAAAATCTGCAGCCCCACCACTACCATCATCACCTGTGATTCCGGTGAAGGGATTAGCACCGCCGCCACCTCCTCCACTTGGTGCAAACAAATCCTTACGCCCCAAGAAAGCAAGTACAAAGTTGAAGAGATCAACCCAGATGGGGAGCCTGTACAGACTACTCAAGGGGAAAGTTGAAGGATCTAATCTCAGTGGAAATTTGTCTCATGGGAAAAATTTTGGAGGTTCTGCTGATAACAAGGCACAGGGGATGGCTGGTGCACTGGCAGAGATAACAAAGAGGTGTGCCTTTTTCTAACATTTTATGACAGAATCAGAAGATATGGAGTAAGAATGTTTGAGCTGATGCTTACTCTTAATGTGGATTCTATCTGTTTTTCCTATCAGATCAGCTTACTTCCAAAAAATTGAAGAAGATGTTCAGAAGCACGCAACTTCAATCATGGAGATGAAATCCACTATCAATTCATTTCAAACTAACAACATGGCTGATTTGCAAAAATTTCACCAATATTTGGAATTTCATCTTGAAAATCTTACTGATGAAACACAGGTCATACTTGGGATGAACGCTTTCAATTGGATTTTATTGTTCTTTGCTGTCATTGGCCTCATTCTCCTTATGTAACCATGTCCATGCCTTCTAAGATTTTCAGGTGCTAGCAAGGTTCAATGATTTTCCTACAAAGAAGTTGGAAACAATAAGGACTGCAGCAGTAATGCTTTCAAGGCTTGATGGTATAGCCACCAACTTGGAGAGCTGGAAGGTAGAGGCTCCTATGGCTCAGCACCTCAAAAAGGTTGAATACCACTTCAACAAGGTATGTTTTTAAATATTAATATCTATCTTTCTTCGTGTGACACCATCATTGTCTTCTTCATGTACTTTGCATTATCCATAAACATGGACAGATTAAAACAGAAGTGGATGCAATTGAATGCAAGAAGGATGAAGAAGCTAGGCGGTTTCGAAGTCATAACATTGAATTTGATTTTAACTTTCTGTTGAGGATCAAGGAATTCATGGTGGATGTTTCTTCTAACTGCATTGAGATGGTGCTTAAGGTATGTGAATCGACTGACTTATGTCAGAGGGATATGCTTATGAAGATCTAATTTATAAGTAGTTATCTAGAGAACCTCAGATTCGTAGAGATATCATCCTTTGCTGGTGTACTAGAATCAATACTCTCTTCACGCAAGATGAGAAGAATAAGAGTACTCATCTTGTTTCGGTTTTTTACAGAAATGAAATCAGTGCCTCTTCTTGATTGTAGAAAAAGGTAAATGAAATTAATGGGTGTATATATATAGTCGTTCTCCTATGCTCCATGCGCACCATACTGTGGGGCCCACCTCAAGATTGGAGCTAGGGGGATTTGAAGATCTGGTTGGGGCCCTCCTATGTAAAAAAAGTCAGCCCCATCTGATCAACCCAACCCGATCATCAGGTGGGCCCTACTAGGGATTCACACTATGCACATGGCGTTCATAGAATAATTTTCATATATATATATATATATATGGAAATGCTGTTGTGAGAGCTAGCTGTAGATAGATATATATATATATAGAGAGAGAGAGAGACCTATCAAGGAATCTTACAACTAAATAGCCATCACAAAGAAACTACTTAACTTTATATAAAAAAAAAAAAAAAACTCCTCATAAATCCACACATCAAGAAAATTCGGAAATATCCAAATGTGTAACCCTAGAGTTAATTCCAAATTACACTTCCCAAACCATGTTCAAAACCCTCAATTCATGTCCCCAGTTTGACCCCAACTAAAGCGAACCTGCAAAACTTTCATCTCAAAACCTATGATACCCAGATACTTGTATAAGTCCAACATATCCATGTCGGACCAATATTCCATTTCTCACTCAGAAAAGACTTTTCAATCTTCAAGAAACCTCTCTCTCTCTCTCTCTCTCTCTCTCTCTCTCTCTCTCTCTCTCTCTCTCTCTCTCTCTCTCTCTCTCTCTCTCTCTCTCTCTCTCTCTCTCTCTCTCTCTTCCTTTGAAGGGACAGGACATAAGAGCTCTAGTTTCTATTGTAGACGACTACTTGGTTTAGTGCATTTGTGTACCCAGAAAAGAAGAACATAAAAATCATTGAAACTATAAATTTCTACTATTTGAAGACTTTGCAATTTCCAGTACCAACTGATACCCATTACATAGCAGCCAATGTTTTGAGCCAAAGAAGCTAGCTTTAGGGACCTTGGAATAGGAGGCGTTAGCTTCTATTCAAAACCCTTCACGAGCCAGTGTCATATCCACCTCTTGAGATATTGTGTTAAAATAAATTGGAGTAGGTCAATGTAATGGCGAACCAATCTCTTTTATACTTATACTTAAATCCAGAATCTCATTAGCTTTAAGTTTTCTACTCCCATGCGCGCACAGAGGGTGATAGATGCTAGTTCTTTTTAGTTGTGCCTCCTAGTTCTTGCCAACTATCAATTAAGGGCTCAGTTTGTGCCTGAATCATTGCTTTGGTCCCGTCTCTAACAAAAAGAATCCAAAAGAGGAACATATACTCCTTAAATATATCAAACCTCAGGCACATTGAATCTGTTTTTAATTTGTTTGCCTTCTAAATAAATTTCCTGCAAGTTCTTGATGGACCTTGCAGTAGCTGTTTTTCAATCACAAAAATGGAGAAAACAATCTGGTCCTAGCCTTAGAAGGCCAATATCTAAATCCAATACAGTCAAAGCATTTTAAGGATAAACTAGAAACTACTGAGTCAGACTTGGCACTGATTGATTTTCAACAAATTTCTGGCTTGTTCTGCAGGAGAGCAAAGAAGTTAAGGCAGATGCTGATGGAGAAGGTGGAACCAAGCTCAATGCTCGTCTGAAGGCTTGCTCTCAGTCTCTTTGGAAGGCGTTTCAGCTGGCATATCGGGTCTATAATTTTGCCGGTGGACAGGATGATCGAGCTGACAGGTTGACTAAAGAATTGGCTCAAGAAATAGAGACATTTACTAATCACTATTGATTGATTCTCTTTGCAGATTTTACGTATTAATTGTGTGCCTTGTACTTGATTGTTGTAGTCTGAAAGTACCCAAACCTTTCGATCAGGTGCAGCCTTCAATGGTGACTGTATCTCCAGTTCTATTCTTATCTGTTATTACAATGTGAGAATTAGTATGTGTGTGTTCTTATGATATTAAATAAAGAAGAAACCCAATGCTTTGAATATTTTGGTGTAGAAAAAATGTTTTAGGAGGATGCATCTGTTGCAGGTATTATTTGATGGTCCAGTTTTTCAATCAGGATTAGTGAAACTTCATAAAGCATTCGGGGGTTTTTCTTTAAATCTTTGCAATAGAAAGCAGGACCATTTAAAAATGTTTGATCGCCGCAGTCTTGATCCATCAGCCAAACCGCATGCGCCTGGTTTGTGGGTCAGCCCGATCCCCCTCTGTGTATTTCTAGTATGATTGAACCTTGATTTCAGGGTGACCCAGAATCCACACCAGTTAGTGAATCTCAGACATGCGATTGTGGGAAATTTGTTGATCACAGTTAAAGTGGTTTGCTTAAGAAATTGTATCCAGTCAATTTATGCTGTTTCTCATTTTTGTGCCATCTTTTTAAGACGTTCATTTGCATGACATTGCTGCAACAACAGAAATAGCTTGCTAGCAACAGGTTCTACTTGTGCATGTGGTCGCACAGTGGATTAACAGCTGTGGTTGCTCTTGCATTTCTGTCCTAAGCTTTTCTTGCAAGCAACTAGACTCACTACTGGGCCTGGACCTTGGGCTGTTTTTTTGGAGTGGAGTAGGAATGCATGCGCCATGCGGTTTAGTTAACTTGCCTGCACCTAAAGTCCTAGCAAGCCCGTTTGGCTTGGTTTGGTTTTGTTTCTTTGGATTTTGATGACTCTGAGGCCCAGGTCTTACTCTTTGGACCCGATATACTTAATGAATGGTCTGGATTGAACATGGGCATAAAAGCTTCAGCTCGGTCTAACCTCATTGGCAAAGCTAGCAGACCAACAAATTATTAGGGCCTATTTTACAAGGAATGAAGAGTGAAGGGTCAAGAGTGGAAATCTACAAGAGCCCGTCAAGTTCGTTGGACTTAATTTCATTCTATGAAGAGTGGACAGTGATCTCTACCTTTGATCTTCACTCTTGGACCCTTGACATAGAAATTCATTTCTGTGGAGTTTCACATCAAAAGGAACTGGCCGTACTTGACTTAGTAATAGATATCTAAAAATCTTTCTCTGTTATTGATGGAAGATTAATTTATGTGTACTTACAGGACAAGCCAAATCACTCATAGTTGGGTGGTGGTGCCATTTTAGTTCCATGTATGCCCGAGGATAGATCCCTCAGCAACTCCAACAGATATTGCTTTTGGCCATGTCAGCCTCTTTTTGATCTAATTGGCATATGAGAGAGACCACATCAGTTACTTCATATCCTAAATGGATATTTGAAGTATGAGATGGTAGGTCAAATTTGGCATACCATAAAGTGGGCTGCCTTTTCTTACTTTTTAAATAAAATAATGGTGATGGTAAGTGAATGCTAGTACATATATATGTAATAAAGCAAATAAGGGTTAAATAAAAAATAATAATAATAATAATTTGACATCTCCCTTGGAGTTGCCCAAGTGAGATGCCACATTTACATATGCCTTTTTTTTTTTGTTTCCAAATAAGTCTTTATTTTGAAAAAGGCATATCCAAATTTGAAGTGTCTTGGAGATGCTCTCTGTCATCAAATATAAGTATCACTCTTGGACCACTTACCCAATGAAGTAAAAAACCTTCTCCAGTGAGTTACTCTCCGCACATATATTAACCCTTGGTTTGCTCTTACTATTCAACTTTCATGAGCCTAAATTTTGAAAGATCTGCATATGCAATTCAGAGATTGCCACGGGGGCTGGTGATCTCCGACCGATGGGTTTTCTCTCTCTCTCTCTCTCAATTTTTATGAATTTTTCATGAATCGCAGGTAGCATTTGGTTCGTAATAATGAAGGTCGGAATGGAATGTTCATTCCAACAGAATGATCATTACATCGTTTGGTTCGCAAAAAAGTGGCGGAATGAACATTACTTCTAGAATCATCATTCCCTTATGTAGAGGAATGGTCATTCCACTGGGGAGGTAGAGGAATGGCCATTCCATTCCTTTATAATTTCTCATTGAGACCGGAATACCCCTCCACCCTCCCAGTCGCCGGCCGGGAAGGAGACCAGCCGGAAGGCCCCGGCGGCATCCCCGGCCGGCCTCCCCCCAGCCGCCCCGCCTCCCCCTTTTCCTCCCTCCTCCACCTTCCTTTCTCTATTTTCTTCTTCTTCTCCCTCTCTTCTTCTCTATTCTAGGAACTGCCAAACAAGAACCTCAGAGAATCTGGAGAACAAAAATGAATCCAAACTCTTGATAGTATCTTTTGTTGGCTAATTCATGGTTTGAATAAAACTCTAGGTCCATTGAATTGTATTTTTCTAATTTATTTTAGAATGGATTGTGGTTATGTCACTAGAAGAGCTGAAGCGAAGAATAGAAGAAAAGATAAGATCGGGCGAAAACCCCCAGGCCCGATCGATCGAATTGTCAAAGCGCCCCAGTTATTTTGGGTGGTCCGACCGATCGGATGCACTGTCCTATCGATCGGACAAGCACAGGCAAAACGAAAAATCTCATTTTATGAATTGCAATTGTTTCCTTTTGAGACTTGGTTTCCCACTTTGCGTCCTACTTGTGCACTAAGTCTAAGACACGAATTTGGGGCTATAAATAGGGTATTGTTCTCAACCCTAAAGGTGACCACTCTCATTAATCTGAGTCAGAGATATCTTAAAAATAAATTATTCTCTAAAGTCATTAAGAGACTATTCTGAATAGCTGTTCTAGAAGGTCATTGTTGCTTCTACCTTTCTTGTGAAAGATAGTCCATCTTGACTGACAATGTGCAAGGAGATCAAGTAAGGAGAATGAGGCACGGTGGACGTCGTGTAAGTGGATTCTTTGCAAGAACAACTACAGTCCCTAGGTCAAGGTACAAACTGAGGTAAAGGAGCTTGTGAGTATATCTTGTAACTGCTTGTGAACTCTTGATTTCTAGTTCATGGTTTTCTTCTTGAATATGATTTCCACGCTAAATATTGTGTCTGCCTTCTTGTGGTATGTGATTGCTAGATAGCTAGTTCCATATTGTCTGATTAGTTATTTCCGCTGCATTGATTAGTTAAATTAGAACTAGTAATCCATTTTAGTAGCCTGAAAAAACTTTCAAACTCCCATTTATAAATTCTGACCTAGGTGTTCCTAATTTATCACTTTCCTTCTGATGACGATGACAACTTAGGTACTCTTCGTTTCTTAATATTCAACCAAAACAATCACAGAAACTGAATAGATGGTATGGAGATGGGGAGAGAATCTCTTGGCTTGGTCTTAGCTTTTTAATTCTACATGTTCCCTTTCCTTCTGATGATGACAACGACGACGGCGACTTAGGTATTCTTCATTTCTTAATATTCAATCAAAACAATCACAGAAACTGAATAGATGGTATGGAGATAGGGGAGATTATCTTGGCTTGGTCTTAGCTGGGAAATAGGGGATGATGATGGGTGCTATTTTTATGCTTCAGAGACCTGAGAGAAACGACTCAGAGCTGAAGAGGGGTTTGCAACGTTGTTGAGATGCACAAGAAAAGTTGAGAAAAATGGTCAACGACTCAAATCAGTGGGGGCGGAGGGAGGCCGGCAGGCCCTGGTCTCCTTCCCAACCGGCGACGGGGGAGGAAGAGGAGGGTATTTCGGTCAATTTAGTGTAAATTTTATTCCATTCCAGGCATCATTCCAGCGTACCAAACGCTAGAACAAAAATAAGAATTCCATTACTGGATTGTTTCTTCAATAAAACCAAACATTAGAATGAAGATGACTATTCTCGCCTCATTCCATTCCAGGCTCATTCTACTCTCCATTCTAATCCTGCCTAAAGCCAATCCAGCGAACTAAACGCTACCTCAGTTTCTACGTATATAATGCTCAAGAGATCGGTATTCTCCATCAATCTAGTGAAGCTGTACTCTCCGGATTATTGGTAATGTGTGTGTAAAACTAAGGAAGCTAATGTGATCCTTACAATGAAGGAGCCGCTGAGGCTCTATGGTCGAACCATATGGAGCCTATCGGGCCCAAACATACCAACAAATTTGACATTCATCCAGTCATTTTCAACTCCAGGAGTATTTAGGGGCGGCACATTATCGTAAGATCCTTGTTCCAACTATGTTAGGATTGACTATATGAATTACATTTCTCAGAGGGAAGCATCGGTATATGATAAATTAAAGGAGAGTTGAATATTATTTGAGTATATCCAAAGCACGCTAACCACCACAATGTTAGAAAAATGTGTCTATATGTAGGTTAATGCCCCCTCAAATAAAAGAGGAAAGCCAAAGGACCCACTTGGGACAAGGCTTCGATGTCAACGACAACTTTCTTTATATATATCTATATATATATATATAGGTGGGGGCCCTCACATTTAACTTGTTGGCTTTGGATATGGATGTGAAGGTAATCTCTTTTATATATATATATCGGATTTATTCAGGTGGGAACTATTCTCACCTTTTATATGAGAACCCTCATCACATCCGTTGGATCATTAAAGTAGATCCAACGGCTGGCCCGAAACACATATAACGGATCACTTTTTCCAGACTGGCGCCCATTCTCTATTTTCCTTTCCCCCTTCCGTGTTTTCAAGCGAAAAAACCCAGAGAGAGGGTTCGTCTTCCACGGCTTGAGACCACACGGCTGCACAAGCGACGAGAAAGAGGACCGGTTTCCTCTCTGCTCCGGGATCTCCTGCTATCGAAGCTCCTCATCCTCATCGCCCTTTACATCGCAGAGAAGGGAGTTTCGAGGTTCTAGGGTTTGATCGTGTGCGTCAGCAAGGTAAACTTTTTTTTTTTCAAGCAGAGATCGTTGGTGCATTCACAGATTTGATTGATCTTGGTTTGATGGGTTCCTTCATGTTCCTTTTCAAGCCTTATTATGGTTTGCTTTTCCTGTTATTTTATGATTCTGTGTTCTATTTGGTGTTCCTTTTCAAACATATTTTTTCGCCCCCAGGCCTCAGGATCCAGATTCAAATCAACCAATCCCTTGCCCTGTTTTTTCGCATTCTTGTGCTCAGACATGACATGATACAACTGATGTAAACAGAAAACTGAGTGGCATTAGACAGTAGATATTCTCTGGGTGCTGCCCAGATGATACATATTCAAGGCATTATACTACACGGACAACAATTTCACAAATAAAAATAAGAAAAGAGAGAGAAAGAAAAGAACACAACATATCAATAGCTGATGGATTTTGAAGTATCTGTCTCTAGGTTGCCTCTTAGCGTAGTTTGTGTCTCTGTGCGATGGATTTTCAAGCCTTATTATGGTTTGCTTTTCCTTTTTGCCCATATTTTATGATTTTGTGTTCTATTTGGTGTTCCTTTTCAAACCTTTGATTCATTTTCAAAGAGTAAATCCCTCCCGCCTGGAACATTGAGAATGGAACTCATACTCTGTGCTATTTGGTACAGAGTATTTTATTTGGTATTTGATATTTTATGATGCCGTGGTCTATTTGGTACTTTCTGTGCAGCATCATTCTCTGTTTGTAAAAACTAATGGAATTTGTCTCCCTTTAGTGACGGATGGGATATTCTGGAAAGAGACCTAGATGAATTTTCCAAATGTGTAGGAAAAAGCAATTGATTGTGGCAATTAGAAATGTGAAAGTATCAGTTAGGTTGTGTTCATAACAGAGAGTTCCAAGGTCTTTCAGTGATACATTGGAAAGCAGTTGTGGAAAGTGGTTGGAAGAACAATATATTTAAGTTCACACTGAGTAAACCTGATACATTTGCCTGATATGGCCATTACAGAATTTGTTTTTTTTTTTCTTTTTTGATGAAAAGATAAATTTCTATGTTTACTATTATTCACCAGTCCAGATAACATCTTCCAAGTCCATACCTGGGTGGTGGTTTGAAAATATGATGTGTTTTTTGTTAGCAAAAGCTTCAATTTGCAAAAATTTACCCTTCAGAAATTTGTATTGCACCCTTTAGCAGCTCATCATCTGGTAGGGGTTTTTACTTTTTAGGATTCAAATCCTACTTCTAGGATAATTCTCATGGTATCAAGCAATCGAATGAGATTCCTCTATCCCTGTCCTGGATTCATTGAAATTTAAGTAATTTCTGTCTCCCTTCATCTGAGTCTGAAATTTTTTTAACGCACATTTTCGTAGGTCGAGAGCATGGCATCGTCGTATTCTATTTCCAGTGATTACGTGCCTAAGTGCCAATGTGGAGAGATGATTTGTCTGACCTTTCATACAAACTCTAATCCAAATAGGAAGTTTTGGAGATGTCCTAATTGGAAGGTATACATTTTTTTTTATTAATCTAACGACAATGTTTTAATGTGCTGATTAAAAAAACACCAGCATTAATATTGGGTTAATTAATGTCTACTCTTTTTGTAGGATAAAAAGGGTTGTGGTAGATTCATATGGAAGGATGAAGTTGACTATGACAAGAATGTAGCAGCGCTTATGGAGGATATGAAGAAGACAATGGACAAACTGAGTGAGATAGTATGTGTTGCAGTTGAAGAGATGAGACATGCGGCCGAAGAAAGGAAGAAAATAAATAAATTTCTTTCCGTATTAGTGTTTGTCAGTTGTCTTGTAATTGTGATATGCATGATGAAAAATGTGTAATTGCTTGAAGTAACATGACATTGTTTGTGAAGTAATGATTTTCTGCCCTACCAAGATACTCATTTCAGTTCTCAATTTCATCCATCCATGTGACATTAACACTCAGTATAGATCCTACAAAGCAAGTAATCCAGAACAGTGTATTATTATCTATTGAATCCTACCCTTACAAACCAGGATTACTGTACATCTAGCAAGCAAACTGTGTCTAATGAATTGCAATCCAGCAGTCTAAATAACTGAAGCAGACTCCAGAACTGAAAATTTATTAGGGAATCATTTTCACTAGAACTGAATGTAAATCATTTCTCAAGTCTTTTCTTCTTTTTTCATTTTTTTCTCCACCCATGTTTTGGTCCCAACCAAATGATGTCAGACCTATCTGGAATGTTCATGTGGCAGGTCCCTCTGCACAGATCCGTAGGCCAAGATTTGCATCCATCTAATGATCGCAACCGCATAAAATTGAGCATGTACTGTCATTTGACTCATCAAAAGCTCAAAATTAAAGTTCTCATTGTGCATCATATGAGCTCCAATGGTGGTGGGAACCATATATGTCGTAGTATATCACTTCCACTTGCATACAGAAAAGGATTCCAACTTTCACAACAATTTATTGAAAAGGGGAAAAAATATTTTCACCACATCAGACCCACGCAACAGGTGGACTCACCATACCATGACCTGACCCACAAGTGCTGTGCTGCACCCACAAGTTTAATGCAGACCACTAACGACGATTGTGATTTTTTCCCAATCAACTGTACATCTTGTACGTCTATGACCAATGTGATTAATAAAGCCCCATGAGATTATGGCCATGTCATCTACGCATGCAGTAAAGTCTCATTTGAGATTGGCTTCATTGTGGCCAAAGGCTACAAATAACTTTCATCACATATAACTGGAGCAGGATGCATGAAAACCCATCACATATAACTTCCATCACATATAACTGGAGCAGGATGCATGAAAACCCATCACATATAACTTCCAAATTGCATGAAAACCCATACTCAATTCTGATGACCCATAATACATGGAGCAGGATGCCAAATATTCACCCACATTAGTTGGGGTGTTATGTTATTTCCTACTGTATCCAACCAATATATTGGACACCCTGCCTCATATACCCAACCAATCCATACACCCACCCACCCATACAAACTTTACATACAAACCACAAATCCATACCCTGAGCAACACCACAGTCATACACCCACCCATACAAACTTTACATACATATCACAAATCCATAAAAACCAATAGCAAATACAACATTACAACATTAACTTCTACAACATTATATCCAATACCACAAATAGCAAATACAACAAACCATCGCAAAAATTAATACACAGATCCTTTTTTGAATCAGATTTTCAAACTCAACATGAAACTTACAAACTCAAAATGAGTCTTACAATCTCAAAGTCTGTTCCATCCCAAAATGCCCAATACCACAAATAGCAAATACAACAAACCATCGCAAAAATTAATACACAGATCCTTTTTTGAATCAGATTTTCAAACTCAACATGAAACTTACAAACTCAAAATGAGTCTTACAATCTCAAAGTATGTTCCATCCCAAAATGCCCAATCCAACTTTCCCATTTCCATTCTTATCAAACAAACAATACAAGCAAGGATAACCAAAGGGATACACCAAAAATATATCATTTCAAACACATTCAGGTATTAGTTGATCCAACGTGAGCATCAATATATCCTGTCATCAAACACAGATGATTAGTATGATGATAGTAATGTAAATAACCCATTACTATCATACTAAAATTTGAAAAATTGGACTGATTAATAGGAAGTGAAAAATGTATACCTTCTAATTGTGTTAATGCCTCGTCCTCAAAAGACCTTTCTGATGCCTCATTTTCATTGGTAACCCCATTGTTGTTCTCTACACTATTAAAATAAGTACATGCAAAACAAACAAAAAAAAAAGCATGTCAATGTATATCAAATTAAGAAAATGCATTGGTAGGAAATTTTCAATTGAATTGTACCTCTTGTCAAGCCCAGGACAATTACGTCTGTCATGTGCAACCCCACGCTTGCCACATCCGCGGCAAAGACGATCTTTCTTCCTTGCTTTTTCCTTAGAGGACTTCAATCTCTTTGGACGACCCTTTGTAATTGCATGCTTCGGTGGAAGATATCTCTCTGTAGGCCTTGCACTTTTAGTTTTTCTCTTAGGATCGTCTTCTTCCATCACTGCCTTTTGATTTATCTCGTGAACCCTTTTTTTAAGGTCTACTAGAACTGATTTTGCAAGGTGATAGGATTCTTTACACAATGACGCTTCATCAATGATTTCTGCAGAAACATATGATAAATCTCCATGTCGTGCTAGCAATGACCCGTCAAACACAGAACACATACTTTTGTCAGAATCATCATCTACCCTCGCATACCTTGTCCATCTTTTCAAAATGTATTGTTCAGGCAGTGTGTATATCTTCTCTTGTTTCAAAACGCAGATGATGTGTCCACATGGAATGCCTTGGAACTCAAATAGTTGACAAGAACATTTTGCTTCTTTTTCATCCTTCCTGAAAATGACAACCCTTTCGATTTCATTCTTATCTTTGAATGATGAAACATTATATATTCTTTGTTCCACATCATCATTTACAACCTCAGCAATGCTAGATGTTATGTACATGAACTGGTCTTGGAATTTATAAAACATCTTGTTTGTGTATATTTGTGACATTTGCCTCTCCATTGGCAAGTCTGTCATCAATTTTGGCCTTCCATTAGAAGTGTCATGAATTGCCTTCAATTGACGGTATTTTTGAGTTGCAATCCCTTGATTAAATCGAAACATAAAACCACACAGGCCATTCTTTTGTGTCACATATTGCTTTAAAAATGCATTGATACTTTCACTCCTTCCAGTAGTAGACATCCCTCCAAAAAAAATGTGTCTCATGTATATGGGCACCCACATATGACGGATATTGTACATCCCATTTAGCCAATCGTTATCTGCAACGTCCTCTTCTATCAACATATTTTTCCAACCCGAATCAAATTCCTCTATTGTCAATGAGTTGAATGCAATTTTCTTAACAGCTGGGATCAGGTCATTCTTATGTATCGCAAGTCCTCCTAAATTCTTTTGTAAATTTTCCATGATGTGCCACAAACAGTAACGGTGGCTCGTATTTGGAAGAACAAACCCAATGGCTTTTGTCATTGCGGGGTCCTGATCTGTCAAGATGGACTTTGGTGGGTCTCCCGGCATTGCTTCCAGCCATTTATTGAAAACCCAAACAAATGTATCAAATGTCTCATTTGAGATTAGGCAGCATCCAAATAGTATGGACTGATTATGATGATTAATTCCAATAAATGCGCCAAAAATGAGACCATATTTGTTTGTGTTGTACGTTGTATCAAATGAGACAACATCACCGAACTCCTCATATGACTTCTGAAAATAATAATCAGCCCAAAACACATGTTTTATGTGGTCCTCATCATCTTTCTCAATAGAAAAAACATTCCTTGGATCTCTTTCCTTCCATTGTCTAAAGTGTTCATAAAACATATCACCATCATTGTCCTTTGTTTCCTCATTTTTGTCTCTAATATGATTTCGAAAGTCTGTTTCTGTGAAGCCAACTTTATCTCTCCCACCTGACTGCAACACTAAAATATCCATTTGTTTATTTGGTCTGATATTAGCAGCCCCATAAGTATCTATCAATTTTTTTTTGGGTGCTTCAATCCGACGGTGTGACCGTAGCATGTGGGTCTTTCTAGGGGTACTTAGTAGGTGAGAATGTTCCACAATAATTTTAAATACAGTCCAGTGCCCCCCTTTCATTTTTTTTAACTGAAGATATGCACCACAATTCTCTCGTGTATCTGACGTTCGTCTTTCACCACCATCTCTTTTTTTCTTACAACCTTCTTTAGAGCACACAAATTTTTTTCTAACTACTTGGTTATTGACCCTCTTCTCCGAGCTTCGTCTAATGCTAAAACCCGCCGCTTTCGCATAATTGTTGTACGCATTTGTATCCATCCTCTATATTTTCAAAAACTTGACCTACTTTTGGTAAATTCTCCTCGTCAACTTGTGGCACAAATGTTTTAATTGGTAAAGATGCCACATCATCAATCTTTTGTCCGTTTTAAGCAACCATAACAATACATGCAAAACATAATACAAAAAAAAAAAGGAAAGAAATTAATCGCAAGTTTAATCTTAATATTATTTTTCTATCTATAGAGAAGCTGAGACGGGAGAGATATAGAGATGAAAATGTACTTGGCTGCAAGCGACAACTGATGTTATCGGAGGCTGTGAATGGATCGGGGACTGTGAATGGATCGGAAGCCAAAGTTGCAAATCGAGATCAGGATCATTAGATGGACCTGTGTCATCCATTAGGGACTATCTCTTCACAGATCGAAACCCACTCCTGTTTTCTCACAAAAATGAAAGCATTATCAAATATTAAATGAGAAATGAAATCATGAGAAATGGCATAAGAGGCATATTTGGAAGATTGTAATTAATAACTAAGTCTCTCATATTCAACACTTGCAGCAAGTCCTATTAATGGTTCATATTTGGAAGATTGCTACATTTACCATTCAAAAGGCTGAGGAAGCATTGTGTGCCCCTGAATATTAATTCATTAACAGGAAGAAACATACACAGTGTGAACTTTTCCTCCTTTTCAAAATACCCTTAAAAAAATGATTCATCTCATAAAAAATCTAAACCAGAGAAGATACATACACAGGATAAGACCCATTTACTCAATGTGAACTTTTGCACCCATTAATGAAAATGATTGTTTGTTGCAGAGTACGTGTTTCTCCCTATTCCAGATAGAGATTGAACTTTGCTAAACTTGTGTCCCCCAAGAGGACTTTTGTGTTAATCACAAACTGCTTGATACTAGTGGACAATTATCTACCGCTTAGAGTAGAACTCCAATTTCTTAGAGTAGAAATTCTTGTCAGAAGTTTTAGGAAAGAAACAGGCCCTAAAACTAAAAGAAATCACGTTACTCTTAGAGAGGTTTCAATTCCAGTGCATGTTTATCTTAAGAAATTCTAAGAACTGTATTTCTAAATCAGATAAACTGGAGAAACAAAGATGAAGATTCTATCTTTTCTATAAACGTTTTGTTGGGACATTGGGAAGCAATTGTAAGGAGTGATAGTTTCGCAGTGTATTCAACGGCAAGGCCCCTGGAATCCACTGGTCATGAAAAACAGTACTCCTTAATCTACATGATCAGGCCTCTTAACCGAACATTAGAGGTTCTATGTTTTCCTGTTACTCATGTTAAAGAAACAGTGTTTAGGTCATTAACTCATTAGTTATTTTAAAGGAACAGTGCTTGCTGGGAGCATCATCTTGATCCGGGCCTTGTTTATAGATCTGGTTCATCGGCTTACATTAATTACCACAAGTGGAAACAGAACTACATTTTGCATTTTTTTTCTTCTTCTTTACTCATTAGCAGGAATTCATAAGAGTGTTTGATTGCTGCTTCTTTGGAGCCAAGGCCCATCAGAGACACAAACTACGTTAAGAGGCAACCTAGAGACAGATACTTCAAAATCCATCAGCTATTGATATGTTGTGTTCTTTTCTTTCTCTCTCTTTTCTTATTTTTATTTGTGAAATTGTTGTCCGTGTAGTATAATGTCTTGAATATGTATCATCTGGGCAGCACCCAGAGAATATCTACTGTCTAATGCCACTCAGTTTTCTGTTTACATCAGTTGTATCATGTCATGTCTGAGCACAAGAATGCGAAAAAACAGGGCAAGGGATTGGTTGATTTGAATCTGGATCTTGAGGCCTGGGGGCGAAAAAATATGTTTGAAAAGGAACACCAAATAGAACACAGAATCATAAAATAAAAGGAAAAGCAAACCATAATAAGGCTTGAAAAGGAACATGAAGGAACCCATCAAACCAAGATCAATCAAATCTATGAATGCACCAACGATCTCTGCTTGAAAAAAAAAAAAAAAGTTTACCTTGCTGACGCACACGATCAAACCCTAGAACCTCGAAACTCCCTTCTCTGCGATGTAAAGGGCGATGAGGATGAGGAGCTTCGATAGCAGGAGATCCCGGAACAGAGAGGAAACCGGTCCTCTTTCTCGTCGCTTGTGCAGCCGTGTGGTCTCAAGCCGTGGAAGACGAACCCTCTCTCTGGGTTTTTCGCTTGAAAACACGGAAGGGGGAAAGGAAAATAGAGAATGGGCGCCAGTCTGGAAAAAGTGATCCGTTATATGTGTTTCGGGCCAGCCGTTGGATCTACTTTAATGATCCAACGGATGTGATGAGGGTTCTCATATAAAAGGTGAGAACAGTTCCCACCTGAATAAATCCGATATATATATATAGATACTCCTATGAGAGCATCTCTCACCTTACTATGAGAGATAAAGGTGGTGCCCTCACATTTAAGTTGTTGGCATTAGATATGGATGTGAGGGCCATACCCTATCTCTCATTGTAAGGTGAGAGTATCTATATATATATATACATGGGTAATATTCATGTGGAAACTGTTCTCACATATTATGTGAGAACTTTTTTGTGGGGCCCATTTGGGGATGGGACTAGGGGGGATGGAAAAATCTATTGTGAAACCACCCTAAGTATCAAGTTTGAGCCCAAATACATGCCCCTAACCCCTTTATCCGTGGCGCACAAGTTTAATGGTTTCATATTCAAAAAAAAATATTCAACTCTCGATCCAACGGTTTAGTCCATTCAGATCTCTGCCAATCATTGGGATTAGTGACTATCAAAAGATTCCCTATTGGTTGTTAGATTTAGATGGATTGCTAGTTGGGTCCCATAAAAGAATCTTCATATAATAATTGAGTACTAGTTATTACTTCAATATTTTCTTGTATATATATATATTAAAATCTTTATAAGAGATATGTCTCTCACCTCTGCAGCTAGAGCTCCCCTACCACAAATAAATTGATGTTCATCCGACTTTGAAACTCATGTAAATTGTAAGAAAGAAATTCACAAATAAAAAATAAATTAAACTTAGAGCCTGTTCTTTTAATGGAATTTTTTTTTACTGGAATTCATCATGATGGGAATTCTTTACCACCCTTGACATTTCTGGATGCAATGTTTCTCTAATAGATTTTTTTTAATTTCAACCACCTAAAAAATCAAAATGTTATTTGAGATTTTCAGAATCTCAGCAGTATCGTCATATGGAATTGGATTCGGGAATTCCACTCAATGGACAGCTTTTTGAGAATTTACAAATTCTCTTAACTAATGCCCTCGCATCTAGCAAAAGAACATGACTTTAATCTTTGACTAATGATCGAACGGGATGATGTTTCACATGTAAAATCTAATCCACAGCTAGACCTTTTCACCCCACCATTCCTTGTGATTGCTTGGATGCATGTGGGTCTCACAAGCCCATTTTGGCAAGTCTTACTCTTACAGTCTTACTGTTTGGATTTCCGTGAGTGGTATGTCAGTTGGAGAATACCCGACCAGACTAGGTCCACTTCTAGATCCAAACGTGGTCTTCACGTCAGGTATTGGTTCAATGCATAAATGCCTCATCCTCTCATCTATACATGATAACAACTTTTTCCCTTCTTTCTTTTCAAACAGGTCAGTGGCCCCCTGCCCAGTGCCACCTAAAAACCTAATAGAAATTAAGGGGCATAAATATGATTGTAGGGTGGGCCATCCATCATTTATCCTAAAAGTAGGCATGTCAAACGGGCCGGCACGGCCCGCTAAAATCTGCCCGCTAAAATCTTGGCCCGCCCGTGCCGTGGGCCGGGCCCCAGCTAACGGGCCGGCACGGCACGGCCCGCCAGGGGAAAACCCCTGGCACGGCACGGCCCACTGGCACGGCCCACAGTGGGGCGGGCTGTAGCGGGCCGTGCCGGGCCGGCCCGCGGGCCAGGCGTGCCTCTTTTTTTTTTTTTTTTTTTTTTGTTTTTTTATGTGTTTGGGTGAACTTGATCTCAAGACCTAATGGTTGTGAAAGATAAACACAACCACTAGGCTACCTTACTTTTATATGCTAATATTTATTCAAACAATATTAAAACTAGTTAGATGAGGATGTGAGTCCTTATAACCTTTATTTTAAAAGGTTATGTGAGTCCTTATAACATTTATTTTATATAGTGCTTGGTTGTCCGCGGTTTAGACAAAAAGACCCGTGATTTTTTCCAATACAATTTTTACATAAAAAATCGTTTGTCTCGCTATTGTGGTTGATTGCGTTCTACTTACATTAACTATTTAGAGGATGGAAAGAAGTAAGAATCTTGCATAGTCCACTGCCTAATGTCATGCATGCAGCTGAAAATGGGCTTTATGAAAAGTCTCAAAACTTAATAGTCTAATAACTCAATTATAACTAAAAAGATTTTTGGTCGTATATTAGATAACTTCAAATATTCAGTCATGTCATGTTGTAACCAGCCAATGAGTATTAGACCCTTGAGAGACCTCAAGTCATATGGGTAAAAGAAACATAATTCTATAGGAGAAATATAGCATCCAATCCTGAACAATTAGATGAGAAATGAAAAATACCTAACCCAACTGGATAACTCTTTATTCTCAAATGCGATGAGGCAATGAAGACATTGGCTTTGGCTTGTTAGTGCTTAATAATTATAATTAAATTATTGAAGCCAAGGGGGCAAATTTAGTGAAGGTAAGTGTGTCACACCAAAACATTCCCCTTATTACTTCTCCCCAAAAACACATTGCCCCTCATTATTAGTGTGACTAATTTACACTAAAGTCCTACCTTACCAAGTTATGTAAGTGTTTTTTTTTATTAGAAAATGCTTAGGGTTGTTAGTTGGCTGGGAATTAGATTTTTATAAATTTAAAAAATATATAAAAAAATAATTTTTTTGGCGGGCCAGGCGGGCCGATCCTGGCGGGCCTGGCGGGCCACAGGGGCTGGCCCACTAGGCTGGCGGGCCTGGCGGGCCGTGCCTAACGGGCCAGCGGGCCTGCGCAGCTCGGCCCAGCACGGCCCGCGTCATGGGCCGTGCCCAGTGGGCCGTGCCGTTGACCGGGCCGTGCCATGCCACGGCCCGTTGACTAGCGGGCCGGGCCGTGCCGGGCCGGGCCGTGCCGGCCCACTTGACATCTCTACCTAAAAGTACTGATGCACCGAAATTCGTTTCACAAGAGATTTAGCCCATGTTGAGTGTTGACTCGGATCGAATGCAGCCCATGTGCCTGGCCCCATGTGAAAGCTGGTCTAACTCTTGGAATCCTCTCTTCCCTCTTGTTCAAGTTATCTTTAAACACTTGTATTTGGGTTTTGACGTATTAATTTTTTCTTTTAAATTTGGTTTTTCGAATTTAATAATCGAAACTTACTTAATGTCACCAGAGTTGATTAGAGCGACTCTAATCAGATTATTATTTTTTTTTATTTTCTTTTACCTCAAGTCCCATGATGTTATGGGATTTATCAATATCTATATAATACACTTTCCGCAATCAGCAAGCGAATTTAATTTTTATAAAACTCAAAAAATGACATTATGTGAAAAATAAATACATATCCAACTACCGGTTCTTAGATTCTAGAGGATTTTACCAAAAAAATTACTTTAAGTGACCACTGCACCAAACAGAAAACTTTAGCCAGTAGTGCACCAAATAGGGAATTCGTACTAAAAAAGTAACTTTTTCACCAATTTTTTTTTTTTTTTGTGGTCGCATTCAACTGCGACCCTCGCTATAACAAGTGAGTGTCGCATTCAATCATGAGCATGCATAA
The DNA here is from genome assembly GCA_012931725.1 of Litsea cubeba. Classification (NCBI taxonomy): domain Eukaryota; kingdom Viridiplantae; phylum Streptophyta; class Magnoliopsida; order Laurales; family Lauraceae; genus Litsea; species Litsea cubeba. The sequence goes on from CM022945.1 coordinate 114,958,373, forward strand.
CCTCTTCATCTTCTTCCTTCCTCCTCAAGTGTTCGAGTTTTCGATTAAAGGAAGAGATGACTGGAAGATCTTCCACTTAAAGTTATTCTTTTGGTAAATTTCTCATAGAGGGTCCTTCCGGAAAAAAGGATTTTGCAATTTCAAACCCAAATTTCTAGCATGCTATGGTTTTGTGGAACATCACGTGAAACAGATTTTGCTAAAATGGAAGAATGGATTGGAGGAGCAATTCAAAAGCTAAGATCCACGCTCATTTGTGCTTTGGCCAGAAAAATCATGCCCATAGAAAAAGATACCATTAGCCTAAAATAAAAGATGCTATCAACAAGAAAACCATAAATGAGGAAGAGAACAGGGCACCAGCATTTCACAAGATGCACAATCAATTGACAACATTTATTAGGGACCGAACCTTTCTTAAATTGAGCAACCAACCGACAATAGTTTTAGGGCCGATTGGCAATTTACTAGGTTAGATCTTCCAGTCATCTTTTTCTTTAATCGAAAACTCGAACACTCGAGGAAGAAAGAAGAAGGAAGAAGATGAAGATGTAATGCCTGCTAAGGGTCGAATGCGACCCTCACTTGTTATAACGAGGGTCACATTCAACCCCCAACACAAAAAATGAAGGTCAAATACGACCACAAAATAAAAATAAAAAATGGTGAAAAAAATTACATTTTCTGTCCAGATTCTATGTTTGGTGCACTACTGGCTAAAATTCTATGTTTGGTGCAGTGGCCACTTAAAGTTTTTTTTTTTTTTTTTTGTAAAATCCCCTAAATACTATTATTCAAAAAAAAATTTACTGTAGATATTATATAACATTATTTTCTACTATAGTTACTTTTTCTGTCCGAATTTATTATTATTTTTTTATTTAACATTATCTTCTTTTATTGTCGTAAATTAACCATTCACTTCACGCTTTTTTTATAATAAATTTACCAAATGCACCCGACAAACCCACGTGGTTTGCTTGAACCAGCCCACGTGATGCCTTTGAGAACCATCCTCTCATTAATCATTGCCCAACTTTCTCGCGCACAAGACTTTGGCCCTGTTTGGCTTCTCTTATCTATATCAGACAGATCAGTATAAAATAGATTGTTTCAAATGGCCTGTTTCAAATTGATGGTGTAGAAATTAGTTTGTTTGGTTACACATTTCAATTGATTGAAATAGACATTTTTAAAACAATGGTCAAAAATTTTTCATAAATATCTCAAGATGCATGAGGATTCAAGTGTTGAAATTTGACGTCATAGTTGTGTTTAGCCTTGCAAAGAGAATTAATGATTTGGATCTTACATTTGAGGGCCATGGTTTTAAAAAAATATAGATATAAATGTTTGTGGTTTTCATAAATATCTCAAAATCTATGATGATCCAACGGCTAAAATTTGGATCCATAGTCGTGCATGATCTTCTGAATATATCCAATGGTTTGGATCATGACTTTTGATGGCTAAATTTACAGGAAAAAAAGAAAAACCACACTGCCTGTACAATTTCAAAACTCCATAAAAAATCATGGTACATCAACGGTCAAAAATATTTTTATAAATATCTCAAGATCCACTTGGATTCAAAGGCTCATTTTCGGACTTGTGGTAGTTTTTGGCCATCCAAAGAGAATCAACAGATCAGATCATGATTATGGGGCACACAATGTCCATAATATTAAATGGCTCACGTTTTTTTTTTATAAATATCTCGAGATTCGAGATAGATAAACGGCTAAAATTTTGACACGTGGCCATGTTTGACCTTCTGAATATTTGTAACGGCTTGGATCATGATTGTGGGTCCCGCAAATTAAAAAAAAAAAAGAATAACGGACTGTCCTAGTAGGACGTGCAGAACACTGTAGAGAAAGTGTCTACCCGCTTCAGACCATTTCCACTGATTGGATTCTGGCACTTCTTGGTCCTTTTTGAAATAGAGGCTTTTTGTCTTTTTGTCATTTGAAATGGACACCGTAAAAGGTCTAACCAAACATACTAAAAACGGTTATAATCAGTTTTAAGCCAATAAGAGGGAAAAAATAGAGTTGCCAAACTGAACCTTTTTTAGTCGAAAAGAAGCTATCGTATAAGTTGCGGCAGGTGGGCAAGAGAAAACCCGTTTCATTTATTATTTTTGTCTCTTTGCTTGTCTCTTCGCCTCCAATTAAAGAGGATTTAATCAGAAAAATCCAATTATACTTTTTAAAGCTAAAAAAAACGCTATGAATGTCTTATAAAAATCATAGTGATAAGAGGAGTTTTGTTTGGTATTTTTTTTTTATTTTTTCTCTAAGCAGGGATATCCCTGCTCCTTTTACTTGAAAAACGTCTCAAAATCTTTTTTTCCCTCTTCGTTCTGCTCTCATCTTCTTCTCCCTTTCACAACGTTCAAGCTCGACCACCCCTTGAATCAAAACTCTAATCCTTCTTCTGCCATTACCAACACTAATGAAGAAGAAGAGGCAGAAATTTGTCTAGTTTCATATGGAAAAGGCGGCGAACCTTATCCTTAAGCACTAAAACAAAGTGCCCAACTAAAAAGATGGTCTAAATCCATTATCCAAGTGCACAAATCAGCAATTTGTACTATACAGGGGGTCAATTTGTACACCACCCCCACCATTTTCCCTCTTTCTTCTCTATAGTGCATATGTACTATTGAAATGATGATGGTGATTATATTAGAGAGAGAAGTGGATAATGGAAGGGAGAAGGGAAAAGTTGTAACTGCGACGGTCGCATTCTCCTTTTTATCTGGTCTTTTGGTGTTCTTTTTCTTTGAAGGATCTCAGCTTCATTGTAGTGGAAGGGAGAAGAAGATAGGAGAAGAATGAAAAGGGAAAAAGGGGTTTTGCTTATCCGGTCTTCGTGTGGGCGGGGATATCTCCCCGCTTCCCTGAGTGCTGTCTCTCAGAGTGGTATCAGTTGAGCCCGGCATATCCCCGCCCAAATTAGTGTTGTCAACGGGGATATTCCTGCTTGTGTTAGTGCTGTGAGTGGGATATCCCTGCCCACTAGAGTATTGTGGGTGCTGTCTCTCATAATTATATCTCTTATTTGAGGAATTATGACCAAATGCCCATTAATTCCTTATTGAGCTAATGCCAATGTGTATGTAATTGATATAATTCCAAAACTATTTTCAAAGTTTAACCATTTCTATGTTAGCCAATGACCATTCTCATCCCAATATCCAACTATTTCTATGTCATGGTTAGAACTTATCCCTTCTCCCTTCCATTATCCACTTCTCTCTCTAATATAATCACTATCTCTCTAATACAAGCGTCGGTGAAGCACTTCTCTTCTCATCAGTTTGCCCTTTTCAACCAGGGGATATGTAAAGTCCCGCTGCTTTCTTTCTTATTCAATGAATCATTCCTCAGAGAAGATGAGTCTCTGCTTAAATAGAATGGGTAAAAGAACGAAAATGGGGAAATGAGTTTTGGGTTTGAAATCTTTTAAGGTAAAAGGAGCAGGGATATCCCTACTCAGAGAAAAAAAAATTTAATAGGGCCTTTGGGACTACTATGGTCTATATAACATATTGATGGTGTTTTTGGCATTTAACAAGTCTAAAGGGATTTTTTCGGTTAAATCCTCTAGACTATATGGTCATCATTGATATTTGATACCTACTTTTATTATAATCTTGCTTGTGAAGTGATTGAATATGAAAAGAAGTACTCATTCCAACCTAGATTCAAATTTTAGTGAATCCACCTAAAACCACAGATGGATTAGTGGCAGGGAATCTTTGTTTCATGATTTCCTTTTATTTCATATCTATATATGTTTTGCTCTGATTTTTCACTTGCAACCATCCAGTCATGCTAAGTTGCTAACCATTTTAAAGATACAAATGTTGTGTGATCATTTTTCTTTTTGGAAGGAATATCATTCACTGAAAATAGTCAAATAAAGAAACAACAAAACATCAAGATCGAGAGGAATTTAGGCATCCACTTCAAAGATTCTCGGTCAAGAGAATAGTATCATGTTCTATTTTGACAATAAAATGAGAGTGATCCCACAAAATTAATCATGTGTATTGAGCTATAAATGCATGGGATTGCTAATTGCTCCTTGGTTTCCTATTATTTAAAGATTTTATAGTGTTTAAAGGGTTTTTTTTATATATATAAAAGATGAATATCTTAAAGACCAACGAAATAAAACATAAAAAATTACACAAAATTAAGCATTTATTCAACCAACTAGAGAAAGGAACAATCCACTCAGAATCATGGCTCCAAGAATAACCAGCTTTAGCGAGAAGATGAACAGCCTCATTAGACCACTTTTCTTTACCGTTTATGGCTCGCACGGCCTCAAGGCATTCGACAAGTTTGAACTTTGAAGTAATTCTCTTTCTAACCTTCTTTATAATAAAGGATTTCGCCCTCCTATCAATTTCTTCCATTCATTTTGTCCGTGAAATGTATTGTGATTGTCCAATGAAGTTTCAGAACGCATTTAAAATTGAAAAAAAAAATATATATAGGGAGATGCTTTTATGAGAGTTACTCTCATAGTACTATTGGAGTAAGGGGTGAGGGCCCTCACATCTCAGTTAAAAATGGTAGATCGGTGTAGAACACCCAAAGAATGTCAAGCCATATGAGGTAGGAAACTCTCAAGTACTGTTCTAAGGGAAGGAATTGACGCACCTATTCTGACCGGATCGAGAAAACAGGCCATTCGACAAGGAGATTTTGAAATTGTAGAGGCTTGGCCAATCAAACTATTAAGAACATTCTCGTTTTGAACTCATTCTAATATGGGATCCATCAATCAAATAAAATAGATCATTCCTCTAAGAAGAGCCCATCAAGGGATTTCATTATATCCCTTTTAAGTCTAAAATTGTGCTATTTCTTCTGTCATAGGTAGGGGTGTACATGGATCGGATTTGTGCGAATTGGGCCAAATCTGTCACCAATCCGTTATCTATAGATTGACAGATTTGGAATCTCTCACCAATTCATGGCAGTTAAAATCCGATCTAATCCGATCCGTGGAGGACCGGATCGGATCGGATCGGATTAATCCGTTCCGATCCGTGGAGGACCGGATCAGATCGGATTAATCCGTTCAATATAATTTTAAAAGAAAAATATCAAACATGTAGTAAAAAAATTATATTTTGACCCCGTAAATCTTTTTTCTTATTTTAAATTGAGACATCTTAATTTATATTTAGACCCCTTATATAATTTTTTATATTTAATGTCAACAGATCGGATCGGATTGAATCCGCGGATTGAGGGTGAAATCCGCCACTAATCCGTTGCTAACAGATTACAAAATTTTCAATCTGTCACCAATCCGTTTACCTTCGGATCGGATAAAAATCCGCGGATCGGATCGGATTTACGAATCGACGAAGTTTTTGTGCACCCCTAGTAATAGGGATAAACGATATGGATACAGTACAGAAATATTCCCTTCTGCAAGTATATAAATATATATATAGTTACCCTGCAAAACTCCCCGTGCATTTTTCTAAAAAAATCGTCCATCTTTTAGCTAATGAAAGTGTGACACGTGTCATCAGTGATACACATATCTAATTCTCTTTCGTAACTATTCTCCTACAAAGGTGGTGGATCTCTTGAGATATGGGAGTTTTTGAGAATTTTCCATATATATATATCATGTAAGCCTAATCTTGATTTTCTAAGATCAAAAGAAATTGAGAGAGAAGAGAGAGAGAGAGAGAGAGAGAGAGAGAGAGAGAGAGAGAGAGTTTATTTTGAGATTAAAAGAATGGTAAACTGAATTTGAAATGGATATAAATATTACTCTAAAAATAATACCTTTTATAGTCCAAGCACAATAAAAAATGAAAACCATGATTTGGATTTTTGAACATGCCTGGTGGGCTGACTTGGAGCTAAAGCTTAGGGCATGTTTATTTAGTAGAATTCAGAAAATTCATGTCACAGAGAATTTGTAAATTCTCAAAAAGTTATCCCTTTTACTCACAGGTTGAGAGAGAAGGCCTATTTACAGTAAAGACTGCATTTTAATTAATTATTACCTTGGCTTACAATGCCCTGATGGACCCAAAAGACCAATAGACGTAGAATACAAGATATTTAGCCCAATAGGTAAGACCGAAATGAGTTAATCATCCTAAGGCCTAAGGTCTACGTCTTACCCATTAGGAGTTAAACTTAGGGTATGTTTTTTGGCTAGAATTAATAATTGAAATTTGTGACGCTAAAAATTCATACACATAATGTGATAGTTTGTTTCCTTAGCATTTGTAGATGTCATATTTTTTTAATAGATTTTAAGTTCTAACTACTTGAAAAGTTTGAAATGACATATGAAATTTTTAGAATTTCAGCCTCCTGGGGGTGTTTGAAAACCATATATTTCTAAAGATTTTGCTATATTATATCCTAGTTTAGAATATAAACTTAGGACATGTTTTTTGGCTAGAATTAATAATTGAAATTTGTGACGTTGAAAATTCATACACATAATGTGATAGTTTGTTTCCTTGGCATTTGTAGATGTCATATTTCTTTATTAGATTTTAAGTTCTAACTACTTGAAAAGTCTGAAATGACATTTGAAATTTTTAGAATTTTAGCTTCCTTAGCATCTACAAATCCTCCACCCAATGACCTATTTCTTTTCTAGAATTCAATTAATTCCTATTTTGAGAACTTTGAAATTCTCAGGCATAGTGAAATTCATGAATAATACTTTATACTTAATCATTAAAAAATCCTATCAAAAAGCAAAGAAACTGCAGTTCCAAAAATCTCAAAGTCATTTGATACCTTTTAGGTGACAAAAAAAGAAAAGAAATTTAAAAATGCGAGGGATAAACTATCAATCACATCATAACATGAATTCACTTGTCAAGAATGAGTTTTGGATTCCATGGTCCTTTGGGTCAGCCAACTCAGTCCGACTGGAATTGAGCCCATTGATAGCTCTAAACTTGTCGGTGCACAGTGATTCCCACTGGCCATGCAAAAGAGAAAGTGGACCCACCTCAGACATGAACAGTATCAATCCGTACGGCTTCCAAAAGTTGCCTAAACCGTAGAGCACATGCCCTCCACTTTAAAAAAGAGCACTTGCTTCTTTTTGTTTAAAAAACGTAAACTTTGAAGATGATCACTCACTTTCCATGGCACTGTTTTCTCACATAATTGGAGAAAAGTGGGAGTTAGTAAACAAGTGGGTTTTAAAGATGATGTACCACCCCATGATTCCTAATTGGGCTTATCATCTGAATAGTTTTTTTGTTCTTAATTTATCATCTAGATTACAAATTGATTAGAAACATTAAATAGGCCTATCATATCAGTGGCTTAAAATCTTAGATCTAAAGTCCCACTCCACTTGTAAATGTGACTCATCCATTAATAATAATTCTAACACTTATGTAGGGGGTGTTTCCCCCCACGGGGTATAGGCTGGAGCTGAGGGGCCCGGGCCTATTGTGTACACTTCGGGAGACGAAGTTCCGTAATCATGCATTTGTTCCAGGGTAGATTTTTCCAGCCCCAGGGGCCTCCCCAGGAGTTGATCCCGCAACCTCTTGAATAAGAGATTTAACGGACTTACCCTGGTACCACTTGAGCTACTAGCCCCAGGGGCCCCTTACAAAAAGGCAGTAGCTCAAGTGGTACCAGGAGGGGGCCCTTACAAAAGGCAGTAGCTCAAGTGGTACCAGGAGGCCATGATTACGGAGCCTCGTCTCCCGAATTGTACACAATAGGTCCCGGGGCCACCCTGGGACAAATGCATGATTACAGAGCCTCGTCTTCCAAAGTGTACACAATAGGCCCGGGGCCCTCGGCTCCAGCCTATAGCCCCGTGGGGGAAAGCACCCCCTACAACTTATTATCTCGTATGAATTGAAACCGGTTTAGATTCAACATTCATCCAACTGTGACTTACGTTGAAATTAAAAACATAATGTCTTCTAAAATCACTGACATGGAGTGTCAGATATCAAAGCATTAGAATGATCGATGAAGTAGACATTTCAGCATGACCACCACAGGTGGGTTTCAAAGGAAGTGCTCATAGATGATATCTCATCTTATCCTTGGCCAATCGGGATGGTCTAAAATATTTGTTGTGAATGAATTTTTTTTTTTCGACAATCTTGCATTGTGGGAGCTTTTTTTTTTTTTTTTTTGTTTAAAGGGTAATTGTATTAAAAGGGAGAAGAAAGAATACAGAGGCCAAGAAAGCCTCAAAGAAAGGGAAAATACAAGAGAAGAAAACCAAAAGACCCTGAGAAGATACAAAAGTCAGGGGGTGTTCAATTGTAATTGAGATTTACAGGAATATTCAAAAGTCTGAAGAGGGAGGTAAGTTGGTGGCTGGCAAAAGGTTTTGAGATCCTTTTCAGAGAGATACCCAGATCATCATGCAGATTAAGTAAAATCTGATTAAGGGAAGGATGATGGTCATCAAAAAGGGCTGCATTTCTTGCCTTCCATATGGTATGAAGAACTGAGAGAAAGACTGCAGCCATGAAGAGCCTCCCAGCTGAGTCATTACCTGTCGACAGAGCAAGCCAAATAGAAGAGGCAGAGCATGAGGTCGGTTGCAAAGCATTTGAGGAAAGCAGCAGCCATTGCCAGAGAGAAAGAGCAAAAGGGCAGGAGAAGAAAAGGTGGCTGGTTGAGTCTTCTCCGCTGAGACAGAGACTGCACCTCGAAGCTAAGGAGAAGCCAATTTGCTGCAGACGCGTATCAGAGGGTGTTCTGTTAAGCATTAGTCTCCAACCAAAACAGCTGACTCTGGGTAGGGAGATACCATTCCAAATGAGAGAAGGCCAATTGAGGATGATGCCTCTCTGTCTGATTACATTCCAGGCTGATTTCAGGGAAAGCTGGCCATCAGCAGACTCTCTCCAGTAGAGGTTGTCTCTAGTTGCGTGGTTGGGAGAGAGGTAAGAAGTGGCATAATCGAGCAGGTCTTGAACAGGAGTTGGCAGAGTCAGGGGGATATGCCAAGAGCCAGAGTGGAAGAGAGAGGCCAGCATTTGGTCCGGAGGGAATTGTAGATTGGGGAAGACTGCAGAGAGAGGTCTGTCGCCACACCATGTATCATGCCAGAGGTTGATGTCTTTGCCATTGCCAAAAGCCCAGGCACTGCCCTGGTGAAGAAGATGAGCAAGACGACGAACTTTTTTCCAAATGCAGGAGCCATAGATGGTATTTGCAGGGTCCCAGATGCTGCTGAGCTTGAAGTAACGGTTCCTGAACCAAGCAGACCAGATGGTGTTCATGGTGGAAGCCTGCCAGCCCAACTTGATGAAAGCTGCACTGTTGACTTCGCTGATCCTTCTGATGCCGAGGCCTCCTTCTGACTTTGGAAGGGTCACTTGGGACCAATTGACGTGGTTGAACTTAGAGGAGGGAGCACTGCCAGACCATAGGAACCTTCTCATCAATCTTTCAATGGCTTTACATATAGAGACAGGGAGAGGAAGTATGGAGGCTGTGTGTAAAGGGATGCAGGAGAGTACGTGCTTAATGAGGATCAGTCTACCTGCAAAAGAGAGAAATTTTGCTTTCCAAGCTGACAGCCTGCTAGAATGGAGTCCAGCAGAGGGAGGAAGTGAGCTTGCTTCGGAGTGCCGAAAACTATAGGAAATCCCAAATACTTTAGCTGAGCCTGGCACTGCTGCAGACCAAGGATAGAGCAGATTCTGGACTTCCTACGAGTCCCACATTTGCCAATGAAAAGCTGACTCTTGCGAAGATTGATTTGCTGGCCAGAGGAGGATTGGTACAGCTCCAGCAGGTCTTGGATAGCTAGGACTCCTGAGGAGCTTAAATATATAGAGATGATTACAACAGTATGCTCTGCAATGCAGGAAATGGTTTCAATGTATGTCTTGGGTAATAACATGACTAGGTACATGATATGGATCTCTTTAAAAGAGAACAGTCGCTCATGAAACATGAGCTTCGATTGTCCTTTGGTTGTTTTATTTATTTATTTTGGTAGAGAGCTTGGGTGAATTTATTCAAGTGGGTAACAAGTTTATCCACCGTTGAAAACGAAGATGGGCCTTTCTAGACATTTGAAAAGGCTATGGACTTCAATATGAAATCCAACAGTCGATATTGGCCGAACAGTCCAGTCCCTTTCGGGATCGATGAAGTGTAATTTTGGAGTACTCATGTGTGTAGATGGTTTAAATGGTTGCACATGAATATTTTTATATGTGTATATATATATCTCTCTATATATATAGTTACACTACAAAATTTGCCGGGTGTTTTTCTTAAAAAAAAAAAACGCCTATCTTTTAGCCAATAAAAGTGTGACACGTATGATCAGTGATACACATATCTGATTCTCTCTCCTAAATATTTTCCTATAAAGGTGAATCTTTTAAAATACTAACAAATCATTAGCTATTAGATAGAATCAGAAACTCCTCTTTTGAGATACAAGAGTTTTTGAGAATTTTCCATGTATATGAGAAATCTTAAAAAATTTCATTTTAAAAACTCCCCGTTTTGCTGACCTATATTTTTAGGGAATGGAGCCACCTTGAGTTAATCCAATTATTTCACACATGCTATCCCCCTTGAATTGGTATCAAGCCCAAATTTGATACTCATCCAATTTTTACTCAGTGTTCAATTGAAATCACAGAAAAGTGATGCCTCTAAAATCATTAAATTTTGGAGCCATGGTCAAGGAGTTAGGATAATCTAGTGTAGTCGAAATGTTTTATATAAGTAGATTTCATCTAAATTACTCCATCCAACGACATTTCATGGTTGTCATACACATTAGTGGGTCCAATCAAGATGGTTGTTTTTTGTGAAAAAATTACCCCTCATGAGTTTTGTAGCGCTCTTTTATATATAATTCTCCAAAATGTCTCTTCCCCACCCCACTCTTTTTTTGGACATGGGGCCGACTTTGAACCAACGAAGAGTCACAAGTCTAAATTTGACAGCCATTCAACTTTCCTCACCATTGAATTGAAACCGTAAGAAAATGATGCATCTAAAACCATTAAATTTAAGGGCAATTGATCAAAGGATTAATATGATATTGTGGAGGTTAAATTTAACACATGGGTACACATCATATAGATCTTTCCATTCAACGGACTTTCATGATCATCACGCATTCCGGTGGGTCCTATTAAGAAGGGTATTTCTTTCCTAGAAAATACCCAACCGTTTTCTAGTGCTATTTTATAAAGACACTCACCGTGAGTATACCAATTAAGGTCCATTCAATTCAAACTTTTTACAACTTCAGAATCACGTGGGTTTCGTGTCGATGTGGCGCACTGTGATTGGTCTGCTCACGGTGAGTGTGCATCAATTATAATAGACGATCAAGACTCATATATTAAGACCACATTCCCACTTTGTTTATGCAGTCATATTCTTCCGGAGAACGGCCTCTTACCTTACTGGTAAGTGGTTCGAATGGATGCTACCTCTTTTCATTGTGCATGCTCTCTTTCCGTGTGTGTGGACTCTCTCTTGGATCCCAGCGCCCTTGGCTGATTTACCAAAATATATATATATTTATATATTCTTCCCGTTGTGGGTCATGTTCGCACATGCTTCACACAACTTGGAAGGCTTCCATTACGATATTCAAATCGGAAATTATATAAAACATTCCAAAGGAACCATTAAAGTACTTAATCTTCTAAATCCACCATCATCATGGTCTCAAATATTGTTATAGATCTTGATCCCATGGGTGATGTCAGCATATTGGCGGTAAAAAGCTTAAAATTCCGAGTAGTGAACAATTTTAGAAATTATATTTTTAAATATTAGATGTCTTCCAACCTTCGTGATTCTTCTTCTTCTTCAAAAAAAAAAAAAAAAAATTCTTGAGTTGGGATGCTTCCTTTTGGGCCCCCCCCAAAGATTTATCCTGTGGCTTTACCCGGTCGTGTGTGAAGCCATAAGATTTCAACCCAGCATGGTGCCAGATCCTGACCATTGATGTGGACCCCAGTATCTCAACTACTCAAACTGCTATAAATACACCTCCGGTTTTTTTGGTAGAAACACCTTTATTAATGTGCCAATAACTACTGATCTCGTAACACAGTTTTATGGGTAGGACTTAGGAGTAAAGGAAAGGTACGGAAAAAAAATCCTCATGTCCCCTCTGGATCTAACACATGCTACCAAAATATTAAGTGCTTTTGTATATATCCCTTAAGGTCAGTTTGAGACTTTATTTTTAAAATCAAGTAGAGTGCAGCGAAATAAAAAAGTATGAATAAAAAATATAGTGGATTATGATGGTATTTTATTTTTAGTTGTTGGGGATAGAATATTATTGACTTTTGGTATGAGAAATGGAGTTTTTTTTTTTTTTGATCTTTTAGTGAGTACTTATTTTTGCTTTTTTACTTTTGTTGGAAAAGTTGGAGAGAGTATGAATAAAACATAAGTGACTTTTTAACATTACTCTACTTGACTTTGTAAATAGCACCAGCATTTTCATTTTAATTTCTTTTGTGTCCCTAAAATTAATAGTCTTTCAAGCGCCTTGAGTTTTTAGAGCGAAATGATATTTTTGTCCATGATCTCTTTTATCCTTTTATATATAATTTCAAAAGCTTGGACTCAAATTTTTTTATAAAGCTTGAACATTAACACTGCACTTCATAGGAAAAAATAACCTCACAAAAATTTATTTTTTTAACAATTCAAGGCTCATTTCATTAAATCCAAATTGATCATGACACAAATAAACACCTGTACTTATAATCGGTTATAATTTATCCAATCCATACATGACTCACCGTTGATTGATAAAAGTTTCAAAATACATGATTTGCTTCATGTGTAGGGGGTGTAGAAGAAATATTGGGGGGACATGCAAATGTAAAAATAATAATAATAATAATAATTTTTTGAATTTGTGAGGGGGGTGATGTTTGGCTCTATGTAAGAGAAATATTGCGGGAAAGGGGAAAATATTTAAAAATATTAATTTTTAGAATTTGCGGGGGATGAGAGAATTTTAAACTTTTTTCATATATGCATAGGGGATTCAGTCCCCAGGCCCTTGTATCTGGATCCACGACTGGTCATGTGCATGAGAGAGTTATTAAGAGAAACCATTGAGACTTAAGATAAAATAATCGGTGTAAGGGCAAAGCTGTCATTTATATAGAAACCCAATACAAATTTCACGGTGACTGACCATTCTTGTTATAAATATTGATTTTAGGGACATGAAAGGTATTTAAAAGAAAAGACAGAGGCCTATTTACAAATACTACAAACTGTAGGATGATATATACAAAAAGCTCAAAAACTAAACATGCTTGCAAATTTTCATTCAGAAGTATTTTATTGGTACCGGGGGTTGGGACCAAAGAGAGACACACAAGTGGGAGTAGAAGCCTAATTCTTGAAAGCCCTCTTGGGATTTGAAGAATCTTATACATGTTTTTGCATATGGCCATATCATACATGTTTTACATATAGCCCCATTTTTTCCAAGGACTTTTTTATACAGCGGCCCCCTCAAGGGAGATTTCATGGGTCTGCCCTTGCCGGCATACATGCGAATAGTGACATACCCACGGTTAAAAGTTGGTTGACATTTAGGGTTGCCAACCAACCGAACAACCCTTTGTTGTCGGTATATTTTAATGTTTGGTCCAATTTCTTTCATGGAACTAAGTGCAATCTGTTCTTGTAAAATAGGTTTGCAATGGAGGGATACTAAAGAGATGAGAGGTCAAGGATAGAAGGTGGATGGAACTTTCACTTTTTTACGATTTAATTAACTAGCTTGGATAGGGAGATGGCTTGGATTCAATTTTCGCTAAAGGAGAAATTATTTGAGGGCTATTTGTGGATCTTCACCTCTATTTTTTTTTTAAGTTTAACCACTTCTATATTTCTTAGAATTCATAGGAATTCAATTCAATGCAAAACAGAGCCCAAAATGGCGTTGTGAGCATGGTTTAATTAACATCCCAACATGTGTTCTGGTTTGTGTTGTTCATATTTATTTGGTCCTCACATCAAATAGGACTCGACAGTGTGGTTTGGAAACCTGACTTGCTACACTTGAGTGACTCAATGGGAGATTGAGTGTGGTTGTACTTTTGATAGGCTTAATTAGACTCGACACGCTTTTAACCTGAGTTGATTATGCCAAGTTAGAGCTGAAGCTGAGTTTTTTCACATTTGGTAATAATTGATGAAATATTTTCAGCCTATTCAAATCCACTAATGTCATCCCTTTTTCCATCCAAGGGAATAATATCTGTTCTTGTTTGTCCTTAATTAATAAATCCTTTTGGGACGATGCTCTTGTCAGTTTGTGCATTGCTAACCTACAAAACCACTTAAGAGAGGTACTAACTAGAGAACAGGTAACAGTGGGCAAATCTCCATGGAAATCTTCCGAACATTTGTTTATAATATCTAACCTGGCATCTTCTTCTTCTTTTCTTTTCTTTTTTTTTTTTTTCTGTCGTCGTCGCCGTGGAACATGAAAATATCCATAAAGATATTTTTTTAGCCATCTATTTTATACTCTCCCCAACATTTGTGAACTCGTTTTTTTCTTTTCTTCTCATGGGTCCCGGGAGCTGGGATACGAGAGAGACCACACATGTGGAAAGAGAGCATACACATATAGGAAGATGGCCCATCGCATGGGAAGAGAATCCGTACACGCCGAAAGAGTTCACTCAAATAGATAGAAAATGTACAATACATCAAGGAATCGAACCCTGACCAGTTGACCAAGAGATGAAGTTGCTAACCAAGCAACCCTTGGTTCTTGCAGGCTTCTACTTGTAGTGCTGCATGATGGGCTTCACTTCTCTAATTAAATCATAAAATGATGGCCAAGATAAAAGCTAGCGAACAGCTTACAATTATATATATCCACAAATCTCACATATATCGCGGGAATCAAATGGGGAAAAAGCCTAGAAAAAACCATATAAAATTTGAAAATTAATGATTTTTCACACGTTCCCCTTCCCCAAGGTTTCTGCTTTTTACATTCAGCCACCCCCAATTAATGAAAATTTCCTGGGTCAGCCCCGGGCTCTACCCACATTTTTTTTTTTTTTTTTTAGCTTGAACTCTACCCATATGTTTCAGTGTCATACTTTACAAAAGTTTTCATCGGGTTGAAAATGGCTCTGTTTTTGGTAGCAAAGAAATGAAATGGAAAAACACAAATGGAGAACTGGAAAAGTCAATGACGATTAATTCCATTATTAATGCCCTAACTTGTTATATTTTACATGTGCTAGAAATGGATCCTCCTAATGAACCACATGGACCACACCCCACCGAAGATAATGCTAACTAGGCCATTGTCAAAATAAAAAGTCTACATGAACTAACTCATAGACCGACCCTATATCCATGGGTATACCATGGGGTCAGTCTGCCATGAGTTAGTCCATGTAGCAGGACTCTTATCAAAACTAGGCAACTGAGAGATTGGTAGGTATCATTTACTGATATAGACAGCAAGAATAGAGCAATAGAGCTGTTTTCACTTTTAAGTTTCGTAAGGAGTTTGATGTAATTCTATTCTTCCGTAGGGTGCGTAGAGTTTACAACATTTCATATGCACCCCGACATGCATAGGTGCAAATGATTAGGGCCCGTTTGGTAATTTTACTTTCAAAATTAAGTGAAATGAAGTGAAGTAAAGAGAGGGAATAAAATATAATTGGGTTCGGATGATATTTTATTTTTAATTGTTTGGTATGAAATTTTTTTGACTTTTTTTATATACTAAAGTGAAGTTCCTTTTGTCTTTCAGTGATAAAAGGTGTTTGCCTTTTTACTTTTTTTTGAAAAAGATAGAGAGAAACTTGAATCAAAGTATTTTTAATATGACCTGTTGTCTGGAAAATGAAGGCTTTACTTAACTTTTATTTTACGGTAAAATTACCGAACGAGATTTCCACTAAAAGCTGTTGATTTATGGTCAGCAAATCAAATCTTTCCACCAAAGGAGAGTCCACAGTCAAAATGATTAAGATCAAAAGCTAATTAATTACTATGCAAGAGGCCATTTGATATTATCACCTTTATGTTTGTTTAGAAGAAATTAAGTATATAATAATAATAATCTCTAATTGCATATATTGTACAAAATATATGTACAACCCCCCGAGTTTAAAAGAAATTAAATATATAATAACAGTTTATTATTATTATTATTATTATTATTATTATTATTATTATTATTATTATTATTATTATTATTATTTCTTAAAACCTCCTTTTTTAAACTCTGCCATTTAAAACCTGCTAACATTACATAGGACAATGTATATAAAATCGAAAAAAAAAATTTGAATAACAAAGCAAAGCAAAGATTGAATAACAAACAGACCCACTTAAGAAAAATTCACACCCAGTAGTACAGCATGATAATTTTCTTATTACAAAACACAGCATGACCAATAAAACATACATTACATACTATACTAGCCATGCACCTAGATATGGGAGATAGGTACCCAATACAAACAGAAGAACAACTTTATTTCTACTCTAATAAAGTAGGAGGAATTGAAATCAAGATCTCTCAATCTTAACTTCCAGTGTTCAGGAGATCAATGCTCACACCACCAACAGTAACCTTCCCTAAACGTGGGACCAAGGACACCACCAGCTTCTCAGCCCCCTCCGCATCAATATCCTCCAGCAAGTAGTTGATACCAAGCTTGAGCTTAGACTTCTTGGTCTTGGTCGCACCTGTATCCTTCCCACTGCCATGGTGGGGCAGCTTCACAAAGCTGCCTGCAAACTCACCAAGGCTCGGGGCGACTAGGTTACCCTCATAGGGGGTGGTGATGTAGACGTCGAACCTAGATGGCTCAAAGATGGGTGCCTGTATGCCACTGATGATAAGGACCTCCACAGCATCCTCCTTCTCGGTCTTGGATCTTGACTTCTTGGGCCGGGTCACCAGGACCCTGATGGTGGCCTTGTCAAGGGTCTTCGGCTCGGACCCGAATTCGCTTACTGTGATCAAGGCCAGTGTCTTGGCCTTGGCCTTAACCTTGACCAGTTTCTTGCGGATACCCAGCTCGGCCCATGGCAGCTCCACTTCTTCGTAGGCGTATTTCAGTTTGATGGGGTTGAAGCAGTCCTTCAACTGTGCCACCCACAAATGTTCAAATATCATCCACAGCAAATTGTACGTCTTTAATTGTTTAATTCATTCGTCTAACTACTTTAAAGGATGACCGTTCGTTCTTGATCAAGATCCGACCTTTTAAATTTTAATTTTCAACGAAAAAACTATTGATTAGTATTAAAAAAGTTTGAAATCATTGTCCACCTGCAAATGGATCCTAGGCGAATAACATGAAAATCATCCACTTGTATTTTACTTTTAATTTTAGATTCGTTGGGACCCTTTTTTTTTTATCTTTATGAATCAAAAAGAGGAACTTTCTTGACTAGCTATTGCTTGGGCAGGTGAGGTCTTTGTCTTCTATAGTGGGCTTGGTGGCATCAATTAGGCATCTTCTTCAGTGATCCACTAGAAAAACAAAAAAAGGACAAATACAATGTATGACTTTGGTGTGGAAAGAGAAAAAGGAAAACCAAACCTATGATGTAGAACACTTATTAATATAATGTCACTGGACTACTACCTTCACTTTCACCAGTTGTTTGTTCTCATCTACAAAGAGGAAGGAGGCATTGAGCCAGTCATCATCCTTGAACTCGGTCTTGTTGCCCCTCATGGCCCTGTAAATTTGCCACATCCGATCCACGTTCGAGTGGTGGCAGTAGAAGATAGGGTCTCGGCCCGCCGAGTAAAAGTTGCCCATATCCATGTAAGGGACCGAGTCTGGCCCGGTCCACTGGTGCACCCCATTGTGTATGATCTCAAGCCTTCCTGATGAGGTGTCCGTGTCTGTCTCAGTTGCCTCCCCAGCCCTTATTGGATCCCCCATGAACAGCTCGGGCAGGGTCATGCTCTCCTTGTACGTCTTGCTCAGCTCCAATAGGTTTTGATTAACAACCTGTACAAACAATCACATACAACATGCTGTTTAGCTACTTCTTTGACAGGAAATTGAAATCTTTTCTACCTAGGCCTTCTAGTTCAAATTTTCTCTTTTCCATATGAAAAAGTGTGGCATCAAATAAGAGAAAAGTATGCTAAATGGAAAATCATTAGATTTTTCACTCTCATCGTAAAAATACTCTTGTTGTACAAAAAGTTGTCCCCATGATACACAACACCAAAAGAAGAAGAAATGAGAAAGTGTTCTAATACTTTTTACACATGCATTTAACTAAAAGTCATAGTTAATATTAAAGGGTCACATAAAGCACTCACACTCATTCTTAATTAACCACATTTTTTTTAAAGAAAAATGTCTTAGTCCTACACCTAACCTCACAAGAGACCATGTTAGCACACATCACTTCTTTAGAAAAAGAAAACACTAAAGACATGGATCATCTATACTTCTTATGAGGCATGGATTATCTATACTTCCATGTCTATTAATGATTTTTGTTTTCAAAAGCTCCAAATTAAGACAGTATCAAAGATCACCTCTTGCACTGCTTCCTCTGTGGATGGGACGGTGTCACCATAGGCATACTTGTAGTCGAGCACCGCCGGCGGGTAGTGGCTAAGGTTACGATTCTCATCGTAGAGCGACGAGGTGGTGTCGACGAATATGCTTGGTGTGTACATCCCATCTGGGGTGTCCCAATTCCAGTAAGGGAGCGCGAAGCTATCGTCGCCGATGAGGCTCCCCAGAATTCTCTCATAGAAATGGAGGTACCAGCGGTGCCACGGCAAGAACAGCCAGCTGAAGTGCACCTGCAGCCGGACACTGTCGTAGCCAACCTGGTCATAGGCGCCGTTGCAGTACTGGCAATGGACATTGGCCTGCTGCATCCACCCTCTCGGGTCACTCGGATCCTTGGTAGTCAGTTCCCGCATCTTGGCAATTGCCTCCTTATACTTCTCAATCTCCTCCTTCTCCAGCAAATGAGCTGGGCGGCGAAGCCGCAGCGGCTTTGATGATACCGGGAACTGATAGTCAATAGGTACAGTGTCACTAGAGTAAGGAGGGCAGCATTGGACATTGCCGACACCGGTGCCGCCGTCGGCAAGGTGGCATTTGGAGAGGTCTGGTGGAGCTACTGGCGCTCCAAGCGCAATGTTCTCCCGGCCTGGGAGGCTGGTTGCACCATAGAGGCCTCCTAGGCCTAGGAGAACATTGCGCCTGTCCAACCGGAGAGGAGACCCGGATCCGGATCCGGATCCGGATACTCCTCTCTTGGTGGAAGTATCAGTAGTATTAGTAGTATTAGGGGTGTTGTTGTTACTGCTGGTACCATTGCAAGATGTGTGGAAGCGCCTTGTGGGGGCAATGTAGGTTGGAGATGGTTGATGGGGCTTTCTGGGGTGGTGGAGGGGAGAGGTTTGGGTGGTGGAAAGGAAGGAAAGAGATGCCATGGTCACCAAATGAGTCTTTTTAGGACTGGGTGTGGAGACTAGGGTGATATGAGCTCTTTATATAGACTATAGAGGTTGTGAGAGGGAGGGCTCTCTCTCTTCCTTCTTTTGTTTTTGTAGTAGTAATTGGAGGAAGGGTATGGGTGGGAATGGGGACATTGGTTTATGTTTCACGGGGATCCATTCATGCATATAAGAAAGGGGGTGGATGAAAGAGATCTCATCCGCTCCCTTATCTGTCACCCCCTGTTTGGTGTTTGGTCCAAACAGGGGATCCGGTTCCATAAGAAAATGAGGGAAAGGGAGATCTCCGCCCACGTGGCACATATGTTCTGACTCTAGAGATGGCAATGGGTACCCGTTTAACTAGAGTCGATCCATATACCCCACCCACATAAGTAGGGCACTGACTACTGATGCTTATCATGTCGAGGGGTAATAAAAGTGTCCTATGGTTGTTCAAATGCAACCATTGATGCAGCTGGAGCTTATAAAACTCAAAACTAGGCAATTAAATGTGTCATATTGTATAGGCCTGGAGTCAAATTTTAGTCTAATATTATAAGCTGAGATCATCATCAGAATTTATTATTTTTTTAAAAAAATAAGGCAACTGTATTTGTATTAAGAAACAAAAAAGATTTACACGAGCTGGAAGCCAGCCCCAATGTATATCAGTAAACAAAGAGGCCCACAAAAAAACAAGGGAGTGCTATACAAAACATGATCAAACAAAAGATATATACATGAGAAGAGGTGGAACTAAGGGGTCGTTTGTCTACACCCATTTACACATGTAAATGGTAAATATGTGTAACATTTACGTATCAATCATGTTTGTCTACAATTATTTACACATCTTATGTGTAAATGGTGTGAAAATGAGTCCATTTTCACACCAAGATTTGAACACCTGTTGACGTGCGCTTTCGAAAAGTACCCGTTGGAGGCCGACGGTTTGGTGTTGGGGCATTTCCGTGCAATAGGTTCCGGGTTGGAAACCCCCCTCAATGCATTAGAAAAATAATAATAAAAGAGTTCTCAAAGTTTGCGCATTTCCGTGAAAGAGGTTCCATGTTCGAAACCCCCCTCCAATACATTAGAAAAATGATAATAAAAATAATAATAAAAGAGGTCTCAAATCAGATGATTTTAAGGGATAAGATTTGTAAGACAAAAAACATATTAGAAGATTAAAGTGGCTCCAATGATTTTTAGGGACAAAATATGTAGGACAAAATACATATTGATAATAAGAATTTTAAGGGACAATCTATAAGATAAATATCTCTAATGATTTTTCTATATCAACTTTTAACTAGTTAATTACTTTATTATTTTAGTTTTCTTCCAATATCTCAGTAATTTTTCTAAAGTTATTTATTATTGCAATACTTTAAAAATCTTTAAACATGTATATATGAATGTAAAAGAGAAGGAAGAATGTATTTTATATAGCATTATGACATCATTCAAAAATAAATATTAGCATAAAGCATATGAGATGCATGGGTTAAGTTTTATGCAAATTGAATAATGAATTAAGATCAATATTGAATTGAATATCAATTAATAAAAATATTAATAATAATACTATTTGCTTAACCATCAGAATATAAATTTATATTTAATTAACCAAACATGTTAGAATGTATTTTTGTGAAGGTGATCACTAATAGAAATGTATTTTTTTTTAAAAGTATATGTCATGTCGAAAGACATGTTCTTTTTTAAGGATCTAAAATGCAAATGAGAATTTTGATATAAAATGGACCTTTTTGTCTCCTTTTCAAATCATTATATTAGAATTTAATTTAATGAATAATAATTATCATTTACAAAATCTTTTAATGCATTTACACATATCATTGAAACAAATACGGTAAAACAAATCACATATGTAAATGATGCGAAAATAGTGTTACTAGACAAACGTTGTAAAAAAAACCGCATGTGTAAACGTTACATTTAAATATTCATCATTTACATGTGTAAATTATATTTATATATCCCATGCGTAAAAGATAAAGGACCCTTAAAGAAATTTGAAATCCCAAACGGTTAAAGATCAACTGAATAGGATTGCTGCTGAACTTTTTTCTTAGTTAATTTGTCATGCAGTTTGGTATCCATGAAATCAAACCTAGGGTTGAATATTGAAAACAGGAAAAATAAATGCACATGTTGGATTACTATATTACATTTTTACTGTGAGTTTCACGGGGTGAGCTGCGGGTAACATCTTGGTTTTTGTCATGTAGCTCGGTACCCATGAAGTCAAACCTAGGGTTGAAATAGGGTTGCAAACGGGACGGTTCCGGATCGGAACCATATTGGACCCGGACCCGGACCCGTTTTTAAATAACGGCTCCGGTTCCGGAACCGATTTTGGCTCGGAACCGATTTTCTTGGTTCCAGACCCGGTTCCAATAGAAAAACCCGGATCCGGTTCCGGAACCGGGTACACCTAAAGGACTAGAATCTAGTTCCAAAATCAATTTTAATTTCTCTTTATTCTCATTTTTTTTCTTAAAATAAGCATATTGTTCAATTTATAACAGTGCATTAAGTCTATTACTTCCAGTATTATACATAAAAACGTAAAAAAAAGTTTATTTTGAGGTACAAATTTGCAATACTAAAGACTCATATGCTGGGTGTCGGGTCCATGGGTCGAAACACATATGGACTCAGAACCGGACCCGTTTATCAATCGGAACTCAAATTAGGTTCCGGACCTGGACCCGTTTATGAATTTGAACCTAAAATAGATTCCGAACCCGGTTTTTTGCGGGTCGGAACTTTCGGGTAATCGGAGAATCTGATACCCGTTTGCAACCCTAGGTTGAATATTAAAAACAGGAAAAATAAATGCATATGTTGGATTACTGTATTATATCATGGGATTTTTAGCTTAAATTTTAATTAACTGATTTTATGAAGAAAAAGAAAAATGACGAGTAAGTTGTTCGTATATTTTTTCTCACGAAATTATCCATGTTGATGATATAGCCACCTGGGTTGTTGATATCGTCAATTTCCACTTACACGAAAAAACCCAAAAACTCGCTTGCAATTTATCTCCTTCCACTACAAACACAAAAAGAACATAAGCAAGATGACAAAGAATCAACTAAGGGGTGAAACAAACTCAATATTCCCCACAAAATGCAATGATTTTCATAATCGTTAATGATCTCAGAGATTGCCCTAACATTGCTTACAAAACATTAAGATTTATGAGGTTTCCCTAAACAAACGGCTCTAAGACCCCAAATTTTCACAAAGCATATCCAAATCCATCCCCTCGAAGCCACCGAAATCAAGAGAAAATCCTCATTTCGCATTTCACCTAACACCTTGTACTCTGAATTCACACCCTCAAAACTCATGACAATACACTTTAAAAAAGGGGCGAGAAATGCGTGGATCGAAACCAATTATGGGACCTACACACCTGAGGAAGATTGCAGAGACCATCTAAGGAAGACAACCGGGACACAAAATGCAATAGTTTAACAACCTTTCCATTAATTACTAGATAGAGGAAGATGAAGCAATACATACTTTTTTGCAATGGAAGCTGACGATATCGTCGCCTGATGTAGTTTTGTAAAACAAATGCACGAACAACTCTCTCGCCATTTTATGATTTTTCTTCATACAACCATTGAATTAAAATTTAAAATTAATCTTTTCGTAAATATCCCTTGTACTATTACTATGAGTTTCAAAGGGTGAGCTGCACTAATTACCATGGCTATGCAACGTGAACGTGGGCTGCCCTGTAAGTATTACGGCCCACCCCAAATATAGAAACACGGACTTTACTCAATTGGGCCGGGCTTTCTGTCAGTCGTTCACACTTTCTATCACTCATTTGGGCTTTCTAATCACTTGTTTGGGTAAATAAATCACTAGAATACATGTATTAATTAGTTTTTTGGATAGGAAAGAGTGGGCTTCGGGCTTTCAATTACTTGATACAAGACCGAACCATATGTTAACGGGCCAAAGTATTATATCTAGGCCGAACCCGAGTACTAAAAATCAAGCCCAAAACCCAGTCCAAAGCGAGCTAGGCCTAAGTATTGGAATTCAAACAGGATCGAAATTATATTCACCGTTCGAAAACCCAACAGCACTGATTTCAATTAAAGTGGATATGCAATGATCCTCGGATCTTTTGTTCTGAGGATTCGGATAGTTACATTCACATATTAAAAAGATATGTATAGGTATTAAGGGCCTTAAATGGCTTTAGTTATATAAATACTTTTGAGAATCTACTTAGTTTTAATCATATGCCACTTACTTTTATTTCATTATTTCTCAAATTATACAAAAAAAAGGTTTTTTTGGAAGGTCTTTTATACAATTATGCTAATGCAATGTACATCTTATATCAACTTCAGTTTCGAAACTGAATTTTTTTTTTTTTTTCATTTAAGTTGGTGCTGGATTCAATTACAACATGTAGGTTTCGTGTTGGATTTGAATTAAGTTCAGAAAATAGATTTATGAAATAGATTCGGTCTGGGTCTACTACTGTGTTTCTTCCTCGAATCTCGCTAATTTATTAAGGGTGTTCATGGGCTAGGCTAAGGTATATCAAGGCCCGACTTGACTTTAGAAACACTGGACCAGGCCCGGTCCAAGCCCGACATGGGTTGTTAAAGTAAGGCCTGAGCAGGCCCATTTAATCAATCGGGCCGGGCCAAACCGGGTTTTTTTAATATCAACTTTGTGAGCATTTGAGCAATTGTTTGGTCTAATTAAATTAATTTAAAAGCATTCCTTACATGGGCCGGTCTTTTGAGCTTTCTATCACTTAAAAGCCTGCTCCAATTCTTAAATGGGCCCTAATTACATATCCAAGCCAGGCTCGGCAAATGAGCGTCCCTATCATTTATGCCCCTAATCCATTACCCATCCACAAAAATAGGGTGTTGGTTCTTAGGGAATAAATAAAAAGAAGATCTTCAAAAAGGTATAAGAATTTTGGTTCAGTTTCAAAATGTACATGAAGATTTAAATATTTTAAAAAGGTATAAATTTTTCCAAAATCCTTTCAATCAAGTCTATTCATAAAATTTTTTGAGAAATGACAGAATTATTATGAGATATGGATCTTGGGTGGATGCCCACTTAAGATGAGTTACGGTTAGAATTAGATTTCATCTCTTATGAGGTTACTTTACCTATAAATAGACTTCTCCCCTGTATTTACTCAATTAATGAGATAATATAAAACTCTCTCTTCTCCTTCTAATCTTCTTTTTCTTTATCTCATTTTTTATAATATCATTATTAGCACGAAAAAAAATTCAAGACAAAAGCCTTCCTCAACTTGCGTGCGATCGCTGCAATCTGATACAATCTGTTTGGGTGTGAGATCGCTGCCGTCTCGCTGTTTGCAATCAAAGGCTATAGGAACAATAAGGCACGATTCCAAATAAGGCATTTACTTAAACATGGCACCATTTACAAGTTTTTTTTTTTTCTTGGTATGGCACAATTGCAGGCAGTTTTTTTTTTTTTTTCTTTCTTCCATTTTCATTTCATTTGGCATACCACTTGTCAAGAGAATAGAGTTCTCTCACACAAGAGGAGAATACGTTTAAAAACAGGAAAAATAAATGCACATGTTGGATTGCCATATTATATTATTACTGTGAGTATCACAGGGTGAGCTCCGGTTAACATCTTGGTTTTGTCATGTAGGTTGGTACCCATGAAATCAAACCTAGGGTTGAATATTAAAAACAGGAAAAGTAAATGCACATGTTGGATTACTATATTATATTATGGGATTTTTACTAAAAATTAAGCTTAAGTCTTAATTAAACAATTTATGAAGAAAAAGTAAAATGAGGAGTAAGCTATTCGTATAATTTTTTTGGACAAAATTACACCAGTTGATGATATCGTCAACCCAATTGATGATATTGCCAACTGGGTTGATGATATTGTCGATGTCCCTTGCTTGGAAAAACTCAAAACCCCCTTGCACTTTATCTCCTTCCACTACAAACACAAAAAGAACATAAGCAAGATGACATAATCAAGTAAGGGGTGAAACAAACTCAATCTTCCCCACATCAACTAAGGGGAGCATACCCAAATCCATCCCCTCAAAGCCACTGACTAAATCGAGAGAAAGTCCTTATTTCGGCATTTCACCGAACACCTTGTTTTCCAAAATCACACACTCGAAACTCATGAGAATACACTTTAAAAAGGGATTGAGAAATGTGTGGAAACCAAATATGGGACCCACGAAGATTGTCGAGACCACCTAAGGAAGACAATCTGGATACAAAATGCAATAGTTTTCACAACCTTTCCATCACTGGATAGAGGAAGATGAAACAACATATAGATTTTTGCAATGGAAGTTGACAATATCGTCAACCAAGTAAAGATATCGTCAACTGGGGTAATTTTGTAAAAAAAAAATGCACGAACAACTCTCTCGTCATTTTATGATTTTTCTTCATAAAACCGTTGAATTAAGATTTAAAATTAGTTTTTTCGTAAATATCCCTTATATTATTACTGTGAGTTTCACAAGGTGAGCTGCACTAATTACCATGGCTATGCAACGTGGGCTTTCAGTGCATTGTCCTGTAAGTATTGAGGCCCACCCCATATATAGAAACAAGGACTTTGGTCAATTGGGCCGGGCTTTCTGTCAGTCGTTTGCACTTTCTATCACTCATTTGGGCTTTCTAATCAATTGTTTGGGTAAATAAATCACTATGATACATGTATTAGTTATTTGGACAGGGAAGACCGGGCTTCGGGCTTTCAATTACTTGATAAAAGACGGGCCCATATGTTAACAGGCCAAAATATTATATACAAGCCGAACCAACGCCACTGATTTCAATTAAAGTGGACATGCAATGATCCTCGGATCTTTTGTTCTGAGGATTCGGATAATTTATACATTCACATATTAAAAAGATATGTATAGGTATTAAGGGCCTTAAATGGCTTTAGTTATATAAATACTTTTGAGAATCTACTTAGTTTTAATCATATATCACTTACTTTTATTTCATTATTTCTCAAATTATACAAAAAAAAGAGGTTTTTTTGAAAGGTCTTTTATACAATTATGCTAATGCAATGTACATCTTATATCAACTTCAGTTTCGAAACTGAATTTTTTTTTTGTTATTTAAGTTGGTGCTGGATTCAAATACAACATGTAGGTTTCGTGTTGGATTCGAATTCAGTTCAAAAACTAGATTTATGAAACAGATTTGGTCTGGGTCCACTGTGTTTCTTTCCCGAATCAGGCTAATTTATCAAGGTGTTCATGGGCCGGGTTAGGCTAAGGTATATCATATCAAGGCCCGACCTAACTTTAACAAACACTGGACCAGGCCCAGCCCAAGCCTGAAGTGAGTTGTTAAAGTAAGGCCTGAGCGGGCCCATTTAAACAATCGGGCTGGGCCAAACCGTTTTTTTTTTTTTTTTAATATCAGCTTTGTGAGCGTTTGAGCAATTTTTTAGACTAATTAAATTAATTTAAATGCATTCCTTATACGGGCCGGGCTGGGCCAGGCTTTGAGGTTTCTATCACTTAATCTAAGCGCCCGACCCAATTCTTAAATGGGCCCTAATTACATATCCAAGCCCGGCCCGGCCCGGCCCGGCCCATGAGCATCCCTATCATTTATGTCCCTAATCCATAACCCATCCACAAAAATAGGGTGTTTGTTCATAAAAAGAAAATCTTCAATTACGTTGGAAAATTAATAATAATCTCTCCAAATTTAATAAAACTATTTGGGATTGAATGCTTTTTGTTGAGTTTTTTTTTTTTTTTTTTTTAAAGGCAGATTGTATTAGAAGGGAGGGGAAAGGTGGTTAAAAAAAAAAAGCCCCAAAAACAGAGAAGCAACACCAAGAGGCAAAAGAGAGCTCACCAAAATAAATAAATAAATAAATAAAAAACTATAGTTAATGACAATGGAGTCAATACTCCCAAAAATTTTGAATAAAGGGTGTCGCTGTTTGCTGAACTTTTTTGACCAATGAGAGTCTGGAGGTGATATTTGAAGGACAAATCTGGTTCTTCACAGAGAGGAAAATTTCTAATTAAAGATGACTTCATTTCTAGATATCCATATAATATAGTATAGGCAGTGGAGAAGAAGATAACTCCCAAGGACCAAACAATCAAGATGATTTCTATGTTGGGGATGTACAACCAAAGTCCCACATCGGCTAGAATTGGGAAAGATCATGGGCACTTAAGTTGGACTAAGTACTCCATTGGTATGAGGCATTTTGGGTATAACCCAAAAACAAATCCATTAGGGCTTAGGCCCAAAGTGGACAATATCATATCAATGTGGAGTTCGTGGTGGTTCAATGTCCCAACAAGTGGTATCAGAGCCCAAGCCTAGACTTAGTGAATGGAACTTCATCATCAATTATTGGAAGTGCATATGCCACCAAGTCAGTAAACCTAACAGGTTTTCGTATCTCTCTTTTTTATCTACTAGCTGCAATAGATTCTGGCTGCTGTGGGGACTCCTGAACTGGAGTCTCCTCCTCATCCGAGCCTGAGTCCTCTCCATCTAAATTATCTCCAAGACTATCAACTGTCTGAACAGTCTTCACTGGAACCACTGGAGCCTCAAACTCCACCTGCTGCGAAGTACCCATTTTTATACTCTCCTCTTGAGAGTTCTTTTGCTTCTTTTGTTTTAACATCACCGACTCATCAAAAGTAACATGCTAAGAATAGTTTTCTTTGATTCGGGACACCAAAGTCTATATCCCTTTATACCTGTGTTAAAGCCCAAGAATATAGCATTCTTGGCTCTAGGATCTAATTTAGTTTTATTTACATGAAAATATGCAGGACAACCAAATACATGTAAGAAATCATAATCTGTAGCAGGTTTTCTAGACCATACCTCTATGGGAGTTTTTCCACCATTCGCAGTTGCAGGTAATCTGTTGATGAGATGACATGCATAAGTCACCGCTTCAGCCCAGAATGCCTTGCCCAATCCAGCATTGGACAACATACATCGAACCTTCTCCAGTAAGGTACGATTAATCTGTTCTGCCACTCCATTATGTTATGGCGTGCCTTTTACTGTAAAGTGTCTGACTATCCCTTCGTCCTGACATACTTGGTGAAATGGATCAGACATGTACTCACCACTATTGTCTGACCTGAGCCTTTTGATTTTCTTACCAGTCTGAGTCTCTATCATCTTTTTCCACTTAAGGAACACATTCAGGACTTCCATGATGGAGTCATCTGAACTCATTTGGAGGCAGAGACTGTTCCATAATTATGGAGTCATTAGGACTCTCATCTTGAAGCTGAGGCTGTTATGCTATTATGGAGTCATTAGGACTCATTTGGAGGCAGAGATTGCTATTATTGCGGAGTTGTTGGGGCTCACTTGGAAGCAGATATTTTTTCTGCAATTATGGAGTCATCGGGACTCATTTTGAAGCTGATGATGTTTTGCTATTATGGAGTCATTAGGACTCATTTGGAGGCAGAGAATGCTACTATTGTGGAGTCATCGGGGCTCGTTCGGAAGCAGATATTTTTTCTGCAATTATGGAGTTATCAGAACTAATTTGGATGCAGCGAGTGTTTAGCAATTACGGAGTCATCAAGACTCGTTTAGAAGCAGCAGTTGTTCTGCAATTGTGGAGTCATCCGGACTTATTTGGAGCAAATGTTGTTATGCAATTATGGAGTCATCAAGACTCCTTTGGCAGCAGCAGTTGTTCTACGATTGTGAAGTCATCAAAGACTCATTCGGAAGCATAAGTTATTCTGCATGCAAGTCAGGACAGTTTGATCGCTGGTTGTGAGTAATTTTTTGAATCACTCAGATTTGTCAAAGATTCGAGCATCGTGTTCAAGGCGGAGATTTGTTGGGCATGCGGGCTTGGGTTTGGCTTATTTTGTAGGTCCAACCCTTTTGTATTGATGTTGATGGGTAGTTTGGACTTGATGAACATCTTGAGTTTAAGAACCTTCAGGTGCATGGCGCCTAAGGGCTCATTTTTAGGCAGTTTTGATTTGGTTACTTAGTATGGATGGCGAATGTTCACCAAGGTGGAGAATTGCTGATAATTGGCTCAATTCAGCCATACTCTCCCAGACACCATTGTTGACTTACTGGCTTCCTACATGGCACTGATTGCAACCCCTTTGTTTGACTTTGATGAAGAACTTCACATAGCACTTGTCAGGTGGTGCACGGGCTGCATGTGATGTTGTCTCCCTTAGAACTCATATAAAAGGAGGGAGGCTATGGAGTGGAAGAAGTGGGAAAGAAGAAAGGATAGAAGAGAGGATAAGAAAATGTAGTCCCTTTTGCAGTAGTGGTGTTTCGTACACCACATAAGAGAATGAGTGAGGTTTTGAGTGAACAGTCTTTGAATGGTGGTCATCCAAGGGGGAGTGTTATGAGACATGGATCTTGGGTGGATGCCTATTTAAGATGAGTTAGGGTTAGAATTAGGGTTTCTCTCTTATGAGGTTACTTTGCCTATAACAGGCTTCTCCCTTATATTTGTACACACATATAATGAGATAATAGAAAAGCTCTTTCTTCTTCCTCTAATCCTCTTTCTCTTGGTTTCTCTCTTTTCTAACAGTATTCATTTTGTTGTGTTTTTGGAATATGAATTTTACTCATTGCAACTCAACTCCCTCTCTTTCTTTTGCGGAGTCATTATTATTGTCTCTCTTTTTATAGATGAAAATTTGTTTCATCGTGCCAGTACAACCATGGTTGAGTAGTGTTGGCACCTTGGTAACTAAGGGTGTTTATGGGCTGGGCCACTTTGAGCCCGATCTCGACCAAGCCCACTTTAGGCCGGGCTTGGATTAAGTGAAAGAAAACCCAAAGCCCGGTCCGGCTAGGACCTTATAAGGAGTGCATGTAATTTAATTTAATTAGACCAAAGATTTGTTAGAAAGCCCACGAAATTGGTCAAAAGCTCTATTCAGTCCATCCTGGTTGACTAAATGGGCATACTCGGGCTTGACTTTTATGGCCCATATGTTATACTTGAGCACGTGTTATATTTCATTATATGCATTGATTATACCGTCAATTCTCTATTCGTAAACTACACTTCACACCGTTTTCCATTACACTCTGAGTTCTTTATCCTTATTACCGAGGTACTAACCATACAGGTACAACTGGGATTAGGTATAGCCTTATTCCCTATTTGTCATTATATTGTATTGTAATCTAAACATACCTATTTGATTGGCTCTATGAGCCTAATCCAATCCTTAGTGCTTTCAGGTGCCTTCCCTGTTTATTTGCCTGTCATTTTGCTTGGCGGCAGTTTCATTGCCATAGAGTGCGGAGGGTGATGTAGTTGGTGCATTAAGAGACCTCCACCTAGAGTTTGTTATTTCTTTTATGTTACTTGTAACTGGCTTAGATTTTTATTAGTTTAATTTTGGAAAGTACTTTTGTAACCCTAAAAGTGAAACAAGATTATAGGGCATTGCTCATTTAATTTACTTGGTCATATGAGATTCACAATTACTTATTCTATGGATCTACATGTAAAGTGATGGAAACTCACACGTGCGAGAAAAATAAACACGACTCATACATATGAGATAATAAAACTCATATATACAAAGAGAAATGAATTAACAGGGTCTAACTCAAGACCTCCCAACGAGAACCAGGTGGCAAGGAGCCGCGTGAACAAGAGTTAGTTGCAAATTGGCATGTGAACCGAGCTTTTTCCAGTTTTTATATAATCATAGTGAGTCCAGCTACTCTACTTTAATATCCCTCTGCCTCGTTGAGGCTGGGCCATTTACAGTTATTGAAGAATAAAAGATAAAAGCACCTTTTATAATAGAAAACAAAAGAGATAAATCTTGCACAGATGCCATTGTAGTTGACCATCCAATCCATTAAAGGAGATGTGCCTTCTCCATTGAATATCCATTGAATGCCTTTGTAGGAATGCTTGACCAGTTTAAGGAAATTAAATAGGGATCATAATAAGCCCAGATTTGGTGAGTCAAGTTAAACCAAAATTGGACCAACCTCATACATCTTGCACTTTGTGATGGGTTTGAGATTACCTGGTACAAAGGTCCCTATTGTTGAGGACCGGGCTCCTTCTAAGGGAAGTATTGGTAAGTATTTATATTGATTCTACTAAGGTGATAGCTAAGTAAATTTAATATGATATAAGAGGCAATTGCAAAGGAATGACCATGCGTTAAAAAAGATGTAGGCAGCCAAAAGTGTGCTGTTGGGGTTTCTCTTGAGTGGAAGTGTTGAGAAGTGAACTTCACGTAAAAGGAGTATTGAAAATTATTTATGCCGCCTCAAGTAATGCCTCCAGGTTTTTGATTGAATCTTGGAACAAGAGAGTACCATGAGAAGATGGCTTTTCCAATACACTCGGTGTGAATGGAAGATTCCACATACACCTCGGTAAGAAGGCTCACCTGGGCCCTACTTTGGCATGAGTTTGGAGGGCATCTCTTCGTATTTGTGTATAAGATATAGGCCGTATCTCATCATCCTAACCCCTATATAACATAAGTTTCAGCCATTTAAAAGTTGACCGGACGGTACAAATCATTTGGATGGGTGTAAAAAATGAGACATATAGTGCGGAGGAGTCCCATGTACATGTGGTCCATTTCTATCAGCCATGAGATGGGCTCACTATGAGCCATGAGATGTGCATAAGATCAGGGTTGGACTCCAGGTACAAGCACGTGAGTGCAATCACACCCATCAAACCGGAGTGTGCTATTGCGCTTCCAAAACCTATATAAAAATTCTAGATATACTTCAAAAAAAAACCTATAAAACTCGTGGATCCACCCTCAAAATCTATATGAAAATCTTAAATCTTCCCCCAAAACCAAACTACCTATCACCCCTCAAACGAAAATGCCGGGTCCACTAATTAGGTATAGCAGAGTCCGGCCCATTACAGATTTAGGTCGTTACACACATGCCGTTTGAGTGGACCATCCAATCCCTGAAAGGAAATGTGCATTGAACTATTGAAAATCCATCCAATAGAAACCTTTTTAGGTAGGAATTTCTTGAACTGGGGATCGCAATGACCAAACGGACATGGATAAAGTACATAAAAAATGACCGTTGGATTCACTTTCCCAAACATCAATGCTCAAATGTACAGGTTAATTAACAGACCCAACCAATTTATGAGTGGGTTCAAAATTCTAAGCCTAACAATACATTTAATTTATAAGTTGGTTTGGTAGGTCATACTTTATTAAGTTGGGCTCCATTTAGTTGATAGGACAAATAGTAAGATTTCTATTTGAAAGGAGGTCTGGCATTATGATTACCTTCTCTATGGATGGTATTTGGCATGTGAACTTAGGTTTTGTAGCCTTAGAAAAAAATGAATCCATCTACTTAGATATCCCTTGGCTTCTACTCTCTGCCCATTAGGGCCATTACTGTTATTTATGTGAAAAAAGACAAAAGCACGTTTTTTAATAAAATATATATATATATATATATATGAGCAATGGGGAGTGTCCCCCACTCTATAGTGATGGAAAGATGCATATGAACATTCTTTCCTACAAAAAATCAGCCCAAATTGTGGTTTCTATCATCTCCATCTGGGCACCAAAAGTTTAATGGTCAACGGTCTATTCGGATTGGTACATAGTCGATCCAACGGTCTAGTAAATTCGGATTTGACCAAAAGTTGGTGAGCTTGTGCAATTTAACGGGGTCGTGTGTTTGGTCCATTTGGATGGATCAAGGATGGGCCCTAGAAGCGTTAGCTTACGGAATCATATTATAAGCTTAAGCTTAGAAGAGCCTTCCTATATATATATATATATATATATATATATATATAGCTTTACCCACACACATCTCATTGTAGTTTGACCATTGTAGTTTGACCATCCAACAATCCCTCAAAGTAAATGTGGTGCCATTCCCTATTAACTAGGAATCTTTGACCCGTTTAAGGTTTACTTTGTGCAGTGCTAACTTGCCACGGAAATGAGGCGAGACGGCCCGTTTGGGTCAAAGGCGATTTCATGATTCCGTGATCCCGGCACTTTATTTTACAGAAGTTCTCCTCTTCAGCTATCACCCGACTTTTCCATTAAAAGCAATTGTCGTGGAAGAGGAATTGCGGAAAAAATATAAGTTTTTCTTCCGCAACATTTTACACAAACGCATCATAAAAAAAACTTATCAGATAAGGTAATTCAAAAGTGAACCTAACTCACACATGTTGCACTTTGTGAAGGGTTTTGGATTATCTGATAAGAAGGCTCCAATGTGATGAACAGGTGTAATTAGGGTTGGAAATGGGTGACATCAGTTGGATGAGCTAGCATTGAGGAGGTAATGTTTGAATAACATAGCAAACATATGGGGAAACAAAGGTGGCTGGATTGTATTTCAGTGCTCCAAGACATGTACAAGCAGTCAGAGGAAAAAAGGTTGGCAGAGTAACATGCTGATTGTCTGCTCTTGGAGAATGACAACTAACATGGGATTTTCATTTTTGGATGAAACTAGGATGATGGGAGTGGACGGAAAAGACTAGGACTATACTAGACCCAAACACCACGAGGACCTGGGTAAATATATGAAATAGTATAAAATTAAGATAAGCATGATCCACACCAGTAAAGAATTGGGTTGATCAAAGGTGGGCTCCCTGTTCGAAAACCTAGAATGGACGTCAAGAAAGTAGATGTGTTGCACTAATTAGAGATACCTTTCACAGATTTGTGTCATCTATAAATAACTATGAAAAAAGATATTTGAGTATGGTGCAATGAGGCTGTTTCTAGTTGTGTGGTCTATTCTTTAACATCATGTTCACAATTACAAAAGGTGGGCTCACATCTCAGATAAAGCAGGGAGACCTAATGTTCTAATTTATAAAGGTGGGTCTTAGCCCCCATCACCCGAGAATCTTTATGAGATGATAGAGAAACATCCCTCTAATAAGCTCTCATTGATATGTTAACTAAGTACTCTATTACGAAAGAAGAACTTTTTCCAAGAAATTTTACCAAACCAACTAATTAGACCTTAATATTGACAATTCAACTTTCTTTTCTTTGTGGAGTCTTTTTTTATTTATTTTTTGCTAGATATAGGCTAATTGGCCCGGGGTAATGCTTTCAATATGAAGGCTCAGGGATCGATCCATGCAATGTATGTGATACCAATGTGTTAACACCACTCAATCATTAGTGTGTTGTCATGTGAACTCGTTATTCTAATTAATCTCTCGTTTGAAATTGAAAATTTATTTCATCTAAAAAAATATTAGTCTCGTATTTTGAACATGGATTTCAAATATGAGAAGTCAAGTCAACTCCTTTCTTTTTGTGGAATAATTATTCTAATCTCATTATATAATTGAAAAATTATTTAATCATAAAAACAATGGAGTACCAGATGAACAAGACTTATTTGACTTCTAACAAAAAAATTTAAAAAAAAAAGACTTTTTGACTTGTGAACTGAGCTTTTCCAGCAGCATTAAAAATAAAAAATAAAAAGAGTGCAGCAACTTAGATATCGATCCCCATGTCTCCATAGAGGCAGGCCCATTACGAAAACAGAAACAACATTTACAAAGGGAAAATCTAAAACTTACACACATGCGTTGCAGTTACCATCCAATCCCTAGAAGGAAATGTGCCTTGCCTACTGAAATTCCATGGAATGCCTTTCTGACCAAGAATCTTTGCCTCCACAAAACAAAAGAAAGAGAGATAGGATTCTTTGAAAAGTTTTTATGTTTAGTAGGGCTTTTTAAGTTTTTTATCTAAGCGGATGGAGGTGGACCATGTAAAATTTACCCATACTCTAAATCGAAATGACCTCATAAAGTTTTTAAAATGACACATAGGTTCTACATGGTAATTTGCAGAAGGTGGGTTCAACTACCACAATTCTAAATGTTGGTCTCGGGTTCACAATCACAAAATGTGGACGTATTGTTCCCGTGTTCTAATCCCTGTAGGTGGCCCCATGTCGTGATTTTTAAATGTGAGTCTGCGAAAAACAATTCCTACATTGGTCCTTGTTGTAATTCCTATAGGTGTGCATACATTGTAATTAATTCCTAAAAGTGAGCCCAACGTTATAATTCCGATAAGAGTGGGTTCCGTGTTCTAATTTCTAAAGATTAGTCCCATGTCGTTATATCTAAAGGTGGGCAGATGCTGTAATTTCTAACATGGGTCTCATATTTACAATCACAAAAGGCGGGACAACATTTCAATTCTTATAAAATGTGGTGGTAGTGCTCTAATTCGTAAAGGTTGGTCCCATGTTATATATCTAAAGGTGGCCCTATCCATAGAGAATTTACAAAAATGATAGAGAAACCCCCTGTAGTAAGTTCTTATCTGATTGTTTACCAAGTACTCTATCATGAAATAAGATTTTTTTTTTTTTTTTATAATTTCACCATACGAACTAATTGTAAATTAAAATTGAAGTAATAGAGCTTTTATTTTAGACTTTAACTTAATTACCTCTTCTTAGATTAGACCAGACCTTCAAAACAACCTCTAAATGTGAAACAAGGTAGAGCATTTGTAGGTGAGTCTTAGGCAAACAGTTTTTGGTACCATAAGCAATATCCTCCTCGGTGAAGATTTTCAGCCGTGCTACACCGCCCGATTCTGAGACCGGGCGGTGGCACGGTCCCCCATGGGGACCGTTGGATCCCATGGGGGCATGAGATCCAACGGTCCCCATGGGGGACCGTGCCACCGCCCGGTCTCAGAATCGGGCGCACTACAAAAAGATGCACTTTTAGCTACGTTTTTTAGCCACGTTTTTTAAAAACGTCGGTAAAGGGTATATTTTTGCCGACATTTCCTAAAAAACGTGGCCAAAAGTATACCCTTTACCGACGTTTTTAATAACGTCGGCAAAAGTACAGACTTTTACCGACGTTTCTAAAAAACGTGGCCAAAAGTATACCCTTTACCAACGTTTTTTACTAAAACGTCGGCAAAGGTCATTCTTAAATTTAAAAAAAATGGTTTATTTTTTAAATTTTACCGACGAAATAAAACGTCGATAAATATGCATTTTCTTTTTTAATTTTACCGACGAAATTAAACGTCGGTAAATATGTTTATGAATATTTATTTATTTTTATATTAATTTTACATACGAAAATACAAACGTCGGTAAATTTATTTATTAATTTTTATATTAATTGTATCAATGAAAATAAAAATGTCGTTAAATATCTTTTTAAAATTTTAATTTTTACCTTTACCGACGAAATTAAACGTCGGTAAATATGTTTATTAATTTTTATTTATTTTTACGATCATGTTACCAACTAAAATAAACACGTCGGTAAATATCTTTTTAAATTTTTATTTTTTACTTTTACCGACGAAATTAAACGTCGGTAAATCTGTTTATTAATTTTTATTTATTTTTATATTCATTTTACCGACGAAAACAAAATAATTATATCCATGATGAATCAAGCGATAAGATTTGAACAGATAATCATTGTTGACCTCCTAAGAGGATTTTAGGTTTATATCAGGAAAAAGTGGCCCACAAAAATTAAAATTGAACCATTAACCCTTTGATCCTTTTTGTCAATATCTCACAATACATGAAGGATCAATCGTTGGAATTTGATCTAGTAAACGTTACTTGCCATATAAAGGGGGTCTATGGTCCATATCTTGCATTAGAGATCCAGATTGTTCGGAAATGTAGAAAACACGGACTGCATGTCTTAACTCGTGAATGCACTGTAGTAACCATGCATTAATCCAACGATTGATATTTATTTCAAATATATTTCACGATCCATATTGAATCAACATTTGGGCTTGGGACCTATAACTATAAATGACCTTTTGAAGAGGACTAAAAATTTGGATTGCGAAAATAGGGCGTACAAAATTCCATAAATGATGATCTAATGGTATGTACGTTTTCATCAATACATCACAATCTATAATGATCCAATGGTTGACTTTTGGTGTCATAGCCGTTTTTAGCCCCCCTAACATGATCAACGGTTTGGATCACAAATGTTTGTCTTAGTGTTATTTGAAATGGACACAGTAGAAGCTTCATCCAAACATGCTAAAATCGGATTCCATCAGTTTTAAGCCAATAAGAAGAGAAAAGTAGAGATGCCAAACTGAACCTAAGTGTTAAAAATCCAACGTTTTAAGGGTTAATTCATTATCCGGGAGTCCGATTTACGAGCCGTCAATTCCTGCAAATTAATTTCGCCTCGAGCGAGGTGCTCGTGTCAGTTTCCAATTTTTTCGGAGCCTTTTCCCATTCCGTACGCCCTGCGGGCTGTTCTCGAACCTAAGTGTTGGAAAATCCTATGTTTTGCTTCTAATTCTCTAACCGGGAGTCCTATTTGCGAACCGTCAGTTCCGTCAATTTACTTTATCCTCGAGCGAAGTGCTCGCGCCGGTTTCCAAATTTTTCAGTGGCCGTTTCTTGTTCCGGACCCCCGGCGGGCCGTTTTTCGATCCTAAGTGTTAGAAAATCCTTTTTGTTTTTTATTTTACTTCGATAAAACTATTGCTGACATGGATGATAGAGTGAGGCCTTGAAGGATGTGGTGTGAATGTGATTGAGATTGAGATCTAGATCTAGGTTTATAGCCTTTTTCTCTTAGAAAGAAAAAGAAAAAAACCGGTGCTAGTAGTTGTTGGAATATGAATTTTGGCCCAATAGTTTCAGCCGCTTGTTTGAAGAAATGGGAGCCTCATTATGATGAGTACCGGGCTGAGATGTGCAATGCCATGTCGATTAATGATGAATCCAAGAACATAGTAACCAAGCAAATCTACAAAAAATATAAGCAGGTAACTCCAGAAGATGCATCATCTCCTCAGTTTTTAGGTGTACCTCTCATGTCATCTGTTTTTAAATTCTAAATGAAATATATGAAAGGAAGAAACTGACTCTCAAACAATTCAATCTGAATTTGGTCATAAGACAGACTTTTGGTCTACACGTGACTTTCAAGCTTGTACACTTACCCTACTTCTATTATTTTAAATAAACATTGAATTTGAAGTCGTATGATGAACTTAAATTCTACCATTATATTTCTATCCCCGAAGTTGAAGTCGTATGATGAACATAAATTCTACCATTATAATTCTTTCTCCGAAGGTGGTGCAAGGTGAGTGCAGTGGCTATGCAAGCCGGGTGGTGATGGCAGTGTAGTGGGTGGTAGTGAGGGAGAGTAAAAGAGTAGGAGAAAGAGAAGGGAAAGAAAAGAATGGAGAAGGAGACGAAAATTAGCGTCGGAAAGTTTATCACCGATGTTTAATATAAAACATCAGTAAAGGTTGGTAGTCTTTTTTACTTGTTTTCAATTAAAAAAATTAAAATAATTTTTATTGACGAAAAATCTATTTTTTGCGATGAAAAATAATAGTCGGTAAATTTACCAAATTTTTTTCCCTCTCCCGCCACCGAAACCCCTATTTTTATTATTAACATCATTTTTAAGGAAAATAAATATCAAAGACTATTATTGACGAATTCTATTATCAACGAATTTTATGACGTCAGCAAAATAAACTTTTAGTGATGTTTTTTCTGTAAAAGTCCCTACGCAGCAGCTCCGGCATCTTCCTCACCCTCTCCTTCCTCTCCATCCCCATCCACTCCGACGACTCCGCCGCCCGCTTCGTCCCCGACGCCAGCAGAGCCTTCATCTTCCTCCTCGCGCCGCCGGACGCCTCCCCTGCACCAGGTACACCCCTCCCTCTTCCTGCCCTCCACACACACCGCACACCATTCCCCCTCTCCTATCTATTTCTTCTCTGTTCTCTCTCTCCCTCGTTCCCCATCTCTCTGTCTGCTCTCCTCCCTCCCTTCCTCTCTTCTTCTTCCTCCCCTGTCTCCCCTCGCCTGCGCACCTGCACATCACTCCCTCTCTCCCTCGGCTCTCTCTCTTTTTTCTCTTCTCTTCTTCTTTCCCTATTCCTCTCCCTCTCCCCTGCTTCCTCCTCTGTTCCGCCCTACGCCCACCTGCACACCACTCCCTCTCTCCCTTGGTTTTCTCTCTCTCTCTTCCTCTCTTCTCTTCTTCCTCCCCTGTTCCTCTCCTCTCCTCTCATTTCTTTCTTCCTTATCCTCTCATTTCTCCTTCTCCTTCCCACCACCCTCTCCGCTGCTACCCACCTTCTCTTCTCCTCCCCACTGCGCCTGAGCCCATTCCACATTCACCGTGCACCACAAAGGCACCCCACTGTCCTCACACCCCTCACCCCGTTACTCGTTCAAGACCCCCGGCAGGCCGTTTTTCGAGCCTAAGTGTTGGAAAATCTTTTTTTTTTATTTTTATTTTACGCCGGTAAAACTATCAGAGACTATTATCGACGAATTAAATGGCATCGATAAAATGAACGTTTAGCGGTGTTTTTTTGTAAAACATCGGTAATGTTTAACTCTATTTTTTAGGAAAATTAAAAATCAGAGTCCTTTGTCGACATTTTTTTTATCGACGAAAATTAGTATCAAAATATTTATTACCGACGTTTAAAGGTTGGTAGACTTCATGTTTTGAAATAATAAAAATAAAATAATTTTTATTGATGAAAATTTTATTTCTTTTGGGACCAAAATGAGTGGCATTAAATTTTCACGTTTTTTCCCCTCTCCCGCCAAGAGCCCTTTTTTCCCTCTTTTGTTCTCTCTTTCTCCTGCGCTGTCTCACTCTCTCTGCTCTGCTGTCCGTCTCGCTCTCTCCTCTCACTCTCCTATTTCTCTCTCTCTCGCGCGCGATCTCGCTGTCTCTCTCTCTCGATCTGCTCTTCCCCTCTCTCTCTCGCTCTCTGCTTTCTCTGTTTCGCTCTCTCTTTTCTCTCTCCTCATTTAGGCGCTTTTTTTTTTCTTTTCTGCTGCTGTTTCAGGTGGAGGACGAGTGGGCAGAAACCGGAAGGGGGAAAGAAGAGGAGGAAAGGAAGGAGAAAAAGGAGGAGGGGAGGAGCAGGCGTGCGTCCTTCGACGCCCAGGTATGTGGGCCCCGTTTTCCTTCTCTTCTTCCATTTCTCTATTTTTTTCTTTTTAAACTGTGGCTGAAGAATGGGGTTTTGGGCTCAGTTTTGGCCCAGGGCAGCCATGGGCATGGTGGATTTTGGTGAGGGAGGAAGGAGTGGAGCCGTCTTAGCTATGAGGTTGTTCAATCCCAGCCCCTTGATTCCGATTTGAAAGGCTGCACAGTGGGAACTTCATGGAAAAATCGGTTTGGGTGGAAAATGGGTATTTACTGTGACTAGTTGGGATTTTGATGGGATAAAGAAAATGGCCATGATTATTTTGGCATTCAAATCGGTCTGAGTGTGGATTCTCTAATTCGTGATGTGGCCATGGATTTTGGGGTACATCTTGGCCATCTTGGGGACGGCTTGGGCTTTTTTTTTTGGCGTGTCTCTTATGTTAATGTGATGCAATGTGTTGTGTGTTGTTTGATGGATTGTAGTGGGGTGGAATGGAATGAAACAGGGTAGAAGTGGAATGTGGTGAAGGTGAAAATCGAATGTGTGGAATGATTGTTGATGGGTTGGTTGTAGAATAGAGATTTAGAGAGATATTGCCAGTTAGTATATGCATGATAGGTGTTTGTGACAATGCATGATACTAAAGATAAATAGAGGAAGAAGATGTTTTGTTTGAGGAAAGCCAGACTCAAAATGTTATAATCATCAGTTCAAAAGATTTTGCTGCACAAACTTTATTCTGTTGAATTTCATTGCTATGTTTGTGTCTATCATGGATTTAAAATTAAATCTATATGTAGCTATGTCACGTGGATTTAAAATTGAAATAACATACAGTTCTCAAAAAAATTTT
Source organism: Litsea cubeba (assembly GCA_012931725.1). Classification (NCBI taxonomy): domain Eukaryota; kingdom Viridiplantae; phylum Streptophyta; class Magnoliopsida; order Laurales; family Lauraceae; genus Litsea; species Litsea cubeba. The sequence goes on from CM022945.1 coordinate 114,999,775, forward strand.
GCAGTTGAATTTTGAAGCTGCAGCTGAGACAATTGAGAAAGCAAAGACAATCACTGCAGCTAATCCTCCTGCTAACCAGCAGCTTATGGAGATCCTTGCAACTGGGAAAGGACAGTTCATTTCAGGAGGAATTGAGGTAGTGGACATCCTTATCAGTGATGAAATGCATAACATTGCCTTCCACACACACAAAAAAAAAAAAATAAAAGAAAAAAACTGAGTGAGGAACAAAGAGAGGAAATACATGATGTGGCCTTAATTTTCGGGAATTTTTTTTTGTTAATTGTGGGCCATTGGCTTTAATGTCCATACACAAGCCTCCAATCAGGTAGCCAGATAGTGGAGGATTAGCCAATAGTGCAGGATTAGACTTATTAGGTCATGGTTTTGAATGATAGGACCTACCAGATGAACAGTTCAGTTTTTCTCAAAAGGTCAGCCTTTGTGTATCATTATTGTTGGTACAATAATAACTAATTGCGGTTGCTGGAAAAAAAGGCAGCATTTCATTTTGAGTGTGCCACATACGTCTTCAATATGCCTAGTTGGTACTCAGTGCATTCATATCTTTATCTGTATGCTGTTTATTTTGATTCAAAGTTGTTACAAGCAGCAAAACAAAGTTCCTCAAACAAAGTGACTCACCAACTGTGCCATGGGCTCTTGTCATTGGTGACCATATTTAAATAAATCAAATTGGATATATCCAACAACGAGCAATTGGAAATTACCAAGTCACTATGTAAAACTAAACTTCTCTTCCATTCAGTCCACATTAACAAAAGGCATTCCTCCAATCAGATGCACAATTCAAAAATGATAAAAAGACAATTGTTTCTATGCAAATAGTTGGCTTCCATTGAGATTTCACTCCCTATTTTTTTGTTAAAAATCCTTAGCCAACCAATCTAACTTAAAAATGTTCAGGTGACTTATCAAATGACTACAGTACCCATATGAAACCAAATGCTATTTTTTTAAGCTTAGCTTTATCTATTTCAGTTATGGATGCTGCCTCAAAAAGCTTTCATCACTACAAGAAAATAGGGATTCTGTGACGAGCATTCTTGTCACTGTACATTCAATAGTCGTCACAGGAGAGTTTTAGTGACCAGCCTAGTGACGACTGATACTCGTCGCATATGTAGGTGTCGCTGAAGATCTAAGTGACGACAAAATGCCCTCGTCACTGATGCTCCCGTTACAGTGACGAGTTTACTCGTCACTAAACGTTATTTTTCTGTGACGACATAGGTCGTCATTAAATATATTAGTATGTGTGACGACCATTTGTTGTCACTACACATTTTATGTTACGATAATACTCATCACTATATAGTCTACTGTAAATGATAAATTAAAGAAGGGGTTTTGACCATACAGGGTATAAAATATCCTGTATTTCTTGAAATGGTGTTGACAAAAAGTATATCCCAAATATGGGTATCGTACAAAGATCCTCTTTTTTTTTCCACTTTTACCCTTTTTGTGCAATATCGCAAATATTTGCGATATCGCATAAACTGAAGAGTCATTATATAGCTGCTCGTTTTCCCTCCCTTTTTTCCGTCCGTTTGCAGCAAAAAGTAAGCCGTTTTTCCTCATTGTTTTTTCATATCTTTTGTTCATCTAATACAATCAAATAAAAAAATTAAGAATAAATTTCAAAGTATCTCCATGACCATAAGTTTTTGGTGTCTCAATGCCCAACCATTTTTAATGCCCAACTATTTTTAACATAACATTTGACAGAGTATACAAAAAATTCCAAACATGTCCAAATATTATGTAAGAAGAATCATCTAAATGCCTTTGGAGAAATGAAAGAGCGATTGCTTCATCCTTTTGAGAACCTCCTATAAAGATGAAGACAGCCACAGGAAAATAATGAGGGAAAACGACTTACTTTTTGCGGCAAACGGAGGAAAAAAAAGGGAGGGAAAACGAGCAGCTTATATAATAACTCTTCAGTTTATGCGATATCGCAAATATTTGCGATATCGCACAAAAAGGGTAAAAGTGGAAAAAAAAAGAGGCTCTCAGTATGATACCCATATTTGGGATATACTTTTGGTCAACACCATTTCAAGGAATACAGAGTATTTTATACCCTGTACGGTCAAAACCCCATTAAAGAATTGGTGTGCATTCAGTGACAACTAACATTGTCACTGAATGATTATAGGGACAAGTTTTACTCGTCACTAAACGTTATTTATCTGTGACAACATCGATCGTCATTAAATATATTAGTATGTGTGACGACCATTTGTTGTCACTACCCAGTTTATGTTACGATAATACTTATCACTATATAGTCTACCGTAAATGGTAATTTTAAAAATTGGTGTGTATTCAGTGACAACTAACATTGTCACTGAACAATAATAGGGACAAGTTTTATTTGTTGTTACTACAACCCTTAAAGTGACTACATATGTTGTCACAGAATCATGATTCGTGATCAAATGACTACTTCCAGTGACAATGAAATGATCTGATTGTTGTCACTGCTTTAAAAGCTTTATTAAAAAAATACATTACACATGCACATATATAGCTCTTAATAATTAAATACCTGCTTCATATGTAATTAATTCATCTAGATACAAAAAATACAAATCAAGATATTAAGAACAAAAAACTTGCTAAATACTATATTTTCCACCAACATTAATAGCAAAAAGTTTATCCATCATTTCATACAAAATCCATCATATGAGTATATCTAGCTGTATAGCTAGAAAGTTAATTATCCAAAAATAGATATATAACAGCTGCGTTCTTAATTATCCAAGGCATAACAAAATGGCATCCTCATTAGTGAGAGAGCATCCATGCATCTTTGAGCAACAAGCATCATCATCATTCCTTGAAGTAATAAGATATCGTCCTGCAAAAGATTTGGCATCCTTATTAGTGAGAGCAGAGGACCATATATATAAAACCAAATCTTCTATGACTGCTAACACAATTTGAAGAATAGAGAAAGGAAAAGCATGAAAAAAAAAAAAAAAAAAAACATATATCAATTACCATCAGCAAATATAGTACATTGCAAAACCACCTAATCAAATCCATTCAAGAAAAAATCCATTCATAGATACTTTCATACATTATTCTTGCAAAAAAAAAAAAAAATCTTCCAAGCCTCATCTTCTTTTATATCATATATATATCAAGCGGAAACACTTCATACATACTTTAGTGCATGATATGGGCTTCTAATATTCAGCAAGCCATTCATATTATAGTCTTAATATTACATCATTCCATACACAATTGTCACTAGAACATAAATGGGGAAGGTCAACATTCATACACACAATGCTGTTGAAATGAATTTTGGTATCATCAGATATTCAACATCTCATGTTTGGACACTCTTCTTGATTGTAGGTATGATCATGTATTTCTCTGCATAACATCGAAATAAAATCACCCTTCTTCAAGAAACCCATTATGACTACAATCACATAAAAGAGCAAAAAAGGTCCCCTCATTTGGAGAAATTTCAACATCTGTCTCCATTTTCTCATACACTTGTATGGCCTCTACTTTATATCCATGTATAAGAATCCCATGAAGCGTGACGTCTCATGTTTGGAAACTCTTCTTCTCAAAGAAATTGAATACTGCATGTGCATCATCAATACCCATGTCAACCAATGTTGTACCAATGAACATTGACAATTTGAATCCTCCCCCTTCTCACATTTGCATGCACACAACTCCCCTACACTTATAAGCATCCAACCATTTGCATTTCACAAAATGCAGCCAGTACTATTTCAGGCTGATGGTGTGGTTGCTACCAAAATGGCAGTGTCATGTTTCTCTTTCTCTATATCACTCTCATTCTCTCTTAATCATGATTGTCTCTGTTTTTTTTTTTTTTTTTTGCTCTCTCTAACCACAAGAAAGCACCTCTTCATCTATGCAACTTTACAATCTTCCATGTAACCTCATTAACTCATCCAAACCATTTAGCCCATACCGAATTTGAACCTTCTCCTCCATCTTACCCTCTCAACCACATAACAATCCACTGCACAAAACAAAAACAAAAACAAAAAAAAAAAAAAAAAAAAAAAAAACAATCACCAGACCAACTAACTCAAATCCCCATCCATCTCACCACTCTTCACTCAAACCTTCAACCTAAACACCAAAGTGGGCTAGAAAACTGAAAACAGATACCATCACATTGGGTTGCAAATTGAGAAAGTAGAGACAAAGGGCCATATACTCCAAATCATGGAAATAGAAAATATAACGTATGGGGTTTTCATCATGAGAATCTGCCCTGCAATGGAAAAGCTGTCATGCAATGCCATGAATTGCTAGTAATGCTTCCAGTTCCATCCATCCAAACATACCTATCAACTTCTTTTATAGGAAAATGCCAGAAGGCCTTATGAAGAAGGCATCACCACAGGATAAGAGAATCATTTCCACAAATTATTTCATACAATCCATAAAATGGCTTGAATCTATCATCTATGTATGTGATCATGGACTCTACATGGGGGGATGCAAATGGGTCAGGATGGGTCCATGCATCCTCAATGACGAATTGCTAATAATTTGGGATCAACATGATGATTTTTTTTTTATTAAGGGGAAAACTCAATGACATGATTCTGAATTTGGATTTGACACAAAATGAGGCTCATATGAGTATGCTTTCCGTAAATCAGCCATAAAATAGATATGTGACCCAGGGAGAGAGAGAGAGAGAGAGAGAGAGAGAGAGAGAGAGAGATTCCATTATGTGAACCATGATTTAAGGATAGCTCATAGATTGCCTAAATGTATAGAAACTAATTGTGAAATTGAGAAAATAAATTGTTGTTTATTAAACAGCATATGTTAATAAAGTACAGTTCATCCCAAATAATTTAAAGTACAGTCCACAAATTATTTCATACAATGCATAAAATTGCATGAATCTATATATGTATGTGATCATGGACTCTACATGGGGATGTAAATGGGTCAGGATCCATATTGTACATGATGGGTCCATGCATCCTCAAAATTTGGATTAAACATCAACATGAATAGAGCTGGAACCATTAATAGAGCCCACAAAGTAGGAAGAGTAGCATATATATGGATCAAGGAAAGCCGGATGACATGTGGGATTGCCAACCAACCGAGCAACCTAAGTTAATTAACCAACTAAGCAACCTGGGTTATTTAGACATTCTCATTCAGATATTTCTAATGAGTTTTAACATTATGATTTACTATTAAACTGGCCAGCTGGTTGGATATATGAGAGAGAGAGAGAGTTTACCTCATGACCTCGACTGTGATATAGAACCCAAAAATGCAGCAATACGCTCTTGAAACATCGTGTCAAAATCAAGCTGTAGTTGGGCTCGAATCTCTGTCTTCAATTCTTCTTGTATCTCAGCTCGAACCTCTGCACGAACCTCTGATCTTACCTCTTCCCGAACTTTTTCGAGCATGGATTCAGTAAATTGGCCCATCATATCCTTTTTAGCTTGATCAATAGCCTTCTGCACTTGCTCATTAACATCTTCCATCTGCCTACCCCTTTTGGTCGGGACCTTCTTCCCTGCTCCTTTGCCACGAAAATAACCAGACTTTTCACCTAGAACATGAAGAAGGATTTCATCACGAGTCATCTGTTCACCTTCATCTACATTTGTTTGTTCAATGACAAACTGATGCAATTGCTCCTGTATTAAGTTTGAGTACATGTCAATTTAAAAAAAAATTAATGACAAGTTTATACAATATATATATATGTATATGCTTTCAGACTTACATGAATTTCTTTAGACTTAGGGTCAGACCAACGTACTTCCCCAACATCTGTCATCTTTGTATGTTGCTTAAGCCAAACTTCATCTGGAGGAGCTTTCTCACCTGTAATAGGATCTCTCTTTCAAGGCAACAATCAACTAGTTAGCCCACATATTGAAATGAATTAAATATAACAATGTGTATATATATAAAAACTACATATTAAATTGACAAGTATACTTACTGTCATCTCTTCTACTTCGGCATAGGATCTTGTTCCACATGTATGTTTAGTTGTCAACTTTGACCTATTTTTTGAATTTCTTTGACTTACCTTCTGGAAATAAAAAAAGACATAGTTATTCTGATGCAAAAACCAGAATTGATATTATAAGTATTTAATTTTTTCTTGTTAAGTTTAAGTTTATATAGGACCTGAAACTCCAAGCTGGTGAAATGGTCCATTAGCTTCTTCCATGCCTCTGGAGTAACATCATCTGGAATATTCTTCATCCTTTCCTCATCGTTGTTGTACTTTTTATAGATCATATGCAGCCGATTCTTCCAGCACCTATACAAGCGTTGCATTGTTGATAGTAAAAACGCATCAAACCGAAATTCGTTGTGTGGATCTGCCATAAACTTCTCCTAAAACAAATAAATCAAATTATTAAACTAATATTACATTAAGGTATAAAATCAGAAACTACAATAAAACATAGACTTCTTAATTACTACCACATTACCTTCACTTGTTTCATCATTTGGGTTCCCGCAGCAGCAGCCACCTCTTGCCAAGTATCCACATCAAGGGGAGCTAGGGACCTAACAATAAACCCACAAAAATTGACGATATCTCTGGCATTATCCTTCACAGGTCTAAGTATATCATCTGGGATGGTGATTTTCAGTTTACCACCCTTCGTCTTCATATCAACCTGGTAGCATTTATATTTTCCTCTTACACGTCTCTCTTTAGCAATACATGAGGCTGTACATAGCAATGACAGCCATTGATTAGTATGTACTCGGCCATATATTAAGTGCATTTACAGAAAGAGAGCATATGTTACCTTCACTGCTAGGACCAGAGATAGAGCCTCTATTTTGTTCTTGAACTTGGCCTTCCAAAAGTCTTTGTTGCTGTGGCTGCCCTTGGCCATCTTTATACTGTGGGGCTTGAGGCACCAAACTTTGTGTTGTTCCTACAAGGTTTTGCAGCTCAATCCTTGACTGTTGTGCCATGGTATGGGTCCCTAATGTAGTCTTAGGCTGTTGTTGCTGTTGGGAACTTAAAGTAGCCCTGACTTCTTTCGGTGGATGCTGTTGTTGTTGGGAACCTACAGTTTTCCTGACTTTTTTTTGTGGATGTTGTTGTTGTTGGGAACTTAAAGTTGCCCTGACTTCTTTTGGTTGTGGCTTTAATGGCGATGTAGCCTCATCACCCATATCAGTGTGTCTAGGCGTAGCCTTATCTTTTAATTGTCGCCCACCACCAGAACCAAATCCACGACCCCTTCCTCTGATTGTCATCTTTTGTAAAAAATGTAAAGATTAGAACATGAATTTAAAGTGCTATACATACAGAAGTTCTATATATTACTCATCATATATATATATAGTGCATCATGCATGATATGATCTCTATTCTTAAGACAAAAGATGCAAGATAACATCAAAGAAGATCAAATAGATACAAGATAACAATAAGTGCTGTAAATGACAACCACTGTAATGGCAAAGAGTATATTCATCAGAAATAAAAAGCTCTTGCAAGGAGAGCCAACATAAAATCCACCACCAATGTCCTCTTCAGAGAGTATATTCATCAGAAATAAAAAGCTCTTGCAAAGAGAGCCAACATCATCAAATATAAAAAGCTCTTCGAAAAAGTAAGGTTAATGAGCAAATGAGTAATTTTTATAAATCAATGATCAGAATTATAATCAGTTGATGAATACTCATCAATGTCTGGTTCATCTACATCATTTGATTCACTGTTCACATCATCAAATATGTCATCATCATTAATAAAATTATCTTCTAAGCTATTGCCAGCAACATTTTCCACATTAAGATCAGCACAATTAGGCTCTACATCATCCCGACGTAGCATGACTGTGAGGTTATCATTGATCTCTATTGAGGAAGTCAACTCAAATCCACCACCAATGTCCTCTTCTTGGTAAGCATCTTCTTCATCATCATTGGAATCATCATCATCTAAGTTTTCATCATTGGTTAGTGGCATCTTGTAAAGATCACGAGGACTTGTTTTAACCACAACAAGCCAATCACTATTGACAAGATCTTGTACATAAAATACTTGTTCACCTTGAGACGCCAAAATGAAAGGCTCATTGCTAGTCAAAGAACTGTGAATGTTCACACTGGTATACCCATAAGTGTCAACTTTGTATCCTCTTCCTAAGCGAGCAACATCCCACCAATGACAGTTGAAAAGAGTAACTTTTCTCTCTCCCACATATGACAATTCTAAAATATCTTTCAACACACCGTAGTATTCTTTGTCTGGAGACTCATCATCTCCTCTAACAAGAACACCACTATTTTGAGTTCTTCTTCCGACTGCTCGATCTTTTGTATGAAACCTAAATCCATTCACGACATACGCTGAATGTCGGTGAGCCAATTTCAATGGGCCAATGGCTAAGCTTAGAAGGTCATCACTTGCAAGTCCTTCTGAAAATAGCTTGTTCACCTATTTCAACATGAAAATAGAGAACTCTATTACTTATACATTGAAAGTAATAAGGAAGAGTAAAAACATTATTTCATACACCTACACGTTGGTAGAACCAATTAGGAAACTCTTTATTGTGTCTCTCCGACACATTTATGACGCTCTTCCTCGAAAGCTCGCTTTTGTGTTCTCTGTGAGTAGTGTAGTTAATAATGCAGTGAGGAATGATTAAAAATATAGTTATAACTATCTGACTGAACATAACAGTTTGTATCTTACTCTATGAATGGCCAAACATCTTCACAGTTTTGCAACACATATGCACAAGCTTGATTGAACTCTTCATTGCCAAGGTGATATGGCTTAAAACCTCCTTTAGCACGACCATTTTTTGTGAAAATTGATAGCCCACCAATCCCTACATATCCATCATCATTTCGTGGAGCTCGATTGAATTTAGTTCGAACACCGTGCAAGTAATTTGAACAGAATGTTAAGCATTCATCCGCAATATAACCTTCTGCAATTGATCCTTCTGGACGAGCTTTGTTTCGAACATATGACTTGAGCGTACGTAAGTACCTAGTGAAAAGGCCACATTAGAATATATATTTTATGTATATTCATGTATAGAGAACACGAAGGTAATTTTCAAAATTATGAAGTACCTTTCAATTGGGTACATCCATCTATATTGTACTGGTCCACCAATCTTAGCCTCTTTTGCCAAGTGTACAGGTAAATGAATCATAACATCAAAGAAGGCTGGAGGAAAGATTGTCTCAAGCTTGCACAATGTTATCACAATCTGTTCTTGAAGTCTATCTAAATCATCATTGTGTAATGACTTTGAACATAATTTCTTGAAGAAGCTACCCAATTCAATTATTGGCTCACATACATCCTTAGGTAGTAATCCACGTATTGCAAGTGGAAGTATAATTTGCAAAAGAATATGATGATCATGACACTTCAAACCAGATATGGTTTTCCCATTCACATTCACACATCTTGATATATTTGATGAGAAACCATCCGGAACTTGCAAGTTTGCTAAAAATTTACAGAAGATAGCCTTCTCATTTGTGGATAATGCATAGGTAGCTGCCGGAAGCCACACTTTACTACCATCAACATATGGATGGAGATTATGCCGAATTCCCATATCCACAAGATCATACCGGCTCTTCAAGGTGTCTTTAGTCTTACCTTTCATATTTAGCACTGTTCCTAACACATTATCTGAAACATTTCTTTCAATGTGCATCACATCTAGATTATGGCGTAACATGAGAGTCTTCCAATAAGGCAATTGGAAGAAAATACTCCTCTTCTTCCAATTATGTACAATATTAGACTCGCCTCGCTTCCGTTTATGGCCTTTTCCAAATACAACATTATCAAAAGAATGCAACTGATCAATAACATCTTCTCCTGTGAGCATATCCGGTGCATTTCTAACCTCTGTCTTCCCATTGAAAGACATTTTATTCTTCCGCCAAGGATGATTGGATGGCAAGAAACGACGATGGTCCATATAGCATAACTTGTTCCTTAGAGAAAAGGAGCAAGTATCTTTATGACAGCATGGGCAAGCTAATTTTCCTTTCGTACTCCAACCTGATAAGTTGCCATATGCAGGAAAGTCATTGATCGTCCACATAACAGCTGCATGCAATTTGAAATTCTGCTGTATGTAGGCATCGTATGTGTCCAATCCTTCTTCCCATAGCTCCTTTAACTCTTCGATAAGTGGCTGTAAATACACGTCGATGTCATTTTCAGGACATTTAGGGCCTGGAATAAGAAGTGTTAGCATGAAGTAAGGGTGTTTCATACACAACCAAGGTGGCAAGTTGTATGGAACAAGCACAACAGGCCAAATACTGTGTGAGGAGCTCATATTCCCATAAGGTTGGAACCCATCACTGGCTAAACCTAGCCTAATATTCCTGGAGTCAGCAGCAAACACTTGGTGTTTTTCGTCAAATGCTTTCCAAGCCATTGAATCAGCAGGATGTCTCATTATGCCATCATCAATGCGTTTCTCTTTATGCCACCTCATCTCTTTAGCTATTTTTTTTTGACATATACAACCTTTGCAATCTTGGCTTTAATGGAAAATGTCGCAAGATTTTACGAGGAATCCTTTTTTGATTACCGATATCTTTCCAGCGAGAAAGACCACACACAGGACACTGTAGTGCATCTGCATTCTCTCTCCAATACAAGATGCAATCATTTTGACAGGCATCAATTTTTATGTAATCAAGGCCTAAATCCCGAATAACTTTTCTTGCTTCATAATATGATTTCGGAATCAAGGCATCATTTGGAAGAAATTCTTGACAAAATTTCAAAATGTCATCCAATACTGTGTCACTCAAGTTGTTAAGGCACTTCATATGTAACAACTTCACTATAAAAGATAGCTTAGACATCTTCTCGCAACCAGGATATAGCTTAACCTCAGCATCTTTGAGCAACCGATAAAACTTTTGTGCTTCTTCATTTGGTACATCATGATTAATTCCTTCTTCCTCTTGAACTCTCATGTTTGTGAAACCACATGTATCATGAACTACTCCAATCATGTCATCATAATCAAATGAATCTTCCGCATGTCGATCCTCATTCAAGTCAACATTGAGTGGTTCTACAGTTTCTACAAACTGTTCTCCATGGAACACCCATATTTTGTAATTTCTCACAATTCCTTTCTTGAACAAGTGAACTCTTACTTCACGCCTTTTCTTGTATGCAGTGTTCCTACATCTATTACAAGGACAACGAATCATATCGCTAACTCCATGCTGACCGAATGCAAATTCAAGAAACAAATCAACTCCTTTTACATACTCAAGACTTGCTCTATCATTAATCTCCATCCATTTCTTGTCCAACATTTTTTCAATCCTACATGATAATCAAAACAAATACTAATATGATTAAAAGAATGGTCTTCAACTAGTTTAATGTATCATTTCTTTATGTATCAGCATTAATGTTGCAGTAACTTGATTGAATGCAACTAGGCATACGAATAAAATCAAATTAGAGAAACCAAGACTCCCGCACTGAAAAAGTATTCTATTAAAACAGAGAACCAGTATTTATAATTAATTAGAGAAAAGATAGTCAAAGATAAACTGTTCATTTTGATAGCTAGGCATAAGTTACTACAACTTTCCATGAAGAACCATTAAATGAAGACCAGGAGCTATTTACATATGTGTTGGAGAATAAAGTGTAAGCCAATAATACTCAAGCATTTGTTGAATGGAGAACAATTTTCCATCACGAAACTAAGAAAATGAGATTTGCTGACACAAGGTTACACCACAATTTTCTCACTAATAATTGAACACCTTAAGAAATATCCTTTAATCACACTTCTTAGAATATCCATCAACTTCATTGTAGAAAACAACAAACCATTTCACCAAATTAAAAAAAGAAGAAGAAATCCAACACAACCACCCACATCTTAGCTACTAAAAGCAATGCTCATCATCCAAACCCAAATCTTTTCAACACCCACCAAACTAACCCCCTATCAAATCCCCTTCTGATTCCCACTACAATATCATCATCAACCACGTACTCATCAAATCTATCATTTGCTTTTGACACCCCCGAAGTGAACCACTGCCGTGAACAAGAAGCGCATCAACATAGTAAGGTGACAAATCCCATGAGTGGTTATGTTCATTCAATTGGATTTGGGGTTAGTGGTACACAGACCTCACACCTCTTCCAATGAGTGGTAATGTTCATTCAATTGGATTTGGGGTTACCCTACCCATTCCAGATGCCACACATCATTACACCACCTCCCCCACTTGTTCAAGCTCCCATACCCCCTGCACCCTCCAAATCAATGCATCCAACATATACCCAAACAGCTAGCCAACATTAAGAACGGATAAAAACAACATCCCATATATGAACAAGACAATTAATATTTGAACAAATAATACTATGTCTAGAGAAATAAAAGATGTAGAGTCTCTTGCCAAAGAAAAGATGAACAACTCTATGTCCAAAGTCCCTTGCCAAATAATACCATGAACAAATAATACCATGCAGTGAAAGTGGACTCGGCTAATTAAACAATCTGATTCCTTTCTACCAAAAAAAAGTTAGAAGAACCTGATAAACAAATGGGTCAGATTCATTTCAGATCTCAACCTTTATCTTTTAAATGGTTCCATTTTATATCTTAGTGAGTTTGAGGGCCAAAATCATGACTACAAATAATTCAGATTGTACATGTATCAGACTCATTCAGATTCAGGATCCTAATGGCTAATTGTATCAGACCCAAATCAGACGCCTATTCCACCTTACTTGCAATCAGAGAAGGAAAACTCAATATGATCTATGATCTTCAGCCAATAGTATTTGAGAACTTTTCCATTTTTGTAAATAGAAAAAAGATGGGTTAAATCAAATTTCACAGAGGAAGATCAAATGCGGTGGATTAACTTGTTTACTTGGAATGTGGTGTAGGAAATCATTTCAGGGACAGAGGAAACAATGCCTGAAGCCATGGTTACAAGACAGCAGATGAAGCAAGCCTTGGACAGGCTTCTCAAGACATTGGATCAGAGGGAGGAACACATTCTAAGATTGTACTTTGGTCTGAAAAAATTCTATAATTCATTAAATCAGCTCAACATAAACTTATGACAAAAATTGAAATTTAAGCACATCACTTGGAGCTTGAATGGGTATCTAATATGCATAGTTTCTTAAATCAATCATATTAATGTTGTAATGCAAATATACTTACTTACTTGCCTCAATTTGGGGCTCTAATTGTTGTCTCCAAGTTCCCAACCAAATCCCAGAGCTAAAAGCTTCTAAAACAAGAAGGAATGAAAAGAAACATGGAGATGGTAAGTAAGAAGATGAAGATGATGAGTTTGATGGAAAAATGGTGAAAATAATACAAACCTTGAATTGAATGAACTGAAGCAAGTAAGTAAGAGAAAGAGAGCTAGGGAGTCAGCTGGGAGGAGCATCAGGAGCAATCCTGTTCTAGATTAGATATCCAAAATCAGAAACCATATTCAGATCCATATCCAAAATAATAAAAAAAATAATACACTGGATATAAACCGAGAATGCAACTATTTATGGACAGAGAGAAGCATCAGGAGCAATCCTGTTCTAGATTAGATACATGCAGTTGATCTTGGCAAACAGTAAGTAGGCCCAATACAATTCATTGTAACATTGCAAATAAACTTGGGGTTTATGATATCAAAAGGGAAGAGAATATAAAATAAGGTTTGTGCCAAAGGATTCAACTCAGTTTCACATGTCGCAAATTCCAGCATTCTGGGATTCATTCCAAGACTAATTCAGATTAATTGATGCTTATCCGATTTGTGGAGCATTAGGACAAGCATTGTTCTTCCACATTGCAGATTACAAAAGCAAATGAAGGTAAATCCAGATAAGGCAATTTAGATTGGTCCATATGACATGAAAATATAAAGATACTATGTACAATCATCAAGTCATAAATAATCATCCAGAGACCTGAGATGGGGTGAGGATGTGCTATTTCACCCCCTGGCACCTCCTTGGCACCTTACACTGCCTGCTTCTCAGGACCTTAAACAATTTTTCAACTTTCAAACACTGTTCTTCCTTCCACCAGAATAAGCCCAATAGGGAACAGCTGGAGTGCGCTTCATCATCTTCACTCCAAGTGGGTTGCTCTTGCTCTGCAGAAAATCCCAAACATATGCATCAGAAATGGAAAAACAAGTTATAAAGTTCACAGAGTTGAGGAGAAATGAAGAAAAACAAAGAAGCTTAAATTTATTTTCCATAAATCAAAACCATTTGTTTATACACATCATCTCCATCATCACAATTCATCCCATTTATTTTCCATAAATCTAATGGAAGAAGCTTACCAAACAGTGAAGCTTGAAATTAGGGATGATGAAGATCGTGGGGCCCACTTGATCGATGGCCCACTGGAATAGTGGTGGTGATGGTGCTCGGTGGTCACTGGGCAAAGAGGGGGAGGAACGAAAATCAGATGGGAGATGAGATGAATGAGTGGAGAAGGGAGAGGGAAAAGAGAGAGGGGGCTGCTGAGAGCGTGGAATGAGAAAGGGGAAAGAGAGATAAGGGAGAAGGATAAGGAAGAAAGAAGAGGAGGAGGAGGAAAAGGCGGGTGCGCAGGGCAGAGGAGAGGAGAGGAACCGGGGAGGAAGAAGAGAAGAGAAGAGAGGAAGAGAGAGGGAGTGGTGTGCAGGTGGGCGCAGGGGCAAGGGAGAGGGAGAGGAAAAGGGGAGGAAGAAGAGAAGAGAGGGGGAGAGAGAGAGAGAGAACCGAGGGAGAGAGGGAGCTGCGCAGGCAAGGGGAGGCAGGGGCGAGAGGTGGGCGCAGGGCGGAATAGAGGAAGCAGGGGAAAGGGAGAGGAAAAGGGGAGGAAGAAGAGAAGAGAGGGGGAGAGAGAGAGAGAGAGAGAGAGAGAGAGAGAGAGAGAACCGAGGGAGAGAGGGAGCTGCGCAGAAGGGAACGGGAGGCAGGGGAGGGGCGAGCGTAGATGGGTTCTGGAGATGAGCTCGATGACGCCGATGGAGAGGAGAGGAGAGGAACCGGGGAGGAAGAAGAGAAGAGAAGAGAGGAAGAGAGAGGGAGTGGTGTGCAGGTGGGCGCAGGGGCAAGGGAGAGGGAGAGGAAAAGGGGAGGAAGAAGAGAAGAGAGGGGGGAGAGAGAGAGAGAACCGAGGGAGAGAGGGAGCTGCGCAGGCAAGGGGAGGCAGGGGCGAGAGGTGGGCGCAGGGCGGAATAGAGGAAGCAGGGGAAAGGGAGAGGAAAAGGGGAGGAAGAAGAGAAGAGAGAGAGAGAGAGAGAGAGAGAGAGAGAGAGAGAGAGAGAGAGAGAGAGAGAGAGAGAACCGAGGGAGAGAGGGAGCTGCGCAGAAGGGAACGGGAGGCAGGGGAGGGGCGAGCGTAGATGGGTTCTGGAGATGAGCTCGATGACGCCGATGGAGAGGAGAGGAGAGGAACCGGGGAGGAAGAAGAGAAGAGAAGAGAGGAAGAGAGAGGGAGTGGTGTGCAGGTGGGCGCAGGGGCAAGGGAGAGGGAGAGGAAAAGGGGAGGAAGAAGAGAAGAGAGGGGGAGAGAGAGAGAGAGAACCGAGGGAGAGAGGGAGCTGCGCAGGCAAGGGGAGGCAGGGGCGAGAGGTGGGCGCAGGGCGGAATAGAGGAAGCAGGGGAAAGGGAGAGGAAAAGGGGAGGAAGAAGAGAAGAGAGGGGGAGAGAGAGAGAGAGAGAGAGAGAGAGAGAGAGAGAGAGAGAACCGAGGGAGAGAGGGAGCTGCGCAGAAGGGAACGGGAGGCAGGGGAGGGGCGAGCGTAGGGTTCTGGAGATGAGCTCGATGACGCCGATGGAGATGAGATGAGAGGAGAGGAGGGAGAAAGAAATGAGTGAGGGATAGGGAAAAGGGGGAACTTAGCACGCGGGAGGGAAAAAGGAGGGAAAAAAAAAGGACCGAGGAAGGGAAGAGAAAAATTGGGCGCCAAGTGTATGTTGCGGGAAAAACATAGTGACCAATTCAGTGACGACCAAAAAACATCTCGACACTGAAAAGTCTAATTTTGTGACAATATATTTTCTTGTCACTAGTAAGACGTGACGACTATTTATATGTGACAATAAAAATTTCTCGTCACTGAAAGTAACTCATCAGTGACAATATATACCTCCCTCACTGAATAGTTGTCACTGAATCTACATTTTCTTGTAGTGCATCTTCTTCCATACATTGTGGCAAAAACATAAAAAACTATAGACCTAAAAGTAATTGTCATCTGAAACTACTCACTCAACCAGGATGAGAACGAAGAACTATAAAAGCAGTAGTGTTCAATTTTCCAGCAGCTGCGTTCATCATTTTTCCTACCTGTTTGTCTGTATCTTGGAATCAATTCCTTTTATTTTAGTTATACCCTCTAATGTTCTGTTGAACTCTCTTGGCAGTTAATGGGGTGCATGCAAAGTCTTAATGCTGTGTTTCTTCTCCTGGATACTGCTCTCAATAGCATGGTAAGTAACACTACTCCTATTATACATACTAGAGGAATTAATACCAAGCCATAGTTTGAAAACTTGTTTTGAGTTCTGACTTTCCCTAACTTGGGCTAATTCAACTCAAATAGGTAGGTTACAGAGTGGAGCAACTAGAATGAACCCAACAGAATACTCAGCCTGACTTGCTTGAGTTACTCGACTCATTGACCTTCTGAATTGCTTAAGTTCCAAAGTTCTTCAACACTCCACCAAACCCAAGGTTATGAATAGCTATTTTGCTCTTATCAAGTGGAGTTCCATGACCGGTGATCCAGACTTGAGATCATCAATCCAATTAGGGCTGCCGGTTAGAGAATTACGACCGAAACATGGTAATTTCCAACACTTAGGCTCGAAAACGGACCGCCGGGGCTCCGGAATGGGAAACGGTCTCCAAAAAATTCCGAAACTGGCACGAGCACTTCGCTCGAGGGTAGAGTAACTTGTAGGAACTGACGGTTCGCAAATAGGGCTGCCGGTTAGAGAATTACGACCGAAACATGGTAATTTCCAACACTTAGGCTCGAAAACGGCCCGCCGGGGGTCCGAAATGGGAAACGGCCGCGGGAAAATTCTGAAACCGGCACGAGCACTTCGCTCGAGGGTAGAGTAACTTATAGGAACTGACGGTTCGCAAATAGGTCTCCCGGTTAGAGAATTACGAGCGAAACATGACAATTTCCATCACTTAGGCTTGAAAACGGCCCGCCGAGGGTCCGGAATGGGAAACGGTCCCCAAAAAGTTTCGAAACTGGCACGAGCACTTCGCTCGAAGGTAGAGTAACTTGTAGGAACTGACGGTTCGCAAATGGGGCTGCCGGTTAGAGAATTATGATCGAAACATGGTAATTTCCAACACTTAGGCTCGAAAACGGCCCGCCGGGGGTCCGGAACGGGAAACGGCAGCTGGAAAATTCCGAAACCAGCACGAGCACTTCGCTCGAGGGTAGAGTAACTTGTAGGAACTGACGGTTCGCAAATAGGACTCTCGGTTAGAAAATTACGACCGAAACATATTAATTTCCAACACTTAGGCTCGAAAACGGCCCGCCGGGGGTCCGGAACGGGAAACAGCCGCGGGAAAATTTCGAAACCGGCACGAGCACTTCGCTCGAGGGTAGAGTAACTTGTAGGAACTGACGGTTCCCAAATAGGACTCGCGGTTAGAGAATTACGACCGAAATATATTAATTTCCAACACTTAGGCTCGAAAACGGCCCGCCGGGGGTTTCGCATGGGGAACTGTCCCCGAAAAATTCCGAAACTGGCACGAGCACTTTGCTCGAGGGTAGAGTAACTTGTAGGAACTGACGGTTCGCAAATAGGGCTCCCGGTTAGAGAATTACGAGTGAAACATGGTAATTTCCATCACTTAGGCTCGAAAACGGCCCGCTAGGGGTCCGGAACGGGAAACGGCAGTGAGAAAAATCCGAAACTGGCACAAGCACTTCGCTCGAGGGTAGAGTAACTTGTAGGAACTGACGGTTCGCAAATAGGGCTCCCGGTTAGAGAATTACAAGCGAAACATGGTAATTTCCATCACTTAGGCTCGAAAATGGCCCGCCGGGGGTCCGGAATGGAAAACGGTCTCCGAAAAATTCTGAAACTGGCACGAGCACTTCGCTCGAGGGTAGAGTAACTTATAGGAACTGACGGTTCGCAAATAGGGCTGCCGGTTAGAGAATTACGACCGAAACATGGTAATTTCCAACACTTAGGCTCGAAAACGGCCCGCCGGGGGTTCGGAGTGGGAAACGGCCGCGGGAAAATTCCGAAACCGGCACGAGCACTTCGCTCGAGGGTAGAGTAACTTGTAGGAACTGACGGTTCGCAAATAGGGCTGCCGGTTAGAGAATTACGACCGAAACATGGTAATTTCCAATACTTAGGCTCGAAAACGGCCCGCCGGGGGTCCGGAACGGGAAACGGTCGCGGGAAAATTCCGAAACCAGCACGAGCACTTCGCTCGAGGGTAGAGTAACTTGTAGGAACTGACGGTTCGCAAATAGGGCTCCCGGTTAGAGAATTACGAGCGAAACATGGTAATTTCCATCACTTAGGCTCGAAAACGGCCCGCCGGGGGTCCGGAATGGGAAACGGTCCCCGAAAAGCTCCGAAACTGGCACGAGCACTTCGCTCGAGGGTAGAGTAACTTGTAGGAACTGACGGTTCGCAAATGGGGCTGCCGGTTAGAGAATTACGACCGAAACATGTTAATTTCCAACACTTAGGCTCGAAAACGGCCCGCCGGGGGTTCGGAACGGGAAACGGTCGCGGGAAAATTTCAAAAAAGGCACAAGCACTTCGCTCGAGGGTAGAGTAATTTGTAGGAACTGGCGGTTCTCAAATAGGGCTGCCGGTTAGAGAATTACCAGCGAAACATGGTAATTTCCATCACTTAGGCTCGAAAATGGCCCGCCGGGGGTCCGGAATGGGAAACGGTCCCCGAAAAATTCTGAAACTGGCACTAGCACTTCGCTCGCGGGTAGAGTAACTTATAGGAACTGACGGTTCGCAAATAGGGCTGCCGGTTAGAGAATTACGACCGAAACATGGTAATTTTCAACACTTAGGCTCGAAAACGGCCCGCCGGGGGTCCGGAACGGGAAACGGCCGTGGGAAAATTCCGAAACCGGCACGAGCAATTCGCTCGAGGGTAGAGTAACTTGTAGGAACTGACGGTTCGCAAATAGGGCTGCCGGTTAGAGAATTACGACCGAAACATGGTAATTTCCAACACTTAGGCTCGAAAACGGCCCGCCGGGGGTCCGGAACGGGAAACGGCCGCGGGAAAATTCCGAAACCGGCACGAGCACTTCGCTCGAGGGTAGAGTAACTTGTAGGAACTGACGGTTCGCAAATAGGGCTCCCGGTTAGAGAATTACGAGCGAAACATGGTAATTTCCATCACTTAGGCTCGAAAACGGCCCGCCGGGGGTCTGGAATGGGAAACAGTCCCCGAAAAGTTCCGAAACTGGCACGAGCACTTCGCTCGAGGGTAGAGTAACTTGTAGGAACTGACGGTTCGCAAATGGGGCTGCCGGTTAGAGAATTACGACCGAAACATGTTAATTTCCTACACTTAGGCTCGAAAACGGCCCGCCGGGGGTCCGGAACGGGAAACGGTCGCGGAAAATTTTCGAAAAAGGCACGAGCACTTCGCTCGAGGGTAGAGTAATTTGTAGGAACTGGCGGTTCTCAAATAGGGCTCCCGATTAGAGACTTAAGACCGAAAAATGTAAGAAAAGTTATATATATACATATTTATGTTTCATTTATAACTTAATTCATTGCAAAGAGTTTAATGTTGTTTTTGTCATTGCAGATTGATGGATGCTTTGGGGTCGGTTGCAGACTTGTGGGGGTGCTGGACTTCTTTTCGGTCTATTTGTATATTGGACATTTATATTAGACTGTATCATTATTGATTGTAATATTTGTTTAATGATATGAATGATTTAGTGAAAAATGGAGATGGTAGTTTGTTTATTTACTAACTTTTGTTTCATTGCATTTTATTTTGTTGAATACAGCTGTATGAACAGGTTTATTTTTGATACAGGTGTATAAACAGTTTTACAGGGATTATAGGAAAATATTAATGTAAAAAAAAATATTTTATTAAAAAAAAAGGACCTTTGCCGACGAAATAAAAACGTCGGAAAAAATTAAAAAGAAATTTAAAAAAATTAACATACTTTTGGCGACGAAATGCAAACGTCGGCAAAAATTAAAAAGAAAAATTAAAAAAATTAAAATACTTTTGGCGACGAAATGGAAACGTCGGCAAAAATTAAAAAGAAAAATAAATGAATTTAAATACTTTTGGCGACGAAATAAAAACGTCGGTAAGAATAAAAATAAAAATAAAAAAATTAAAATACTTTTTGCGACGAAATGTAAACGTCGGCAAAAATAGAAAATTAAAATAAAAAATTAAAATACTTTTGGTGACGAAATGGAAACGTCGGCAAAAATTAAAAATAAAAATTAAAGTAAATTAAAATACTTTTTGCGACGAAATAGAAACGTCGGCAAAAATTACAAATAAAAATAAAAAAATTAAAATACTTTTTGCGATGAAATAACAACGTCGGCAAAATAAAAAATAAAAAATAAAAAAATTGAAATTATTTTCGCCGACGAAAGAAAAACGTCGGCAAATGTAAATAAGAAAAATAAAAAAAAAATAAATTCTTTTGCCAACGGAAAAAAACATCGGTAAAAGTCAAATAATCGTCGGTAAAAATATATTTTTTGCCGATGAAAAATAATTTCGTCGAGAAAAGGTTTTGCTGACGATGTTTTACCGACGTCTAGGCGACGAAAAAAGTTTCGTCGGTAAATACTTTTACCGACGAAAACGTAACTTTTGGCGACGAAAATTTTCGTCACCAAAAGTGCAGTTTCTTGTAGTGGCGGTGGAGACTTTTTTGAAGATTTTTGCACATCTTATTAATGACAAATATTAGAGGCTGCATTTTGGTCTGGGACTGGGTGTCTGGTCGAGCCTCTGTGGTAATGGGATTTAACCCGAAGGGCCGAAGCCAACCTGTTGTTGATCACCCTAAATTTGTTCACAGCAAACTCTCTCTCTCTCTCTCTCTCTCTCTCTCTCTCTCTCTCTCTCATTCTTCTTTGACCTTGTTAAGCACCTTTTCTTCTTTTCCATTCTCACCATTCATATAGAACTGTTTCTTAACTTTTCGATTGCTACAAATTTCGGTTTATTTCGGAGCTTTCGGCTGAAGTCTATGGATATCGAGTGAAATGGCCTACAGACGTCTCTCTGATAGAGTCTAGTATGTCTCACAAACTCTGCCAAAAATATTATGTTGCAAAAGTAGAATAATGAATAAGTAGCAAATGACCTTGATCTTGGCAAATATAAGAGAGTTTTAGGATTAGGCACCTAAAGTCGTACAACCATTTTAATCTCTCCCCCACCATTTTAGCATAGAGTTAATTTGAGAAATACTAAAAACGACTAACAATTATAATTATGCCATTTGTGTACATCTTTTTTTTTTTTTTACCTATAACTACTATTAGCACAATATTTTAAAAAGAAATTCCCTCCATTGAGCACCGATATTCATGATAAATAGGGTTGTAAATGGATCGGTTCTGATCCGTGTCCATGGTGGACCCGGATCTGGATTCGGACCCGGAACTAGAATTATATATGAGATGGGTCTATATCCGGGTCCAGGTCCAGGTCCAGGTAGAGAATGATATTTAAAAAAAAAAAAAAAACACATGATTTTTAGGAGAGATTTTTTAAAATTGAGGTAATATGTCGGCTCTTGGCTCCATGGGTCTAAATCAAGGTGGAACTAGACTCGGACCCATTTATTTATCGGAGCCTAAATAAGGACTCATATCCTGTTTTTAACCGGTCGTAACTATGGGTAATCGGAGAATCGGAAACTCATTTACATCCCTAAGCATCACATGACTCGCACAAGCAGCCATCTCTTGCTATGTCTGACCAATATATGAGGGGCTTTTATATATTAAAGCACCATCGTTAATCTCAGATTCCAACCTTCACATAGAGAATTGATTATGTGAGTCCCACCTGATAAATAGCAGGAATAGTGGGCACATGTTACGTGTTGTGATAAGAATAATATAACATTACATGATTACATGATAATGGTTTTGTTCCTTTAAATTCTACACCAGCACAGTAACATGTGTTGAGAACGAGCACTTCTATACATTACAAATTAGATGTCAATGTTGAAAAATTACAGATTCATATATTGCAAAATAAACATGTAGATGAAAGGGAAATTTAGTTAATGATCAATGGCATTTTTTTTTTTCTTTTTGTTGTTGTAATGGCAAAAGCATATTAAATCAAAGAAAGCTTACAGAACTAAGCCCCAGAGAAAAAAAAAAAAAGATACAAGCTGGGGATTGAACTAACCCACCTCAAAAAACATAAAAAGGGTGAAGCCAGAACAGTGCTTCTGGAACCAAAAGCAGATTGAGCTGCAATGAATGTGGGTCATGTGGGTCGTTCGACTTGAACCGCATAAAATGTGGGTTGAAGTTACTTGACCCATTTAGGGAGGCTTTGGAGTGAATGTGAAGATATATTTTTTCTAATATTTATCGAAGAAAGAGGCAAACATTATTAGATAAACATTTTGACCTAAGAAAACAAAAACTTGCATGCCTGTATTCGAATTGGACTCGGGCTTGATCCAATAGATCCATTTTCCATTAACCATTATGGGGCATACTCAGATCTAGGTTCCAATGTCTTTACTTGGACCCTTCAACAGGATTTGGGTGTTGTAATCCATACCGGGCCTCGACAGTTCCACTTGGATCCGGCTCAAATCCAGCCCATTGGCAGCGCATAAATATGCCAAAAGCAGTTGGATTCGCGTCTTGCAATGAGTATCCGGTCATGTGTACTTCCCGAATTCAATCCACTGACAGGCCCAGGAGTTTGCGAATGTTACAGTGTTGATTGGGCTCCGGGGCGCATAGTGCATGATCCGTCTGTCTTATGTCAAGGCCATGTTCAATGCCAGCCCTGCCTAATAAGCAACAATAGGCCACAAATTTGGTACATTTTGATCTACAGACATGGACACACCATAACTTGCAGAAGAACTCTACTTCCTTGATCAGATCCATCCTAAACGGACCAAAGCCTGTTTAGTTGTAAGGCATTGATATATTGGCTCAGCCCATTTGTTAGCTTTTCTGTCCTTGTTTGTGATAATTTTCAACTGGGTGGGCCTATACACAGGCCATTATGCATAGATAGGCCCAGGGCAGCCTAATACCAGCCCACAGGCCTGAAAACAGAGTCCAAATCCAGTGACTGCTTTCTAGGCTCATGCTGGGCCTGGGTTTGCGCAGCATATGCCCTGCCCTAATGGGATTTTAAATGGGCCCAGCTAGCTAAAAATCAAATGCATGATCAATTTATTTATTTAAAATAGTTTTTGATTGAACATGCAAAAGTATATTTATCACTACAAAAGATGAGCAGACAACTAAAAAGACAAATGACATGATATCAATCAATCAAGAGAAAACAAAGGGGTATATGTGTGGCAGCTGCACAAGCAGTTCATTGAGGCTCCTCCTCCTCCTCATCTTCTTCTTATTCTTCTTCTAATCTTCTCAAGTACTAAATTCTATCTTCA
This sequence comes from Litsea cubeba, assembly GCA_012931725.1. NCBI lineage: Eukaryota > Viridiplantae > Streptophyta > Magnoliopsida > Laurales > Lauraceae > Litsea > Litsea cubeba. Next base: position 115,023,532 of record CM022945.1, read on the forward strand.
ACCCTCCAACAGACACCACATCCTTCCCTTGGCGTGGGACCAGAGTCACCACCACATCATCATCATCATCAGCATCCAGGTCGTCCAACACCTCCGTTATCCCCAGCCTCAGGGTCGTCTGCAACTTGGTCGTCTTCTTCCCATGCTTGTGGGGCACGTTCACGAAGCTCCCCACAAACTCGGTCGAGCCCGGACCGCACGAGCCCTCATCTTCCTCGGCCACGTTTAAGAACACGTCGAACTTCACCCGGACGTCCCTCTCCAGCTCTATGCCTTGTATCACCAGCACTTCTTCTTCATCGTCCTTCTGCTTCTTGCTCCTTCCCTTCTTCGGCCTCTTGACCGTAACCTTCACTATGCTGTCGAGGTCTCGAGGGAACCCAGTTGGGGTCTTGCCTTTTAAGGCCTTCTTCGCGGCGGCCTTCTTCTTCAGAGGGGTTGGCCTGGACTTGAGCCATGGGATATCAACATCTTGGTAGGTGTACCTGCATTTGGTGGAAAGGAGATTAATGAGATTAGGAAGCTAAATTCAAACTTCAAAGTAATAATAATGTACAAGGTAAAAGTCTTCCAAGGTTCTTTACTGATTGACTCAGAACTAACCAACCCAAGATTTTATCTTTTTCAACATAAAAAAGATTACAATAAATGTTTTCTGAGTTATCAATATGACAAGAATGTGTGATTAATTCTTATTTGAATGAAATTTGTACAATAGAGGGTATTTATTTTGACAAGTTTAGATATTTATTTGAGATCTAATAGGAGTGTTGTAAAATCGAACTCCCAATTGTAACATAAAATGTAACTCTATTGTATTCACCTCCTTAGTTTTGTTGACCAAAAAATTTATAAGCTAATCAGGACTCTAAAGCCAGACTCACATGGTGTAATATTCACAGAAAAAGTCTACTTGGACCGATTTCCTGGCACGGAAATCGGCCCGGATCCCATGGGAGCCGTGGGATCCCTCCTTGCAACTGGGATCCCATGGGAGCCGGTCCAGGTAGCATTGTTGATATTCACAAGGCTCCTCAGATGGATCACTCGGAAGAACATCTAAACTGTTCAAAATAATTGCTCTTGTAGCATGTTCCTCGACAAATTCCATTACAAGTTTGGGCCATCAACAGCTTAACCACTATATTTAAGTGTTATATAGTGACCAATTTGAGGGTGAGGCCAACTTTTATTGGAGTAATATTTATTTGGTAGGATTTAAGATTTTTCAAGTGAACCCCACTGAAGAACCTCACAAATTAATTCAGAGTTGAATTTTAAAAACTAGGTTATTAACACTAAAGCATATTTCATTTGCTGACCCAAAACCCAATTTGGAAGAGTAGTTGGGATCAGGCATTTGGAAGAGTAGTTAGAATAACTGAATGAGAAACTGAGAAAGACAGTTCTTTAATTACCGAAGATTATCCGAGTCGAGGCAGTCCTTGACCGTGACTCGGACCAGCTGCTTGTTCTCATCATAGAAGAGGAAGCCCGAGTTGAGCCAATCCGGGTCAGTGAAGTCCTTCCTATTCCCTCCCAGGGTCTTCCACACGTTCCACATCCGGTCGATGTTCGAGTGGTGGGCGAAGAAGATGGGGTCCCTTGCCGCCGAGTAGAAGTTCCCCATGTTCTCCGTGTTGGGCTGAGTCCGGTCACCGGTCCAGAGATGGACCGGCCCATGGGGCACGTTCTCCAGCGACCCGGCACCGGGGTCCGGCTCCCCGCCGGCCCGGTACGCCGCACCCATGAACAGCTGCGCCGTCTTGCCACTCGACACCACCTGCCGGTACATGATGGAGAGGTTGCTGGCTATCTGCTGCTTGTCGGTGTTGGTGGGATCTTGGAAGTTGTAGTCCAAATCCACCAGCGTCGGCGGCTGGTGCTTGGCGTCTCTCAGCTTGTCGTAGAGCGGCGACGATGGATTGGCGTACATGGATGGCATTGGCATTCCACCCGGTGCATCCCAGTTCCAGAAGGGGAGAGCAAATGTCTCATCTCCAATCAACTTGCCCAAGATCTTCTCATAGAAGTAAAGGTAGTAACGATGGAAGGGTAAGAAGAGCCACCCATTGTGGACTTGGAGCTCCAAGTCTGGAAATCCAACCTGGTCGTAGGCGCCGTCGCAGTAGGCACAGTGGATGTTGGCCTGCCATATCAAAGGTTCGAATTAGAATTTGAGTTAGATTAATTAGAGATAAAAATTTTTCTCATTTTCTGTGCAGCCTCTGTTTTGGTACGTTTGGTGCAAAATATAAAAAAAAAAAAAAAGCCTAAAAGAAGATATCGATTTCTTATGCGAGGAGTAGGAATGCAGTATTCATCTCTCTCGTTTGAATCGTTTGAAATGTAACTTACGGAGAGTAAGATCCTCTTGCTGCACAAATGCAGGATTTCAATTTTGTTCTGTCTTGAATGTGATGCTTCTTATAATAATAAGACAGAGTAGGGTCAGATTTTTTTTTGAAATGCAGGGTTTAAAATCTATTCACCTGTTGAGTGAAGTTCCTGGGGTCATCCGCTGGGAGAGCCTTCATGTGTGCAATTGCCTTCTGATACTTGGCTATGTATTCTTTATCAGCAAGATGAGCGGCGGGGCGAACGCGCATGGGTGAGGAGCTGGAGGGGAGCTTGAAATCCACAATCTTTTGGGTGATGGGGGGGCAGCAGTTGGTGGGGGTGGCACCAGCCGGGAGATCTGCTGCTCCACATTGGGAGATATCTGGTGGGAGTACTGGTGCCGCAGCGGCCTTCTTCGGGTCGATGGAGAAGGCTGTAGCAGCGCCATAGAGGCCTCCCAAGCCTAGAAGAACATTTCTTCTATCAATAGTTCTACCATGGTTTTGGGTTTCATTCTTTTCACTGTTGTTGCTGCTATTGCAGGAGATTGGTTGAGGAAGGTGGTGGGGTCGATGGTTTGGAAGGAGAAGAGGTTTCTTCTTGGCTTGCTGATGGAATGGGGTTGAAGAGGAGGAAGAGAGAGGGGTTGGTGTGCTTTTCAGTGTGAAAGCCATGGTCTATGGATGGTGTGATTGCAGAGGTGTGGTGCATGATTTTATAACTAGAAAATTTTGGGTCCTGAGAGAGATGATTTCCCACACGTTTTCCCGTGTCCTTTTTTTCTATTGCGCCTCCAACGACTTTGAATTTTAAGGTTTGACTTCTCTAATTGTGTAGGCTTGGGTTGGGCCCCACCCATCTGTAGAATTGCATTTAGGTATGGACCGACCCATGAGTTAGTCCATTTAGACTTTGGATTTAGGAAAGGTGGCTATCAAGTATCATTATCATAGCTCCAGCTCACCATTTCGTGTGCTCCCTGAGAAAATCAGATAACGTTTGATTTCATCCATTTAACGTTGGTTCATTTCATTTGATATTGTCAAACTTTTGTGGGACCTGGAGATTCTCATTGTCCAATTGCTATAAATACATTGATAGCTAGAGCATGGCATGCGATTGAAATTTAAACCCAACAAAATTATTATCCTACCTTTCTTAGTTTCAAAGAAAAATAATTTGGTTAGCCAATGACATGATAATCCAATCATGTGTCTTAGACATGATTAATGTGATGATTTGTTTTATTAATTCTTACAAGAGTAAAACTCTCTTTGTTGCTATAAGAAAAAAGAAAAAAGTAGGATATATATAGATTTTGAGACTGGCATGCATGTTGGAGGAGTAAAGATAAAAGTGAATATCAAATTATGAAAAAAAAGTAAAAATAAAGTATGTTAAAATAAAAACTCACTAGCAAATCAACCCGTGCTTAGCACAGGCATGTTCACAACTAACCATAAAACTATATTCCATTAAAAAGAAACTCATATCATGCAAAATCATTAAATATTTACTAATCACAATGATTTGTTATAGATGGAGCATAAATTTTAAAAAGAAAATAAAAGAAGAGGAGATTATGATGGTTTTTCTTCTATCATTCTAAGAGTTCATAGGGTAGATATTATTTATGAGAAATGGGGTAAAAAAAAAAGTTATATGAGATTTGGGATAGAAATGAAGATGTTTTAAAAGAGTAAAAAGTGGAAAATGTTTCAAAAGAGTAAAAAGTGGAAAGAAAAACGGGGGAAAAGAGTAAAAAGTGGAAAGAAAAAGGGGGGGGGGGGGGGGGGGGGTGTAGAATGGATATAACTCTCAGTCAAAATCTGTGATAATTATGGTCAAAATTCCCTTCTCGAAAGCCATGGCTTTAAATTAGTATAATTGATTTCTTATAGTAGTTTGTCATTAATATTGATTTTGGCTCTGATGTATGGATCCATCAGTGTTAGTCACCTATTAAATTCAAATCACTCAAAATTCATTATTATCTATGTATGCTTTAGCATTGGCCAAATCTCTCCAATCGGTTGATATCTTTATATTACATATTTATCCCATATTTGGTGTGTAGAGGGCCCATCTCGGTTGGCCCATTTGTGAAATGCAAGAAGATTCGTTGTGTGTTTTTTTCTTTGTTTTTTTATCTGGCAAAAGATTCGCTGTATCTATTACACCCCAAATCCAATTCTACGTTCTCTTCTCGTGTTTGGAAAGCCAACCAATTGAAATTTCACTCGTGACTAAAGGTCATGGTCTAACTTTCCTGCAAATGCAAAATGAAATTAAGTACTTATCTTTTCCACGGAAAAGCTTCCTCCATCCCCACAAAATCTTTCACTTTTACAATTTACTAATAAAATGTAAGTGATGTAAAGTATCATGCTCAAAAGAGAAGAAAATAGACGAGAATTATGATGGTATTTATCTTTAGTGGTTTATTTTGTCATTCAGTTGAGAGGAGCGGTTGTTTTTTAACTTTTTTTTTTTTTTTGAAAGAATGAAATTTTGAATATGTATGCTTTTGATGTGACGCCTTATCTAAAAAGATGAGAATTTACATTACTTTTACTAACTTAGTAAATTTTCAAATAGAGGGAGGCATTTTGTTACATCTATCTAACTTGCATTGTACTGTTTATATTTCTAAAAGTGGTTAAAAATGAACAAACAAAATCTAAATCCATAAAGTTTTCCACTTATCACTTTGGTAATTTTAGTCCTAACAAAGTCAAAGTCTAATTTAAATTTCCATTTTATTGAATATATGATGTTCTTGGAATTAATTAACCTCTCTTGGTACGTTGGTCAGCTGGATGTCTCCAATTCTTAGCCCAAAAGAAGTGGGTTTCACTATAGGATTGAGCATATGATAAAAAAAAATATTTATTAATTATATGCTAACTCTATGGCGGGACCAACTCCTCTTAGAGAGCTTGGATATTCTATGCGTGGACCCCACTTTAAAGTTCCACTCATTTCACTACGACTGAGACATTAGGGGATCCGGACTCTTTGTTACATTGGTGGCACCTCTTTGCCATAATCAGTCTATTGGTTTGATTGACCGCTATCAGGCTTGTATTAATATTAATGACTTGTAGGAGTCCATTTGATTATGAATTTTTCTGTTTTCATATCAACGTAGGTAACTTGGTTTACCAGAAAAAATTCATAACTAAGTGAGTCCGAAATGGTTTTTATGGCACCGTTGTTCTGTTGCATTGGCTCACCCTCAATAACTAAATGTTTTTGAAACTTTTTTTTTTTTTTACTAAATAAAGATATTATATTAATAGATAGAAGTTGGTACATAAGAAGGGCTCAAAGGCTCCGGTTCATTACAAAACATAGTGTAATGCATACAAAAGGGTTTCTAGAACTAGTCATCTTAAAAAACATAAAAAAAAAAAAAAAAAAAAACATGTGCCAATGCAAATTAAGTAGAAAGTTTCTTTGTTTATTCTTCTTTTAAGATGACTAAAAACAACTTACTATTCAAAAAACAACTTCTATTAAAAAAAAACAGCTTACTATTAAAAAAAAAAACAACTTACTATTCAAAATGAAACATTTTTAGCCATTTTGACCCCCATAAACAACTTACTATTCAACTTTGTCATTGACAAAGTCACAAAAGACTAGGCAGTAGCTGAAGCAGAAATACTTTTCTAACACTCCTGGTTATGAACTTATGATATATATATTAAGTTTTCTTACTTAGCAATTTCTATCAAAATTTGGAGGCCTAATTAGTAGAGGTCACAAATATTGTATTTATACTATGGTTCATTTACAACCAAACTATCTATAGGAAATTTAACAGAATAAAATGGAAACAAAAATACCAAAGAAGAAAGTTAACAGCGATGAAAGAGAAGCAATTGACAAAGTTAGTCATTGACAAAGTCAAAAAAGGTTGGGCAATAGATAAAACATAAACACTTTTTCAACACTCCTTCTCGTTTTGATACATATTAAGTTTCCTCGGGTAACCATTCATACTAACATCTCAAGGCCTTAGTAGGAGGTAGTGAAACCCAATTTTTTTGACACTAATCATTGGGTGGAACCCGGTGGCGCACATTCTTTTTAACGCTGAATTGTTCCACTGGGGACTCAAACTCGCAACTGGCCGGCTCTGATACCATTAAAACAATTCAGTGTTAGAAAATAATTCATACTCCCTGAGCATGAGAGTTGAAAGCTCACAAATATTATATTTAGAGGATTTTATGGGAAAAATTCTGAAATTTGGACATTCCTCGGAAAGGGTCACCAAATATTGTGTATTACTAACGAGGCCCGTTATGCCTATTTTTCAACTTTTATAGGAGCGACGCTAGCGTCGCTCGTGTCTGATGAGTGTGACGCTAGCGTCGCCCATGCGTCGCTCGTCAAAGTATCTTCTAATGTTTAGCGTCGCTCATGTCTGACGAGGGAGATGCTAGCGTCGCTCGTCAGAGCATCTCCCAATGTCTTCTTCTTCCTCTCCTCCTATTTCTCCATGAGTTGGCCAGCCTAAAAGTTATAAAAGAAATTTTCTAAAACACCATCACACCACTTTACATCTTTTTTTTTTTTGCGTTGTTGTGCGTCATTAGTAGCTTGCAAAAGACATAGAGGATTTTAGGCCCCCTTTGCCTTAATCTTAGTTAAAGTTCATACTGGGATGAATCTTCAAAAGAACGCCATTAGTTTTTATTCACTTTAAAGCCCATTCGGATATTTTTTTTACAAAAAGCCCTATTATTTTCAATCTTCTCTTGGTTCCTTCTTGAATGTTCAGATTATTTGCTTGTAATCAGATACAGCCCAATCCGAGCATATCCAGTTCCATATTCACACTCCCAATCAGAAATTGCATACGTACAAGCAGTAGTAGAAATTGCATACTTTGCATCATGTTTTATTTTGTTGTTATTTTGCACCATTAGAAATTTGTGAGACATAAGGAGGAATTTAGGCCCCCTTCACCTTAATCACAATGAAGTTCATGCAACTGGGGCGAATCTTCAAAAGAATGCCATGAGTTATTATTCATCTTAAATACAACATTCGTTTAATTGAGTGGCACTCAATGATCACACGCGTAACACTGAAAAACATAAACTGTGAATGCAAAAAAATCCAAATAATAGTTGTTTGGATTCACAACTATATGTGTTCAATGATTAATAGTGATGAACCTAAAATGTCTATTAAAGATGGCGTGGGGGAGATGGAGAAATAGGAGGAGGAGAGGAAGAAGAAGACAAGATGTTCGGACGAGCGACGCTAGCGTCGCCCATGGGGACGCTATCGTCGCTCAGAAAAAAGTATAAAAAAATCAAAAAAATTGGCGGGAGGACCTCTTTTGTACTACATAATATTTGGGGACCCGTTTCGAGGAATGTCCAAATTTTGGGACTTTTTCCGTAAAATCCTCTTATATTTATATTGTGTTTCTATTACAACTCAGCTATCTATAAGGAAATAGAAACGGACTAAAATAGAAGCAGAAATGTCAAAGAAGCTGGTTAACAGAGATGATAGAGAAGCATTTGACAAAGTCAGTTCTTCAAGCCTTCATAATTGCAACTGAAGATGGATGTTGAGCTTCAACTGAGTTTGAGCCTGACTGGGTTAACTGAGATTGGCTTTAACTCTTTGCATGATCCTAATTAAAATAATCTAAATATCTCCAGAAACCCAGAATCTGGAAGTATCTCAACTTTTTCTTAATACCATAAATTCCTGAGAACAAGATTTTTGACTTGTTTATTAGGACTGAAAAGGGTGAGTGTGTCAAGAAATCTAGTCTAGGTCCCAAACTTGTATCCTTAACTCCAACCAGTTTATATTTAATTAGGTCTGGTTGACTCTATAGTGGTAAGCCAGAACATTAAAATACTAATAACTTTTTTTATTAGATTAATGGAATCTTAGTGTTGGATTCACCTGTACTTTCAAGGTTGTCTTGGAATTTATGGCCCAGCCCATTAAAAAAAAATAAAAGAATCTTAAAAGTGCCTGCCTAGATCTTTTGGCAATGGAATTATAAGCAAAGCTTCCTAAGTCTGTATAATACTCAACTAAAAGGCAGTGGCAGAACAATAAAAATTTACCTTGGAGTCCATGTGAAAAAAATGCACCAAGTTTTCCAAACTTCTGGGAAGCATGGCCACTAGGGAAGTAAATGGGCCGGGTTCAAGGTGGGACCATGGTGGATCCATCTTCATGGATCTGGTTTCCGATCCTGATCCAACATAGATCATGGACCAAAGTGTAGTATTTGGATTGATGTCAACTTTATAAGGGCAGACAAGTACAGTATTTGGTTTGATGTCAGACAAGTATATGAAGCTCCCGCTACTGCAGGGTCTAATACACAGCCTTACCCACACAAGCGAAGAGGTTATTTTCATTTTTCAAAACCGTGCCATAGAGGTGCCGAGGTCGTAATGAAGCAACCTTACCATGCGCCAAGGCCTGTCCTCGAATCAATGTCTACTTTAAATAAGAAAAAATAAAAATCTTAATTTTCTTTCAAATATCTAAAATAGCAACATTTGATTTGATTTGATTTTATTGGTAGAAAGTAGCAACATTTGATGAGTCACCAACACACTCATTGTTTGTTTACCTTAAAAAGGGAGAAGAAAAAAATCCACTCATGGTGGAGTAGTACTTGGAATCAGACACATGGTTGTCTTGTCTTCCAGTTTAAAGTATCAGTCATAATCATTAGTTCAACTCAGCAAAATGGTTGGCTGGAATTAACATTAATTTATTTTATCAATTTGAGTTGGAATTAACATTTTTTACCTCATTAGTGTAAAATTAATACATAAAATGTGTAGTCTATTCTTGCCGCTCGACTTGTTAATTACCATATACAACCAATCCGATTGATTGGACTAACCCTCCAGCAAATCAGATTTGTTAGCAAGAATGGCTCCTTATCCGAGTGATAAGGAGTGTCAATTCTTACTAAATTCCGGATACGTCACTTCTTTCAGTTTGTGCAAGCTCCTTTCCCACTTGTGTGGGCATCCTTCCCACTTGTGGCTTCTTTTCCACTTTTCTACTTAAGTGGGTTGCCTTCCCGTGTGTTTGTGGGTTTCCTCTTGAGTGCCAGCCTACTTAACTGGGTTACCAAAAGAAAATCAAATTTGTTAGTGTATTAGCATTTTTTACAAAATTAGGAAATGTAACTGTCTTAGCATGTGAAGTTCAACTTTACGGGGGCCACTTGGACCCACCACCCACCTTCACACTCTTGGTCCCCAAATGATCGGTCATCATGCATATTTTTCGCTCATTAAATATTTATTAATTGTTGGATTGACTTTCAGAACCAAATCTATAGTTAAAAGGACTGATAAATTTTAAGGCTGTTAGGCTGGGATAATTTGATGCTATTAACTGTGGGCATGACCCTTGCCCATATAGACACATTTCCATCCATATTACCTCCAATGATAAAAAGGCATCCAAGTTGCGAGAATATTCTCCCGCTCCATGGAGCCAACTTGAGCCCAACATTTGATTAGTGCTTTACCTTTGATGCTCTTGTCATTACATGATATGGCACGAAGACCAGTTTTGCACTCACTAAACCTTCACTCACCGTTAAATCTAATCTCAAAAATAAAAAAAAATAAAAAATCTACGAATTAAAGCGTCGTTAAATTTTAAGGCTAATTAAAGGGTTAAGGATAATTTGGTGGGAGAACTTTTCAACTTCACTTATCTTTCCATCTACCTTACTCTTTTTGATAAACATGTATCTAAGTGGACCCTATAAACTAGACTATAAATTGATACGTAATGTCCTCGGAGGAAAACATTATCCTTCAAGTTGACACTAAAATTCGGACCGCATTTTAATATAGAAATTTTGCCCATACTGCTACTCCATAATTTCTTAAAGTTTAAATATTTTCCACACATCTATTAATGCAAGACCATACCACATGGGACATTTGGAACTCCAATAACCCTATAGAAAATATTTAAACATCAACCCTTCACCACTCAAAATGTCATCTCTAGGCACCCCTTTCAAAATCCCTTCCACATATGGATATAAATGCAGCTGCTGTTAAGTGAAACTAGGTGAAGATCCTCCCCAGCTTAGGGAGCTCCAACTGGTGTCCCATCTTTGCCCCTTGCCGACAATCTCAACAAATGGTGGTACTGTAGGACTCGTGATTCCAAATGGATAGATCATGGAAACAGATCCCTGTTTCGTCCGAACAGGGAGAAAATCATGGGTCACAGGGCGCGGAAGAGAGAGAAACGGCTAAGGGCGCGGAGGAGAGAGAAACAGGGGATCCTGATCCTGATCCATAGATCATGGATAGCCTCACGTGCCTTTTATGGACCAGGGTGGGTACAATATAGTTAAAAAAAGACATCCATATGTCTCTGGTCTTTTTGGACTTTGGAGCCGCCCCTTGCTTGGCTCTGGCTCACAAGTCACAACCTTTTTTAAGTTTAACTTCTTTCAAGCCGCCTTGCTTTGACTGCCCTGCCCTTTCTGTCCTTCTTTTCAGGGAAAACTTCTATGCCCAGATTTTAGCATAAAACTTTCTCACCTACAATCTGCCATTTTTTAACTTGTTTTTCTCTTGGCTTTCTTAGTAGGCAACATTTTTATACATACTTACTTTTAGCGGCTTAATATTAGAAAAGAGTTCAAGAAAAATATAATCGAAATATCTTTTAAACAAGGGCAAAATAAGAGAGAGGCTGCAGATTGGCCATGGTCCACTTTTAGTTCTTACATACATTTTCAATCAGATGATGATTCCCCAATATAGTTGGGAGAAAACTTTTTTGATGATGATAATGATGATTTCCAATTAGAAATCCTTTTAGGTAGTGGTTGTTGAAAAATCATTCATTGGTTAAGGCACTCCAAGAATGACCTCTTACTCCGGTGGTAAGAAGTAATTCTTCTTACCTAATTGTTCATATTTGAAATCTCAACAGTCACATTCTCTCACCTAATGACTATAGTACCTCATCTAAGATATTTATCCTCATCACATCCTGAGGGTTTCCCACCTCACCCCAGATCTAGTCCCGCACAACAGGCTAGGAGATCCAGCCCCTCCTAAGCTGGGATAAAAAATATAAAAATTGAGACATCTTTCAAACAATTAGTTTCTTACAGGTGAAGAGGTGTTAAAAACTAATTCAAAATAAGTTAATATGTACCATGTTCGTACGAATTGCTATTAGTTATGTGAAAACCTCACTAGGTCTAGGTGTCAGAGTGTTTGAGTTGTAAGTCAAGTAAAGCCACGCCTCTCTTTTTATTGTTACTGTTGATTAAACAGTAAAAACCCTCAATCACCAATCATGTTAAAAGAACATGCAAAAAGATGAGGATCATTGATGGAATGGGGAAAATGTCTAAGGTCAGCGATCCAACAACTATAAGAAAAAAATCATCGAACTAATGGAAAAACTGCCTTGGATGATCTATCCAAAAAAGTAAAAAAGCGAAGAATTGACCTACTACAGAAAAACATCACATCATTGACATTAAGAACATCAATTCAATAGTGGATAAGTCTGATCATCACCAATCCAACAACCGTAATCAATCGAATTGTGGAAAAGTCTCAATAATCAATCCAATTACAAAAGGGGATAGCAGCCAATGATCGATCTAACATGGAATAAGTCTAAGACCAATTAATCCATAGTTCTATTAATCTTTTAGCCATGAAGTTAATTGCATTAGACTATGATGAATCATGTGATTTTGAGCTGATCATTTTGACATGGGACCAAACTCATTTTGGATTGATATTTGGCCATATAGCTAAGACAATGTGAAACAACAATTTTGTTTTGCTAAGGTTAAGGGTGGTTCAACAATTTTTTTTTTTTCTTTTTTATACCCAGGGGTCGAACCCCGCCCTCGAGTGAAGGTAGTAGACTTTAGGTGACGTGATCATAGAGCCCTTAGGTGAGGTGAGAGAACCCTCATGTGAGGTAAGGTGGTCCGATAGTTTTTTTTTTTTTTTTTGTAGAAAAGGTGGTCTGACAGTTAGAATTAAGGTTGGAAGATTTGGCAAGTTGACTCGTGACTTTGCTGAACACCTTGTTTTTACAAAAGACCGAGTTAAAGTATAATATAAACTTAGCTGAGTCAAATGTAAGTAATTAATGCTTTGAATTTTTAAAAATGATTAATTGAAATGTGATGAATTTAATAATTCAAATTTATTATTATTATTACATGTAAATACATATATATGTATATGTCCGGATCACTTAGTCTTCCAACCTTGGTTGGAATGAGAGAATTCTAAGAAGTCTACCCTTAGAAAATTGCATGCCTAATTTGGACGGGGCTTCAAACTCTCCTCTCGTCATTAAATAATCTTAAGACAATAATAGAAAACGAGTTTGTTACGCAATGAGTAAAGTCACAATCAGTGAGAATCAATTAGTCACAAGCATGTGTTGGACTCCTTATCCAAAAGGTCATAATTAAAACATGTATTCATTTATAGATGAATCGGGATATTCACATACTTTGAATCATCTCCCTTTGGCTCTCCAAAACCACTGTCCAAAGTAGTTGAAGCTTAGGGTCTAGGGTGTGATTATATTTTGAGATAGGGCCTTTAAAAAAATTCTTCTAGAATAAGACCAATTCACAAATAAATGGTCTTCTGTCTCTAGTGATTGAGAGCATCTAGTACAATTTGCTGGCACAGACAAGATTAGAACTGCAAGGTGGCCTCTTGTCATTAAACGGCCTTTGGAAGAAGCCTCCAATTTCCAAACAGTGAACTTAATTTTTGAAGGAGCTTTCATGGACCACAATCAAAACGATAGATGTTTGTTCATTTCTGCACACGTTCTGAGTAGCAAATGTTGGACATCTAAATCACCGAATATATGATACTCTAACGAGGATGGATGGAGACGCACAATAGATATTTTTCAATACTTCCCTTCCGGTAGAATCCACTCCTCAACATTCTCTCTCACGTGAATTCCGATCGGTACCTTTTTTGAGGCACGAATTTTTTTCGCGCTAAGTCGTTCCTCTTGAGATTCGAACTCGCGACTGGTTGACTATGATGCCATATATTCAATTTTTTCACGCCCAATTGTTTATCGTGAAATTTAAATTCACGACCGGTTGATTCTGATACCGAATTAAATTTTCTTAGCTAACCAGTGCTACTAAAACCAAGAGGTGTTAGTAAAGACAGCATAAATACTTTAGAATACTCCATCTCGGGTGGAGTCCACTCCTTAACACCCTATGCAAGATTTGCACACCAAGAGTTTCACGCCTATGCAAGTGTGAAAGTGATTCGAACCCCCTCTTGCAAAATGGAGCTATAGTCTCTCTTACAGGTGACTTTTATTAAGTTTTTTTAGCTAACCAAAACCTTAAGGCATTAGTAAAAGCATCATAAATACATTTTCAATACTTTCCCCTCGGGCGGAGCCCACTCTTTAACACTCCCCTTGAGGTGAAACCCCCTCAGCGCATTTTTAGCAACGCCAATTATTTTTTCAGCAATGAGTCATTCCTTTTAGACTCAAGCTCACGACCGGTTGACTCTGATACCATATTAAGTTTATTTAGCTAACCGTTCCTAGCAAAACCTGAAGAGGTTAGTAAAGGTAGCATACATACTTTTCAATACTCCCCCTTGGGCGAAGCCAACTCCTCAACAATTTTTTCCTTGTTGGCATCATCAATCGCCTTTATTTTTTTTCCTGCGGGCCTCATATTTATAGTTCAAAGTTCAAACCACTTAACTTTAACTTATTTATTGAACTAATATCCCCAGGACTTTGAAACTGGTTATCTTAGATTTTTACTGACTTTGAAGCTAGAATTTGATGAGAGAATGAGTATATTACACACTATAAAGACTTGGTAAGCTGCCGACAAGAACATAGGCACATGAATGCTACAAATCAAACATGTAATTACACAACAGGGCTCTAAAAGTGGTACCATATAAGTGATCATACAATTATTTATTTATATACGACTTCCAAAACTGAAAAAACAAAGGAAATCAATCAAACGAACAGGTATCAAATATTTCTAGCTTCCTTTTTTCAATGTGGAGAGGAGGCATTTCTATCATATCCTTATATGTGTAGATTGACCACTAATTTTCTTATTATTACAAGATTTCCTCTGTTCTTTTCCTTTATTTCTACTTTCTTCTTTTTCTATTTGTTTGATTTATCAGGTCTCACATGCATAGCAGATTAGCAGGTACATTTTACTAGTTAGCATTTATTTACTAATGTGCTCGTGTGTGTGGAAAAGCTTAACCTACAATCCACAATCAATCACACAAAAATAGGAAAACCCCTCCTTACTATGCACTCCATTTTAGGTTTATGGTTAAATGTTACACCATATTTACAACTTAATCTTTATTAAGCTTTAAAAGGGTCTTGATATATTTACCAAAATACTCCTTACCTTAGTACCTACCTAATTTAATGGACCAATCCAGATAACCCGGTATACAAGACATGAACCCAACATATGTAAATGCTATCGAAAGGCAAATTCTCAAGAAGGCCCACTTTTGTAGAGGCTCCTTTTGGTTTTTTATCCATCTATGAATTACTATGATTAATCCAATTCCTTCCAACACATCAACCCTTTCAATTCTAAAGTCTTGGGTTCCTTATTTTGTTTTGTAGACTTTTATTATATTTTCGGGATCTTGAATAGGCAGGCACATATACTTGCTAAGTTTTGTTGCTCTACTAGATATGATGTAGGTTAGGAAAGTGCTTTTGTTATTCTGTTTGGAGGGTAATTTAGTTTTATTCTTTGTGTTTAGCCTGTATATGTTGTTGTTGTTGTTCTTCCCTTTTAATGATTAAATGCATATTTATCCGAAAAAAAAAAAACCCTTTGATTTTGCACTTTAGATTATCTAGACGTTAGACACCATTGAATTTTTATGACAATAAATTTTTATAATGTATAGCGGTAAAGCTTTGAGGACCAAAAATTAACACCTATTATTTTTCTATTGGTCTGCTTACCTTCATTATCATGCATCGTCAGAGTGGGATCGGAAAGTCTTAAACAGAATTAAAGGAGTGGTAAAAAAAGTCAGCCTAATCTTGAGTCTGGACATCTAATATCCATCACTGTGTTAGGTCATGTTAGACCAATGTCAACATCAAGGAAAAAGTAATTAATCCAACAAGAAACCAATGAGGGAGAAATGAAGGGAGATGAGAAGTTAGTGACAGTGTCCTTGTTGAATACTTTAATTGAATGGGTCCCATGAGGCTATGACCATCAACCTGATACAGAGAATGAGAGCTAAAGCTATCTTATTCTGATTTGAATATTAGCCTCCATTTCTACCTATAACACTTGAAATTTCTTGTGCTCTTCGAGTTCATCTTTTTCTTCCCAGATGAGGAGAAAAACAGGACTCTGATTTTTGTACATGTGCAGCTCATTGGTTACATTGATCATCAATTAGAAGAAGACCCCACCCATTAGAAGAAAGAAAGAAAGAAAAAAAAAGGAAGCAAACTCTTTCCAAAGTCTATATCTATATCGGTGTCAATAATATAGGTGTAGGTGTCGTATTAGCTGACAAGGATAATGTTATAAATATGAGCATTTATGAATTTAAGTGTGGCCTTGGACGTTTTGGGACTTAGCAGCTCATTTTGATGGTTCGGGCTTGGGTACATTGACGCTGCAGCATATTGGTCTTATCCAATAGAAACCTACCGGCTGTCATAGAATATGAAAAGGTAGTTTCTCATTTTCAAAATTTGACTAGAGATAATGAATGTAACTTTCTTTTCAATTTTACCCTTCTATGTTATATCCGTTTGGAATGTGAACTCTTATCTTTTGGTAGGGAAAATGGTCCCACCTCTCTAATGCTTACAAAATGTCCCACCTCTCTAAAACACCACATTCTCTCTCACCCTAATGTGTCTTTTCTCAACACTACTCAACATTTTTCTCACATAAATATAAAAATGGTCCTACCTCTCTAATGCTTACAAAAGGACCTCATTTCTCACCTCTTTAGTAGGAGCTTTCAAATTAAGTTTTTTCTTATCTGACCATTGATCTTGAATTGGAGTGGGACCCACCTTTAAATTGGTTATTTATAAATTTGATTAAAATTAAAATTATAAAATTGGGACCCAACCTAGAACCCATTGTCTCAATCAAGTTGTAAATTATCATTCAAATTAGTGAGATGGTCTTTGTTACTCATGTGTTTTATGTTAAATTTGGGGCACGCATGATCAACATTAATGGAACATTTCTATCTAACCATTAACCATAAACATATAGTTAATTTCTTTTTTTTTTAATGTTTGCACTTGAAGAGAGATTTTATGTTTGTTGCCAAAAAAATAATCTTAATAAGAAAATATCAAATATATCATTGGACGATCAATGGAGAATATTTGACTTTAGTGGGTACCACCTTGTGGTTTGGATAGCTATTGTACCAACCATTTCTGATTTATTTATTCTAATATCAAAGGTTAACATAGCATAGAATGACCTCTCCTCTAAACCTTTTATTTGTAGATGATTTGGGAGTGTTGAAACTAAATGCATCATAGATGAGAGAAGATTTTCTAAATCTTTCTAGTTTTGTTGCACACATGGAGAGGGTTTGATAAGATTGTTCAACAAAGGTGCCTTATTTATTTATATATTTTTGTTTGGGTTGCTTGCACAATTAGATGTACTGATGGTATAGTCTTTTATATTTGAAAAATATCTAGTATTTAAGGTTTCTAAATCTCAAGACAACAAAAAATGTTGAAAAGGAAAAGAAAATTAACAATAGCAAAAGAGAGATTCTACATAGTAACATCAAATTTGTAGGGAATATTTGTACCTGTCTCACAATAACAAAAGAGATGAACGAGCGGATAGCTGGTAACAAATAAGATAAGGAGAGAGATGTTTTAGCCTTTTTCTTTTTCTTTTCTTTTTTTTTTTTCTAGCAGAAGGTAAGAGAGACTATAAATGATTCTTTAGTTGAAAGGGCAAAAATGAGAAAGTAAATCCATTCAATTAACTCGTGAAAGCTTTTGGAAAAAGGGAGTACCGTTTCCACTTCCGCATACAGGCAGAGCATACCCATTAATTGGACATGCGGGTATGCTATAGCGTCACTGTACCGAAGCATCCCCCAATTTCATTGTGTTGGTTTTGAATGGTGCAGCCCATATGCCCCCAAGATAATACAAAGTTGTGGAGGTGATTTTTTTTTTTTTTTTTTCCTTCTTTGCGGGGTGGACCCAGCCCTCCGGTAGTCGACCTCGGGTGAAGTAAGGGATCTCTCGGGTAGACCTCTGGAGAGGTAGGATAGCCCTCCGGTGAAGAAAAGTGACTGCCTACCAATCAAATAAAAAAGGGAAGGTGACAGTCAATCTAGTTTCTGCCAAGTAAGAACTGCTGCCTCGTACCACTAGGGTAAGGTAAGAGGCCATGCGTCGTTGGGGTGGAGATGTTGTTTGGGATGACATTGTCCCACTATGCTTGGATGGGTCCTCTTCTGTATTGGGCCGTGTGGACCCCACACGTTTTGCCCCATCAACCTCAAACGGTTATATCACTCAGTCAACGATGACAATATCCCTTGATACACTCAAGCGTTTTGCATAATCTTAGGGCCATTTTCCTGGCTTTGATGGGTAAATCCGATCTCTAAAAGCAGTATATATCCATATATGGATGATGAGTTCCATGACGGTCAGTCGCCGGTTTCTTTCATTCTGTGCTTTTACGTGTGTTCTCTTTTAATGAATTAGTCCCTTTGGAAGTTGAAGAAAATTTAGGAGTGCTCTAGGGTTGGGCCAGATCAAACCTGACTTACCTCAGCTCACAAAGGCCTTGGATATGGGCTATGATTTGAGGCCTATATACCCGACCCAGGCCAGATCTCCTATCACAAAGTTAAACGGGCCAGGTTTGGGCCTATGTTTTCTTAGAGTCCTCTCTTGGTCCAACATTTTCAGAACAAAGGCGTTTGTTGCCAATATTAGGCGAGATAATTAAACTGAGCAGGTTTGGACAAATTTTGTCATTGCTGCCTAATATTGAGGTCCAAATCAAGCTCACTGGACTGGATATGAAGCTCAAGTAGAGCCCAATTACAAAACATAGACACCTTTGTGTTAATTAAATACTAGCAACAAACGCCCGTGCTGAGCCCGGGCCAAAAGAAAGATATAATAAATTATTATAATAATTAAAACTATAAAAGAATAATCCACTATTATTATTTTTAAGAATTTTTAGAAAAAAAATAAAATGGAAAAAGATCTTAAGATTTTATGGTAAAAGAAAGAAATTATCTTGAAAAATAATAATGAGAATCTTGTAATATCACACCTATAAAATCTTTGTAAATTGAAAAAATGAATAGGATGAAAGTCCCCACTAAAAAAGATAAAACTCTGGATGGAAGCAAAAAGAAAAAAATGATACCATTCAAAGAAGGAAAAAAAAATGAGAAAAAAAGGTGCATAGGATATAAAATTTGCGTTAAAAAGAAAACAGACGATTAAAAACCCTATCAATCTAAACTGTGCCAAGATATAAAAACTTTATTAAAAAAATTTTTGACCGATGAAAAAAACCTTACCCATCTAAGTTGATCCAAATCTTAAAAACAACTAACAAATAATTAAATTAAATGGTTAATCTAAAAATGAGATCCCCTTAGTTTCAAAAAATGAATGTAAGTTATTTAAAATCAATTGCAAACATATATTTGTGTCCTTTTGAAGTACCATACTTGCTTGATGTTAATGAAAAAGTATATTTATTTCAGTTAGCAAAGGAAACTATATAAAATATGTAACTACAACAAAAGGTATAAGAATTGGACAACTAATATAAATGCACTTTTTATGATATAGATTCAACAATTGTGTATGTAAAAATGAAACAATTTAGAAGGCCCCACGTGACAGGCAATGATCCCATGTACCTGGACAAATCACAAAATGGAGTTGAATCTAGGAGAGATCTCTGGTATGGGGGGCCATTAAGGTTAATTTGAACGGTTGGATGAATTATCCTCAGGTCATGCCCAGATTCGACCAGGCCGCATTAACAACATGAAGCCCGAGCCCAGCCCATTGTTTGATTTATAATTTAAAAACTGGGTAGTTTACATTGTCTTGAGGGTGGCTTAATTGGTTTCGTCATTTATTTGGTAACTTTAGGGTTCGAATCGCTATATCACTTTTCTTCCTAACACCATGATTATATTCGGGTATGTCGGGCTTGGGCTCAATACAACTGAGTCCAAGTTTGGCCCATATATTAAATGGGCTTAAATTAAAATTTTAAAAACCGAGCCCCACCCTAATACTAAACCATCCGCGGCTCACCGCCGGGCTCGATCTGGCGTGGGCCCAATGGCAGTCGGGCCACACAATTTTTAATTGGTGTTACAGGTGAGTCTTCTTCCTCTTCTTCATCATCATCCTCATTATCTTCTTCTTCTTTTTTCAAGGATTAGTGTCATATTGATTTTGAAAGAGGAGGACCTGTGTTGTTCTATGTTCCTTCTTTTATGAACCTGCAACTCTTGTTATTATACTTTGTGAACTTTTCTTCACGGTAGTGTCAAAGGTTATCCAGGTCCAGCCCATTCAATTGTCAGTAATGGTGGACCCGAGTATAGAAAAGAGGAGGACCTGTGATGTTGTTGTTTTTTCAGGGATTACTGTTATATTGAAACTTCCATAGGCAGTACCATATGCTTAAAAGGGGTTGTAGAGAAATTTTTATATTTCTTATCTTTTGATTTTGCTGGGAGATTAAGAAAGGAAGAAGACATGTAAAATCAGGGACCTTGCCACTCTTAAGTGATGTTAAGAGTGACTGCTCTTCCTCCTCTTCATCATCATCCCCATTATCTTTCTTCCCTTCTTTTATGAATTTTGAGTGTGTTCAGCCTTCCTAGCTCGTTTCAACAATATAATGATTCATTGGATGAGGAGGAAAAAAAAGTTTCTAACAAATTAATATTTAATTTTTTCTTGGCTTACATTGGGAACCCAAACTCCCAACTAAAACTCACACACACGTCCCTTACCAGCTGAGCTAGGGCTTGGGGATAAAATATTAGGCTTCTATTAAGACATTGAACATATATTAACTTTAATAGCTGAGGTGATAAGATCCATTCAAATATTCCACGCTCTTTATGGGTCATGGCTGAATGGGCAATTAGTACATTTTTCTACTTTTCAATCTGCGTTAGGCAAAGGGTTGGAGTGTCACTTGATCCACTTGTATGTTTTATCACAGCAAAATACAAAGAAAAAATTACTACAATATTGGAAGAGAAAATCAGCAGAAATCACATGTAATCACTCACCAATTGAGAGAAATAAGATGCGCGCCCAATGGATGGATCAAGCACAAATCTCTAGGCAAGACTTGTTGCAAGAAGACAATGAAAAAAATAAACCAAAGAACTGTATTAGTCTTTCCAGAGAATATTTATATGGTACCTGAGATGAAGTAGCCCTAGAGTACCTAAATCAATTCAAAACTTGTTTTCTCAAAAGGAATACAAATTCAAAATCGTTAAATATGAAGTCACTACCATGAAGCAAATAAGAAAGAAAGAAATAGGAGGAAAAGATTGCCTTGCAATTTGCACAAGCAGTAAAAAGTGGGCCTCAGCTCTCAAGTAAGTGGTTTTTCTTGTGTGGAAACTCAAGAGGTTATATTTTGCTAAATTCATGGTGATTTATTACGAGAAGAAATGATCTCAATTCATATGCAGTCAGAGACAAAGATGTAAGAATTTTAAATCTTGGAAATTAGAGAGATTTTTGGGGAGGGGATTGGGTTGAGATTATTGTTATTTTTATCTTATTGGAGAGATTTAGGGAGGAGATTTGATAAGATATTGGAAGGAGATTTGGTAAACCAAGTAAGGATGAAGTCTCGTTTGGGAAGGCATGCTTTGAGAGGATTCAAAGTTGGGATTTGGTAATGCAAATGAGAGATTTTTTAGGAGATAAATCATGGATTGATGGATCTCTTATCTCTTAATGAAGAGAGATCTGACCCTCACCCTCCATCAAATCAGCAAAGCATCAAAATCTCACCGTCGGTTAAGGCCAAATCATCTCATATTTTCTTTAGCATTTTTCTGAAAGGAGAGAAGTTTCAGGGGTGAGGTGGCACCCCCCACAGCACACCTCCCCCTTTGCTTTAATATATATAATGAGAGTTAATGCTGGGCCTGTGAGGAAATGGAGGATGATTGGATGAAGCGTGCTCCAATCGATGAAAGGGACAGACAAACGGGCTTGGATACAGTCCATGGGACTGAAAACATAGCCCATCTAGCCCATGAGAACAGAAGCCCACTGTTCCTAATAGTCTACTCACCATGAAGAGAATAAGGCATGCCTGATCACCACTGCTTTTACCTCCACCCCCTCACTTTCCTGCTGGTTTCAATAACTAACTCTTTTGCTGAAGGCACACAATTCATGTCTGGCAAGGTGTCCCGGATGGCATGGCAGGCACTATTCAATCTAAAGTCCATGCGATGCGGTGCAAGATGAATGTTCATGGATCAAGCCAAATTGGAGAGGCAGAATGTTGCAGAAATGGACGTTCAGACTAGGCCAGTAGTGGCTTGATTGGAGCCTAGCTCATTTTAACTCTGGAATGAACTGTATCTAACACACAGAGGCCTGGGCCTGATATTAGACCCAACAAATCTGGCTAATCTATAATTTGTTTGGATGTTCCAATGACCCAACCATAAAACATTTATACACATATCTGTATCAAAAGAATTTCTTGTATGCTTTAACAAAGAATGTAAACTGAATGTGAAAATGGAAGGAACACGTTAATTGTTTATGGTATCAACCAGCTCATGACATTTACCAGCAGGTCAGAATCAGGCTAAAATGAGTGTCACTAACCTGAAGAACGGTTGCTTTTCAAATGCTCTTTCTTGAGCGCAGTAAATTTGGCTGCTAAGTCATCGTAGTCTGGGAGCTTTGGATGGACATGGCAGTTGGGCTGTTGAAACTGGAAGGAAGCAGATCGCGGAGTTTTGTTTGTCATGACCCTTGAATATGGCGGATGCATCTTTGTCCATGACCCAGATGAAGCCGGCAGGTTCTCATTTGAGTAGGAGATGGAAGAAGAGCCATTACCTTTATCGCTGCAATTTGATGCTTCTTTTAAGGCCTCCTTGTGATTATGAGACCTCAGACTTTGGGATTGAATTATATTGGAATTCAAATCCACACATGGTCTTGCGCACATTGCATCCTCAGTGGCTACATTGGTACAAGTTGCTCGACGGTAGGTTGTTTTGATTCTGTTAAATTCATGGTTCTGTGGATAACATGGATCTGTCTGCTCCTGCAATTGAATGCTACAGAAAGAGCCTGTTAATGTTGTAACACAGCTCCTTTTGAGAGAGGGACTTTCCCAATCAATCTTGTGGTCGCTAGCAAAGAAATAACATGGATGTTCCAAACAACAGTCATGCACTGTATCATATTTCCAGCAGCAGCTGTTGCATGTTTGGCCCCTACATCCATGGGATGTGCAGCTGCTATCATCTCCCCATGTTTTATGTGCATAATAACATTCTGGGGAATGTTCCCTCCTGTTTCTTGACATCTTGTTCATGTGCAATCCATCTGCTAAATTCAATATATAGTGGTGATGATGATGATCTTGGCTGATTTTGTGATTTAATTTCATAAAATTTACATCAGGATCTCTACAAGACTCGTCATAATACATCGCATATTCCACATCCTTCACACTTGTGGCCATTGACATAGAATAGTCCCATCGCTGGTGAATCTTCCTTGATGGTGTTCCATGTATTGTGCAGAGATGACCCAATTCATGTCTATATGGACATTCAACATGTAATTCACTCTTTCTTGACCTCGTCCTCTCTGATTTCCTCCTCTTTCTAAAATCCCTACAGCTTACACTTCTGTCATCCATTTCTCCAAACTTTTTTATCATTTCAGAACAATTGAAACGATGCAAACCTGATAAACTGGCTCTACTAGCTCTTGAGGGGCTCTTGCAATAGATAATGTAGCTATTTTCATGGTTTCCTTCTCCATGTGACCCGGAAACTCCAATTTTGTTTTTCGATCGATTCAACCTGCTTTGTGGGATGTGTTTCTCTGCATATGGTAACCTGCATTTGTTACTTGGAAGTGAGTTGGTTGATGCTAACCATCTCTCATCATTGTCTTCATCATAGGCTAGCATGCTGAAGAGAATATCCTCTGCTTCGTCAAGAGGGACTATGGTTTTTTCATATGAAGGATCTAATTTATTTAGCTTCTCCACTTCTTGCATGATTGTATGGATTGTGGTAGAGTTGAGGGGCTGAAATATATATGATGCACATTTACAAACATCCGAGACATCAATGGAACTAATAATAACAGAACCCTCATGAGACTGACAAGTACTTGGCACTGTTTTCTTGCGATGCGATGAAAAGTTGCTTCTAGGCTTCTCCTGCAGAAGCTTGGTGAGTCCAAGATGCCTCTGCTGATAATTATGCAACTTCTCTTTGTCATTTGAATATTTCACATGATCTCCTATGATGTCTCCAAAACTGACTTGAATGATTCTTTCGGAGAATTGCTTTTCTAAGTCACTATCACTGCCTTTGACAGAAGGATTATACACCTGAAATTATACAGTGAAGATGATGTGAATAGCAATTATGAAAGGAAAATCATCAAAATGTCGTTTTCACTCGTATGAAAGGAAAGAGAGTAAAGCATCTTTGATGAACTCACAGATCCTTTATTGAAATGAACTTGGTGTTGTTGCAATTTGCACCTATCCTCTATCTCTTGGCATCCAAGTTGGAGGTTGTGATCTTTGGCGATTTCCTCCACTAACTTGAGCTTTTCATCATATGAAATTGTCCTTACACGAAGGTTCTCACTTATCTACATGGAAAATAGAGATTGTTTATCAAATAGATTGGAAAAAAAGAAGAAGCTTGGTTTACAAGTATTTTTTGCAGAATGCATAGTAGCATAAGGATTTTGGGACTGTTTGTTTGATCAGGATTCAAATTCCTAGAATCCTAAGGAATGCCTTCCTATTGAAGGTGCTAAATCTGAAGTGAAGATCCACGAAGGGCCATCAAATAGTCACTTTGTTTGGTAGGAAATGATTACCCAGCCAATACCCTAGTAAATCAAGACCTAGGAAGGTGAGGGTCATTCATGTACTAAATTTTTACCTTATTATCCTTTACTCGCCTTTTTAATACCCATTTACCATGGAGTCCATAGAATTCAATACAAAGTAGGAAAATGAGGGATGAATTCTAATTTTTTCAAAATAGAAGCTTTTATATTTCAATGGATCCAAAATTCCAAATGACTATATTGAGAAACTATTCATTGTGCTCCAATAGTCTAAGTTGATGAAGAAGAAAACCTGCTGGTTCACATGATTCCCAGGACATAATTCTACCGCAGCCACCACAAAATCATTCCCGTAACGCTCTCCAAACAGCTTTCGCAGCGATTGCAACTCAGGCAGATCCACACATTGGGTCGCAGCGAATATCAAACTTGACACTGCTTCATTAAGGTCATTGGGGCAATCCCTGTAGAAACAGTTCAGGAAAATATCATCTGATAAGACCTACATTTGCTCGATTCTAAAGATTGATTTCTAAGCAAGTCTCATTGTTGTCAATTATTATGAAACAGAGAGTGCTTTATAGTTGATGATTCTATGAATAACTCGTACCTGTGTCTGCGAATATAGGGAAGGTTTCGGATGATAAATTCACAATAGTCATCCAGTAGATCATATGCTGCAAGTAAGATTTGGTTCTTGAAGAGCTGCTCAACCTGCATAGGAGAAAATAATGAGCTATTCGGATAGTTGCAGGCTAAGTTTCAGAGGGATTATTAGCATTGGATTGAGTTTAAAGTAGAATTCATCATCATCAGAATTATAGCCTTACCCTATGAATCTGGGGCGGGCTAAAACATTTCTGCTTTAAAACTCCTCACTAGAAAAAGGAAAAAGAACACCCTCCAATAAAGACAAGACCACAGAACAATTGTGAAGCCACCCCCACCCCACATGTCTTATGTGCATTGTGTTAGGCGAAATTCTCTCTTCCTAGCATATGATGGATGCTATAGATTGTGAGGAACTCATCTTTTACACTGTGATTCCATCTACTTTAAAGTCAACTTTGTGATTCTGTCATTCCATTCAACCCTATTCATTTATTAGGAAATAATATTCAGAGAAGATTTTTAAATTTGAATATTGAATCTATCATTCAAGTCATAATCCTGTCCACAAATAGATCCACTTTGAGATGATTGAAACTCTGGATTTCAATATCCAATCATCTCTTCAACATGGCATAGGAGTTCTTACGCTGGTTTCCTCTTCTTGCAGAAGTTTCCTCTCACGGTCTAAAATCAAGTCACCACATTGGGCCCCTGCTTTTAAAAGTGCTCTTGAAGATCCAAGGGTATTCCTGCTGCTACCTTCGTGGTGTTCTCAGTGTTACTAATTCTACTGTCATTGAACTTTCTCAGTTGAGGACTTCTCCTAAGCCACCCATCCATGTTATAACTTTTAGGACTTTCTTTGTTATCCTCTACACTTCAGCTGGAAGATCACAACCAATCGTCAAAATTACACTCGATGGTTCAATTTTCTGCTGTGGAGATCAGAGTTTCTGCCTTACTAAGAGGACACCAATTGTCAAGACATGTTGATTGCACTGCCATATCTTAACCATTATGCCCTTGATGAACAACAAAAGCCAATCTCAACAATCAATCTAGATGACATTAATTGACAGTGACAGGATAAACTATTGCTTGGATGGATCCTCTTGTCTCTCTTGGAAGGGATCATCGCTCATGTTGCAGGCCTTGAGTGATGATCCTCTTGCTCATGAAAGAGTAGTGCAGCTGTGACTTGAATTACAAACCCTGAAGAGGGAATCTCTTAACTGCGGACGATCCTCTGGTCAATTAGAAACAACCATAAACTCCCTTTCTATTTATAACTAATTCATTCAGATATAAGGGGGAAAACACCGCAAAATGTCATGTCAATCCTCACTGCTTCACACAATGTCTTTACTCTTAAATGGCCTCCATCTTCTCCTGGTACCTTCCACAAGTAAACCTTCAATTCGTCTCATAAGGGAAGTTTTTGGCGTTTCTGAAAATGTGTCCAAACTATTTCAAATCACATTCTTTGATTTTTTTTTCCTTGTCCTCAATTGCAGCTGTCAAAAAATTGCTTCTGATGTACTTCTTTCTAGTTCTATCTTTTGTAATGTATCTTAGATACTTGATGACATCAAGGTAACATGTTGCATCTATAATAGCAGAGAGGAAGATCATAGAACTTAAATGATAGAAAAAGATAAAAAGAGATGAGAAGTAGCCAAAAACAATATTACCGGTGGTACTGCAACTGACTAATTTATTTTTATCATAGGTGCTGCAACTAATTTTCTAGAATGAGTTTTCTATAATTATTTCAAAGAAAATCCTGAGGGCCATCAAAGGAAAATAATATATATGGCATTAAGCAAAATTGTTGCCTATATATGAACTAAAAGCTGGGATTTTGCCTCTCTCACCCTGCAATCTACTTTCTAAGTGACCGCCCAACTTAAAGGAGGGGCAGTAATTTAGTGGTTCCTATTGTTATTCTCATAAATCCTAGCATGGAATCAGGAAATGTTACAATTTGATACTTGAGATGCCAAATAAGCTAAACTTCTTGTTTAACACAGAAACAAGATCTTAGCAGTATGGATCATTATACCTGTTCTTATTAAGAGTTGTATGCAAGCAAATCATGAGATGAGTTGGTGCAATTTCAAGTTTGAACTTGGTTATAACATGATAGAATGGGAAAGTAATTTGCAAAGCAGCCTTTAAATGTTTCTGAAAATCTTGTAATCAGTTGTCACTGGTCAATCTTCCTAAGCTGGTCTGCGCGTGTATATGGAAGTCAAAACCTGCAATTGGCAATCAAACCACACAAACAAATACAAAGGAGATTTACATGGTTCGGCAATCCGAGGGCTTACAAGTCAGACCCGAAACCTGGTCCCTGGGCAACTGAATGGATTAATCCAGTTCACCCGGAATAAAAGACATAAACCCAACACAAGCAATGCCTAAATGAGTGGTAGTGAATAACTGTGAATTGTTTCATCTGGAGTTTCAAGCAGTCGACATGCCATGCATCAATATTGAAGGATTAAATGTGATGTCGACTGCTTGGTAGGTTGTTCTTATTCTCCCTGTAAGTAGTCCTGCACTCCTGCTGCCACTAGGGCAGCCCATCTAGTTGGAAAAGAAAAGGATTTTCAAAGTTGGATTTCAGTAGTGAAAAATAGAAAGTGAAGAAAGTTACTATATCAGGCCATGGATGACAAGTGCCCATTTTCCTAAATCAACATGTTTCATTACTAAAGGTGTATCAAGGAGCAGGGGTGGACCCAGGAAATTCTCCTTGGGGGCTCGATGTAAAAAAATCTTGGAGGTGGGGGAAAATGTAAAAAAAATAAAATAATAGTTTTTAGAATTTGCAGGGAGTTCTCATAGAATTTTTGACATTTTTCAGGTCTAGGTGGGGGCTGAAGCCCCAGACCCTTGTACTTGGGTCCGTCCGCCCCTATAATGAGGAGTGAAAGGGTCTAAGGAGGTGGTGTACGTAGACAAGACCATTACCTTCCTAGGATTTAATTTAATGAGGTGATGGTTGAGTTTTGAGTAATCATTTCAGATCATAGGATATATCATTTTATGGACCCATGTAAATCTTCTACTTCAGTTCTTCACTTTTTTCCTTGTGATAAAAAGGCATCACATAGAAAACCTATTAACTGCCCCTTAGAATTGCTCGTTATCTACTGTTCTTTCTTGAATACCTTTATCATCTTGCTTGATACAGGGGGAAAAGTTCCTGCAATGCAGTTTCTAGTATCCATCTCAATTGTGAGGAATTGATGGTGAAAAATTAAAGAAATAGTAATAACTGGTAATAGAAATATAGAGGTGGCAAAGGGAGAATTAAAAAAAAATAAAGAAAAAAAAGGAATAACTAACCCAGGTAAAGGCACTTTCATCTTGTCCATTCTTGAGAAGCTGAACAACATCCTCGCGCAGTTGTCGCACAATGGTGTCTCTCTTGCTCCTCAGTAGCTTCAGACGACATCGGATGCTCTTGATCAACTCTTTACTGTGAATCATAGCATTCCCGATTCCACAACAATCACACCAAAAATAAGCAAAACTAAATATCCGAACATATGAAAATTCGATAAAAAAAACAAAGGAAAAGGGCAGTGGGGTTCTTATTTTCTTTCTTCTGTACCATTTAGACGCCTTGCGCCAACCAAACAGAGTCTCCAGCATTGGAGAGAAGGCAGCTCCAATTCACCTTGAAAAGAGCCGCATATTTCTGTTATTAGATCTCCAATTATGCTCCATGAACTCCTCCACTATTACCAGGACCCATCTCTCCTTGTAAAGAAGGAAACTCAATTTTCTTATTGAGTTAAATGAGCATGAGTCATGACAATGAAAATTTAAAAACAGAGCCCAGGTCACAAACTATATGATAAATAGGATAAGGAAGGAAGGGACTCAATTGGTTTATTTTTCATATATCCTTAAAAAGAGTAACAGAAGCAGGAAAAGCAGAACCCAGAACACAAATCACAGATTGCGAACTGCATCCATGAATAGATTAAGGAAGGAGGAAATTCAATTGGATTGTGGAGATTCTAAACAGGACCCATATCACAAAATATCAGGTTATGAACTGTAATGTCTTTAGCTACTAATTCATTTGAAAGGCTACATAGTGATGGGCTCCTCGTAGAACTGCAAAGGGGGAGAAGAAGAGGGAGAGGGAGAAAGAGCTTTGAGATATGTTCCATGGCCAGTACCAGAAGGCCACTGGAGTAGTTAGAAGAGAGAAGAAGTGGGGAGGTGTGGGTGTGGTGTGGTGGGGCAAGGAAGAAAAAAAACTGCCCAACGGACTTTTAAAAACAAAGAGGGAGTAGCAGTTTTACTGGTGGGACCCACTCCTAACTGTCAATGATGAGAATGACCCACTGTGGATTGACCTGTACTAGGATCTTTATGAAAAAGAATGGTGGTGGTCTTGAGCTCTTTTCCCCCTGTTTTGTATCTCTTTGGGTTGGGCTTTGTTTGGAGGTAATTCAGATAAGAACTGTAGTAGTTGTTGGGATTATATTTCTGGGGGCTGGTGCATGTCCTGTACTAGGCATTCCAAATGGTGCATTTTGTTGCTAAAATTCTATGACCCAATCTACCTGAGAAGTTGCTTTCAACCTTTCTTTAAGTATCAGAATTTCAGTTTTATTAATGCTGGACTCCGGCGGACCCACGATTTTTATTTGGGTGGAGAAAAATTTTTGTTCAACTTTGCTAACTTTTTTCACATTAAAAATACCAAACAGAAAATGTATTACATTTAAATAGACACAAACCTTTTTTCCATGCTCACATCTCTTGCCTGAAGGGCCTTCCCAGTGCCCCTCCCAAATTCAAGTGATCATCAATTCAGCCTAAAGGAGTTCTATTTCGATCTAAAATATTTGTTTGCCTGCACTTACCTAGCTCTAAAAAGAATTCTCTATAGTTGGTCATGGATCATAGCAAAGAAAAAAAAATTCACTTAAATCTAACTCAAGTTATCAAACATATGAATCATAAGGCCTAATTTATTTGTGAATTGAATGTTAAAGTGTGCCCAATGGTTTTTTTGTCATCTTCGGACTTGTAGATATGTTAGATTAGGTGATTTTGGGCTTAGGGTTTGGATTAGGATTTGAGGATTAAGGGATTGAAATTAGGATTTGGAGATTAACGGCTCAAATTTGGGTATAGAGTGATTAGGAATATACTAAATTCGAGGAGGGAGGGAGATTTTTTTATTTATGGCTATTTGGTGAGAGACTAACCATGAGAAGACCGGCAACGATAAGCTCGGCATGAAGAGGATCTCGAACTCTCAGTAAAAAGAAGATGTCGAAAGAGAAATGCATGAGGATCTGGTACTTTCAGTCATTAAGGTTTTATAACATGGGGCGATCGCAATGTTTCGACGTGGGGCTAGATATATGTGGGATAGGTAAGACCAAGTTAAACTATGGGCAAATTGAAAATCAACCTGGGGCACCCGCCCTGGGTTCCATAAGTGTAGGTCCGCCACTGACTCTATTTGAACATTTAAAATTCCTCTTGTGTGACAACATTTGGAGTCTAGAGAGAAGAATTACTCTTAACTTTGTTTAATTGCCTGGTGGTGGAATCCATGCATGTATCTCAAGGAAGACCTGCTAGAGCTGCATTCAATGTAATGTTATTAGCCGTGTTCCATTCAAATAAGGCACACACGATGGATTTAGTCTAGCCCTTGATCATATAGAGTACCAGTACTATAAATATGATAGCCCTCTTTCATTTATAGCAAGCAAGGTCTAATTTCTTAAGTCTCTTGTTTGGGGCTGATTGGAACCTCCAATCTAATTAAGTTAAAGTCTAATATAAAAGCTTTAAACTTTAAGTTTTAATTTATAATCAGCATGTTTGGTAAAATTATTTTTGAAAAAGAATTTTTATTTTTCTATACAGTGTTTGATGAACATACAAATAAGAGCTTATAAAATTATAACATCACACACATTGGAATTAGAACATGGGGCATGGGTCCTCTTTTATGAGAATTTAAATAAACACTCTCCTTTTGTGATTATGAACATGAGACCCACCTTTGAATATAACAATGTAGGCCTCTACCTTCATGATTTCTTTTACATGGGGCCTAACTTTAGAGGTTAAAACAAGGAACTTGTCTTTAGGAATTAGAACATGGGGCCCACTCTTATTACAATTAGAATATGGGGCCCACCTTTAGGAAATACAACAAGGACAACAGTATAAATTATTGTAAATGGGACCCACCTTACAATATGGGGCCACCCATTAGTGATTAGAACATAGGGCACCTTAGGAATT
The DNA here is from genome assembly GCA_012931725.1 of Litsea cubeba. Lineage (NCBI taxonomy): Eukaryota > Viridiplantae > Streptophyta > Magnoliopsida > Laurales > Lauraceae > Litsea > Litsea cubeba. The sequence continues at coordinate 115,054,996 of CM022945.1, forward strand.
ACAATATGGGTCCACTTTTAAAGGAGTTATAATGTGGCCCCACCTTTTGTGATTGTGTACATGGGACCTACCTTTAGGAATTTCAAAGTGGGGCGACTTTTTGTAATTGTTGACATGGGACCTACCTTTATAAATTGTGATCATTGGGCCAACCTTTTTGAAATTTTAATAAGAGATATAATCGGTAACAAAATAAAATTATACCGAATGTCTTTCTTAAGAGTACTAGTGATTGCCCGTACCTGAAGGCACGGTGCACCACATTCTCAGCACAACTAAATCTAATTACTCATCTTTTGACCACCTAACAACTAACCTGAATTTTGGCACCCTATGAGGGGTAATTCGGTCCACCCTATTTAACGATGTCCTGATTAGGTCCAGAGTCAAAGATCACATATTATTCCTAGACCTCTGATTGTCCTAAGATTTGACTCATTGTAATCTGTTCGTCGAGGCCTTTCCGTCCATAAATAGAACTTCGAGATCCGACAGGCGGATCAAAATCATAATAGTAAGTCCCGCACCCCCGAAGTGCCCACCTGAAAAATCACCTATCACTTCTAGACCCCTGATCACCCCGAAAGTTGGCTCGTCGCGATCTACTCATCGAGGGCTTTCCATCCCCATATAGAACTTTGAAATCCGACGGGCGGAACAAAATATGCGAAACATGGGTTCCAGTGATTATTGCCCAGACCGGACCCCACTGCAGCCCACCTTTTGGGCCCCAAACCTCTGATTCAAACCCTGATTGGGCCCTTAACTAAATCCGTCAGACCTGACCTGAACCTGACCTAATCCAACCCATCAAACTCTTGCCCAAATCAATCCGAACCCAAATCCAACCCAAACCCATCTAACCTGAACCTAACCCCAAACTTGGCCCAGACTCCTTGACCCGTCGTCCGGATAAGGGAGAAAGAGTGCAAGGATCTGGGGAAGTAGTGTCCCAGATCTCTGGAATCTCAAACCCCCTTTAAACCCCTCAATCACTTTCCTCTTAATCTCAGCCCTATGATTGATGTACATAAATCCAAGGGTGCAAAACATCCTTTCGTCTTAATCTCAGCCCAAGGATTGATGTACATAAATCCAAGGGTACAAAACATGGGGAATTCAAAAACTGAACTCCCTTATTATATAGATTAAAAGAAAGCATGATATGTGTCTCTAGGGTAATTTTAGAGGAATGTGACTTGAATACACCCATTCAATCCGACACACCCTTTCTAATAAATGAAAAATGATAAAAATGCCCCCTCCAAAAAAACCTTTGTTTCATATTCTCTACGTATCTGGTTCAAAAGAATAATAATAAATAAGAAATGGCATGCAATAAATAGCTAAATTGATTTTATTTTTCTCATCTCCCATGGCCAATCCACTAAGCCTTTTGTATTAAGAGACCGCTGGGACTCCAGGATGGAACTTAACCCAAAAACGGCCTCTTACCCTAGTCGTAGCAGGTGTCCGTTGTTACCTTCATGCCCATGGTTCGAACCTAGACGGGCACCTTTCCTCACCCAAGGATGTGCTACCTCACAAGAGGTCATCTCCCCTCACTAGAGGGTCTTACCTGTCAGAGAGCTAGGGGCACAACCCCCCTAAGTTGGGATAAAAAAAAAAGACTGAATCAATTTGCATGTTGCTAAGCTCAAGCCTAAAACTGAGTTTAATAATATGAGCCAATTTAGCCCAAGCCGAACCAAGTTTCTATATGCAACAATGCAATATCATATAAAACCAATTTAATGCAATAATATGAGCCCCAACGCCCCCATCCCCCATATATACATGTGTGTGCCAAAGATCTTATGGAGTTTGGATTGATTAGCCGGGAATGTACCGTTGGATTGAGTGTAGAGGAGTTTATTAAAATTTATTAAGCTTTGGGTCAAGGAGTTAGGATCTTCCAATTGTTGAATCGAATATTTAGGAAATTTTGACTTAAAACAGTTTAATTTGTTGGCCACAAATAAACGGGTTAGGACCACCACATCGACTTGAAATTTGATATTTGAGGTGGCCGCCTTGATCTTTACATCCCTACCCCTCCCATGAGGTATGGGGCCCCAGGTGGGCCCCAACAACTGGTATGCATGCATGCACACGAGCATTATTTATTACATCTATTTACATCTTAGCCATAATATATATATAATTAGCATAGTCAAGCCCAATTAATGATACACATGCATAGGAGAAAATGAGGTACGCAATGGTAGAATGGAGGCTTACTAAAGTCACTTGTGCATCATAATCATCCAAATGTGGGGAGGTGCATATGATGGATAGACAGAATAACTCAGATTGATCAATGGAACAACGGCCTGGAAGAGTCTAGAAAGACTCTAGGATAGCCTTGGAGTTATGTAGAAACATGATGGGTTACTTAGCAAATTGTAGAAATGTATAAAGATGTGTGCGTAGAGTATTGTAGGATGGTAGGGATGAGTAATAGGGTAGAGTTCTGGATAAGATTCTTTGAAAGAGTCTAGAAAGTTATTTTCCATTAGATGAGTGACATGTGCAATGATCTTAGCCATTGGTTCTATAAAGTATAACTATAAATAGGAGTATTCCCAAATTCATTTATAACCAGGCATTCAAACCATAGAAGCTTTGATTTCTCTTTTTTACGGGTGTGTAGTGTGATTTGGGTCTTTAAGGGTTTAGACCCCCCATTGAGAATTCCTAAACTCTAATGTATAGGGTACAATCAAGTGCACACGAGCTTTAATCAAGTAGATTCGCTCGGTCTGTGAGACTCGGCTCGATGTCAACTTGATTCTAGCACGTGTAGCATTTGTATATCATATGCACTAGCAAGGTAGCCTTTCCAAATGGTGATTTAACTCTTAAGATTAAAACTCGCAAATGCCCTAGAGTGCCCACGAGCTTTAATCAAGTAGATTCGCTCGGTCTATGAGACTCAGTTTGATGTCAAATTGATTCTAGCCCGTATCATTCATATATCATCCCATGCACTTGCAACGTAGCCTTTTTCAAATGGCAATTTAAGTCCTAGGCTAAAACCCACTAATGCATTGGGCACAATCGAGTGCGCACGAGCTTTAATCAAGTAGATTCACTCAGTCTATGAAGACTCAACTCGATGTCAACTTGATTCTAACCCATGTGGCATTTGTTCATCCCATGCATTAGAAGCCACCCTCCCAAATGGTGATTTAACTCTTGAATATTAATCCACGATTTTGAGTATTTTGAGGTTGTTTCCATCCCTAGAGGACTTAAGAAAGTAACCCATTTCCTTGCTAAATGCACTCAATCCGGTCTCAACTTTTTGTGGTGTGAGTATGGTTGGGCTTTTTTTTTTCATTTGGTTGGTTTTTTGGTGTTCTTTGTTGCTTTTTCTGTCTTCTTGTCCCAATTGTTTTCTTCTTAATGAATATCTTCTTTTCTTAAAAAAAAAAAAAAATACTATTAGACCAAAAACTCACTCAAGCCATTAAGCTTGATCCAAACTTCCCTCACGCTTCAAGATTCAAGCATCTCAAACAAGCAGCCTCAATTGGGTTTTCATGCAAACTAGGACATGCAAACTAGAGGTAGGCCAAAGGCAAGGTGATCCTGAGCCCAACCTGGTAATGTAGGGTTAGAGTTGACCTTATTTATTTCAAGTTGGGTTCTAGTCACATATTTTATCTAATTCATAAATGGTTATGGGTTTGAGCCTTCTATATATTCTTACTATTCAACTTGCCAACCCAACCTAAACATTAACTCAACCAACTAATTGCATTATTAACCATCAACTCAATCCAAATCCAATTAGTTACTCAGTTGATCATTTTAGCTTTTGGGTTTTCTACAAAAAAAAATTTTTAAAAATTAAAAAATAATAAACTTTTGGGTTGAGTCTAAGTCTACCTTTTAATTCAAAATGGGTTAGATTTGGTTTGATTCTCAATATGTTAAAATTAGTGCTCAACCCAGCCCAAGCCATTCCCACTCGTAAATGTTAGGACCTGCTAACCCCCATGCTGATATATTTTTTCACAGCTCTGGGGCAACGTGATCTTTCTATCTCCCCTGCCATGATTGTAACGCACTCAACTGTGGTATGCAGAGCATTTACCAAAAGAACATAACATACTCTAATATAAATTCTATTTATACATCCTTATCTCCAATATTGAGATCCTCAGATATGAAATTCATGCACCCAAACTCATATTCAGATTTTATCAGGTCTATGCAGTGGACCAAATGCATGCCAAAATAATAAATAGGCTCAAGTTTTGCAAGCCCATTTTTCTCAATTAGGGTCCTTTCGGTATTCGGGACCCATTTTATTCATAGGAAGAATCCAGCAAAGATTTGAGTGCAGCCAGTGTTGAAAACTGATTTCAGATTATGTTGGAAGAAAATCTATATTATAAATTGTTACTAAAGGAAATTCTAAGCATTTACACACACATTTAGAACCATCAAGTAAAAGACCTCCTGGCGAACATAGTTGAGTGGTATTAGGTCTCACAAACTAACTTGCCCATGGATCGATCCTTACTTCCTCAAGTTTATAAAAATAATAAAATAAAAGCTAGGGTTTGTATCTTCCCCTTGTTAGAGGGATGTGTGTGCCTTCCTTAAATGATTTTCTTAACCATGTTTGATAGCACTAAAAATTTTGAAGTTTCCTGATTAATGTTTTCCTTAATTCCTCCTTCTAAATGGACCAAGGAATATCAACTGCTACTAACCTCACCATTCTCAGGAAAAAACACACTCTCACACAGCCCACACTGGGCTACATGAGAGAGACACTATTGTTCCAAGGGATGGGCCTGAGTTTTGGCTAAAAACTAAATGAGTTGGGCTTGGTTTTGTTTACCAAAAGGCTTCAGTAGATCGCGATGCTGGTCCTAACAAATTCTTAGGATTTTAATCATCAGTTATGTGACTTTTAATTTCTAGGCCCATTGGGAGTGGATTGAGGCTTGATTTTTAAATGGGCTGTTCCGGGGCTAGCTTGTAGAATCAAATTATTTTTTTTCAAAATAAGCATCAAACAACCTTTTCTTTAATGGAAACAGAATCAAAAGAAGATGGAAAATAAATAACTAAGGTGGTAATTGGTTATTCATTTTGCATTTCTTGTATTTCTATTTCCACGCAAGGAAAGATAATTTGATGCTTTTTTTTTAAATTGACCTATGGCCTTTATTTTTAACGGCTAATAATGGCATTAATCTTATGCATTCAATCCCTATGTATTATTGCAAACAAACGGGCCAACAAAATTGTAGATAATCATGAAAATCGATAGTAATGAACAGAAACATGTTTTCCAATCATTAAAAAGAAAAGCTTGTAGCATAGTTAGAAGGTACTCCTTCTTGCGCCTTTCTTTGACTTCTTAAAGAATATTATCTTTTGGTACCAAAAAAACAAAGGAACTTCTATGAAGTAATTTTACATGATTCAGCTGATCTTAGATTCGCCTGATTAGGTGACTTATCATGCCATGTCGAATAGGGCAATTAAGGCGAGTCGAAAAAAAAAAAAAAAGCTTTTAAACAATATAATGGACAGAAATATTTGAATGAGAAATAATCGCATGGTTCTTGCTTGCGTGCAATCCATCATAATTTTTTGGGTCATCTGGCTACCTATGATCAAGCACAACTCAAGTAAAAATTAATGATGTCTACTAAAACCATTTAATTTGAGGGCCAGAGATCAAGGCATTATAAATTATCTAACCATGTTGATATTTTGCACTCCTAAGTTCCATTGAGATCTTTCCATACTTCAGCTAGCTCTCCCATTATTTGCATAATATTTGTGGACAATTGTTTCCCTGTATAGAATAGGCTTTAGAATTAAGTACATACTATTAAACCAGATTTTAGCCTTTTATCAAGGCGGATAATTCCTGACTCACCCATGCATTTATCCAACCATGTCATTCAAGGGGTGGGTTGATGCTTCTCAAACAATGAATAAAAAGTCATATATGTGGGTTGAGAACATTCTTACTATTTAACTTGTCAACTTATATTAAACCGACCAATTCCATTGAACCCAGCCCGAGTTCTTCCTGTTCATCAAATTCGACCCAAAACCTTACCCAACTCATTGTCACACAACCATTCATAATAAAATTTTATTATTTAGAATTTTACCCCTTCAATCCAAATTTAGGACCCTATTTAACCTGCCTAACGTCCTTCATTTTCTCCACCTCCTGTCAATTCCCATTGCAAAGCATTGCCAGCCCATTTCCAAAGCCGGAGTATTAGCAACCCTCAAGAGAACAGAAAGATATCTCTCTCTCTCTCTGACCTTTTCTTTTCACAGCCATGAAAACGTTTATTTGTGAAGAAGAGAACAGCTGTGTCAACTCCCATTCATCCCTCATTCTCCAACCTCAAAACCAATACGTAGATGGAACTTCTTGAAGGCATTGATCATGCATTGATCCATTACGCTCCACAAAAGCTACTAATTACGTAAAGGTGAGATTTGTTTTCGATGATCCAAAAATGCATGCATGGACAGGAATAGGATTGCCCCACCCTTCTTTGGTCGGCAGGATGGCCCACCCATGATGATCTCTGGCTACCAAATGAAGGGTTGTGATCGCCACTTGTCATAACCTATGATGCCCAGATACAACATGAATCCGGCAGGGACACTTCATGATTACAGCATGTACATCAATTTTACTCATAAGAAGTGAATTATCGAATACGAAATGGATAGTATGGCCCCACCCGTGATGTCTGTGGTCTCCAAATGAAGGGTTGGGGCCATTCGAGGGGATCCTTGTTGACAAAGTAGGTCCCACATAATCCAAGTTCTTGATTCCTGAAAAATGGGCCCCACCCTTTGGAGGTGAAACTCGGAATCACTTCTTCACGTGCATGGCAGCTACTCTGACGATATTATCATCTGGGGAGGATTTTGGGATACTTTCAAATTTGGGGGGGTTTCTCGAGATGTTTATCTGGAAAATATATGAGAACTAAACTAATTTTTCTATATTTTATAATATGACAAAACTAGAAAAATAAATATAAAACTACTATGAGAATTGAAATTTTTATAATTTGTACTGGATATTTTTACCATTTTATACCATCAATACTACAATTTTCTTGATTTTTTCCCGTGATATTAACATTTTTTCCTATATTTGGAGTAATAATGATATTATTGGGAATTGACATTTTGTAATTATACTGATAATTTCCAAGATTTTCCTATATGTGTGGGACTTGATGGGATTAGAACGTTATTTGGCTGAATAACTTTCTTTTTTGAGCGATGATAGCAAAAAAAAATATATATATATTCCTTTTCTCAAACAGTCATACTCGGGCTCAACGAATGAATAGCTTTTTAAACTAGATCAATTTTATCACTTAGAGCAGGCATTCCCAACTATTACTCTCACCCACTATTACTCTCACCCACTTGACCATCAAAGCCTTCTTCCAACTATGTTGGAGTCGGTTCATGAATCTATTTCTCCATTTTTAATTTCACGTAATGTTATTTTTTATAATTCATTCTTGGGTTGTGATAAAAGTTTTATGCTGGCCGTCAACCTACTTAATGCAACCTTTTAATCAGGGTTGGGCCTGGCACTAAAAACAACAAAGTTTAAACTGGTGGAGTGAGTTCTTGCCATTCATCTAAACCATCAAATTTGGAGTCATACCTATTTGACACTCAGGAAGATATATATGATCCAAGAAAGTTTTGTGCTATACCGAACCCATGGCAATTTAGATGACTTAGATTGTTCCATATATATGCCAAGTATTAGTAACTGACCTGGATGGTCTATAAATGAATTCATAACTGAATTACCTAACCAGACACCAAATATGGAAGTTTTTAAAAAGTAGGTTAACTGACTAGTTTACATTTGAGGAATTGTAGAGAACCAAAGAAGCAGCCTCTGGCCTAAAAGATCCATCTCCAAGCAACCCCTCCAAATGAGTGTTTAAAAAGTTTGTTGTCGACGAAAAATTGGATAACTTTGCTCTGTCTTCCAACTAGTATCCTCTCTACTCCAAGCCTGAAAGGATGTCAATTCTCGTCGACTTAAATTCACCTAATTCTCCTCAATCTAATAGCACAAATCGGCTATCATTGACGTTGAATCGGCTATCATCATCGTTGAATCTGAATCGGCTATCAATATCGTTGAGTCGACTATCATCATCAGTAAAATCCCAAGGCGATTCTGTTCAACCAAAACTAAAAGAATGCCGGATTAGAAGCTTAAAGTTCCTGGACAAGGCAACTTGTGGGAAGAATCCAGAGGCATGGAAGAACGTCGAAAAGCGGTTCAAGCAGTATGCCGTCGATGGGAGGCTCTCTCGAGCGAATTTCGGGCGTTGCATTGGTGAGAATTGGACATTCTTTTAAAAGAATTTTAAGAGCAATTTGAATATAGTTAGCCACCTTCTTTAGGTTCCTTATTTACTCTATATTTTGAAGGAATGGCTGATTCTAAGGAGTTTGCGGCGCAACTCTTTGATGCCTTGGCAAGGCATCAGAAAGTAGAAAGCACCGATGGTATAATGATAGATGAGCTAAAGGGGTTTTGGAGCAAAATGTCAGATCAAAAGTTCGAGTCCCGGCTTCAAATTTTTTTTGATTTGTAAGAATCATCCTCTGCCCTGTTTAAAGGGATAAATAAAAATGATACTAGTTGGTTTATCTGTTTTTTCTTTTATCTTAATTGTAGGTGCGATAAGAATGGTGATGGAAAACTTTCCAAAGAGGAAGTGGAGGAGGTGAGATCGAAAACCATATAAACTTCTCTCAGCTCCTTCTCATCTTCACTCAAAATGATTAACTCGTATCATGAATTGAAGGTGATTATGATGAGTGCCTCTACGAACAAACTAGCGAAGCTCAAGCAACATGCTGCTACCTATGCCTCGTTGATAATGGAGGAACTCGATCCCGACAAATTGGGTTACATTCAGGTATTTCGAGAATCTAAATCCTTACTAATAATATTAAAACAGATGTGTTTAAACATGAAATGTTTGGAATAAGTAGAGATGGCACTGTTCTGTCTCTAGGTATGGCAGCTTGCAATCTTACTAAAAGGAATGCTGAGCACACAAGCAAGCGAACCATCTGTTGGACGTAACTCGACAACAGCCAAAATGTTCCCAAAACAATATAGAAACTCAATTTACCTATTCCTCATAAGGATGTCAGATTTCTTACATGAGAATTGGAAGCGGATATGGATTCTTCTACTATGGTTTAGTGCAAATATGCTTCTGTTTGGTTGGAAATTTAATCAGTATAGATATAAGCCTGCATTCGAAGTAATGGGCTACTGTGTCTGCGTGGCAAAGGGCGCTGCTGAGGCGCTAAATCTAAACATGGCAATCATACTCCTCCCTATATGTCGAAACATCATAACTCAGCTTAGATCGACCTTTATCAGCTCCGTAGTTCCTTTTGATGACAACATCAATTTTCACAAGGTACTATTCTCTTTCAACTACATTGATTAAATGCTCAAGAATCACCCTTAATTCTAATGATTTTCATTTTTTGTTTTTGTTTGATGAGAATGCAGGTCATTGCATTAGGAATTGCAGTGTGGAGTTTGGTTCATACGGTAGTTCATCTAGCATGTAGTTTTCCAAGGCTAATTTTATGCGATAGTTCTGTATTCAATAGAACTTTAGGATCAGTTTTCGATTACAAGCAACCCTCATATGCTTCTCTATTGGCGAGTCCCCCCGGTGTTACTGGTATCATCATAATCATTATAATGTCTTATTCCTTCATATTAGCAACACACTGGTTCAGGAGAAATGTCATCAAGTTCTCGTCGCCTTTCCATCACTTGGCCGGCTTCAATGCCTTCTGGTATGCCCATCACCTGTTGGCTCTCGTCTACATCCTCCTCATCATTCATGGCTCCTTCATTTTCCTTGCAAAGGAGTGGTTTAAGAAATCAGTAAGTCATGGCCTTCATTATCATCATCATATTAGCATTATCTCATCTTTCTGGGTTCATTTAAAAGAGTTTTACTTTATAAGATGTATACATGTAGAAAACTATGACATCTTATATTCTAATTATAAAAAGGAAGGACTAAAAGTGATAAGAAATTCACTTTTTGTGTGTGCTTGTGCATGTCCAAAAAATGTTGTGTCTTGCATTTCTCACATACAAATTTCAAATAGATCAGTATCCTCAATTGTTGTTATATGGACTAATTTACCAACAAATTTGCAGACATGGATCTATATTGCAGTACCAGTCTCCCTTTACACTAGCGAGAGAATAGTCAGAGCATTTCGCTCGACCTACTACATTGTCAGCATCGTAAAGGTCTGTGATTATAAAATGGTTTGTGGAAAATTAGTTGTAGAATGTGGCTTTTGACTTTATGTTGCGTTCGGATTTCGGACTCTTGTTCTTTTGGGAGCCAATGATATTCATAACTAGGTTTTACCAATATTAGTAAGAGTGTTTAAATTTGTCCAAACCAGCACATATCAGAGTGATCACCTCACCATGCATTGTGCAGGCCGCATTACATCCAGGAAATGTACTTGCATTATATATGAGCAAACCTCCAGGATTCACGTATAAGAGTGGAATGTACTTATTTGTCAAGTGTCCTAATGTGTCGACGTTTGAATGGTAACTGAACATATGTTTTAGCTAGGAAAAACATATCCAATCTGCGCATCACTTTCTTTATAGATTGCTCACTTGTGCTTTTATGAAAAATATTCACAGGCATCCCTTCTCGATCACTTCTGCACCAGGAGATGACTATCTTAGCGTGCATATCCAAACTACTGGTGACTGGACGTCAGAGCTTCGGAAGAAATTTGCTGAGGTTTAGTATTAATGAACCAACTGATATAAAATCTCTGTGTACATCATTTTATAAGTGGTAATGAATAATTTTGACTCTCTTTTGTAGGTTTGTGAACCTTCTGTTAATGCAAAGAGGACTGATCACACTAAATTAGAAACCTCACTATTTGCAGATGATTCCCTTCCCCAAGAAAGGTGATTGGAACTAAATAACTTCAACCATTTTTTCTCAAATCAGTAATAATCAATTGTGTCGTTGTTTATTTGGTCCTAATTCTTTACTGTCACAGATTCCCAAGACTACTCATTGATGGCCCTTATGGGGCCCCTGCTCAGAATTATAAGAAGTATGACATTCTTTTGCTTATTGGTCTTGGAATTGGTGCAACGCCATTTATCAGCATACTAAAGGATCTCCTTAACAACATTAAGTCCAATTATACCAATCAGGTGAGTAAACACTATAAGGTCCTGTTTGCTTAATTTGTACCATTTTTCTAGGAACCATAGAGAAGTGGCTTTAGGGGTATTGAAGGGGTGAATAGTGGTTAAGGGTGGAGATCTAGATGAGGCCATCAAGTTCTTTGGGTTTAATTTCATAGGGTGATGGTGAAGCATTTATTTCCCATCAAAGGCCAGACATTTGTTTATGGTCCTATGCATATCTCTACCCTTCATACTCCACTCTCACCCCTGACAGAAGCCTATTTCTTTGGAAATCCTGAAACTAATGAGGAATATAAGTAAACAGGCTTTTAGTGTATGTTTGTGAAAATTCCAACTGAATTCCTAGAATGTCATGGGAAAGGGCTTATAATCTATATAGAGTGAAAGGTGGAGGTCTACAAGGTTACATCAAATTCCCAGTATTTACCTTCATAGGTGTGAATGGGGGCAGTCATATCCCATCATAGGAAAGATACTTAGATGGATCTCCATTTTTAGGTTGCTACTCCTAGCCCCTTTCTTTAAGGCCCTTCATATAAGCAATAGAGAAAACAGGGTTTTCTTCTAGGGCTCCCTATCATTTAAAAAAGTCTACAGATTTTTTAAAAGCCAAAGAGAATCCTAAATTTGAAAATATCTCAATACTTTTAAAGATATTATTTCTCGAAATTTTGTGAGGACAGCTGAATTACAAAAATAATAGCACTCACAAAAGTTTGTGGATCGAGCACATTACATTTTTAATCATATGCTTAATCGTACGCTAGGACCAACTACAATTGGAGTGAAATTTGGTGACACCTAATGAAGGAAAGATTCTTCATTTTTAGCCACTCGGATTTTCAAAATATGGGACCGACTATGGAGTTCTAGGAATTCAACAGGAAGTAGGCAAACATGACCTTAATGAATATGCAGCTCCCACTCTACTTTTTACTAACCTGTGAGGGGGACTCTTACAATGCAGGGAAGTCTAGTCACAAATTCGGTCGACCTGAACAGAAACAAAGGCAAAGGTCCTGCAAGAGCCTACTTTTATTGGGTTACAAGGGAACAAGATTCCTTCGATTGGTTCAAAGGAGTCATGAATGATGTCGCCGAGAGTGATAAAAAAGTAAATTTCCTACCAGTAAATCTTATTCCATTGTCTCTTTGCTGGCCATCACTGAATACGTACAGGTGAGGAAAGCTAACTAGAAAGGTCTTGTAGTTGCAGAATATTATAGAAATGCATAACTACTTGACTAGTGTGTATGAAGAAGGCGATGTGCGATCAGCGCTCATCGCCATGATTCAATCACTGCAACATGCCAAAGATGGACTAGATATTGTTTCAGGAAGCCAGGTAATTAGTTACATTCTTCCATGAAAAACCTACAACTTTATTTCATGTCGCGGAGGGCATTTTGATATTCTCTCTCTACAAAATCATTGCAGATTCGAACACACTTTGCAAGGCCTAACTGGAGAAATGTGTTCACTCAGGTGGCTAAGGCCCATAAATCTTCTCGAATCGGTGAGCTTCGGCTCATTTCCATTTCATAATTTTGAATGTTCTGCATTCATATTCATATCCATGGAACTGCAGGTGTTTTCTATTGTGGACCCCCAACACTTGTTGAACAATTGAGAGAACTTTCGCTCGAATTCAGCCATGACACCACGACGCGCTTCCAATTCCATAAGGAGAACTTCTAGGACAGATCTACAGGAATATACAGCTAAAATCAGAAACATGTACACAAGAATCAGTTCATCATACAGAGGAGCGCACATGAAGTTTTCTTCTTCTTTTTTTTCTTTTTGAAATGGAGGAGCGCACATGAAGTATACATAGGCAGTTGAAAAACTATGGATTGACTTGTACATATGCATACATTTGAAAGGTTAACATGTTCAGAATTGATAAGTGTTCTCTTAATGGCTCCTTAATCGAGTGGTAAGGAGCGGTAGTTCTCACCGGACTACCCAAGGTTTGAACATTCCCACTTCCCATTTATAAGGGCTTTCTTACCACGTGTGTGGGCTCCTTTCCTACATGAGCGGGCTGTCTTCCCGTGTACTCGGGCTCTCTCTTAGGTCGCACCCTCCTTGGCTCGGATATCAAAAAAAGGTGTTATCTTGTTACGTAGTTTTAGCTTGTACCAAGATTCATTCTCTGAACCTCTTACTTCTTGGTTCTTTCAAACTACACATTAAACAGAGAGCCCCTTTTTTTCTGGTTTTACTGCTTAGTAGACTTAATTTATGTTTGTGACACTTACTAACATGAGTGAAGCATTTCATGCATACAGAAAGTAATGGGCCGCTCGGTGGACAGGGCTTGTGTCAAGCCCGGCCCACATCTGGACTCCCTAGCCATAAGCTTGGTCTGAGCCTGAAACGACCCTCAAAAGGGAGGCACGAGGCCTGCCTAATAATAATGCTGAGGCTAAAGCCCAGAACAAGTGCAGCCCAATAGGGACCTTTGTTTTTTCTTTCTATCTAATTTTTGGTAGAACCATCTCGTTGATGTCAATAGGTGCCCGTTTAAAGCCCAAGAAACAGCCTGATTGAGGCCCATGTCAAGCCCTAGAAAAGCCCAGAAGAATCTTGATATAGCCCTCTTTTAGGTCTGTTCTAAATCTTCTATATAAAGACTTTGAATTTGGGCTGGGCTCATCGGGCTTCTAGACCTGTAGTGTTAATTGAGTCCATGCCCAACCCAACTACTAATTGGGCTTGCAAAATCCTGGCCATCTCCTGACCCAAAACGGATATTCTTGTTCCCAAACCCCGTTCTTCACGGGCCGGACATATGCTTGGTGGCCCATTCTCAATCCTAACAGGGGTGGGGTGTGTACATGGAAGTAGGAGTGGGAACATGCCATGTCTGAGTAGGGACAGCCTGTGGGTCCCACATACCCTTTCTTATGATCAATCTAAGGCCTTCACATTGTTCTCCACAAATTAACAATAACCCAAATATTGATCAGAGAAATTTCAACACCATTTTACTTTAATTTGAAGCTAGATTTGGATAAAGTTGAAGCCCTTGAAACGGTTACCATTTTTTTACACATTTACGTCATATAGAGACCTTTTAAACCCCTAAACTATACATTATTGTCATGGTTTTAAACTATACAAACTCTTTCTCATGGACTTTGTTGTATTAGGGGAGTAAATAAGTTTGGCTTTAATAATAAGGTCAAGTAAACTCAAGTCATGCACAATTGCCCATGCACTTTGACACATCCAAGCCATCAAAAGATGCATCAACCCAAGATCACCTATATGGATCCAATTTTCAGTTCAATCATAACAACTGGGGGCTACCTCAAATTCCAGAGTGCCCAAGTTCAAAGGATCCAAACAGGGCCTTGTGAGGAAATAATAATTTAGAAGGGCAGGTGAATTAATTACAGAAACCAGGTTTGGAAACAATAAAAACATTAGAACAGTATTTCACAACCAAACAGTAGCAGATCATGAGCAGTGTCGATATGTTGACAATCTCCTTACACAACAAAGGAATTCCTCGACAAGCACAAAAGCTTTCCCTTCAATTTGTATACTCCTTTTTTCAATTGGGATCTTTTCACATACCATTGGCTTCTTTTAGCATCTGAATTGCTGGAACCATGTATCCTAAAAAAGGTCTGGTTTAGGATCTATAGCGAGGACCTGATTGACTTGATATAGTTAGAAGTGCTGGACTCAAAATTTAAACATACTACTACATAATTATATATTATTCACATTTTTTTTTATTGCTAGGTTGGCCTACTGACCAAAGTGCTACGTTCAACTTGATCAATGCTCAGGGATCAATCAATCCTTGGGAACCTTGTATGTGATACTAATATTTAGTCATTATTCATCATGAGATTTTATCACAGCAAAATTGCAAGTGTATAGCCATTAAACCTCCTCAAACATTTGACCCGAGATCTCAGACACATATATGGGATGTGCTCCTGCGCAGATGTCTCATGCATCTACCCTGTGAGACAAATATGGAGCATTAGAGGCCCCTACCAATCATGGGGGAGGTGGGAGATCACAAGATCTTTTGATGTTTCACTTGTATGCAAAATTTCAAATTCATTAGAAAATTCTAATTTCTTGATCTATGGCCCTAAAAGTCTAAAGATTTTATTAGTAATTATTTTTTTGGATCTTAATTTAAAATTCAGTCCCGTTCAGATCGGTGTTCAAAAATTTGATCGGTGAAATTAGAAGGGCAGCTGGCTGTTGGTGACAGGATTGGATAAATCATAAGAGGCCCCAGGTGCGCCCCACATAAATGTGACTCTTTCAATGCCAATCTTATGTAGAGTAACATAAGATGTCCTTAAAATAGTAGGGTGTTTAAAATTTCACGTGCCACTTAATAAGATTAGACAACACAGTTATTAATTAAAGATTCACTGCAACCACTAATTCTATCCCTGCATGGATGTGTCCTTTACTGCATACATAGAACCTCTCCCTTTCCTAATTTTGCCCCCTCTAAGGCTGACTGCTTCTCTGCATGGGATTTCTTTTCCCTATATCTTCTTTTCTTTATCAAAGCAGATACTTAAACTATACATACAGTACTCATTTTCAGCATTTCATCTCTACAAGTAGGGCTCATGGCTGGTGATGGGGGATCCAGATCATGGTTTCGAATTTTAGATAAAGGTTTCATCCATGATCATGAAATTTATCATCACTTTTTTTTTACCTGATAGGAAACACAAAAATAACTCCACCACACAGCTAATTGCAAGCATATTTAGCCCCAAGCCCAAATAAAAGATGAGGTTAACGTTCGGTTGACACTGATGCCCGGTGCCAATATAGAAAATACTAAAAATCGATTTTCTTATTTTTAGGTCTTGAGCCCAGCCCTAACTCGCAAAGGTAGGGTAAACACCTAAGTAACATGCATGTATTGAGATCGAGCAGGGTAACAATAACTGTGGGCTCAAACCTTTGATAGCACTACATCCCACATTTCACTGATTGCATCAAAGCCATATTCCAACTATGTTGAGGTCGGCTACATAAATTCGATTTTTTCCATTCTAATTTATCTTGAGTAAAATTTTCAGATAAGTTGTATTTCTTTAGATCTATTTTTACTATCTCTATTTATGTCATCTTCAGTCTACCCCATCCTCTAGTTGGGCCATCGAACTGCATAGCCAAATTTATTCTTATCGGCGTGATTGTCGGCCTGCTTAGACATGCCAAAACCATTTCAAACTAGTTCTTTGGTTTTATCCCTCATTGATGCTACTTCTAAATGCTCTAAAAACACTCATTTCTAATTTTATCCTTTCTATATTGACCACATCCATTTCAACATTTTCATATATGCTACATCCACATTTTGTACGTATATTGTTTATTATTTGGCCAACATTCTACTCCATTGTTATAGTTTATCTAATCACTATCTTACAAAAAATTTCCTTCAATTTTATTAAAATTTGTCAGTTCACAAATCACTCAATATAAGCAAGTCTAGTCACTAATGGATCTGTACTCAAAAACAAATGAGTGCCGAACAAAAATTAGGCTCGACCAAAAGTGTCCTAGCCATCTATCTATCTCTATTGCAACCAATCAGATGACCTTGATCATCCCATCAAGCTAATCTAGGTACTATATCACCTGCACTAATTGACTGATCACATGTATCAGCCAGAGGTGGTGCCGCTCATCAATTTCCTGTCAGTATCAACCATTAATTATCAATGGCCTAAAGCAGTACTCATTCATCGCAGAAGCTGTCGGGGCTTGACCCATCACTCATTTGTGGCTCAAGAGGTCGAGCTCACACACACCAAATGCATTGCCTACCTGTGCTTGTAGAGAGAAAGAGAGAGGCCGAGCTTAGCTTCCTTTGAATGATTTCGTCATCATCACCATATCATTTACTACCCAACAGAAAAGCCCTTGCAATTGCACACAAGCTCTGTGGCCTGTAATATGAGTACTCTCTCTCTCTCTCTCTCTCTGGATAAGAAAAAAGCAGTAGTAAAAGAGGAGGAAAAAGGAGACAATTCAATGACTCTTACCCAAACATCAGCATGACAAGCATCAGTACTTTTCCTGTCTTCAACCCGTTGATTTTAATATTATCAGCTCTTGTGTCTCAACTCTTAATCCATTTTGTCTCTCTTTCCATCCCTTTCTCTTTTCTTCATCTTTGTCTCTTCTACCCTTGTTTCTCTTTTGTCTTTCTTCACATTCTCTGCGGTCTGAAGAGCCGATTGTTTGAATAAAATCTAGCAAAAGAGATGCCTCAGGTAGCTTCAACAAGATGGTGCCCCACACCTGAGCAGCTGATGATCTTGGAAGAGATGTATAGGGGTGGGATAAGGACTCCAAATGCGTCTCAGATTCAACAGATAACTGCCCATCTTTCCTTTTATGGGAGGATTGAAGGTAAGAACGTTTTTTACTGGTTTCAGAACCACAAGGCCAGAGACAGGCAAAAGCTTAGAAGGAGACTCATTAGACAGCAGCAGCAGCAGCAGAACCAACAACAACAACCACAACAGCAGATGGAAGATTCTGCTGCTGCCATTAGACTTCCAAATGAAAACCCACCTCAGTTTCTTCACCAGGTATCATTTCATTATCATTTTGTTTTTCGTTTATTTTGGATGTTCTCTTCCCTTTTCTCTCATGGTTTTTTCCTCTGGGCTTTGTTTCTTGTAATGGACTTTCATATGAATAGATGATGATGTGACCATGGTGCTTAACGTCGCCATTAATGAACTGTTCATGAAAAGAAGGATTGTGATGTTTGTTTATAACTGAAGTAGTACCCAAAGGCTTACTGAAAAGGTAAAAGGCTATAATAATAAACATATTCTTCAGTGCAGGTTGATTGATAATAGTAGGTCCTGAAGCATTCCATCCATCTATTCTCCATTTTATAATGGATACTAAAAGCAAATACTAGTTTTTTTATTTTTGTTTACATATCCACATGTAATGGGTGCATGTCGAGTGTGCAGGCCTTGAATTGGATGGGTCATGAAATAGAAAGCAGAATCACACTCCTTGGAGGTTATGATCACAACCATTTGATTGGAAGATGTAAGAGAGAAGATTTATGATTATGGAGTGTCTTTGTAGTTGACTCTCTACTTCTCCCACAAGATGAAAGGTTACGATTTGTGATCAATCTAGCCATTGTTTATGGTATGGCCCATGCATGTAGCCTTGGATTGGTTTGTCACACTTTTTTTTTAACAAGTCAGCACATGAGGGATCATCTACCATCTGATTTTAGTACAAAGGTTTCTTTATCTTCAAATAACTTGTATCAAGCTTAGATTCACTGTCATTGACAATAGATTAGTGGCAGCTAAGGGAGAAAAGAGAAACAACCCATCAAGTAGTTTATTCCTGAAAACAACTCAAGGATTGATAGAAACATTTAGAACGGGTACACGGAGACATGCATTCATGGGGCAAAATATCAAAAAGAGGTATACGTGTGCATTTAACATAAGCATGCCAGTGCAAACCTCAAAATCTTTAAATGCATTTGCTATGAAGATGATGAGAACCGCCCATCAGTATTGCAGTAATGCACACTGTTGACTCCCTATTGATTGGCTTTTATAGGTAGATGCACTTTCCTAAGCACTGTGACCTCCATATTGTTGTTAGCTTCTTCTTTTTCATCTTCTTTTTTTTTTTTGGGATGAACATCTTGATAGCTAGATAACTATTTGATGACTATCATACCAGTTAACTTGTTTGAAGAAGCAAATAAGACAGTATGTGGTTAGATTTGCACAAAGACCTTACTATTCTAGTCAGACCAAAGTCCATAAACTGATTGATAAGCTGCTTGAGACTTGAGAGTACACATATTTCATTGCGGATTACGCAATCTTTTGGTGAAAACCTCGAAGTGTTCAACAAAAGAAAGGTGACTAAAGCATGTCAATCCCTAGAGCACCCGACACGAGACTACAACGAACATAGCTTTTTGTAAGCTACGGTTGCATGAGCTACCAGAGTCAGACCAGGTACTAGGTAGGTGTCTTAAGTGTAAATAGCTTCATTTGCCATAAATTGGGATTTTGTTGAGACAATATAGTAACTGCCATATAGCTTTTTAGGACTTGGGTTTTCTTAGCTAAGATTAGAGTGGGAGAAAATTATTGTTTTAACATATTTTTTAATCTAGTGCATACTGTTATTATCAGAAACAACAATTATAAAAATCAAATCTTGAATGGCTGTGATTTAGCCACAATGGAAGACATGAGCTTGTAAAGTTCAAATCCCCACCGGAAAGATCAGAGTTCAAACTCTAGTTGTTATTTTGTTAGGAAGAAAAGGCTCCCAAGTGAAAAGACTTGGATTTAAATTAAATTCTGTGGGTTGATAATTGGCTTGTCAAACTCAATTATAGTAATAGAGCCTGTGGGTTACTTCAGCGGACCATAACGAGTTAATCTAGGTTTGATTATCTAATGATATTGCATTTTTATGTTCACATTCTCTCATTTATTTTGTCTCCACTTATCAGGGAGCTCTAGAGGACACAACAAACCAAGTTAACTTCACCTGCCAAACAAATAATTGTAAAAAAGAAGGAATGGAGATGGGGAACCCTGCAATGGCATATGGACAGGATTGGATGGTGATGATGGATGTGTGTCCCACAAAGTGTTGCAGGCCTCTCAAGACCCTAGAACTCTTCCCTATTAAAAGCACCGGCCTTAAGGAAGAGTTCAAGCCATCCAAGCCCTTCCCATGTTCCACTTCCACCAACTCAATCGGTTTAAGTGAATGACCCCTCTGCGCTCTCTCTCTCTCTCTCTCTCTCTCTCTCTCTCTGCGCGAAGTATCTCTTCTTTTCATGGTTGCAAGAGTAGGGTAGAAAAGGAGGAAGTCACTTGTTGTGTAACTGGTACTCTATCTATATTCTACAGGCACTACTGTTGCACTCTTCTGTATTTTTATATTTCCAAATTAGAATCTCTTTGGACTTCAGTTTGTCTTGTTTTTTTCTGGTTTGCATCTCTTCTTAAAAGCTGCCAAGTGCTGCATCAGTACTTGAGACTTGCGACTTGTAGAATCAGCTTTTATTGTTTTGGACCAGTCAATCGCATGCTTTTTTGTTGTAGCCCTTCCATACCAACATAAATATATATTTGTAATAAACTTACATTTATAGGTACTGGCCACAGACACAGGTTGATCCAGACAGAGGGCTCTTGCTGGTGATAGTCGTTGGCAAGATCGCCCCAAAATACTCATAGCTCTGTTTAGATATATATACAAAATAGAATTTCTATAAGAACTTCACATAAGTTATGTAAAAACTAGATTGTAAGGCTCACATGGATGAGCATACTCAAAAATTTCAAACTGCACTAGCATTTGGGATAGATTCACTGTGCATTTTATTCACACAAACTTCTCTTTATTATATACAAGAGAAAAGCATAATTCAAATTCAAACCAATACATGCCTCTAACAAATTATAATAATTCTTTATATCTAACAAACACCCTCGCTCAATCACAGTTCTTTCATGTAAAATGGATCCTGCGATCGTTACCTCTAAAACAATACAAACCCTTGATCCCTCTTGATATCTTGCACAATCATTAGTTGCTCTTTTTGAAGCTATCAGTAGCCCACTAGATCAAATCTATTATGATTCTCCAAGAAGTATTCATCGTATAGCTTAGTGAAGATGATAAGATTATGAGGTTTAGATGATGCACGGATGAGGAAGGATGCTTGATTTTTTATATATGATTAAACAAACAATGAGCTTACCGCAAAAGCACAAAAGATGAGATCATGACCAACTTGATCTCAAGATCACCATCGAGCCACAACTTTGATACCATATAGAATTTCAAAAATCACTACATTTCAATAAATTTCACTATGCATTTTATTTACACAAACTTCCCTTGATATACAAGAGAAAAGCATATTTCAAATTCAAATGAATCCTGAGCTCAAACAAACTATAATAATCCCTTATCTCTATGAAACCTATTCTTATTATCTCTGACGCACACGATCAATCTACCATTACACTCATTAATTGATATTCACTTATAAGGCATAGTGGTACAAGATACACACGATTTCTAAGGATTTAACTCAATTGGTGAGAATAAGCGGTTAACTAGTTGATCGGAAACCCTGCTATTCACCTTAGTATCTACAGATTGATCCCTCGGTACTCCTACGGGATTAAGTATAATATTCGAGGATAGATTGAGTTTCTTCATGAGTTAGTCTTAAATCTAGGGATGGAATTTCTCACTACGAAAGCAGGTGTTATATCTTGCAATGGAGCCTCTATTGGTTCCCAACCCCTTATCAAAAAAAAAAAAAAAAACTCACTTAGGACACACTTATGTGGCTGGTTTTTTCCAGAAGGTTGAGGGTTTGAAACTCAGTCGGCCTAAATTTACGGATTTCTCCCAAAGGTTGAGCGTTCGAAACTATACTATCATATTGGGTCCACATGGGATTTATCCGGCTCCCCCTGGACTTCAAGAGATTAGTCCAACCCAAATGACCCGAACACCTTCATAAATGAAAAAATAAAATAAAATGGCGGAAAGATTATATTATGCCCTTTTATAGTCAATTTGATATTAGTACATTTCAATTTGATATGAATACATTTCTCACAGTTATGGAAATCCAACCCTGGCGACAACAAACGTTCTCTGAAAGCTTAAAAAGTTATTACTTTGGCATCTAATCATATTGGTTTGAGACATGATCAGTTATTGATTCACTGACCTTTTCACCCAACTATTTTACCAGGAACATAGCTATTGTAGATTGTATTATTTATATTAAGAGAAGGAGAAGACGACAAACCAGGGATGAAAATTCCAAAAAATGGGCTCTGGTTGGATAAGACAGCTCCAGGGATTTGTTGGTCCTGGCTGCCTACTTGCTCCTTTTTTTGGGGAGTGGAGATTGCAGCGTTTAACTCTACATGCCTTTCACACTTGATATGGCAATGAAGTGGAACAGTACTACTCTGTCTGATAGATGCATAGAGAGGGCTCGGAATTAAATTTCCAAGACAGTCCTGAAAAAGAAGTCTTGTGTTTTCTTGACTTTCTGGTGGTACTCAGATATAATCAATCAGTCCTATGCATAAATAAAATATTAATTTGAAGCCTGTTCATAATCTTCTTTTGATTATTTGCTCATCAAGAACCTGTCTGGGACTATTTAGTCTCATAATCTTTGGATCATGCACCAAAACGACTGTCATTATTGGTATCAAACAAGGAGCAATTCATACAAGTTTAATCCCCTCATCAATATTGGTCATTAAGAGGCTTTAGAATTTCTTACTTACATCAATGATTATTAATTATGGTTGATTTACTATCTAATCTAACAAAGTAGGGGTGTTCACAGGCCAGCTGGGTTGAAGCTTGTCCACAAGTCCATTCTGACCTAATATTCAGTTCCCAGTCAAGCCTACATGCCTGAAAATCAGGACTAGGCTGAGCCCATTTGCAAAAATATACAGCTCATTGTGTTGAAAATCATGCCTAGGCTGAGCCCAGTCCCAAAAATATACACCTCATTGTGTAAAATATACGAGGTCAGGCCTTTAAGTACACATACTCCACGGCCTAGTCCATTTAAATTAGTAATTAGTCCAAAACAATATGTGAGGTATAGCCCATGGGCCTAAAGATAGAGGCCACATACAGCCCAATAGGGCCTGGTACGGGCTAGCCCTTCCCATGAGAACCCTCTTTTTTTTTATTGGGACCAATTAAACAAGACGGATGTGCTCTACATCTGCCACATTCGAATCTTAGGCCTTCTACAATGCGTGTATTGTTTTATTTTTTACCTAAATTCTTTTAGAGATTTTGGGCTGCAACTTAGCTGGTTAGAGACACCATCCTCCAACTGGAACAGGGATAAAGAAGGGGGGTTGCTTACATATTCTTGGATGCATCATGTGCTCTCATAGGAGAACATTTCTCTAGTACGGAAACTAGAAACTAGTCCTAGCCCACAGGCCTTAAAGACATGTAAAAACTGATCTGAAATGGGCTAGGCTTAAAGTCCATACGCCAGCCTAGCTCATTAGAGCCCTAAATTCTTCAGTAGGTTGGTATAGATGTTGTTCTGGATGATGATGATTATTATTATTATTATTATTATTATTATTATTATTATTATTATTATTATTATTATTGTGTCTGTAGAGAAATGGGTTTTCTTAAACCGAAATCAAAATAAGGATATCTATGATCCAAAATACAGGGTATTTAGACCATTGTATTGCTGTTTTCTATAGTTATTTAGTCTCACATCTGACTGAGTTATACCAATGGTTACGGCTGGTGATCCTTGACTGACCTGAGCCGATAATTCAGGGTTAAGGTTGACCCTTTTTTTTTTCTTTGGGCTCAGGTTGACATTTCTAGCCCAGCTAGCAATTGAGTTGGATTTGGGTTTAGTCCAGTCCTGTTATTTGACCTGACAATACAGCCAAAACTTGACCTGACCTGAATAGCAGCCCTATAGTCTGCCAAACCCAACTTATTAGGGTTCAGGTTGATCCTTTCTGTGATGGATTGGAGTTGGCATTTTCAATCCGATTGATAAATAGGTTGAGTTCAAGTTGAAATAATACATGCCACCCACAACCTGTTTCCACCCCATCCCCACATTAGACCCATCAGTGCATCAAAATAAACAATACATGAAAGGGTCATTACAGGTTGGTCACATCCCTTTCAGTTAAGAAAATCTTTTCAGATCAAATGGGATATGCTGCTTATATGCATCCAAACACAGCTTCAACCATCCATAACCATATTAATTAGGGTTTTGGTCAGGATCACATGGCCTTTGTATTCAAACAAACTATGGATAAGAGGAAGTAGGAACCATAAAGATGCAACTCTACCTAGCTAGTTTTAAAAATCCCAAGTCTAATCCTAATCTAACAAAACTAATCAGGCTTATGCTAACCTTGAGTGGCCACATCCATAGCCGACCAATTCCAAAGTACCTTCTGGCTCTCAATGATTAAGGGGTCAATGCTTTGTTGTTCTCTTTCATATTAAATCAGTACTGGGTGTATGGAGAAAAGGGAGTGTAATTGAATACTCTTATCCATATACCATTCAACCCAATATTTTAAAGAATACTTAATGTCCACCTAATCATCATTTAGTTTAATGAGAATCAAATTAGTGGAATAGAGAGATTGTTTGTGCCTTACATGCTCTAATCACATTAAAAAGTGAAGAATATACAGCAACTTTGTTCTGTATGCTCTATGTAGTGGGGAGTATAGGCTTTTAAATATTCTTAACCGCCATCATTTTTCTATTGAAGAAGATCACTGCCTTTGACAATTTCTTTAATGGCGCAGTTGTGCAGCAACATTTTCATGTGGATAGTAAAAAAAAAAACTTCCCCACAGATGTGTTGTTTGGTGTGAGAAATTTTCATGGATAAGTGGTTAAATTGAGCCAAACCACATAAACACATTTTGAAGATTTTGAAATTAGAGGGAGTGGGGTTCAAACATACATTTCAATAGATGAGAATAGAAAATGTAAATTGAGTAACTTCTAAGGCAAAGGAAGTAAAAACTGCTCAATAACTTCGTTCACCAGCCCACCTGATGTATACCACTTGGTTTAGAACTTGATCAGGACATGTCATTTTGGGGTCATATGAAGGAAAAATTTCTCCTACATGAGATCCCTCATGGCACGCATACGTGTTTTTGGTAGGCGCCTTTAACTCAGCGAGTCCACTTTTGTGGAGAGCGCATTGAAAATTATGGACGGTTAGAATATAGATGGTGGACCCCATTCATCTTTGGGGTCCCACTTAAATAGGTTAGATTTGGTCACCCAATTACTATTGCGGGAAAAATTGTGTGTCGTAGAAGTTTGGAGATAGTTGCATGAATTATCCAAGGATCTGGTTATGACACTCTTTTCACCTCTATGGATCGGCTTCTCTTCGACTTTGTGGGCACTCAATCTCACTTGTGTGAGCTCTATTAGGTACCAACCCCATTGGTTGGGGTACAGAGAAAAAAGAAAAATCTCTCACAAATATGTTGCAAGTCTAATGGCATTTCATAGAATAGTATACTCAAAATTTGATTTGGAAAAGTTTTATGGCTTTCAGGCCAATCCTCCTTAATTCATCTTTATATAGCTAGGCACACACCGTTTGTAAATGGGTTGTATGTTAACCGTACTCATTTACATATGTAAATGAGAAGAAGCAGTGGTACAGGTTAAAGTTGTGGGTCCAAAACCTTTCAACCATAATTTTTGTGCTTTTGAGGACCCTAAATTTATAATTTGACTTGCTCTTCTTTATTTTCCTAGTTAACCCTAAGAAATTTAATTTCATATTTTAACTCCTCAAAGATTTTGAGAAAACTGTGGAAAGCATCCAAAAAATCTTAACCTAGAAATCAAAATTTTTGAACTTTCTATGGGGCCTGTAATTCAAAATCCAAACTGTTCAATATTCTAATTTTAAAAATGTTTATCACGATATTTAATCTCATATCTTAAATTTTCATGAATTTAAAGAAATTTATGAAAACATAAGAAGAAAATCAAACACGTCTAAAATTGTTGGATGTAATCATTTACTCATGTGAGAAACTGAGAATTGTGATTTTGACAAACAAGATAATGCATCGGAAGTATGTAATATTTCCATATAAGTCCTTTACATATACAAAAATCACTTTCGCACCATGTGTAAAATGCAAACAACCCCGAGAGAAGATCATCATCAAAACTGCAGCAAGAGAATATGAAAGAACTATTATTGAGACCAAGGAATATTGTCGACCATTGAGATTAAATAAAGCACTTTAAAAAAGGACAAAAATAAAATTTTCAAAAAGAAATATAATTTGGACTAAGGGCTGGAATATTTGCTGAAATTTCTGACAAGAATTTGTGGTGTTTAGATTTTTTGGACATTATGTGATGCCTTATCCCATCACATTTGCAAATGCCTTATTTTCTTCACAAGAATCTCAAAATCTCACTCACCTAAAAGTTCTCAAATGCCTTGGTAGAATTTTTACATTCCAACTCCTTTGCTTTTTGATAAAATTTCTAGATGTTCAACTATAAATGAGTATCCAAGATTTCCACTGTGCCAGGGAATTCAAAAATTTTATCAATTAAAATTCTGTTAATTCCAATAAAGAAACATGCCCAAAAGTTCAATTTATAGGTGGGCTATTTGAGTTGAGACACCCTGATTTACCTTTTTCCATTGAATCAGGATCCTTTGAAGGGTTTTACCTGCGACGACCATGAGTAGATCATTCATGGTTTGCTATATCACCGTGGACAGACCGTGTCATGGATATGAACAGGTTGCTCGTGGTGACGTGACGGACCGTGGCACACACAATCATCGTGTTACAAGACCCTAACTAAACCCTAAACCCTAAACCCTAAACCCTTGTCTCTTATATCTCCCTATTATATATTAATATCTAATTATGTCTGCTCATGGATGTTAATTTCAAATTTTGTTTTGATAAAAGAAACTTTTTTATTCAAAAACATGCAGAGGGAAAAACTCTTTTGATTGAGAGAGAGTTGGGGTTATTTTGGGAAGAACCAAGATGGAAGAATAAGGTTGAAAGCTATGTATCCATGGCAGACAGAAAAGCAACATCCTAATACTTATCTTCTTGTTTTTTTACTCCCTCTCTCTTTCTCTCTGCTGTGGAAAATGGAGGGTCGCTTTCAGGTTTCAGTGCCTGCATTTAATTTCAACGGGACAGATTTAACGTTCGAAATCAAAATCAAAATCAAATGCATCCTCAGCCACACATTTCATTTCTTCCCGTTGGAAGGTTGGAAGGAGAACCCTTTTTTCCTTCCAACGGTCACAAGAAGAAGTCTCCAGAAATTGATAGAAACGGACACGTGGCATACATAAACGGCTTTTGCAAGCGAAGATGATGGTGACATGCTCAACAAAAATCAAATCTGACTTGTCCCGGAACGCATGCTTTGAGAGCTTTTTCCATATAAATTCCATTATCTCATTTGTGTGTGTGTGTGGCCCACCTGCACCTGCATGAGATTGAATGTCAATTTTAACGGCTGCATATGATGCAAACTTAATTTAATGAGATTCTATGGTGAATGATGTGCAAATAATTTTGAAATTAGAAAAAGCATTTAAATGGGGACAACATGCCTTCTATTATCAAAGGTCCAATCAGTTAAAGATATTTATTAAAAGAATTATTTAATTTTTAATGAGATAAATTTTCGGGATATTGCCCGTACACCTATCTTTACACCTGACGTTTGTCTGTCATTAATTGAATTCAGTTTAAGTATTTTTCAAAATATTATTCGTACGATATTTTAAGGCATTGCGATATCGCATAGATTATACTGTGCGATGTATTAGGGCAGTGCGATATCCCACATATCACCATGCACGATATTCTACGGTCATGCAATATCACACTTTTATTATACAAACATCACTTTAGAAAATATTTAAACTTCAATTGTTCTTGGACAAACGTAAGGTCTAAGGATAGTCATATGGTCATAATTCCTTTTTTTTTTGTTGGGATTTTTTTTTCAACGATTTATTTTTTGTATGAATTTTTTTATAAAATGGTATAAAATAAGTAGAGAGAGTGTGGTTAAGTAATCGCTTTATTTGTTTTTTTACTGGATAAAACTTTTTTGGCTGCTGGTAAAATCCTTGCAAAATCATTTGAGAGAGACCCAAAAAATTTGGTGGTTAGAAATTTGATTTTCAATTTGCATGTGACCAACCACAAATGAGTTTGCACATGAAAAACAATCATGCAAATAAAAGGCGTTTACAGATAGACCAGCTGAGCAGATAATGATGTGGTGGGTGTGGGTGTGGCCTACCTTATACATGTGGAATCCACTTGGAGATCCTTAGCTGCTAAGTCCAACCCAACACCTGTCATTCCCTTCTGTTCTTCTGATAAATGAAGAAAACAGACAAGAAGAAAATGTTAAGATGTGATGCAAAACTATAGTACCAACAGTACCACCCTTCATCAATTACCAATTCAAGTGCGCAAGTGGAGGTATTTATTTGATAAAAAAATATTTAAGTGCATTTATCCGACACTTATTTTTTGGAGAAATTTTAAATACAAAAGTGACTTTTCAATATGTACTTGAAATTTTTTAAAAAGGGGAGTATCACTTACCCTATGGTGAGGGATAGATACATAGGAATACTCTCCTATTTAACATATGGTGCTAAGGCCCAAGACAAGATAAGACCCGAATTGCTTGTGGGTGAATTTGAATTCAAACTTGGCCCCATTGAAACTTGAACATAATGTTAGGAAACTCCTAACATCAATTTTTTTACCATGGGCCATGTTGGGTCATCCATTTTGAAGTTTGGCCTTCCTCAATTGTACTTTGTATTGTCATCCTTCAATTCATAATTAATAAACAACTTGGCAGTGCCCTTCATTAGCTATCTAGCTTCATGAACAGAAGAACTCCATTGGACACAACTATTGTATGATTAGAGATGCAGCTCGGTCAAGCTAGCAAGTATTGAGAAAGAAGAAAAAGCTTGTAGAAAGTGGATTTCTTAAAATAAATAAAAAAAGGAAATCTCACATAGCATACAGGGCTCCCGTTGGAGAAAATGGCTTCAAATATTACATGGTAATATTTTTGGCCGTGCAGGACTATCGTAGGAGAAAATAACTTGTACGAATATAATATGACAATATTTTGTGATCATTCGTTTGCCTTTTTTTTTTTTTTTTGAATATCTAGAAATCAATGGTCAATTAAGATCTTGCATATACACATTAAAGAGATGAAAAATGAATCATATTAAGTAGGAATCTATAAAACAAACACACTGCCGGCTTACAAGTTGGGTTGGCATCCTAGTATCACATGCCGGCTTACAAGTTGGGTTGGCATCCTAGTATCACATGACCTCTGGGGATCGATCCCTAGGTAAATAAACTCACATCTAGTCTCACTTAATGGAGCATCAGTCTATCAAAGTTATACCAAAAAAGGAAAAGATAAGCTCTGGACATTAGTAGCTAGGATGTGATTTACCATAGCCGAGTATTCATTTCCATTCTTTTTTTGAGTCATTTTGTCTAAGGACCAATTTGGTTCAAGTCATTTTTTACAAGAATTTGGGTGGATGAGGGTTTCCGACACTAGTTTCAATTTTTCTCCAGGATGATTCCAAATGTGGTGTTTGGTTTTAGAATTCCAAATACCTACCCACCAAAAGGCCAATTTTTTAGCTCTTTAAATTCTCATAATTTCAAATTTTAAAATACTAGAGAGGGACCTAAACATTTGAAATTTTACTTAGGAATATAGTATTATAAGAACTCCAAATTCCCTTAAACAAGATATCACAAAGTCTTGCAACTCAGCAGACCCTGAGGGTGTGTTTTGTATAACAAAATGAATCCTGGTTATAAGGGGAATTCTGATTTTTCATTCAATCTCTTTTTCAATTGTTCAGCACAATACATGTTTTTTATGAAAAATTAAAAAAAAAATGAGTTATTTTTCCTCGATAGGGAGGATTTCAAAATGCACATAAAAGTGAAATTATTTCATTGATATCATTGGAACTTCAACAATAGTTTTTTGTATATTTTAATCACTTTTAATAACACATTTCAAGAAATTCTTAAAATTAAATTAAATCTCATGAAACAAAGAGGGCCTTGATCAGGAAAGCCACCCCCACGAAAATATTCCAACTTTTTAAAGACATTTTTGTCTTTTCATTCTACAAAACCGGTGTACATCACCCTGTAACACGCCCCTAGGAAAGTAAAGTAACCGTAATTTCCCCACCAAGGGTCCATCCCCATCCAACCAAACAAGCTTGAGAAAACACTTTCCCGTGAGAGAAGATAGAAAGAGAAAACTGAAAAAGAGCAACTTGTAACGGTTGGAAAATCAAACGTGGCTTTTGGTTGGATGCCAGGCTGACCAGTCTGCAGCAGATGATTAGCCTTCACATGGTCTTGCTGTCACTTGGGCCCAACCTAACCCACCTCAGGGCCCTTTACTATTATTGGTCATTTACACCAAGAACCCTGTTCTCTCCAACAATCTCTAGAAAGGCCTCCTGTAAAACTAATTATGCAGAGCTGAAGTGTCTTTTTTAAGTTCAAAAAATGAAATCTCTTTGAAACTACTCTACTTTTGAATGACTTCCATGAGTTATCAGGTGGATTTTTGCATTAGTAAGCATAAAAATGATGGTGTCAAACTTCAAAGTGAAGAGAAACAACCCCCCATTTGGAGGAAAAGTAACTTGGAAGGTCAAAAGAGAAGTAGAAGAGTGAGTTGAGTATATATATATATATATATATGTCTATTCTAATAGGGACATTTCTTTCACCCAATTTTATTTGGTGCCTTGGTTTTGTAGAATTGAATAAAAATGCAGGGTTTGGTAACTAAAGAAAAGAGGTATTTATGTCA
Organism: Litsea cubeba; assembly: GCA_012931725.1. Classification (NCBI taxonomy): domain Eukaryota; kingdom Viridiplantae; phylum Streptophyta; class Magnoliopsida; order Laurales; family Lauraceae; genus Litsea; species Litsea cubeba. Next base: position 115,085,834 of record CM022945.1, read on the forward strand.
TATGGAATATCTTACAACTTTGTGCAGCCACCCTAAGTGCATATTACTCATATGCAGCCTAACTCATACAACTCAGGCAGATACATTTGTAATAGTTGGTGTGGGTCAAATAGAAAGGCTTAATCATGGATAAAAGGTGGGTAGAAAATCACCTCACCCGATGACTCATAATATTCAATTTAATAGTCTTTAAGTTTTAATTATAGCACATCATTTATATTTCATTAAAAAGTAATCTAGTAAAGATTACACACATGTTGAATTGGGTCAATTGGTAATTCAATGCGGATTAGTAATAAGTATAAAGCATCTAAGTAAGACTGCAAGAACTTCACTGATATGCAGTGATCCTAGGTGAAATTTTATATTTTTAACATTTACAAAAAGATTAGTAAAGAAAAAAAGAAGGCGCATCTTAGGAGAGAAAATATGCTTGTTTGATCCATATGGTGAGGGGAATTTAAAAGGCTTTTTTTACAAGCTAAAAAGGTGGAGTTAGAGATGTAAATGAGTCTCAATTCTCTGATTATCCGAAGGTTCCGACCCGTTAAAAACTAGGTCTGGGTCCTTATTTAGGCTCCGTTCGGACCTGTAGACCCGAGACCCGACATATTACCTCAATTTTCAGGAATCTCTCATAAAATTCATATTTTTTTAAATATCATTTTCTACCTAGACCCGAACCTTGATCCAAACCCCTCTCATATATGGTTCTCGTTCCAGTTCCAAAGCCAAGAAATCGTTTCTGAGTTCGAATCTGATTCCACCTTTTCCTTAACGGTTCCGGTTCCAAATCCACCATGGATTCGTATGGAATCGACCCATTTTCAACCTTAGTTTCTAACATAAACTTAACAGTTTTTATAATTTTTATAGCAAGAAAAGTAGAATTATCCCGCTGTTATTATATCAGGGTCGTTTTGAGGTTTATAAAAAATATAGGGTGTCTTTACAAAAAGACCATTTTATTATTACTTTCCTTCCAACAAAGCCCTTCCACTTCTTATCCATATAAACTCCACACTCCCCCCTCCCATCTCCTCATTCTGCAACAGCTCATAGAGAAAGAAAGAGCTTAGAAAAAAAAAGAAAGAAAGAAAGAAAGAGAGAGACAGAGAGAAGGAGAAGAAAGGAGGAGGAAAAGATGACTAAGGAAGTGAGTGTAGAGTCTGAGCAGCATGGGAAGGACTACAGAGACCCACCACCAGCTCCCCTCATTGACATGGGAGAGCTCAAGCTCTGGTCCTTCTACAGAGCTCTCATCGCCGAATTCATCGCCACCTTGCTCTTCCTCTACGTCACCATCGCCACCGTCATCGGCCACAAGGAGCAATCCGGCCCCTGCGGCGGGGTCGGCCTCCTCGGCATCGCCTGGGCCTTCGGCGGCATGATCTTCGTCCTCGTCTACTGCACCGCCGGCATCTCCGGTCCGAACCCTCCCCACCCTTTTCTCCGTTCTTCAAATTTCGGCCGAAACTAATCGTGTCGCCCGATACTTAATGTTTCCGGAAATAACGACGATAGGTCGGACGATACTTGAGTGGTTTTGGATTTCTGCGATGCAGAATCCGAAACACGTGTCTCTGAAGCCATGGTTTCTGGTTTTGCCCTCTTTTGAAACGATTCTCTTGTGAAAGAGGGCTGAGACAGGCCGATGTGTTAGTTCTTTGCCGATATATCGGTTATTACATAAATGTTTCGGTTTTGGCAGATGCATTTTCCGATATTCGTGGTTTTGAGACCATGGTTCCTGCTCTCATCCTCTTCTCAACTTCCCCTTCTCCATGCACTTTCCTGTGTATGTAAGTTGTAACTCTGTCTCTGATGCTCTCTTTTGGGTTTTGGGCAGGTGGACACATCAATCCGGCCGTTACATTCGGTCTCTTTCTTGCGAGGAAGGTATCGCTGCTACGAGCGATCTTCTACATGGTGGCTCAGTGCCTTGGAGCCATCTGCGGGGTTGGGCTGGTGAAGGCTTTCATGCATCATCCCTACAACCGTTTGGGAGGTGGGGCTAACGAGGTCGCCCACGGCTACACCAAAGGCACGGCCTTGGGTGCAGAGATCATCGGCACCTTCGTCCTTGTCTACACTGTCTTCTCCGCCACCGATCCCAAGAGGAGCGCCCGTGACTCCCATGTACCGGTACGTGTTCCCGTAACGTTTCTCTTGACAGCTTTCTTGCCTTCGAAGCAGGGGAAGGTTTAAGAGAACTAGTGATTTCATGTGGGTCTCGCTTGAAAATCTCAAATTTGGCTGAAAAAATATTGTATCTCCCGATACGTAAAGGTTTTGGGATATGAACGGTACCGGTTTTTTATACATCTCCTCCTTTCCTATGTATAAAAAAAGAAGGGCTGAAACAATATGACGTATCAGTGTGGTGGAGCCGTTATTTAGGCCGAAACGGAAGGCAACCGAAACGTAAGGCTTTTGCCTTCCGTCGTTCTGTCACAGAACACGGCCGAAATCGTTTTTATCGCCCGATATATCTTTTTGGCCAAGACCAATGCTGGGTTTCCGTTGATTGTGTCACTTCAATCTTACAGTACCGATATGTCGGCCGATACAGTGTCCGAAACTGTGTTCTGAAAACCATATTTTGTATGCAGGTCCTGGCCCCACTGCCAATTGGGTTTGCTGTGTTCATGGTCCACCTAGCGACGATTCCCATCACTGGAACTGGTATCAATCCTGCAAGGAGCTTTGGAGCTGCTGTCATCTACAACAATCACAAGGCCTGGGATGACCATGTAAAACACTCTCTCTCTCTCTCTCTCTCTCTCTCTCTCTCTCTCTCTCTCTCTCTCTCTCTCTCTCTCTCTCTCTCTCTCTCTCTCTCTTTCTATGTATATATATATATATTGCATTTTCTCTCTCCATGCTACATTTTCTCATTTGGTTGTATGTATTTTTTGGGTTCTGATTGGTGTTTTCCTTGTGATGTGTGCAGTGGATTTTCTGGGTTGGGCCATTTGTTGGGGCACTGGCAGCAGCTGCCTACCATCAATACATTCTGAGAGCTGCAGCCATTAAAGCTCTTGGATCCTTCCGCAGCAACCCTACCAACTGAAGTACTTCCATTTGTTTGCATGTGTGGGAGTGAAAACTGGAATGAGAGAGGAAGAGTTTTATTTTACTCCCTTTTTTTCATCTTCTTGTTGTTGGGACTTTTAGGTGGTGTTCTGTATTACTGGGGGTCTTTTGTTTCCTTGCCCTTTACTGTGTTTGCTATTTACTCTCTATGTGAATTATGAAGATGAATTCTTTCTGAAAGTTTCTCCCTTCTGTCCCTTCCCTTTGTTAAATGTCATATGAGACAAAAGAAGAAATGTTAGGTTAGTTTGAAAGTCAGGAGGTAGATGGTGTGAGTAATAGTAATCAATTAGCTTACAAAATAAGGCTGTTTCAAAAGAAAAGGAAAGGGCATCTGCCACTCACATATTAAGAAGAATCCCATGGGGCTCTTGGGCCCACTTGATCATTCTGTAGAAGAATTGCAATATCACCCCGGAACTCTGCATACAATTGATCACCCCATCTCATGTCATATTCTGGAAAATTCTCTATTAAGTGCATTCCAGCTCACCTTGGATCAGTACAGGTGCCCACCTTTTAAGGTTATTAAAATAAAAGGCTAAGATAATCTGGTGGTGGAGCAAATTTTTTTGACTGACCCATTTAAGTGTGCCCTACAAATTGGACAAGTCTTGCTTATAGGAAAACTTTACAGTCATTCTGACCTTCACTTCAATCTAAATCATTATAAATGAGACAATTCAAATTTGACCAAACCCCCCCCCCCCCCCCCCCCCCCCCCCCCAAAGTTGGACAAGTCTGCTTGTAGGAGAACTTTTACAGTCATCTGATCTGATCTTCACTTCAATTTAAATCTTCATAAATCGAGGGTTAAAATAAAATGATGGTTCCAATCCGGTACTCTCAATGATAGAGATGCATGTTCGCATAAATGAGCTTGTATGTGCTAGGCTGGTAGGAGAGAAATGTTTCTGAAAGTGCAATCTAGCATCTCTGCTACTATAAAAGGCATGCATCCAACAGTTTGTATGGTCTAAAACTTTTCTATTCCTCCTGAATGTCCATTTGGTTTGATGGCGTGCTTATTTGGTGAAGCCGCATGTCAGTGGTTAAATAAGTCTTCTGGACAATAACAAAGGAGTTTAATTTTCCTAACAATCAAACATGAATGAGCACAGACATTACATGGAAAGACCACACACTTATAGAAGTTTTTTTTTTTTTTTTTTTTCTCTCTTTTTTTAAAGGTACCTTTATTATGTGACAAAAGGATTTTGTAATAAAGAAACTGAAGTGACATTCCCTCTACTTATTGTTTGGTGCGTAACTTTATCGTATTGGAAAAAAGTTGTTTTTATCTTGATAGAAAAGATTTTGATTTCGTACGAAAAGAGTGGAAACCCACATTTATTCTTTCTCTCATGGAAACAAAAATCCTTGCCTAGCATAGAATCCTCATATTTGGATAAACACACCAGTGAGCTTAGGCTTTGAAATTATCAAATCTACGTGAATCCAGATTCCCATCCCATACACAAAGATGGTTGTTTTTCTTTAATATTTATTTATCTCTAATTTCTACCTATTTTGAGTTTCCAGTTAAGACTACTTAAGATTGGGGACTCACAAGATCTATGATACTTTATATATAATGCGCCAGCAAAGATTGTGATCCAAACTCAATTTTACAAGACAAATATTTATTATTTCCATGCCATGACATTAATCTATGCCTTTTCTTGGAATCCAAGTGAATTCCAAAAATGGCTTAGATTTTTACCTCTCACACAAGTGTGAGATGTGCCTCTCAGCAAAAAGGGAACTTATATAAGCTTTCTATAGAAAGCTCAGCTGACATGAAAATGCCCCATTCATTGGGGCTCATCTGAATTCATAACAATCAAGGGAGGCCATGACAATAATAATATTAAAAAAACGTTTAAACCTAGAGGAGACTAATATGAGTTATTAAGCCAATCAAATTATTACCACCCTTAGTTTCAAGCCCTAAAAATTTTATTTGATGACCAAACTCCAAACTCAAATAAATGTCCCAAATCCAGACCTATATCCAAATATGATTCTCATGATGAATTCAAATTCAAAATCTAACTCCCTTAAAAAGTGACAAGAATTCAACTAAGCATGCATGAGCCCGGCAAATAGTAAACCAAATGCCCTACTTACTTTGAGGTAGGGTCCTTTCACATGGTCTTGTGGTGGGCAGTATCCTCTCTGCCTAGTCCCTGGCCAGCCCCACACCAGAAAGAAAAGAAATGAAGAGGGTCATGGCATGGCGTGGGAGCAAAGATACCATGAATGAGACATTGATGATAAGACGAATTTGGTGGCATATCACATGAGAAAGGGAGAGAAACCCAGAACCTTTCTACGTGGTCCCTCTTTTACTCTTCTTTTTAATCATCTTATTATCTGTAAAGCTATCAACATGAAATCTTTTCTCATTTCAAAAGTTGGTGTAAAGACAAAGAGGCAGTTTCGACAAACCAATATTTGCTCTAAAACGATTCTGTTCTAGGCCTTTTTCATAGCTGCATGCTCATGCTGCTGCTGCCAGGCATGTTAGAGCCTGCAACTGACACGTGGCCTCTTTCTGTTTGTCACGGATAGAGTTGTCACATGGATGGCAGTTCCCTTTATTCATGATGACTAGAAATGGCTAAAAGATTTATATATAAATAGAGATAGAGAGATATTTCATGTTTCTGTTCAAATATACTGAAAGAAAGCAGCATTATGTGATGGAGATTACTACTGATTCCCAAGAAAACTTGCATTGTGATGGAGATTACTGATTCCCAAGAAAACTTGCATTTTGTTTTTGGGTCTCTCTTTCTTTCTCTCTCATTAGTGGTACAACTTCTGTTGGGTTTAGTTAGTCTGGTTGCTGTTTGGAGTGGTTGAGTGTCTGTTTTTTGTCTTGGTATCCTGTGCTCCCCGGTGATTGTGTGATGGATTTCCTCTTCCTCTCTTTTAAAAAAAAAAAAAACATATCATCATGTGGGGATGGCTAAAGGGTGGTTATGACTCATGAGTGTCCATTTAGGCATTTACTGGACCAGAGTCTCTACCCATGAAAATAGGATCTTGAGTATGTAAGGAAATTACTTTTTAGGTCTTTTACTTAGACCACAAGTCCTTACCTTTCCATAAATTGTGGTCATTATAGGAATTCCGTTTTCATAGGATACATGCTATCTCTTAATCATATAAGGTTTCCTAAAGAGATATATTCCATAACAAACTCTACCTTGATGGACGGTTGAGATTAAAAATAATGGAATCCTAATTGGAATATAATTGGTCCTCTCTCCACCTATAAAAAGAGTCTTTCTTCCATCATAAAGACTCACTCACAAAATTCAACACATTAAGGCTTATAGGCAAGGAGAGAGAAACTGAAGTTATTCCCTAAAGTTTTCTTGGGCGGATCTCAACATCAACATCAGACAGCAGGATCGGAAAGCTCTCTGCATCAAGATGTCTGGAGGTAATCTTTAATTAAATCCTACTAGTGATAATCAGGATGTTCTCGACCGAGAACATCAGTTTAGGGAATAACTTCAGTTTCTCTCTCCTTGCCTATAAGCCTTAATGTGTTGAATTTTGTGAGTGAGTCTTTATGATGGAAGAAAGACTCTTTTTATAGGTGGAGAGAGGACCAATTATATTCCAATTAGGATTCCATTATTTTTAATCTCAACCGTCCATCAAGGTAGAGTTTGTTATGGAATATATCTCTTTAGGAAACCTTATATGATTAAGAGATAGCATGTATCCTATGAAAACAGAATTCCTATAATGACCACAATTTATGGAAAGGTAAGGACTTGTGGTCTAAGTAAAAGACCTAAAAAGTAATTTCCTTACAGAGTATTTATTTTGGACCCAATTATTTTTCTCTTTTTTTTCCTTGTGTGTCAAATTCTTGTGCACTTTACCTCTCTGGGTGGCATTTGGTGTCCATACCAGGGGAGCAACAGCAAAGATTCTTTTTTTACTTCATATAAAGGTTCCACTAGTTTTATACGAAAGTATATTAAGGTAGCGTGGTCATTACAACGTTTGGTTCACAAAAAAATGGCGTAATGACCATTACCTCCGGAATCCCATTCCCTTATGTAGAGGAATGGCCATTCCATCCGGGATGGGAATGAATGGTCATTCCATTCCTTTCTACTTTTTTTTAGAGCAAAATACCATTTTTCACATATATACATTATTATTATAATAATAAGATTATGAAAGAGAAGAACTTATGTGGGCTCCACCTATATAATAATAATATAATATATACATTATTATTATTATAAGATTATAAAAGAGAAGCACTTGTGTGGGCCCCACCTATATAATAATAATATAATATATTATTATTATTATTATTATTATTATTATTACTACTATTAAGAACTTGTGTGGGCCCCACCTATATAATAATAATATAATGTATACATTATTATTATTATTATAAGATTATAAAATAGAAGAACTTGTGCGGGCCCCACCTATATAATAATAATATAATATATTATTATTATTATTAAAATTATAAAATAGAAGAACTTGTGTGGGCCCCACTTATATAATAATAATATAATATATACATTATTATTATTGTTATAACATATAATCATAAGAACTTGTGTGGGCCCCACCTATATAATAATAATATAATATATACATTATTATTATATTATAAAATATAAGAACTTGGGTGGACCCCACCTATATAATAATAATAAAATCTACATATTATTATTATTATAAAATAGAAGAGCTTGTGTGGGCCCCACCTATAATATAATATATACATTATTATTATTATTATTATTATTATATTATAAAATAGAAGAGCTTGTGTGGGCCCCGGTGCCTATTTAATAATAATATAATCTATATAGACTGAGCCAAAGATAAAAATCTAACAAGAGTATTTTGGTCAATCTTATGTAAATTTTATTCCATTTCAGGACTCATTCCAGCGTACCAAACGCAGGAACAGGAAGCGTACCAAACGCTGGAATGGAAATGCTTATTCATGCCTCATTCCATTCCAGACTCATTCTGGTCTCCATTCCATTCCCGCCTACAACCATTCCAACGAACCAAACTCTACCTAACTTTCATATATCTATCACAAAGAATCAGGATTCTTTAAGGATTTTTCCCACGGTGCCCGCGAGTGGATCAATCATGGTTCGCTATGTCACCGTGGGCAGCCCTTACCCTGATGTATGCCAAGCTGCCTGTGTTGATGCGGCGGATTTTGATTGGTCCACTCACAATCACGATAAGGAAAATCCTAAGAGAATTCGGAATCACAAACCTAAAGTATCCTCAATTTTAGGACGACTCTCACTTCTTTTTTTGTGTGGACCTCTTTGGACCTTGATGCTCTATAATGTAGAAAATAGTGCCCACATGGGCACCTCTTTTGTTGCACACGCTTATGGCCCATCAAATGCAAAAGGTCAGGGTGCAGGTTAGGGACAGATTTTTCTTGGCTTTTTTGTCAAAACAAACATCATGACATATGACGAACCAATGCCCAGAGCATGGCATCAGTAGCATTGATTAATCTCACTCAACTTGGAAGGCAACAGATCAAATCAAGTCTGGCCGAGTACTCACTTGACTAGCCCAATTCAATGACCCATGAATCTGAATCTATGTGGTCAAGTCAAAATGAGATTTTAGATGATGGTCGATGGGCCTTCACTTTTGATATATATGCCCATCACATATGGTTCAATTGTCCAAACAACTTGCAAGTCCTAATGACAACCAAGAGAAGGGTTTTTTCTTAGGGAAAATTTCAAAATGGGGCTTTAGTTTATGATAAAACAGGATAAAATAAAAAAAACATTTCAAAATGCACCTTAAGTTTTCCAATCTTCTTTCAAAATAGGACATCCGGCTAAATACTAGAACTTCCGACCACTTTTCTCTTTTTTTCTACAAAAGTTTAAAAAATGCCCTTGTCCTTTCGTTGCAACTATCATCACAATCTTACCTTCGTCCTTTCATCTCTTACATCTCTCACACAACCTGCTCAAACCATGCATCATCTCTGTACCCCATTCCAAATATCCCAAACTAAACAACCATCCTCACCATCTCGTTCCCGTTATGACTTTTGCAACTCACCACCGAACCTGAGCCTCTCACCAAACTCACCTGCATACATACAAATCTCACCAATCTGTTCACCCCCACATCAGCTTCTCCATCTTTTCCATCACACGGTCCCTAAAACCTCTGCAACACCTCCCCTCTTTCACTTTCCTTCTTTCCTAACTTCACCTCTCAGCTCACCAACCCACTTCCACCTATCGTTCTTCTCACCATCATCTTCATCATCATCCACGGCCAGTACTCATCTTCTCCATCTCTCCCATCGATCTCATCCATTCACACCACAACACAAACCTGCACGAATATATTCCAACCGAACCCCATCTTTCTTCACCACGGCTACAATCCAACCAAACCCACTCCAACATCAGAACCCAAACCTTTCCAACTCATGATAACACACCATCTCTCGATCCCATCTCTCGTCCCATCGACCAAACCCCTAACACAGCCAAACAACCCCCATTGTTCAATCGTAACTGAGATGAGTGGCTAACAACCTTTACCACCAACCCGCCTCTCCTCCCCCATCATTTCCTTCCTAGCTAACCAAACACTCCTTACCCCAGCCTTCTGGGTCCTCTGCAACTAGCCCACAACATTCGAGACTAGACATTGCAGTAGCACCCATTGTCCATTATCAGTAACCATTGCCATCTTCTTCCCATCACTCCATAGCTAACCTCTGCACTTCATCTTCCTCATCCAAACAGAACCCACACTGCTTTCCACCCTGCACAGCCAGCATCCAATTCATGGAAACTCTAGTCCGCTTAATCCCACTCCCTGCTTTCACAGAACACCACCATTTTTCAACAACCAAGTCCTCACTGTTTCAACAGCCGCCATCTCTCTGTTTCCCTACTTCACCACTACATCTATATCTCCCTATCCATCCAAACAAAAAACCTCTAACCTAAACAAAACCCATAATCATCTTCCCATTCTTCTCTCTTTCTTTTCCATCACAACCTCTCAGAGCCCAAATGAACCCATTCTCATCGCCACTTCACCTCCAGTTCTTCACATCTCAATCTCTACCCAAGCCGATCGACCAACTGACCAACCTTAACCAAAATACATCTCCCACACATTCTAGCTGAGTCCCGTCTCACACACAAACCCAAATCTCGCACATCTCATTCAACTCTCCCTCAATCTATGAGCCAGCCCCTTCCTTTGTTAGGTTTATGAGTTTTGGGTTTTGGCTCGTTTTGTAGGCCCAATGCATTAGTATTAGGGTTGAGGGGTAATTTAGTATTTGTCTAAAAACTATATATTATCTCTTTTGGTTGTAACCCTAGTGTTGGAAAAATCCAAAAGGGGAAGACGAGCTTTGTCTGTGGACGTAGGTGTGAAATCACCGAACCACGTAAATCTGTGTTGTCTTCATTGTGGTTTGTTTTGATTGCTTGTTGATCGCACGCTTCCGCACACACGATCACAACAAATTGGTATCAGAGCTTTGTTGTGGTACGCGATCAACGACGGAGATCGGGTTTGGATTTAGCAGACAGTGAAGTCGATCTCAAGAACCTCTCACAGAAGTGGATCTCGCCAGATCGGTGAGATCAAGGTAGGCCGCATAGATTGTGTGGTTTTGGCTGTCGCTGTGCGGAGGAGATGTAACGCCCCAATTCCGGATACCGAGAAAATCGTCAAAGTACCGAAGTTGGCGCGCTACTTCCCGGAAAATCCGAGAACTTCCAAGATCGTAGGTCCGCAGTGAGGTCCAATTTAAAACTTTTTGAACGAATATGTAACAACAGTTATTATTGCGGAAGCGTATTATAAGCGGAAGCCATACAGAGATAGCGGAAGCATAAGGTATCATTGTATATATGTCAAATGTAGAAGGGCTGAAGTCCAGCCTAGATGTATAGTGATAACAAATCAAAGTTTAATTACATATTTTTCATTACTACCCGACTCACAACAAATGTCTCTCAAAACCCAGAAAAAGGAACACTCAGACCCCTGCAGCTAGTGTCGGCTCTCCACCTTCCGGCTCGACCTCATGGTCGGCCGGCCCCCATCCGTAGTCGCCTACTACGGGCACCTCAACGAGTGCGAACGCATCGCCCTCGAACTCGGGGTCAAAACCTAAGCACCAAGAGTGGGTCAGATCTAAAGATCTGGCAAGTCACAATATGCAGATAATATAGAATGTATGCATCAAATGAGTAGAGACGTGTATAAAGTTAAGAGAGTAACAAAGGTACATATGCTATGCAGTCGTGCAAGATAACAATGTAGAATCATAATAAGTATAACAGTAATAAACCTACACAATATGGCACATCCACATAAGCTGGTCACCGCGGGATATTATACCGCGGCCCTCCCATACTGAACACAGTCGCGGTAGGGATCCTAAGCTAATGCTAGGGATTACTAACCCTGCAAATATCATCAACATCATCCACAACGACCGGAACCGGCATCACACCGTCCGTCCCAACAGTGCTCATCATGATAGCCACACAACAAATCTCAATAGCTCCTACCAATGATGATCAGTCCAACTGGCTGAGCTTAAATCAACTCAGTGAATGTCTATGCCGACTCGGAAACAATAAAGGTCTGTGTCTGTCTAGGCTTTGCCTTGCGTGAACAAGGTCCTAACAAAAGTCCCTAAGAGGTCCAAGTACTCAATATAAACTGTGGATCATAGTCGAAGTCCAATTCCATCATTGGATCCATACCAAGGCCCACCAAATACATGGCCTGATCTATAACAGCCCATATGAGATACAAGTCCATATTCAATGACATATGATCCATTTACAACCTTAATGGGTCACAAGCCCATACAATCTAACCTCTCCATTCTAGGGTAATTCACATCCAACTTAGGCCATAAAAAGGGCCCGCCTAGCCACAGACACGGGTCAATGATCCACCAAATCAAGTTACCGGGCCACTTCTATGTATTCCTAGGTTTAGGTCCTCCATTTTCCATTTAATTAACAGGTATAAGCAATAATAAGGACAATAGAGTGATAGTCATAGTATGAGGGAGATGAATCTCCAAGTATACGAATCATAGGGAGATAGCAACAGTCCAACCTAGGTAAATGGTCCACTTTCGGATACAGGTCCATCTCAGGTAATTCGATCTTTAAGTGAAACCATAGATGCTAAGGAATATTGTGTTTGGTGCTTAGAAGTTGTGTGTATCATTTGATAACGTATAAAGGTTGAATCATCTTAGATTACATAACCTGGACTTTAGTTAGTGGACCCCACGAGTCAAGGTTGAGCCGTACCATTGACTCGTGGCTGGCACAGTGATGGAAGTCTATTTGAATGGTCAATGGGCCCTACATATGATTGCAACAATAGAAATTAGAATCTGGGGATCGTCACTGTACACAGTGTGCTCAGCCGACCTCCTGGCCTGGGCGGTCAGCTCGGCACACTGGGACCAGAGAAGGAAAAACACCCTACAGGCAAAGCCTGTTTGTCCAGAACTTCCTGTGAGTTCGGCTAACTCCCTGGCCTGGGTAGTTGGCCGTGCATACTAAGAATTCTGGCTAAAGGGAATGTCCCAGGTTCTAGTCTCCTTTGTTGAAATCCCGCCTTTCTGGAAATCCATCTCGGAGTTCGGCTAAGCTATGGAGCTCAATTGATACTCAGTTCGGCCACCCAGCTCAGCTCGGCAAAGGGCCTAGCTCAGTTCGGCCACCCAACTGAGTTCAGAAATGCATTGAGTTCGGCTAGGCATTGAGATTGGTTTAGCTCTCAGCTCGGTTAAGCACTGAGTTCGGCTAAGCTCGAAGTCCGGTCTGGCACGGAACCCGGTCTGGCGCTGAGCTCAGTAAAACACTGAGTTCGGCCATAACACTGAGTTCGGCCGTAACACTGAACTCGGCTGAGCACTGAGCTCGGCCTAGACACTTAGCTCGGCTAAACGCGGATCTCATCGACCATTATGCTCGGCAGAACTCTGAGTTCAGCTAGTGTTGAATCCAGCCATCGCTGAGTTCGGCCAGTGCTGAGCTCGGCAGTTGCTGAGCTGTGCTAACGCTGAGCTCGGCAACCGCTGGGCTCTGCAAGTACTGAGTTCGGCAGTTGCTGAGCTGTGATAACGCTGAGCTCGGCAACCGCTGGGCTCTGTAAATGCTGAGCTCGGCCATCGCTGGACTCTGCCCCATCTCTCCTATCAGTATTGTATTCTGTTACAGAACCCAGTTCTGCGACAGGACACAACTCCTCTTCATTAAGCACAGGAATGGTGGTCCACCTCTGATCAGAATCCAGATCAAGTAGCACCCTATGGTCGCACAGGCCCCCTCACATAGACGTAGGGTCCTGATCTACCAAGGGTGGTCCTTCTTCGATTCCGATCTCAATACTGCGAGATGACAAGAACCCATCTCCGGAAACTCATTCCTGTGACCCAATTCTCCTGGGTTTCTCCATAGACCATTGCAGAAGCAAAATAATTCATTCCTACATCATCCCCCCATCATCAACCGGCCATTGATCATCCAAATGAGGTAATCCCATCCATCAATGGCCAAAGGAACCGAACAAACATGCTCAAGGATCGATCTAAACATATATATTACAAATTGAAATTCTACTGCCAATCCAAGGAAGGAAACATGCAATCTAAACTACCAGCACAGTGCACTTGCCTTGATCAATTGAAGGTAGAAGGAAAAGAGAGAGAAAACCACAGGGAAGAAGAGAAAGGGTCTCGACAGTAGCTCTTATGGTGCAGGTTGGTCTCGGCTGGCCTTCTGTCAGGGATTTCTGGGGCGAGGGAGAGAAAAGAGAGATTGGAGGAGAGATGTGGGTTCGTTGGAGGGAATTGGGGAAGAAGAAGAGAGAAAAGAGATTGAAACTTGAGAGAAAAGGAAATGAGATGAACAGTAGTTGCTTGGGCAGGGGAGGGTTTTAGTTTATATAGGTTGGGTTTTTGGGTTAGGGACAAAATTGCCCTTAGGGTTAAAATAGGATTAGGGTTAGGGTAAAGGGTATCTAGGTCTTTAGGTGATCTTCTAGAAGATTCTTTGGTGCAAACCCCCTAGAGTAAAAACAAAACTCTAGCTAGGGCCTCTAACAAACTAACTAACTCTAAGAATAACAAAAGACACCTTATTGATTCTACTAATTACACCACTAGTCTAACCCTAGGAAAATACATAACTACCCTCACTAAGCCCCATAATTAGTATAACTAAAATACTTAGGCTTATATATAGTATTCAAATTCACATTGAGGGCCCACCAGGGGTGGGGTCTCACAGGAGAACTGCCGCAGCCGCCCATCATCAGCATCACCGGACTTGAAGGAGAAACGAACCCAGTTTCTTTTGTTGATCACAAGGTGGAATTTGGTATGAAGGAAGGATCTCCAGGAAAGGACAGTGTCAGGTACAAGGCTAGATTGGTGCCTAAAGGCTACGCACAGAAGGAAGGCATTGACTACAATGAGGTATTCTCTCCCGTTGTGAAGCATTCTTCGATTCTTATTTTGTTAGCCTTGGTGGCACAATTTGATCTTGAGTTAGTGCAACTCGATGTTAAAACTGCATTTTTGCATGGTGATTTGAATGAGGAGATCTACATGACCCAACCAGATGGGTATAAGGCTGCTGGTAAAGAACATTTGGCTTGTAAACTGAGAAAAATCGTTGTATGGTTTGAAACAATCTTCGAGACAGTGGTACAAATGATTTGATAAGTTTATGATTGGGTAGAAGTACACACGGAGTTCTTTTGATCATTGTGTCTACTATCGCAAACTACGAAATGGAACCTTCATTTATTTGCTCTTATATGTCGATGATATGCTTATAGCTTCTAAGAGCAAGGTGGAGATTGAAAAATTGAAGACTCAGATGAGTAATGAATTTGAAATGAAGGATTTGGGCGAAGCCAAGAAGATACTTGGTATGGAAATTCAGAGAGACAGAGTGCAATGCAAGGTTTGTCTATCACAGAAACAGTATTTGAAGAAGATACTACAGCGTTTTGGTATGGATGCAAAAACAAAACCTGTGAGTACACCACTTGGCTCTCACTTCATGCTTAGCGCTGCTATGTCTCCTAGCACAGATGATGAGCGTCAGTACATGGCTCAGGTTCCTTATCAAAGTGCTGTTGGTAGTTTGATGTATGCGCTGGTGTGTACTAGGCCCGACATTTCACAAGCTGTCAGTATAGTAAGCAGATATATGCATGATCCAGGAAAAGGGCACTGGCAAGCGGTGAAATGGATCCTACGGTATATTCTGGGTACCGTGGATGTTGGTTTGTCGTTTCAGCGGGATGATAGTATTGGTCAGCATGTGGTTGGATATGTGGATTCCGATTACGCTGGTGATTTGGATAAGCGTCGGTCTACTACAGGTTATGTGTTCACTCTTGCAAAGGGACCGGTGAGTTGGAGGTCAACGTTACAGTCTACAGTTGCTTTGTCGACTACTGAGGCAGAATACATGGCGGTGACAGAGGCCATTAAGGAGGCTATTTGGCTTCAAGGTTTGCTTGATGACATGGGGATCTTTCAGGAGCACATGGATGTCCATTGTGATAGTCAGAGTACAATTTGTTTGGCAAAGGATTAGGTTCATCATTCACGTACGAAACACATCAACGTACGGTATCATTTTGTGCGGGAGATTGTTGATGATGGAGATATACTCCTTAAGAAGATTGCGACTGCTGATAACCCCGCAGATATGCTGACTAAGGTTGTGACTGGGGTCAAGTTTAAGCATTGCTTAGACTTGATCAACATCCTGCGAGTTTGAGCACTTTCAGGTGCATGGCGCCTACGAGCGCATTTGGAGGCGTGTGATTGCATGCCAAGGTGGAAAATATTGTGGCCTGCAAATCTCGCCAAGGTGGAGATTTGTTAGGTTTATGAGTTTTGGATTTTGGCTCGTTTTGTAGGCCCAATGCATTGGTATTAGGGTTGAGGGGTAATTTAGTATTGGTCTAAAAACTATATATTATCTCTTTTGGTTGTAACCCTAGTGTTGGAAAAATCCAAAAAGGGAAGACAAGCTTTGTCTGTGGACATAGGTGTGAAATCACCGAACCACGTAAATCTGTGTTGTCTTCATTGTGGTTTGTTTTGATTGCTTGTTGATCGCACGCTTCCGCACACACGATCACAACATCCTTGTCATCAATATCTTCACCCACTGCATCTCTTCATCCAGACCCATCTTCAATAGCAATCACCATGCAACTTACAATCCTCATTTCTCTTCACTGCCAGTCCAATAGCCTGCAACGAACCTCAAACGAGCACAAAACTCACCTGCAGAATACAACTCATCTCACCCAACCAAGCCATTGATCTCATCACCACCTCCAAGGTGTGGAAGAAGGAAGGACAGTGGAAAGAGACGTTGGACTGTTCGAGAGAAGGATCGAATCCATCCTTTATTTTTTTACTAATCATATAAGGGCATTTTCAGGATTATGAAAAAAAGAGGGGGAAAATGGCCGGACGGTAGGGCATTTTGGCCAGTTGTCCTAATTCCAAAGGAGATTGGGAAACTTAAAATCCTTTTTGAAATGTTTGTCCTATTTTGAAATGTCCCAGGAACTAAAGGGCCCATTTTGAAATTTTTCTCTTTTTTTATCCTCAATACAATACGATGACTGGATGGATGTGGACTGCTTTCATTTCATCCTCGACTTTCTGTTAGAAGGCTGTCAAGTCAAGCAAAGAGTCATGACTCATGACCATCCTATAGGATAAAGATCAGCTCTCTCCTATCCCTCTCTATTGTCCAGTGTCCACCAATGTCTAATTCAAATTTCAAGGCAAAGAAATTCATCAATATTAATGAATTGACAAGATCATGATGTTCAAACTGGTACACTTTTGAGTGTCTGTAATGAATGGTTATGATCATCCGATCCATGTGCAGCCCATCTCCCATATTCAAGGGCCTGATGGTGGGATCCACCTATATTTAATTACTCAGGAACTGGGTGAATCTCAGGTGGGCCACACAATAAGGGTGGGTTTAACCTACTAAATATATGGGACAGCTATTACAAGGCCTCACTCTCTCAGGATTGTCACAATGAACACCTTTTATCTTTCCTACGTATATTCTTTTAGTGATCGGAGGACATGAATGAAAGTACTAATGATAAATTAAAAGAAGAAAAATATAATCTCTCTCCAAAATTTTGGCCCGTGATGTAATGAAATGGCAAAATAGAATTCATATAGAAAAAATATGTTAATATAGTTGGGAAAAGGCTTTGATGATGATGATGGTTGAAAAGCATGTTTGTTTGTTAAATACTGTCAATTTCGATAATCAACCAAAATTTTGTTAAAGGCATGAAATATACACTAAATCCCTATGATTAGTATTGATATATTCCAAACATGATTATCCTAGTAATTCTAAGTCCTCACATTCCTAGAAAAAAAAAAAAGGCTATGCAACCTACATCTGGATTTAGAAACCATGTCTGTTTTGAGTGGAAGATCTGGATCTGACCTCACATCTGTTTGTTAAGAGAGGAATATTCATCTCTATTGCCTGAGACAATGGTATAATGAACAAATCTATTTTGAGGCCCAATGACATTAATTTACTACTTATATAAGATCCATTTCTTGTCTTGAAGCTTATTCAAAGCAGATTTTTGGTTTTTCAATTGATGCAAGATTGAGGTCCATCAGATTGGATCCATGAGGTTAACCATCCTATATGAAAACAGTTTCAGATCTGGATAGACCATGGTTTCACCTCAGACCCAACCCATTTATGTCCCAGATGTTGTCACTTTATGGCCTCCAACAGTTACTTGGCCATCTCGGGCTTCTTGTAATGTCAACGGCTGGATCATTAGGCTTTGATCCCACAGATATACAGATTTCAAACTAGTGAAGCAATGGGATGGGTATGACTAAGCCCAGATGGATCTGGGCCAGATTATTGTCCAAAACTCATGAACACAACTTGGTGCAGAAGGCTGGCAGGCTGAGCCAACACGGATGAGTCTTGACCGAGTGATCAAGGTTAAAAAAAAGGAACATGAGTTTATATAGGTAAACATAGAAATACCATTTCAGTGTTTTTCTTTTGAATTTTAAAGAAGTATGGACAAAACTTGTAATTAGGGTTGCAAATGGGTATTCGATTTTCCAACCCATAAAAAACCGGGTCTGGAACCTATTTTAGGTTCCGATTTATAAACGGGTTCGGGTCCGGAACCCAATTTATATTCCGATTGATAAACGAGTCAAGTTTCGGATCCATATAGGTTCTGACCCGTGGACCTGGCACCCGGCATATGAGCCTTTGATGTTACAAATTGTACCTCAAAATCAACTTTTTTCTTAACATTTTTATATATAATAATGGAGGTAGTAGACTTGATGCACTGTTATAAGTTGAATGATATGCTTACTCTAAGAAAATTGAAGAATAAAGAGAAATTAGAATTGATTTTCAAAACTAGATTCCAATCCTCTAAGTGGACCCGGTTCTAGAACTATATTCGGGTTTTCCTATCGGAACCGAGTCTGGTACCAACAAAATAGATTCCGAGTCAAAATCAAATCCGGAACCGGTACCACTATAGTTCCGATTCAAAACCATCCCGTTTGCAACCCTACTTGTAATGGACCAAGGATCTCATTCTCAGACCTTTTGGCAGACAAAACCTAACCCAGCCCATTTAGTTTTTTAGCAAAAACCCAGGCCTAGCTGTTGGAACTATTAGTGGCACCCTTTTGTAGCCCAAAGCCTGCTGCACTTAGGGAATGACCAATATATAGAGATAGCGGTGACTTGACCCATGAAGGTTGATATTATTTGGTCCATTTAGAAGGAGTAAGGAAAACGATAACAATGAAACTTCAAATTTTTTTAGTTCCATCAACATGGCTAGCCAAATTATTTAAGGAAGGAACACACATCCCTGTTAACAAGGGAGAGAGGTATCTTACTTGATGGTTCTAAAAGTTTGTGTAAATGCTTAGATTTTTCTTTAGTAACAACTTAAAACATAAATTTTCTTTGAAACCAGTTTTCAACACCAGCTGCACTTAAATCTTTGATGGATTTTCCCCATGAATAAAATGGGTCCCCTAATACCCGAATGCCCAAATTTAGAAAAATGGGTATCCAAAGTTTGAGCCTGTGCCCAAATTGAGAAAAATGGGTATCCAAAATTTGAACCTGTATATTATTTTGGCCTGGTTTGGTCCACTGCATTGACCTGATAAATGAGTATTGAGTTTGGATCCATGGATTTTATATCTGAGGATCTGAATATTGCAACAGCAGGCTGTGTATTATTCTAATTATATTAGAGTATATTATGATCTGCTAAGTACAGCTTTCAGCCCACTTGAGTGCATGATAGACAGGTGGCTTTGATCTGGGTTGATCACTAATGGGTAACATGTAGAGAATCAATCTGACCCATTTTGTTAATCAGGTTGAGAACGTCAATTCAGACCCAACCCAAAATTTTAAAGGGTCAATGACCCATTAATTAATCAATTGGTTCTGGATTTGGTTGATGGGTCATAGTGCAATTATTTGGTTGTGAGCCCAGGATGGCAGTTAACAGTTTGAATTGCAAGAATAGAAGGCTCGACCCTAACCCATTTATGAATCAGATAAAATATGTAACCTGAGCCGGACTTGAAATGAGTAGGGTCAACTCGAACCTTACATTATCAAGTCGGGCTCGGGTCAGGTCAAGAATTGCTGCTTGGCTTGCACGAAAACCCAGTTGAGGCTGAGTTTCACACTCTTTGAGTTTTGAAGCCTGAGAGGATTTTGGATCTAGCTTAATGACTTGAGCAAGGTTTGGTCAGTTTAAATCACCATTTCAAAAGGCTGACTCGGTAGTTCACAGGATGAATGAATGCTGCACGGGCTTGAATCAAGTTGACATCAGACTGGGTCTCACAGACCAAGTGATCTACTTGATTAAAGCTCGTGCGCACTCGATTGTGCCCCATCCTTTAGTGAGTTTTATTCTAAGAGTTAAATCATCATTTGGCGAGGCTAACTTGATATTGCATGGGATATACGAATGCCATACGGGCTAGAATCAAGTTGACATCTAGTTGAGTCTCATAGACTGAGCGAATCTACTTGATTAAAGCTCGTGCGCACTCGATTGTTCCCCATGCATTAGCGAGTTTTAATTTAAGAGTTAAATCATCATTTGGGAAGGCTAACTTGATAGTGCATTGGATATACGAATGCTGCACGGTCTTGAATCAAGTTGACATCGAACTGGGTCTCACAGACCGAGTGATCTACTTGATTAAAGCTCGTGCGCACTCGACTTTACCCCATTCATTAGAAAGTTTTGGTCTAAGAGTTAAATCATCATTTGGCAAGGCTAACTTGCTAGCGCATGGGTAATACGAGTGCTGCACGGGCTAGAATCAAGTTGACATCGAGTTGAGTCTCATAGACTGAGCGAATCTACTTGATTAAAGCTCATGCGCACTCGATTGTGCCCCATGCATAAGTGAGTTTTATTCTAAGAGTTAAATCATCATTTGGGAAGGCTAACTTGATAGTGCATTGGATATACAAATGATGCACGGGCTTAAATCAAGTTAACATTGAACTGGGTCTCACAGACCAAGTGATCTACTTGATTAAAGCTCGTGCGCACTCGACTTTACACCATACATTAGAAAGTTTTGGTCTAAGAGTTAAATCACTATTTAGCAAGGCTAACTTGCCAGCGCATGAGATATACGAGTGCTGCACGGGCTAGAATCAAGTTGACATCGAGTTGAGTCATAGACTGAGCGAATCTACTTGATTAAAGCTCGTGCGCACTCCATTGTGCCCCATGCATTAGTGAGTTTTAATCTATGAGTTAAATCATCATTTGGGAAGGCTAACTTGATATTGCATGGGATTAATAAACGAATGCCGCACGGGCTAGAATCAAGTTGACATCGGATTTGGTCTCACAGACCAAGCGAATCTACTTGATTAAAGCTCGTACACACTTAATTATGCCCCATGCATTAGGAGTTAGCAATTCTCAATGGCTGTCTTAATCCTTAGACCAAAATCACACTTCCCAATACAAAAGATAGCAATTCTCAAACTTCTATAGGTTGAATGCTTTTGTTATAAATGAATGTGAAGACTCCTATTTATAATTATAGTTATACAACTAATGACTAAGATCAGTCCATATGTCACTCATCTAATGGAAAAGAACTTTCTAGACCAATTTTAGAATCTTATTAGAACTTTAACTTATTACTCATCCATACCCTTCTTCAATAATCTACACCCTCCTGCAATGTACCTTCATATTTCTACATAACTCAGGGCTACCCTAGAGTCTTCTAGATTTTTCCAGTCCCTTGTTCCATTGATCAATCTGAGTTATTCTGTCCATCCATCATATGCGCGCGCCCCCGTTTGGATGATTATAATGCACAAGTGACTCCAATAAGCCTCCAAAATCCAACCTATCATTGTGTGTCACTGTGTCTCGTTGCCTTATGGTGTTTTTCATTAATTGGGCTTGAGTCTATGAATTAGATATACTATGGCTCACATTACTGTTAAAAAAAAAAACACTATGGCTAATATTAAATGTTTAATAACATTTTGGGTACATATAACAATATTTACATAAAGGAATGCTCATCTGCATCCTTATGGTACCGGTTCTTGGGGCGCACCTGGAGCCCCATAGATCATGAGAGGGGTAGGGATGGAAAGATCAAGGTGGGACTCAAGTTTCAAGTCAATATGGTGATCATATATATGGCCCACAATTTCAATTATTTTAAATTAAATTGTTTTTGACATTCAATTATCCAACAATCCAATATTCCTAACCCCTTCATCAGTGGCCCACAAATTTAACGATTTTAAATCAATTTTTTTCTTGACACTTGATCCAACAGTCGATCCATTCCCAACTAATCGGTGCAAACTCCATAAAATTTGTCACATATAAACTTTTATTATTTAATTAATTATTTACTTTTGGGATGGGGGAGAGAGTTGGTTTCTATGGTCCATTCAGATTAATCACAAGGTGGGCAAATATGCTGCATTGCATTGTACGAATGTGTGAGACTGATGCACACAGGACCAAATTGGATTCATATAATATGCATTTTCTAATCATAAAAACCTGGTCTTGCTTGGGCTTACACTTTGGGCTCAAATTTTATATAAAACTCGGGTTTAGGCTTGCGCTTACCACCATACAAATTTGGTTCAGTCTTGGGCTAAGCTCCATCATGGAGTCTCACTAGTCTTGGGCTAAGTTCCATCCTTGACACAAAAGGCTGGGTGGATACCGTGGATTAGCCGTGGGAAGCCAAAAAGTAAAGAGCAATGCTCCCCTAAGCTCAAGCTTAGGATAAGGTAAGTTCAAGTGTGTGGTGGGGCCCACTTGGGGACCCACATAGGGATGGGGGCGGGGGGAATTTCAAAGACTTCCTAGGATCTTCCTCCCTTCAAAAAATCAGCCCCAACCGTAATTTCTATCATCTCCATATAGGCCCAAGAGTTTAATGGTCAACAATCCATTCGGATTGATATATAGTCAATCCAACGGTCCAGTAAATTCGGATCTTACCGAAAGTTGGTGGACATGTGAGATTTAAGGGGTCATGTGTTTGGTCCATTTGGATGGACCAAAGATGGGCCCCACAAGCATGAGCTTACTAAATTTTCTCCCTAAGCTCGAGCTTAGGGGAGCCTTGGCCAAAAGTAAAACGAATTTTCAATTATTTACTGTGTGTTATTTCTAGTTTACTATTCTTCTGGACCAGAAACATAGAGGATATGAGATTTCTGGAGGGAACATTTTTTTCATTTCTCTTTTATTTAAAAAGGGTGTGTCTGAATTCTGATTGAATGGTTGTGTTCAAATCACAATCCTACAAATTTCCTTAAAGCCACATATCAATTCTATTTAAGCTCACCGTCGTAAATAAAGCAAACTAATTTTAACTAGGGGCTTGTTTGTTTGGCATAAAAGAGTTACTATGAAAAGTAAGAATCAAATCATAAATAAAATCAAACGGAAGATCAGCAAAACTTTTGGGTCAAGAGATAATGCTCTTATATAATACATCAAAAGCATGAGATGAAAATCAAAAGCATGAGAACAAGAGTCTGGCCTGATGATTTCTTCCCTTTAAATCTCAACCGTGCACGCAACCTCCAATGGCCAACCAAATCCTTCCTTCTTTTCCACATTCTCTTTCTTTCCTAGCAACTTTTCCATGATTTAATTTATATGACAACTGATCCCCCACAATCAATGCTTTCTTCAACCAACGGCCGATCTCTCCCCCTTGACATGTGCATCTATTCTAATCTAACTGATTTGCTTGTTAGGATCTCCAGCCCCCCATGTCCTAACTGTTTCTTTCCATGAGCAGTTTTTTTTTTTTTTTTTTTTTTTTGTTAGAGAACTTTCCATGAGCAGTTGAGTTGGCAATGGTGTATCAGTTCAGTATAGCTTCTTCTTATTAACAACCATTGTGTAGCCCACCATTTAGAGACTCAACAGTCTGAACCTCATCCCAAAAGAGCCATTAATTTTAATGGCTCTTACTGAAATTTGACCATTGAATGATTACATCAAGAAAATTGAAAACAAGGAAGATGGTCCCATTGGCCCTGCTAGATAATGTACAACTATCTCACCATTTTGTCTAATGGATTCCAATGTCAGTAGGTAGCCCCATAAATCCCAAATGTTGAAGATGATAGTATCAACTTTAAATGGCTATAACTTTTGATCCCGATATTGCCTCGCTACACACAAGTACTCATTTTGAAGTTATCAATATGCTTGATGACTCTGACAAAGTGATTGCTCTCGGCGAATACAAAATGATCTCCAGGATCAAAACGCTGTAAAACTTTCTATTATTGCTAATATGTTTTATTATTCTCATTTTAGAGGTATTCAAGTCTTTTTGAATTTGAGTTCCCATGAAAGATCTTGAATGGCAATTTAGAGTCTAGTTCAAGAATTTTTTATGTAATTTGGGTTTTTTTTTTTTTTGTACTGTTTTTAGTAGCTTTTGCTATTTTGGGAAAGATCGAATATTGGGATGATATATAAGTCATTGTTATGTTTCTAACAACAATAATGTGATGATCTATGTCCTTAATTCTTTCACGTTTTCCATTACTACGCCCATTGGACCATGTTGCAGCACCTTAATTAGCAAAAGTGTACACTAGCCAAATTTGAGCACTTCATGATCCTGGAGGCATGTTTTGTGGACAGCATACAAACAAGGAAGAACTAAACTGCAAGAAATAGCTAGGGTCTGTTGGGTGGTGGATGTTCGGTGAAAATTCCTAAGTTGATGAGATGCCTTGATTGTGCAACATGCAAGATACAAACTTGATGAGCATACTAAGATTTTCCAATAAATGTAGCATCCTCAGGAATAATTCATTAACTATGTCTCCTCTGAAATCAATAATCTTTAATGCTGTTAATCAATGAAAGCCCCACCAGATAAGTGCCAATCAAGAGAAATTAAGGGATCAACAAGTGATGACATAGATTAGTAGTGGCCTTAATCTCAATCTCATCAGAAGATCTTAACCCTTGATTTCTACTCCTCAAAGTTCAATGGCTACAAATCATGCAAATACCAACTTTACTTCTAGATTAGTGTTAGCTAGACTAGGACCAGTGCAAGTTAAAAGGAATTAAATGTTTGTGAATGGATTGGATTGACCATAGTTGGGTGCCAAATCCTTGACCTAAAACCTCTCCATGTGATGCAGTCATAGACAAAACCCATGTGGAGGTTGAAACAGGCCCCAACATGTGGGACCCTGAGTGTGTAGGTGGGCCCACATTGTACATGAAAAAAGTGAATGGTAATGAACATTCATTGGCTAATCCGGACAAACCCGGCCCTCGCATAAAAAGCATGTGACAAAAACACATTTGGCCGGCCTAAAAACCATGTGACAAAAACACATTGCACTACACACGCAATATGTTCAAAGTTCAAACACAAACACATGTATGATGTAATAAATATTGAACCTTAGCCATTCCAAAACCGGGGTGTGACACATGATAGGTGATTGATCTAATGACACTAGTAACTTGAAAAGAGGATTTTGATTTAGATATTTATGGTGGAGTGACATAAGGTATGGATTTGCTACATCCGTCTTGTGTTCAAAATTCGCCCATTGACCCATGCCGTATGCCACTCCACCAACTCCCAGGTGGGTTAATAATATAAAAATACAAAAAGTCTACATGGACAACTCCCATGACCACTCCATGGGCAAACTCCATGTATTAGATGATGTGACCTTGAATCATGGAGTTTGTCAATAGAGTGGTCCATGGAGTTGTCCATGTAGCATCACTCATAAAAAATATACAAACTGCAATTTCATGCAGGCCATGAGCATCCCCGGCCCAAATTTTGGCACAAATTATTAAGTGAGAAAAAAAAGAAAAAAAAAAAAGAAGAAGGAGGAGGAGGGGACAAGGGGACAAGGAGTGAGGAAATCGTGTGAAACAGCCAAAATCAAGGGCAAATCTATAAAACTTCTCAGCAGTTGGCATTGTAGCAGTGTGGAAGAAAAGAAATCTCAACAACAGAAAAGAGCCTTTTTTTCCTTCAAAAGCCCAAAAGAAGAAGAAATAAGATAAAGAGCATTGTAGCAGTGTTGGAAGGACACTTCCATTGTCCCTAGGAAAGAAGAGAAGCCTTATAAATAACATTCCTCTCTAGCTAAAAGGAATCATTAGTTGGGACTTGAGACATTTCAAGAGATAAGTGTGGTAGGTATTATTATGTTATGTAAAAGCCTCATCTTGGATCTATTATTATGTGATTATTCCTGCAATTTAGGTGAAACTGCAGATTGGATATGGGCTCGGGTCATCCAAATTGTATGATCAATCAAGGGCCTGAAAATTGACTATTTCGGCCCAGTGGTTCTAAACATCTGTTTTCGGAGGGCCGTCGTTGGATGGCTAAGATCATTCAATCCTCTACCTACTCCTAAAAGAGGATTAGTTAATGGTATCCAGTCCAAATTCAATCCTTCTTTGCTGCTCTCCAATCTACCCTCCTTGTGTTTGTGGGCCTAATAATGTGTCTCGCGCTAGTGTTAGAATTAAAGCATCCATCTTTTTTTCCATTAATCATGGTTTTGAAATAAAGCATGATACCCAAATCACACCTATATCACAGATACATATTGCTGTTATAGGTTGGTATAAAATAAAACCACATCAATACTCACCAATAGAAAGCAGCCCTGTTGGAAGTACATGACTACATGTCAACCCTTTGACCCCATTGCAATTCTTCATAAACATGGAATTGCAGATGGGCAATGAGAAACATGCTCTCTTTCCATTTGGGTATGAAATGGAAATCATGCAACCAAACAACCTTGGGTAGATAAATTGATTTTGTCTCTCTCCCCTTTTACTTTTTTCTTCACCATATAGAGTGGGGAAAGGAATGATAATGTCTTGGTGCAGGCTTTCTTCATGTTTTCATTTTCTTGACCAATCTAGAAAGAGGATCAAGTTCTTTCATGGCCACTGACGATTCTTGAATTTTTCTTTCCCTTTTGTGTTAAGTGCGTTTAATCTTGAATAGGACATGAGATAGATTGTCTTCTTTTGAAAATAGTTATCAGATTACCAAATGATGAGATGGTGTCATGTAGAAATGGACCCTCATTTGTACCAGTTTCATGTTCTATTTGATCGTTCTGCTTGGAAATACTCCTTTGATGTGTTGCCTCAACAGATGATGGTTGTATACTAAAAGACATGCAGCTATCCATAAAAACTTATTAAACTAGATATCATATCAAATTTATCAGGAAATTGTTCCTGCCAATAATGGATAGTGTGACGTTTTTCGTTTTGTGTCCCTGACACCATGCCATTCACGCAGGGACACAAAAATCCCTGGACTAGTTTTTTGTTCACACACAGATCACTACATGCTATTTTTGCATAGGAAGTTTTTTACTTCTAATAGCCATCTTATAAACTGAGGTTTAATGTTGTTTGAAACCACATATCCTACAATGGGGTTTGGCTATTTAGATACTCTCTTCCTAATATCAGATTACTGAAGCAATTTAATAGGTTCTTGATAAGTCACAAGATCATACAACCACCAAAACCTTTCCTTATTTTGCAAGACACATGTTACCTTTTAAACTCTTCAATTGCCTCAGAATCATCCCTGCCAAGAACAGCATCTTTTTCTCCCTTCTTTAAACAAGGAGTGATAGGTGCTACTAATCTCAGCTGAAACTCCACTAAATCTCACAAATTATACCCCAGGAGATTGCTTTAGCCACTAGATAGATTTTTCTTCCTAGTATGAATACCTTCTATTTTGCAGATTGACATTGCATATAAAAAGGAGTACCATTTAATGAGTTTCAATACACATAAATTATCCCATTTCAATTGGTTACAAGGTTTTTTATATACTTCGTATATCGATTTTCAGAAGAAAAGGACATCACAACCATGTTCAGCAAGTCAAACATCAATGAGGAATACATGCAAGCCTTTAGAACAAAGTCATACCTGGACATGTGGAGCAAAGCTCAATCACAAATCCAAAGAAGGGAAGAAGAATGCCACTCATCATCTCCCTTTCCTCCTTGCTTCCACCTCTCAGACTTCCTTCTTGAACCTCAACAAGAAACCCTGCTTGCGATGATCGATGACTCACAACCCCACACCCTTGTCCTTGACTACTTCAACGGCAGCTTGGAGGCCTGCCGGATTTGTGACTTCCTTCTGCACTGTATCACTCAAACGCGCACTAATTATAACATAATTCAAACAGTTCTTCAGCATACCAAACAGGCGAAAGGCAACTATACTGATGAGCAATGCCAGTTCATAACTGCGGCGTTCATGTCATTTGCAAAGCTCAAAAACCCTCTGTCAGGCCCAAGCTCAGTAGACTTCCAGCAAACTCATGACCTTTATGGGTCAATGCTCAAAACGCTCATGAGCACGCGCAGGAAGCTCAAGAGAAAAGTGAAAGTCATCAACGTCTGCAAGAAAGCAACAGGACTGAGCCTCGTAGCTGGATACGGAGCACTTACTGCCTTGACAATAGTTCTCGCCCATACGTTTATTGGCCTTGTAGCCACACCAATTGTCATTGGTTATGCTAATCCCTTCTTGAAGTACTGGTTCGTAAACATCAAAAAGTTTAAAGAGAGGTCTCTTGTGAGACTTGCACAGCTTGATGCTGCGGGCAAAGGGGCATACATTCTTGACAGGGATTTTGACACTATCGGTCGACTCGCAACTAGGTTGTGTGATGAGATAAATCACAACAAAGCTATCGTTGAGATGTGCCTGGGGACTGGGAATATGAGCCTACTGAAAGAAGTGGTGAAGGAGCTTAGAAACAATGAGTCATGCTTTCTAGAGCATTTAGATGAGCTGGAGGAACATCTGTACCTGTGCTTTCTTACAATCAACAAAGCGAGAAGGCTAGTTATCAAAGAGATGGCAGTGAACCATCAGCACTCATCATGATATCAGCATTGAAGATTTCTTTGAAATTTCTACTATTGGGACCTTCCTTTTTTCTATCGTTGTATATTTTGTACATCCGTATAATACTCAGCACTAGCATGCAACAATCTTGATCCCTGATGCTCCTCCAAGAAAAAAAGTTAGAAAAAAGAAAAGGGTTATGTATATAACTTGCAGTTACTTTTCTTTGTACTGATATGAGTGACATTATTAATTGATGAAGACATGTATTTTTCCTTCTACATTGAGGACACCTACTATATTTTCTTTCTTTAATTTCATCGCACTGATTTCCAACATACACTAAAAAATGATAGTTTTTAGTTAAATTGGATTGCCCACTACATGGTTCATACAGTGGATGCCTCCAAAGAAAGAAATTGCACTGTTCAAGCAACCCTAGCCATCCAACAGATGGCGGATAATGAATGGTCAAAGCAAGAAACTTCAGCCTGCTTAAACAAAAGTATCTTTGTCTTTTACATACTGAGTGGTCCTTCTTGGAAGTTCATCTTTCCCCCACAAACTACATTTATACCTAATTTCATTATCATCATCATTATCCCTGATATTTTTTTCCAAATGGTAACAGGACCCGAACCTGCAACCTTGTGGTTGCAATATTGAGCACCCTCCCAACTATGCTACAGGCACTTGTCCATCATTGAAACTTATCCTATCCATTCTGGGCCAGCTTCATGAAGTCTACTTTTCCACTCAACCTAGTTGAAGTCATGTCTTCTTTCACTCAGTTCACCATCATTCCGAACTACAATTCGAGTCTTCATCTAATTTCAGTACAACATATTTGCTGATGGTAAACTCCCATGTTATTAAAGTGCCACCGACTGCATATATTAGACCTCTATACCTTTTGAATGAAGATAGTCTTTCTTTCTTTTCTCTTCCTTTCCTTTTTTTTTTTTTCCTTTCGTGGTAAGAAGATACTCTTTCTTCATCTTTTTTGTTTTTAAGAATGTGATTCGTTTATCATCACCATCCTGAAATCCTTATCTCATCTATATGGGGTCAGCTTAGTGGTTCTATTTTATTGTCCACTTAAACCTTTTTAAAGTCATTTTCTTTGAAATCTAGCAATCATGCATAACATAATGTGGCTGAGAAGCACATACTGAACCTAACCGGGATGCTGTTTTGATGAGAGTCATGCTATCGGCCAATACGGAGCAATATGAGGACTCATACAGACTGCTAAAAGCCGAAGCAACAAACTTGAAAGTGAAATTTCACCTTTTTCGGTTTTTCTTCACTTGGTTCCATGGCTTTCCCAGAGAAGAGTTGGTGAAACGCTTCTTTACAGTGTTGAAGGTTAGTTTTGAGCATTATAAGCACAATTACAAGATCCTACCTTTACATTTTAGTTGTACTGTACTATGTTCAAATCTCAACTCTATATTATGTTTGGGTTATGTTTTCTATTTTATCTACTGTATTAGGTATGATGTCCAAATAGTCTAAATGTCCAAATTTCTATCTAGAGCTCAATAACTAGAAACATCTCCACGTGCCTTCTTCTAAATTCCTTATCATATCTCCGTGCTTTCATTTATTACAAATTTTGTAGCTCACTATTGAAATAGTTCCATACTTCAGCTTTCATATGGTATTGCTTTTCTGTTACATTCATGAATAAAATGAAATATCATGTCAGTTACATGCCTTAGTTTATTTTGTATATAACCATTAATTATGCATTGTTTTCTTCCATGCCAACCAAATTGACTGCCTGGACACCCTATCATAGGTACCTAAAAATGTAAAAGCCCAATCAATGGGAAGATCAAAATGGTTTCAGCAAAGTGACCCCACATCCAACCCTATTCTAAATATATATAAAAAAAAAAAAAGAGCTTGTGTTCAATTCAGCTCCAAATAATGAAGAGAATACCAAGATGACGCAGGGGAAATAGCAGAGGAAACTGGTAAGAAAAATAAGCAGCTGCTTCAGATCATTGAAGATTCAATACAGAATACACAGTCAATGAGAAAAATTGAAAGAATTCACACCAGCTTAAATAAGGATGTGATAGTTAATGGATCTAATGATTAAACGGTAGGAGTTATAAAAGACGGACAGAGTTCAGAAGTTTTAGAAACAGTAACAAGATGAAATGTCATTTGTCTCATATTTAGCTTTCAAAAGGATTGAGAAAACAATGAAATAATAATAAGATTGAAGTTGATGACTTGATTCCCCTCCAAAAAACTGTTAGAGAAAAAGGAAAAAAATGGAGGAGAAAAGAGAAAATTCATTCAGGTAGTCAATACTTAATACAAAATACCCTCTCTCTATCTAACTCGAGATGTAAGCTTATAGTTATTCCTGGATGTGCCAGATGTACGTGTTTTAGGGTGACGGCTGATACTTGGAAAGACAGTATAACATGTAATCATTTCTTGTTTGTTTGAATTGTGTCTAGTGCCTAGTGGCATTTACATCTAAGTTCATATCAAGATCTTTAATTTTCTTTCACTAAAGTTCAGGAGAAGTTACAGAATTTGAAATTCAAATGTGAATATAGGAGCCCTTTTCTACTTTCTCTTCAGTTTATACTAGCACGAATACAATTCAGAGGCAATGAGAGGAAAAAAATTTAAGACCAATGATATGCACATGGAAATTGCAGTAGACTTCAAAAATATAAATAGGTCACTCGTGGCTTGCTCTACTTTGAAATTTTCTTCATTAGACCATCTTCTTATCACACTAATGACAGGAAATGATAGTTGGAACAAGAGTCATTTCACTTCGAAGTTGTTGTTCAGTTCCCCAAACTCGAATAGGTCATAAGGATTGGTGACTTGAGATACAAGAAAAATTTGATGCAGACTTAAAAGGAATCACAAACATTTGGAAGTCTGAAAAAAAAAAAAAAAATTTGGAATAGTGGTTCTTGAATTAATTGAGGTAGAGAGTAAAATGATTAAAAAAAGGAGACAATTTAAATTATTTTAAAGGAAGGGGCATTTAGGAGCAACCAAAGGGCTGAAAAAGAATTGGAAGTAAAAGGTAAATTCCAGAAAACATTGTGCACCAAGGAGATACTTTGGTGTCAAAAGAAAGAACGATGGGGATAAAAGAAAATCAATCCACTAAGGCTTTCAACAATCTGTCCTGTCTGGAAGTTGGAGAATGATCAAATTTTCTTTCAAAGAAGTTCATTGTTCAACCTGGACAACAAGTTCACACAATCACACATCTCCAAGTCACCTTGACACAAGCATGAAAAGTTCAACCAACCATATTTTTTGCAATCCTTTTCCATGAAAATCTATTCCATTCAAATCATATATATTGTAAGTTATAATATGCATAAGAATTCTCCCCCCCCCCCCCCCCCCCCCCCTAGCTTTTTTCAAGTAAGTAGAACACCATTAAGCCAAACCCAGATTATCATTTATGCCTGAAACTCTAATCAGACCCTCTACAGCCATGACAAGCTTGGACATGCGCTCAGGCCAGGATTCAAAAGAATATGTAGTAAAATTCGGGTCCATACGAGACAATTTTTGACAAATGTGCATCAGCTACAATATTGCATCTGATGGGACAACTGGGCCACCCAAATGCCACATGTACAAAGTGGCAAGGTTTCTCTTTTTGTCTTGCTTGTACACTCATCTCACTAGCAAAGACCTACGCAGTTCATAAACAAAACAGCAGTTAAGACAGGCAGTTCTATTGTAGATCCACCACAATTACCAGTCTATTAGAGTGAAGGCTTAAATAGGAGTAGCCATCATATGGATGTAACTGGTTCTTTATTTTGGAATCAGTTGATATACAAAAATATGCTATCCTTTGGATGTTGTAATATGATATTACATCATCATCAAAATCTTGTTCCAACTATTTTGGGATCAGCTAGATGAACTCTGTTTCTCCATTCCAGTCTATACAAGGCCAAATCCTCGAATGAGACATGATATTATAAAATATACCTATTTATATAGGAGAGTGACAACAAAACATAGACCACATAGTGTGGTCAAGTAAGATGTGGTCAAGTAAGGTCAAATGAAACATATACAGGTTTCCTCCAACTTTCAAAGATCCAAAGCATTCAAGTTGTAGCCCCACCCTGTTCATCCAAAGGAGGGTTGAGCTCTTCTCAAAAGAAAGTAATATCAACTGTTGGATTGAAAAAGTTTATTGGGTTTAAGACAATTTAAAAGCCATCAAAATATGGGAGCAATTAAAGAAAACTTCACTAAACATTGATGCATAGGAGTTTTCCAACTCAAAGGACTCTTCAAATTTTCTATTAACTATGAAAGAAGTACGCGTAACTATTAGCAATATGCAATTTGCATAAACATAGTGACCTGTTTTGTTCCATCAGAAAGATGCATATCTAATCAGTAATTGGAACCAGCACATGTTTCATTTCTGTAAAAGCATTAGCAGCTAATCCACCTATAGACTATCGCAGCTCTGCCCTTGCTAAAAAATAAAATACACAATAGCGGCAAAGCCATCAATCATACATAAAATAAAAATAAAGATAGCTGGTTGACTCATCTAACTTCCCATATCACATGATGAACCAATGAAGGTTAGTAACAAAAATCGAGAAAACAAAGTTTAATTGATCAAACATAATTATCTTGATCAGGTTCCACTGGAAAGTAACTTCCAATATCATCAACTCAAAGCACTTAAAAATGGCAAAAAAGGGTAAACAAAAGAAAGCAATATCTTATCTTCCAATAAAGGAAATATCAACCACTTAAAACTGATTTGGAACAATCAAAGGAAAGACATGTATGCGATTCAATAATTGAAGGGGATTCAAAGAGGGATTAAGTGGGCAAGGAAAAGATAGAACCATGGTGGCTGGCTTCCATTTTGAGGGAGATACAACTTATGAGATACACATATACCTTCATAAATGACAATGACTTTTTCTCATGTTTATAGAGAAGCTAATATAGAGGCTAATGCTTTAGCAAAACAGGGAATTGGAGCAGGCAAAAGCTGTGTCACAGGATTTATCCAAAAAAAAATAAAAAAAAACCATGTCACAGAAAGGGTGCATTTCTCTTTTTGTCTTCATCTACAGTATATAAAAAATATTGTGTAACTTGTATTCTGTACTGCTATCTTTAAAATTAAGATCTTTCTGTTGCCCATCAAAAACCAAAAAAAAAAAAGATTTGGAATTAGAAGTAATTCCACAATCATAATTATTAGATATCCATTTTGCATTACCTAGGCAATGCAGGTTATCAAATGGATGTAAAGTGACGATGACGAAATTACAAAAGTTAATAGCCAAGCCCAAATCATTAAAAAGAAGAGATGTGTCATGTACTGATGATTATTAGTCTATTTACATATTAAATAAAAGAAACAAGTAGTACGACGTGCACAATTATATTATACATTAGCTTTAAGAATAATAGTATGTGCTTCTAAAAGTGTATGCAATTGATTTGAACATGAATTGAAAAAGAGAATAGAAACCCATGAATTAGGTGATGATCTAATCAAGCATATTATTTGAGGAAATACCAAAATCAATACCAAGGCCTTATCACACATGGCAAATACACTGATACAGCCATTATGCACAGTTGGATTGAATCATGATAAAATATGAAACTCTGGGAGCCTAACAATGGTGAGAATGATTTGATTAGTGTGATAATTGGCTAACCCCAAATCCAAAATGTGCTTTTTATCTTCCTCTAACCCAGTGATTGGATGCATTAAGGAGTGGCTCACATATATCATTTGTTAATTGATAGAATGAAATCAAGCTTCCATTCTGTAATCAATCCCAAAGACTTTATAGTGAATTGAGAACTTTTAGTTGAGAAAATGAAAATTCTAAGTAATGGGGTAGAGAAGAGGAGATCAGACCTGTACATACTGGTCTTGGGGAACAGTAAATGGATCAAAGATTTGCGCTTTTTTGGTATGAGATGAACAAGGAAATGAAAGAGGTGAAGATGGGTTGATGCACAAGAACAAAAAGCAAAACAGGAAATGGCATGGGGAGCAAAATAGTGAGCGAATACGATGGCAAAATGGGAAGCTCCTGTATGCAACAGTGAGGGTGGAATTATTGGATGGAATCATGGTAAGCCCACCTGATACCCATCTGAGCCAATTCACATGCATAAATATCAGACGGTCAAGCTTTATAAACAAGGCTATGTGTCATTTTTATCATAATAAAATCTTTGCTGAATTTTTCTTCTTCATCATCATTAAAGCTTTTTTCTAATTATGTTGGAGTCTGCTTCATAAATTTTATTTTTTCATTCCAATCTATCTTGAGATCAAATCATTAGAGAAGTTGTACGTGTTTAGATATATTTTTACTACTTTTATCCACATCCTCCTTTCTTTTTTTGGCCTACCCCTTTCTCTTGATAGGCAATTAACCTGCATCGTCAAATTTTATCTTATTGGCGCCATTGTTAATTTGTGTTCGACATGCCTAAATCATCTAAAAACCTTAGTTGGATGCAATTGATTAACAAAAAAAAAAAACTTCTACAAAATTTATATGTGCCATACAAAGGAGAGTGCTACTCTAATTGGGAGATAATCTAACGAGGGACATCCTACATGGACATCTACATGGGATATCTTGGTCACCTAGATGGATGCCAATTAAGAGGGTTGGGAGATGGAAAGCATTGTCCATAGACGAAGGACTTGTTAGAAATCATACCAATATAACATTCATTCATAGCCCTTGATTTAATAGCTTAGAAGTTCAACGATTTTCTTTATTGATAAACTTAGTGTGCTTATTTGTTTGCATTAAAATACATAGGAATTCAATATTTGGAAAGTTATTTAAATAGTTAAAAATGAAGATCAAATGTTAGGTGTTCATTTCTCATCTTCTTTTGAGTCTATTTTTTTTATAAAAGAAAAAAGTCATCTTATGCCCGTTTTTTAAAATTAATTTATTATAAAAAGAACCTAATGTATTGAATTTCACCTAATGTATTGAATTTCTATGTATTCTAAATAGAAACAAACATGGCCATGTGATGGTATAGTTGCCACCAAAATTAGGTAACTCCGGTCCCAAGAAGTCACAGGTAGGGTTGTAAATGGGTACCCGATTCTCCGATTATCCGAAGGTTCCGACCCGTTAGGATCCGGGTCTGGGTCCTTATTTTGGTCCCGATAAGAAAATGGTTCCGGTTCCGGATCCTTTTTTTGGAACCGATACCTAAACGGTTCCGGTTCCGGATCCACAGTGGCTCAGACCCGTGGACCCGAGACCCGACCCAATATATACTAACATAAGGTAACTTTATTTTGTGAGAACAGAACCCTTTTTACTTTTCAACTTTTCTACATTAGGGTTTTCTACTTTCTACATCTCATTGCCGGTTTAGATGTGATTTCTGAGTTTTTGGTTAAAAGTGTCTGTTATTGATAGACAAAATGTCACATTAGTGTTTGTAGGTACGTGATCCAATTGAAATGTGAAAAAAGCATAATTTTTTTAAAGAAAAATACAGGTATTAGCCTAGACCCGGAACCGGAACCAGACCCGCCTCACAAACGGTTCCGGTTCCGGTTCTGGTTCCCATTATTCTTATCGGTTCCGGTTCCGGTTCCACCCTGGACCCGGACCGGAACCGACCCGTTTACAACCCTAGTCACAGGGGATGAGTTGAAATGGTCAATGATGAGCCCCAACTTAGGACGTGCATGCGAAAAGTGCGTGACACATAAATGTATCCTGATAATGATCTTACAATTTTGGCATATTTATATATCTTGTTTTGTTCGCTGAAGATTGGGATTTGGTAGACAATTGTTATGTTCTGGGCCCACAAATGCTTTATTGGTTAACTGGGGGAGATTAAAAATTAGTTAATTTTATCTTTTTCCTTATATTTGAATGGTAAAGAAATCTTTTATTATCATGATTTGGTGGTTTTGAATAAATTGGATTTCAAATTAGGACCTCAGGCATTACAAGTAGGGATGTAAATGGGTATCCGATTCTTCGATTACCGGAGGTTCTGACCTGTTAAAAACCGGGTCTGGGTCATTATTTAGGCCTCAATAAGGAAATGGGTCAAGGTCTGGTTCCACCTTAGTTCGACCCGGGGACCTGAGACCTGACATATTACCTTAATTTTTGAAAATCTCTCCTAAAAACCTTGGTTTTTAATATCACTCTCTACCTAGATCCAGACCCGTCCCATATATGGTTCTGGTTCCGGTTCCGGAGCCAAGAATCCGATTCCGAGTCCAGATCCGGTTTCACTTTCTCCTTAAAACGGTTTCGGTTCCAGGTCCACATGGAACCGACCCGTTTACAACCCTAATTACAAGGCTTGAATAACATGGAAAAGTAGGATCTGAATTCTAAACCACTACTCACCTATTTAAATAAGAATGTATAAAAGAATGGCCTCTTACCCCAATAGTAAGAGACAGCAGCAGCTTCTACTTGGTTGCAGTCATCTTTCCTTGTCTGAGGGCTGCGGTACCTCACCTGAGATGTACTTCACTCACCAGAGGGCTCTCTCACCTTACCCAGATCTACTTCCCTCACCAAAAAGCTGGTCCCAACCCCCTAACTTGGGTATCAAAAATAATCGGATGTGCATATATTATTTATGAAGTTGTCCCGGCTAAGTCCCCTTTTTACAATCCCCCTCTCATACGTCCAGTGGACCCCAATGCCTGCTGCAAATGATGTGCTCTCTTTTATTCAAGTAAAATTTAGATAATTGATATTGACACTTCTTTTTTTGATGGCACTCCAATTCAAGCCAATTTCCTTATCACTATTTATTTTAAAAAGGAGTGCCTCCATAAAAAAAAAAAAAGGAGTGTCAATATCAATTACCAAAATTTATCCTAATGTTTATAAAGACTGCTTCATGCTTGCTATTCTATCCAAGTACCAAATCAACCTGAGACTTCTAAAAGGGCAAAAGTAGAGAATTTATACCGCATACTTGATCTACAAATGGTCACTATGGTCTAAGCTATTGTTGGCATTACTTCATATATTTAAAACCACTGTAATAATGTTCTGAATCCTTTAATTGAATGAACATAGGGTTGTAAATGGGTACCCGATTCTCCGATTACCCGAAGGTTCCGACCCGTTAGGATCCGGGTCTGGGTCCTTATTTTGGTCCTGATAAGAAAATGGTTCCGGTTCCGGATCCTTTTTTTGGAACCGATACCTAAACGGTTCCGGTTCCGGATCCACAGTGGCTCAGACCCGTGGACCCGAGACCCGACCCAATATATATTAACATAAGGTAACTTTATTATGTGAGAACAGAACCCTTTTTACTTTTCTACTTTTCTACATTAGGGTTTTCTACTTTTCTACATCTCATTGCCTGTTTGGATGTGATTTCTGAGTTTTTGGTTAAAAGTGTCTGTTATTGATAGACAAAATGTCACATTAGTGTTTGTAGGTACGTGATCCAATTGAAATGTGAAAAAAGCATAAATTTTTTAAAGAAAAATACAGGTATTGGTCTAGACCCGGAACCGGAACCAAACCCGCCTCACAAACGGTTCCGGTTCCGATTCTGGTTCCTATTATTCTTAACGGTTCCGGTTCCCCTTCTTAGAAAACGGTTCCGGTTCCGGTTCCACCCTGGACCCGGACCGGAACCGACCCGTTTACAACCCTAAATGAACATGGCCAAGTGAAGAAGCCATTTAAAAAGATGGTTATAGATGATATCATGTATTAACTGCACAAAACATGATGGGTTGTTTTTATTTATTTATTTATTTATTTATTTTGTTGGGCTATAGAGACCATTACATCATTTGTACCTCAAAGACTAGATCATTCTAACCATTCCTAAATTAGATCAATACTTTCAAGATCATTCTCCAATTTGAGAAAGCAAAAACAATAATTCGTTGCAATTATTACAATGCTAACAGCAACGTACACCTAATTTAACTTATGCGAAATCAATATTACGTGACCTTATTAAGTATCCTCTTAATTTTAGACGATAACTCGAATTTCGCTATAATTAGGGCAATCGTGTTATTTGTGTTGGGTCTATATTGGGCGGCAACCTTATCAAATGCCTTCTTGATTTTAGACAATAATCCAAATTTCATTGTAATTAGGACTATTAACAAATTATGTTATTTGTAAAAGATATAATTATTCTTTCTTCACATACTCCATCCAACGGTCTATATCACTCTTAAATTGGAAAGTTTTTATGCTAATTTTGAGGAATCAAAAGATGTAGCCCACACAAGTTAAAACTTAAAAGTAGGGATACCAACGGGTTTAGTCTATTAAAAAATGGGTCAACTTGGTAAGGGGCATTTACAGATTATAAAGTCCAACTTGTATCCAATCTCTTGCTAAAACTACCCAAGTAACTTCAAACAACCCAATGCAGGTCAACCTGATCTGACCCACATAACCCACATTCAATGCGAGTCGGCCCATTTAACCTGATCCTATAAAAACTTGCCCCCATTTCATTTTAATATTAAGTACAAAATAAACTCAACACAAATAGTTTGAGTGAGCTAACATATACGGGTCAAACCTAAGCAAGCCCATTAAAATGGGTAAGGTGGATTATGTTGTTCGACCCTAATCCGACTCATTTAAGTGCGGGTCAGGTTCCCGTGACCCTAATCGAAAATATTAAGGTTCGGGTCAGGTTGGCGGGTCGGGTCAGATTTTTACAGCAACCCAACTGAGGAAGAAGAAAATCTTTTTAAAATTACCAAATTAGTTGATACTTACATTTCTAACAAACATTATGTAGGGCTTTCCAACAATATTAATATCCAGGCTTTACTTTTCAACTCTCTCTGCTAGGGTTTTAGGAAGATCCAAACCCTCTCGCCGATTCTCTCAGCTGCAGGTAACAAAACCCAAATCCCAATACTTCTAATTCCTCTTCTTCTTCTAATTCTTCTTCTTCCTCTTTCGAGATGATTGGTGTGGTAGTTTTTTTTTTTTTTTTTAATGTGTACATGCCCCAAGCCAAAAGCCATGGGTCTTGATTTCTTCTGCTGTTATGGGCATGGGTTTGATTGATGAATGGGTGGTGGGGTGATGATTGAGTGTTGTTTGCATGGTAAAGTTTGATGCTTTTCTTTTTGAATGTTAAGAGTTTGATGCTTTCTTGGTATGAAGATTGAATCAGTTGGGCATCTGTTTGGGTTTTTGATTTATGGCTTGGGTTTATAGTGCATATACAGGGAATGTGTTGGGTTTTTTGTTGGATGCATATATTGATTGCTGAATCTTCTGTTTGTTTGTGCTTGTTTCAAAGCTATTATGGGTGATCTAATGACTTCTTTTTTCTGTTCTTTTTTTTCTTTTTCTCGATGGGTAGATTTGTACTGTGAAATGATTTGAAAGATTAGGGCACATTAATGACGACAAGGTTCCGACGATGATCATGCTGATATATAATGCACATGAACATATACTAATTTGGGAGAAAATCACGTCCCATTGTGAGGATCATCACCCATATGCACATGGGTGGGTGGGTGGGTGCACGTGCTTGCACACACACACGCTCAAATGGTCCTATGAGCTGCATCTTACATAGGAGACCATCCTGAGCATTGGCCTGTTCGCAGTCCGTTGCTCACCCTGTTCTCCCCACACTCATTTTCTCTTTTGAATAGACAACATGCTCATGTTTACACTCATCTGAATTGTATTAACCATTGGATTTAACTTTAGACTTTTTTGCATCACTTTGCCACTGTCGATGCGAAAGATATTGATTATATGTGACTGTGAGAGTTGAGATTTTTTTTTTTTTTATTTTTATGAACAATAGTTTTCTGACTTGGTGAGTGTCTGGGAAGTCAAATCACTTTTACCAGGGTAAGTTGCTAACGGGGTGACTGGGTCAGGTATAACTGGTTGATCTGCTGGACAACTAGGAACTCGCCCAACTCATCTGGTTGAGATGAGTCCACCAAATCGAAGTCAAGTAAAAGTTAAAAAAATACATGCATATCAAGAATCTAAGTAGCCAAACCCTTACCTTTTTTGTACTTCCCTCCATGAAATCTTACACAGCCTTCTATCTCTTCTGATCGCATTTTGTGAGTGGAATAAAATTGAAACTCTCTCTATCTCTTTTTTTTTTTTTTTTGAATTTTTTTCTCTATGATCTCCATTTGGAATTAATGTGATTATGAAAATTATCTGTATTGTTTTACTTCTTCTTTTTCCCCTCGCAATTGGCTCACGATCTAAATTGAAAATATTGATAATTTTCTCTCCCTCTTTCTTTCTCTTTAGTTTAGCCCAAAATAAAAAAGTTCTTTTTCCTCCTTTTCTTTTCTTTTTAAGAAGAAAACAATCATTAGATTAATTTTCTGTGCTTTCTGACATTCTGTGTTTGCTAGTAAAAATCCTTAGAATTCTTTCTGACCTTTTTTTTATTTGGCCTTCTATGTTGTCAGTTATTCACAAGCACTAGAGAGAGAACCAAGGATTTTGAAATTTGCATTGTGCAAATGCTATTTGTCAATAGAATATTCTTTTGTAGTTCTGCCATCGTCAATGCCTTTTTTCAGTAGAATATTCTTCTAGGCGTCACTTGCAAAATTATGTAACCTATATATATACATTAGAATATAGAATTCATCATACATTTTTTTATGTGATAGTTTGTGTATATATGTTTATTATTTTTTTACATGTTTTCTTTGTTACCTATTATAATGTTTATATTTTCATAAAAATTAATTTAATAACCTGCCAAGTCTCTTGGTCAACTCAACCGTGTTACCAGTCGAATTTGGTCAACCCACTTGGTTGGAAACTTATGCTGACTATGAACTGCATGAGCGATGCCATGTTTGCCATAGTCAAATCTATAAGGCTTCCAGGTTCCAACTATTTTTCAATTAAGAATAGGATTGGAAATAAAGTTCCCTTCATTCTTTCTGTACTTAACATTCAACTATAAAGGCATGTCAACTGGTTTAGCATCATCCAATGGAGCAATAGTGTTTTATCCTCAGTATACTTGTGCTGATTAATATAAATCCCTTCCTTGGATCTGGGTATTTCAAGACCTAAAAACTAGGTAATGATTCCTTGGTCCATGGGCAAAGGAAACCTTCAAGAATGCATGTAGCTACCGTATACCCAAAATACTATTATTTATGAGTATTTATCAACATCAAAGGAAGGTGCAATGCCTGTGGAAGTTGCAGTAATTCATGGAGGGATCATACTGACTTTGTTTAAAGTAATTGTCCCATAGATTGTCATATGATAGATTATAAATACAATTCACACAAAAGGAGTTATTTTTTGGAATGGCAAAGGATAGTTTTTTTAATTGAATAACTCTCCAAAGAATACTCACGATGATCCAAATGAAGAGATTATGAAACT
Source organism: Litsea cubeba (assembly GCA_012931725.1). NCBI lineage: Eukaryota > Viridiplantae > Streptophyta > Magnoliopsida > Laurales > Lauraceae > Litsea > Litsea cubeba. The sequence goes on from CM022945.1 coordinate 115,127,986, forward strand.
CTAATGTTATTAACATTCCCAATAAATACCCACAGATGTTCAGAACAGGTCTTAAACTAAAGAACTGTGCTGTATAGAACTGATCTTTGATCAGATTTTTCAGTTGCAGTTTGGAAAAAAGGGAAGGGATAAAAGGTCAGACAACCTTATTTCCTTCAATTGAAAGTAAATACACACACACACACACACTCCCTTTTGTTAGAAGTTCTTCAATGGCTGAGATGTGATTTTTAATTTGTTAAGTAATGAAATGAATGATTTAGATATGTTTTAGGGTTTTACGGACTTTTAAGTACTACTTAATTATTGCAAAGGGACATCTAACCCTAGACTTGTTTATGATATTTTTATCTTCAAGAAAATTTCTTTATAAATTTCTGTCTCTTCTCCTATTGGTTGAGTGTCTTCCATTTGATTGAAGATATCTACTGTGGATTTTTACGATCAACGGCAAGTGGATATCTAATTTTCTTCTTGTTTGAGTGGATTTTATGTTTGATTAAAGATTGGGGTATTTAGGCTCACCATCAGTCATATTTGGCTTCCCTTAACTACATCACTCTACCAATCTAAAAAAATCTTGGCCAACCACCTTGACCATCAATAACTATTTTCCTTGACAACATCCATTGTGTATGTTTTTTTTCTTGATAGCATTAAACTTTCATTTCAACAAAAAGAAGAAAAATACAAGAGCCACAACGCAATCAAAACCAATAACTTAAAAAATTCTAAACATCAAATGAAATAGAAGGTCGAAAAACTCTTTCCCCAGCAAGGTCGTCCACCAGTCGCCAATGCATTAGCTTCTCTTAAAATATGATGGAAAGAAGCATTCTACTGGCTTGAGATATCATGCACCTCCTCTCCCAATTTGCAATCCTCTAAGGATGAATAGCCCTCCTAGAGCCGCATTGGATAGATGAAAAGGAATCACCTTCAAGAACAGGATTTAAACATCCCATCTTAGCCAACTCACAATCATGGATCAAAATAGTGGCTGCTGCAGTACAGTCAAGACCGCTACGATAAATGGTTTTAGCGCCTCTCTCATTTGTAGTGGCCGCCGGGCCACTACACCCGCTATGGGGTCACTACGGAGTGAGATTGACTACTATTTTCTAAAACTTTTTAAAATGCATAATAAGGCTTATTTCTTTCTTCTCCTCTCCGAAATTTAGAAATGCATAATAGTTTGTTACTTAGTAAAGCTAACTAACATGGATACATGGGAAAAATTAGATCAATATTTTTTTTAAATAATCATTCAGCGATACAAAACTTCTATGCACTGAAGGGACCGTTACACCCCCTATCTTAGTTATTATAAGGAAAAAAGCATCAAATTCTAACATTTTCCAATATTCTGGATTTTTAGATTTTTTTTTCAAAGTTTTTGTATATCCTTTTCGATTCACACAATCACACTACTACGCCGCTATGCAGCTTTTTGGCCAACGACTGCTACACCCGCCACAATTGCTAGTTTGATCCTTGCTCACAAGTCACAACATCCAATCACCAAAGCAAAAACTTCAGCTTCATTGGCATCTAAAGAATCCACTGGCCCTGAACAATTCCTTAAAACATTTCCATTCCAATTCCTAATGACACCACTGATACCTCCTCTTTGAATGCTTTATAAGAAACTACCATCAAAATCCAACTTATATGGGGGACAAATCCACATTATTCTTTTTACAGATTTATAATGCCATCCCCCCTGAAAAACTGAATTCCAAGATTTATTGATAGCTTCCAATAAAAATCCTTTAATCTCCTTTTTCAAACTCACCCGCTCCAACACTGTGCAAACAATGGCCTCAATAATTGCCTCGGTAGTTTTACTTTTATTCTTGAAAACTCTATTATTCCGCTCCTACCAAAGCTTCCAAACAGTAGCATGTACGAATAAATTTGCACCCCATGCGCCATTGAAGAAAAAGATTTTCCACAGTTCTTAGCATAACCCAGTTTAATGTCAAAGAGGTTAATGAAAAAAAGTACCCATTAATCCTAGTCAATTCAATCAGCATTAAACACTCAATTTAATCTAAATCTAGTTAAATCTAGGAAAATTTCCTTGCTTTTAAGTAAACTACATGACAGATTAATCTACTAGTAAAATTGGTGTTCGATTGTGAGTTATGGTGGTGGAGCGAGATGGAGATGGTTATTTGTAATAAGTAGTTGTATGTAATTGTTAAAAATTATAGATGGTTACATGTGCACTTCCCTGCATATAAAGTTTAATATGAAACAATATACTGGGGCTTTGAGTTAAGTCCAGGTCTGGTGGAGTGCATCGGAGTTGGGTCCATGTCCTATACTTGATACATTAGACTTCAATTGTACACAGGAGACAATATGGGCATGTTTGTGCTACTTCTGCTTTTCGAAGGTGCCTTTCCAAATCACCCTCCAATCCAATCCCCCGCCCTAATTAGAAACAGTTTTCCGCAAATTTGAAAAAAATTGGACTGCTTTTGACATTTTTCCTCAAGGAAAGTAAACCTCTACGAACATGGGAAGACAGAGTCCACATAAAGCATGTTACACAAACATGCCCTAATTGGGGTTTAGACTTGGGTCCACCGTCAACCCAACCCAAACCCCTATGTACTCCCTAGTTTCACATAATCATATTTAGTGAGGTATTCTTTTGGATGATGATTTTGTTGAAGTTATATTTGATGTTGATTAAGACACAATTAATAATGGTTTATACGTAAAACAGATTTCTGATTTGGACATGTAGGGCCTATTTCTTTAGGAGAATTCCTAACAGGAATTTGCGGTGTCGGGGATTTCTGGACAATGATGTGATGGCTGTCCCATTGGCATTTCCAAATTTCCTTTTTTTTTTTTCTAGAATTCTGTATTCCAACCACCTAAAAAATCTTTTTTATCTTTTGGAATTCTCAAATTCCAACCTCAAGCATTTGCTTCAGCCAAGAGGAGGGTTCAGGAATTCCACCCAGGGGACAGCTTTTGGAGAATTTACTAATTCTCCATACATGAATTCTTGATAGAAAGAGGCCCTATGTAAGGATTATAGTTTCAATTTTTCTTCTTTTTGTATCATTTAGAAAAAAACTAATGTTCATATATTTGTCTTTATACATTTATACATGATATGTCTTATCATTATTCAAATACTTTGTCTTTGCAATTTTTATTTTATTTTATTTTTAAAATGGTAACATGACTCAATCTGCAACCTTGTGGTTGTAAAATAAGCATCTTCCAACTGCTTTGGACCCTTGTTGCTTCTATGGTATTTTTTTCATTACTATTTTGGGAAAATTTTTGAAAGTTTTCCATTAGTAACTCCATCTCTATTAAGACATTACTGTTATTTGTGCCAATGCCTCACAGAACTCTTACGCTGCATCATCTCCCAACCAAAAACACTTGTACCTTTTCTCTTCCTCTATTCCCTTCATAAAACCAAAACCAGTATCCCTAAACCCCAAACTCCAAACCTTTTTCATCATTTGTCTCTGATAAAATGGCATTCGGAGGTCGCTTTCGGGACTTATTGAAGAAGTATGGGAAGGTCGCCCTTGGGGTCCACCTTTCAGTTTCTGCTGTCTCCATTAGCGGCCTCTATGTTGCAATAAAGAACAACGTCGATGTCGAATCCCTCCTCAGCAAGGTTGGTCTCTCTGGTGACTTGAAACAAGATCCTGCTTCTAATACCCCCGCCTCTGTCTCCCTTCCCGACTTGCCTGATGATGTCGCCTTTGAAGAGTGCCCACCAGTTTCAGATCTGCCAGAGCAAAAGAAGAACCGAAGTACTGAATTGGCCGTTTCTAGCGGTGGTGCCCTCGCCCTTGCTGTCCTTTGCAACAAGGCATTGTTTCCTGTTCGGGTTCCAATCACTATCGCTCTCACCCCAGCTGTATCAAGATTCCTTGCTAGGCGGAGAATCATTAAGAACCATGTATGATCTCTCTCTCACTCTCAAAATAGGATTTACAAATGAAAAGAAAGGGCTAAACCTGTGGAATCCATTGCTTTCTTTGTGGGTTATTTATTTTGTTTAAGTTTAAAGACCTTTGAAGTCAGATAGAGCTTGAACAGGAGAGATGATGGTATTTTATTTTTGATTTCTCATCTGTACGCTCATTCGGGTTTTATTTAGTTGTATGCAGAAAGATCAATTTGTAGGATCTGATGAATCTATAAAAGGAAACTGAACATGTTTCAGCATTTCGGAGAAATGGTAGGAAAATGTGGTTATTTTCTTTTATTATTTTTCTTTAGGTATAATGATTTCATGGAATGTTTTAAGTTAAATAGAATGATAAGTGCTGAAATGAGTGAACCATTAGTTTTTGGAATGAGTGATTCTCAATGGAAATCTTCAATTTGATTCCTCAAACCTCTAATGATTCTTAATCTCTACTTCCTTTCTTTACTGCATTAGGAAATCGATTTTGAGCTCTTTGTAAAATTTTGGAAAGTCTCAAATAAGGGAAAGAAAAAGAATCTTGTGATGGAAGAAAAAAATCCCAACATGTTAAAATGATTCAATAAGGCACAGACAGTAAACAACCGGAGTATATATGAATGGTAAGGTCCACTACAAAATGTGATTTTCACAGAAATAGGAGACGCTTCATCAGCAGAAGTTTCCCAACGGGAATCAGAATGTGTGTGCATGTGCATTTCTCTGTATTAAAACACTAAAAGTATATGGAATTTTAAATATAAATATTATAATTTTTCTTACTATTAACTTTCTAAGAAGAGAAAGTTTAACTAAAATTATTGTAGTTTTCATGGAGTTTCATATTCCTTTGCAATTATTTCCATGGTTCATGGTTGTTCGTTCGTACTAGCTCTTGGATGACCACTTCTTCCATGACTTAGTTCCCTTACCTCCTAGGAGAGTTTGTGTACACCCTTCTGATAGAGTCAGCATTAAAATGGATGTCTGCTATCGGACTTTAGCAGCAGTTTTCCTGGTTCTTCTTGTGATTCTCCTCACTGCAATGGTATACTTCTTGTCAGGTTTTATTGTCACGAGACTGTTCAGGTGTCTGCAATGATCCAAGATAAAGCAAGTGTAGATTCATATGTAAAATAGAATATGAGAAATTATGATATAAATGGAGGAGAAACAGAAGAGAAGGCATAGTTTTCATCGTGAACTTCCTAAAGCAAAATCTCAGCATTCCTGTTATAACTCTTGTCCCTTCTGCTTAACTCCATTCTTATCTTGCACACAACTTGCCTAATATACATACATACGTGTGTTTGTGTGTGAATTTTTTTTCTTTTTCCTTTGAGGGAGGGAGAGAATAAAACATTAAGTTGTATAAGCAACATAAAGATAATACAAGCACATGCCAATGCAGGATTCCAATGAGAAGATGGTCTCGAAATTCCTGATTTTATTAAGAAGCAGTGTTTTAAAACTCGGCCAAGGCTGAGTTGGATTTGTTCAAGGATGAGTCAGGTCTGAAGGGACTTGACCAAGTGCTATGGAATTTGGGATTTGGGATGGCTTTGGGTGCAATGGCATCAGCTCTGCTTCTGTCTCCCCCCTCTACTTTTTTTTTCAGCTGATTTGGCCTAGGGCAAGGGGGGCTACCTAAACCTACCTTCCTACTTTATATGCAGAAATTGCAAATTTGCAATTCCTCTCCTATCCTTTCAAAATTCACTGAATGCGAGCCCTCTCCAAACAAAAGAGGAAGAAGCAAACCTCTTAGAACCATCTCTGAGAAGCATCCATTTCCGAATACCTTTCCAGAGATGAGATTGTTCCATGCATCAGATATCTTGCTCAACTCAACTTGATTTTTTTTCACTCCATCGTAAAAACGGGGAAGGTGGTTTGAAACAACACTTTTATTCAGCATCTGGCATTCTTTGAATTCCTTCCACCATTAAGTGGTTCCTATACCTTTTCCATTAGGATAATATTTATGCGTTCCTTAGATTTCTGCTCTATCATATCTGGTACTATCATATCTGGTACAGCAAATGGGGTTGAGGACAGTCAAATTATCTCACTGGGTTGATCTTTAACAACCCCATCGCCCAGCCATACAAAATAATCCTGCTTTCCCTTTTGACTCTGATCAATGTTCAACTTTAGCCCTCTGGCCAGAGGAAGGATCCCAATAGGAGGGTGGTTTTAGAGTCAACTACTGAACCATCAATTGAACCTGTGGAATCCCAATTTAGATCCAAAAGCTGAAATTTGGAGAAACTGTCCGTCAATGAATGAATGAATGGTTTTACAAAGAATTGATACCAAAGATGAACGTTTCCACACCTCTTGTACAATTTGCATCTCCAACATGTAACTTTTAGCCTTTTCAACTATCTCACTGGAGCTGCTAGAGCATGAAATGTTATTAATTTAACTTCCTAGCTACAATCTATTTCATTGACTGTTAATCACCCAGCGTCAAGACCCAGTTGTGTTCTAACTTGATACTTCTGTATTCTCATCCACTGTCATGGACTGATACAGATGCATGGTTCCTTTCTCCCAAGTTAGACATGAGCTAGTTTGATTTAGTTGATAATGTACAAAGTTAGCCCCTTTTCATCTTCTTGAACTGGACCGGGCATCCTGCTTGTCAAGCAAATTGAAAATGTTATGATATTTGATCATCAATTCTGATAACTGGACCTCTCAAATTGACTAGGTTTGGCCATCTTGCCTTTATAAATCACTCCTTGTATGGTTTTCTTAACTGTGATGACACCCCGTCTTTGTTATGAGCTACTGATCTTTATCACCATTGAAAATCATTTCCTTGATTGGTCCCAAGGTTCTTGTCTTCATGTGCTTGATAATTCTTTTCTCATTGCATCCTTGTTATTTTTCTCTTTCAAAATTTTACTTGCCCATTCTTCATCACTAACAAAACACGGTGACCATTTTTTTTAATCGCTAAAACTGTGATGGTCTTATATCTAAAAAGTTGATTTTTATCCTGTTTTAGTTCCCTTTCCTGAGAATTAAATTCTAGGCTGTTACAACCTCAAGACTTTTACATTAACCGTATGAACATATCATACATTTGTCTTCCCAATTTGGTAAAGAATCTTTCACGTGAAATGAAATCTTATTTGTTACCCAAGTTTAGAGGGGGGTGTATGTGTTAGTAGAGACTTGAATGAGTCAAGTAAGCACAACTCTGCTTTTGTGCTAATCAAGCCGAGCTCGAGCTAGAGCCTATTTTGCTTTGCCTGTTTCTGATGTTATTCTATACGTTATACATAATTATACATATCATCACACAATAAATCATGTATGATATAATTATGTAACATATATAATCAACAGAGGCCCGCATATGATAAATGTGCTTAATAATTCATGTTGGAGTTGTGACAAACGTTTTATGTCTCTACATTTACCAAAAAAAACTAAGCATTCTTCTTATTTTAATACTAGAAACATATTGCTATATATTCAATTTCATAGAATGTCTCAGAGAAACCATGCAAACCATACATAAATAAATACGCAATCATAGAACAGAACAAAATAATAGCAGTATCACCAACAACTTTAGATCCTCGTGCTCAGGAGGGGTAGACCTCAATAAGGGACCTAAGACCCAACACTGGTGAAATCTTGTAATCATCAAAACCTGCATCCATGAAGATTTTTCGCCATTCATGTTCTTCTCTCTCCCTTCCCATTGTATTCACCAACATCAGAACATCAAAGTAAAGTTGTGTCTCCATCAGCTTGAGATCTTTTTTAGCATTCAGTACCATTTCCAAGATGATCACTTTTCCTCCCTCCTCTTTTGAGGGAATCGCTTCCTTGCATCGTCTCAGTATCTTAACACATTCCTCATCACTGCAAACGTGTAGAAGCCACTGCAAGTAGTGATACTATGCTTTTTAAGCATCATCAAACAGTTCTATGTATGATGTTCTCTCATTCTTTTTAATGACTTTTAGTAAAACAATAGTTGCTGAACTAAGAAATGAATGTGAGAAATGATATGCTAGAAGCAAATGCCTTAAGTGCCTGATTTGTTACGATATTAATGTAAAAGCATTAAAGAAATGCACGTAACAGAAAGTGAGGAACACAAGTATTTGTGAGGGTACTAGACAAATTTTCAAGTAATGGTGAGTAAAATTAGTTTCACATGTAATTTTCTTTGGTGCATCTTACCATTTTAAGGGTCCGTTTGTTTGCTTGCTTGATATTGAATTCCGATGAATTCATAGAGAATAAAATTATAAAGAACGAAATATTAAAGACCATGTTGTCCAGCTTTTTTAGGATTTGATTTACCAGAGTGATGGCCAAGTAGTCACTTCCTACCTTGGGAGAAACTATTTGATGGCTTTGTAGAGTGTTTCAAGATATGAAAATTCTTTTAACTTTATTCATTCCTGTGGGCCTTATAGATCAGTGGTTGTGGATGGAATTGGAATCCAATAGACTCCATGAATTCCATTACTTCCTATTTTACACAACATTCACTTTCCACTGAGAAAAATTTATAGTACTGATATGATGTTGTCGGTAGTAGGAAAAATTTCTAGTACCTGAAATTATTGAACTTGTCGTCATGATTTCAGAAGGCGCGTTTGGTAGTTTAGAAGATTCTTTGCATCCTCTGAAATTAGGCTATCCTCACTGTGGATTTTTAAGAGGTGGAATCAACACATTCCATGTATGGATAGCACAGTGGAATCAAACCGTTGACACTATACTAGATCCAACGGTTCACCATTTTTTACATGTTTCTCAAAACCCAGGAGGAACCAAGATACGTAATTTGACCCCTTAACCGTTTTTAACCTTCTAAAGAAGATGGACAGCTTGCATCGTGATTTAGGGCCCACAGAAGTCCAAACGTGGTCATCTATCGGCTAGGAGTTTTTTCACAATAATCTCAAAATCCATGATGAATCAATGGTTGAAACTTGGCCCCTTGGCAGATTTTGGCCTTCCATAGATGATGAAAGGTTTTGATTGTGATTAGAGGCCCATAGGAATGAATAAAGTCAAAAGAATTAAGGACTGCATGTAAAAGGGTGTGATGGGCCTTATAGATCAACGGTCTAGAGCTTTTTGTAGTTTTTTTAAGATCCATAATGAATTAAGACATCAAGCTTGACCCCGTAACCATTTTCAGCCTTCCAAAGAAGATGGAAAGTTTGGATTGTTATCTAGGGGCCAACAAGAACAAAAAAAAAAAAAAAAATTTGTAAAAAAAGGTCCCTCCAAAAATATTGCCTTTTTTTTTTACTGGAGCCCTGCTTGCACAGATTTGCCTGTTCCAATTGGAGTGGGGTGTTTCGGACTTGCAAAATCAACTATTATTTGAATATTTAGGTCTTCCTCTTCCTCCGCATGGACTTTTACCAAATGTGGATTTTCTGAAAATCTGTGGAAAATCAGGTAGTTTTCCTTGCTGAGGATCCTTACCAAACGGGTACCCTCATTCTTTAAAATTGGTGTAACTTCAATGATTATTGAATTTCAGATCATTCTAGGGTTTAATAGTAGATACAGGATCCAACCAAAAAAAAAAAAAAAAAGTAGATATAGGAATGACAGAATTCTAACATCAGGAACTTTTATCCAAGATTCTATCTATAAATTCTTATGAGAGAGACATTTGCTGCATCTTTAGCTAAAGCAGTTTTGGAACCTTTTAGGTGGATAGTCGAAAGTTTGTTGTGGTCTTTTCCTACTTTGTCTAATGGGATGGTTGGAAACTACCAAAGTATGATTAGGCCTTTCCTGGGTGTAGCCGCTTCAGAATCAGCTTCTGTTATATTGAACAAATGCATGTGTCACCAAGGCAAAGAGAGAACCATATAGTTGGCCACACTAGGAAATGGATACAGGATGCAATGGGAGAAGGGATGCAAATGGGTCGCATCCGAGGATGAAACCATGGTGGATCAGACCTGTACCCGTTTTAATAATTTGGAACCGGTTTCGGTTTTGATTCGTAACCTATTTTTTATATATATGGTTCCAGCTTAAACTTAAAAAAAATGAATCCTGATCCAAAATAAAATACACATTGCATTACTATAATTGGATAAAAAAGCTTAAAATAAATATTTTTTAGAAATAAAAGTAGGAATAATAAATGGTACTATATACTTAAAGTTAAATCTGCTTTCAAATATGAATATAACTCAAGCTATATATGTAGGCCATTAGAAGTGAAAATCTATATAAAGTTTATATGTAAACGTTATTGTCATGTATTCCAAGCCTTGGGTCGGAACATACTAGCTAGGATCCGGTTCCACATCCAACAGATTTGGATCTGAATTTCTCCGAAATAAAAAATAGGCTTTGAACCCGCTTTATTTAAAATCGGAGACTTCGGATACTCAGATACTCGTGTACCCATTTGCACCCTGACATTCAAAAAAGCAAATGTTGCTAAGGCAACATTTTGTCAAGTATTTGTGTGGAAGCTGCATAAAAGAAATGTCAGGGTAGGAAAGTGAAAATCCATGTTTATATTTGTGTTTTAACTGGGTAATAGCCGCTGCTATATATGTAGAGAATTTAAGTACCTTCAAGAAAACTGCATCAGCATGAGGGATGGATTCAAACATGTCCCCTCCAACAGCATGTATGATGCTATCCTTTGGCAAGGTTTCAACAACATGCGGGAGATCAAATACAGTGCACTTCACCTGTGGGAAGGCCTCTGCGATGATCGTCGCAGCAGTCCCAGTGCCACCACCGACATCGACCAAAGATCGAAGCCCATGGAAGACTGGTGCAAGCTCCTTAACGATGATGCTCATCACAAGCTGTGTGTCACTGGCCATGGCCTTATTAAACAGGTTGTTGAACTCAGGGTGATTGGCAGTGTAACCCCAAAAACTCGTCCCATGCGCAGTCTCAAAGGCGGTAGGCTCATTGCCTATGAACCAACTGCTGAGGAAGTGCCATGGCAACACTAGGACTGAGTCCGTCTCCATTAACAAAAATGGTGACACACCCGTTCTTGTCGACAGCAAGATCTTAGATGATGGTGTGAGCACATAACCTTGCTCTTTTTCTACCTTGTTTTCTTCATTTTTCTGTATAGCAAAGATGCCTGAGTGAACCAGAAGGCGCATGAGCCGCTGCAGGAAGGCGGTTTTTGTGGGGGTGATCGGAATGGAAGCTGCCAATTCAGAGAGGGTGATGGGTTGGCCATGGTTGTGGATAATGTCTGGTATGCCAAGCTGAATGGCACACTTGAGAGACATGGACCTTATGAAGCTGAATGTGAGGTTCCACACATGAGCATGTGCTTGCAACATATCATTGGATTCCTCTTCTTGAGACATTCCAACCCCCTCACTCATCTTAGAGTCAAATCTATTTTCCATAGATCTATCTATTTATAACATTAACCATGTTGTCTAGCACTTCATGCCAAGAGAAATAATAGGAGTGAGAGTCTTTCACAGTCAAGTGGCTCAAAATCTTCGCCCATAGATCAAATGGCTAAAAATTCCACAATGTCGCTATGTGACTGCAATTACGTTCTAGAAATTATTGTCTCACAAGTCCAATATTTACAAATTTGGAGGTTTTCTTAGGGGGTATTGTGAGGCCCCACCCTTAGTGGGCCCTTATTTTGAATTTGAATATTATTAATTATGGTAATAGTAGTATAATTGTACTAATTAATAGGGATTAGTAAGGTTAGATAGTATTTTTCCTAAGTCTTACCCTATTTTCTAGGAAATTAAGCCCATTGTGCATTTTATAGAACATATAGGGTGTCTTTTATAATTTTTATAGGGTTCTAGATGTTTGAGGCCCTTATTAATAAATAAGCTATTATAGGAGGGGTATTCCACTTAAGAACATTTTAGAACCTCTATAAAGACCTAAATACTAATCTCCTTATCCACAATCTTATACAAACCACAATGCCCTTTTGGTAATTGCCCCAAAACTCGAGCCTATATAAGCTAAACTATTGCATTGGGAATAGAACCGTAAATTCACTCTCATTTATCCCTCATTTGCCTCTCATTTCACAAAACCCTAACTCTAGAAACCCTAGATAAAACCCTAATCCCAAAACCTTAGCTACTAGGAGAAAAAGGAAGCCACCTCCTACTATTGCTACTACAATCTCTTAAGGAATCCTCCCCTTGTTCATCTCTTCTTCTTCTACAAACAAAGGTAAGGCTCCTTCCTTAATTAGTTTGTTTTCCATGTGATTCTCTAGGATTTCATTTCTCTTTAGATCCCTTTCTAAATGGCTATTATCTTGTGGAATTAGTGTTAGGTTGGATTGGTTTGGGTGTGAGAAGGTCATTAGAGGTTTGGATTGCTTCTTCTTGTTATTTACCTTTGCAATTTCAGATTTGAGACAAGTACAATATACACACTTAGCATGGAATGCATGTTTATTGATTTTTATTCTGAAATTCTATTTATATTATGCTAGAAATGCTTAGATTTACCTATGAGCTTGTTTCTATGGGTTTTAGCCATTAATGGATGGATTTCTTGTTCATTTGAAAGATTAATGGGTCAATGGTGATTGTTTAACGTTTGGATGGAGAGGGCGTGGCCCATTTGCTACTTGATGGTAAAATGTATGGGACTAGGGAGGAGGTTCCCATGTCTCAATTTGACAGAACTCATGTTACAAAATCGGTGGAATGGATCTTGCGTGGGACTAGGGGCGGACCCAGAATTTTTATTTAGGTGGGGCGATTATTTACCATTTAGATATATATGCTTCGGACATGGGGCGATTGTGTAGTGTTTAGACAAATATGTATGGGGAATATATTTAAATCAATGAAGAATTTAAAATCAACCTGGGGCGGTTGCCCCAGGTCATCAAAGCCTGGGTCCGCCCCTGCGTGGGACCCAGATTGAGCCACACCGTTGACTTGTGTTTGGCACATCAATGGAGTCTCTTCGGATGGTCAATGGATCCGTTACCCAAAATAATTTCCCTCTTCAAAATAAGCCAAGAATCTAATTGAATATATAAAACAACTTAGGTCTTTATCCTCATCTTTTAGAAACTGAAAGGTGTTTGATAAAGCTCTAATAGTCCTAAGGTCCTTGACCCAAAATTCTAGAAACCAAAAGGGGCAGTTACAAAATTAAACATAAAAAGGGCTAAAGTACACAGAGTGACCTCTAATTTCCCATACACCATCATTCTCCTCTCTCTTATCCGCACACATCAACATCATTCTCTCTCTCTCTTATCCCTACACTGCCACACATCATGTCCTGTGACTCCTGTACTAATGTCACATGGGATGAAATCATCAGTCATCACCATTCTCCCTCCTTATTATTTCTGTACATGCCAGGTCCGGGTCCAGGTCTTCCCTTCCATGCTCAACACAGAACCCTACTGTATATATGGAACGCAGCTCAACGTCAACAAGCCAATCAACATCTCTCTCTTATCCCTACACTGCGACACATCATGTCCTGTTACTCCTGTACTAATGTCACATGGGATGAAATCATCAGTCATCACCATTCTCCCTCATTATTTCTGTACATGCCAGGTCCAGGTCCAGGTCTTCCCTTCCATGCTCAACACAGAACCCTACTATGGAACGAAGCTCAACGTCAACAAGCCAATCAACACTCGGATAGTGACCCCTCTTGGATAAGTCCCAACCCCCCACCCACCCACACCAAAATTCAAGATTTTCAGATCAGACCTCACCGAACCAACAAGGTCACCTAGGGCTATACGGCCGGATGTGTATACCAGATTTGTGATCAAATCACCCAGTGGCCCCACCACTGTCTAATGTCCAAAATAAAATCCCTTTTTAAGTGACGCCAAAAACTATGTAAGCCCTAAGATGTGAGGCCAGATGAGACCCAATCCCCATAGGTCCACCACCATCAGGTTAGGCCCTGGATCCACTATCAGATGTGGGACCCGATCTACAATCAGATCATCTAGTGGGTCCCACAATCAACTGAAGTGGGCTTATGAAGCTGTATGTGAGGTTCCATACAGTAGTTTGTGCCTGCAACAGCTCATTGGGTTCTTCTTTAGCCACCATTCTCCCTCATTTAACACTACACATTGTACGTTGGACTATATTTCATAAAAGGGAAGTAAATGGAGATTTTTTTAATCAAAAATCTGAACAAGACTTGATGATCCATTCGAATGGACCACACACACACCCCTCTCACATGGGGCCCAATTTTGCATCCATCCGATGTATTGTACATCGTTGGATCAACTGCATACTCATCCAATTGGTCCGTACAACGTTAAACTTGTGCGGCTCATATGGAGATGATAGGAGTCGAGGATGGGGCTAATTTTTTTGCAAAGATGAAGGGTGTGGGGAAATCTTTCGAATCAAGATAATCAAGTCCCAATGCCAATCGTGAAGCTGAAGTTTTTTTTTTTTTTTTAATGTGTACAGGATATGGGACCCATGTTTGGGATCCTTAGAAATAGGATCTAATACGACCTACCAAATCTACAACTCTTTTAAATCCCCTAAAATTAAAAACTTGCACAAGACACCCACATTGAAATAAGAAAAAAAAAAGGATCTAAATAGTTTCGAATGGGTTCTTAAAGAGTCCTATACAGCCTTGTATAAACAGACCTAAAAACATATTTATATCTATGAACACCTTAACTAGCAGATAATTTGTCCAGTGCACAAGTTTTCACACAAAGGAAAAAATTAAGCTTTTATTGTTCAGTTGATTTGATGCAAATGCTTTATCTGGGTGTGGATTCATGATTCTTTTGTTGCATTGAACAATTATATAAATTAAAATAAAATTTTAAATAATTAATAAAACTAAATGCTTTTTTTTTTTTGCCTGGATAAGGACGGGCCGTTGTTGCTAGTTTAACTTAATATATTATACTAACTAGAAAGACTCGTGTTAAGCCCGGGTCTAAAAATATTACTAAATTCTTACATCAAATTGCGATCCCCTTTGATCGGTTAGTTTGTGATTAGTTATATAAAGAAATTTATTTCCCTTATGTGAGGCCCCACCTCTTGTGGACCCTCAATTATATTTGAATTGTTCTAATTATATTATATAATATCTACTTATACTAATTAATAGATGTTAGTAAGGGTAGTTATACTAATATAACCCCTAATTAATAGGATATTAAATGTTTAAGGGAAGTACTGCCAAGTGTCAAATTTTTAGATTTTATTTTCTGAATAGTCATGCTACCTGGACAAACTTTGTGGCCAGAAAGTTTTCTAAATGAGACACGTGACATAACTGCTTTTTGTCTTATAATATAGACAGATACTTTCTTACTCTGTCATTAGACTTGTGCTTCTATCTTATCTATCTATCTATTATTACTTTAACCATGTTGTCTAGCTAGGCAGAGTGTTTCCGGATCCAATGGCCAGTAAGTTATCACCACAGATCAAACGTTTAGAAACTTCATTGGGTCTGCATTGTCAAAAATACCGTTCTTATGCATTGATATACATCGAGAGAAGGCCAGCAAAGAGTCCTTTTTTAACAATTAATTAGCAGTTTGATTTGTGAACTGTTGTGGCACAGTTTTCTGAGTTGAGTCCTTAAATCCATCATATGATCCCCACCTAAGAAATCCAAGCCGCTCAAAGGAACTGTTTATTAAGATTAGTACATACCAAACTCCAACCCCCATCGTTGGCCTTACCTTAAGATTGATCGCCTGTTTAAATATGGAATTTTACTTTGTTTAATATTTTAACCATGTGTTCTATAACTGACCAAATGGTACACCTAACTTCCGTTGGTCTAAAATTTAGACCATAGATAAAATAAAGAAGACATTTATTTTGAGTGGTTTAAATTTTATATGTAAATCCAGTGTGGTTTACACCAAAAACACAAATGAATTAGTTCATCGAACTTGTTAAACTCGAGCTCCAAATTAAAATAATGGAAAAGCTAATCAATTGAACCTTATTCAATTTTGCTGATAATGTGAGTTCGAATCCGAAATAGCCGAATTTGTCTCTTTCTCTGTCTCTCTCTATCTAGCTAATATTTTCATCATTCTCCCTTCATTTATATCTTTCCCTCTCTCTCTCCATTTGTTTCCTTCTATCTGGCTACTATTTTCATCATTTTTTGGTGGGTGATGAATGATGATGAATGAGATGTTCTCAAGCCTCAATCTCTTGTAACTTTGTAAGGACCACCTGCAGCCCATCTTACGTGTCCTCATAGTGCACCCACCTAATAATGAAATACATGGTCACAACTCAGGGGAAAGGGAGGGTTTGGTGGTGGGGGTGGTTGGGGGTTGGTTAGCAATGTGATGCTTGAATCATGTTGGGCCGACCCATTGATGAAGTCACCACTGGCAACTCCCTGGATAACCCCCACATGTACCTTTGATAAATCTAAACTCTCCATACACTGACTTGGCAATGATATAATTTTTTACTATTGAAAATATTAGTCACCATTGAATTTTATTATAATAAATATGCATAGAGCCATTAAACTTTGAGTGCCTAAAACTATGGCTAGTATCGTATTCAGAAAATTTTGTTTCGTTCTTTTTTGGGGGGGTTTTACACAAAGAATCAGTATCTTCCCTTTTTGGGTATCCTCCAATCCAAAAATCAAGCAGGTTCATTTATTGAGGTGGCTGGGAAAAGCTTTTCAATTGGCTTCTGCAAATCAAGCACCAATTTTTTTTCCCACCTTTGATGGCTCTATGCATATTTACTTATAATTCAATTGGCCTAAAATTGCTTAGTCAGGACCTTGCTTATGTGTATAATATTTTAAAAATAAAGGGTTAAATCAAAAGTAAATGAAAGAAGAATGGATTGAGTAAAAGGCATTAAATGACAAAAAAAATTACTCCAAAATTTATAATTTTTTGTAATTCAGTCCTTGTTAAGAGTAGTTTTTTTGTCATTATACTCTCAACCCCCTCCTCTTTCTTTCTCATGATTTGACCCTTTATTTTACTCTACTCTCCTCGTGCAAACAAACATGCAGGGAACAAGACCCAGATCAGAACTTCACATGAAAAATTGAACTGCGTGTTGCTATATTATATTATTTGAGTCATATTAACAACTACCATGTCCAAGATGATCCATCATACCTCAAAAGAAATTTTTCAAAAAAGATGCCAGAGATGCAATAAATTTAGTATAAACTAAACCTGAACAGTGGTATTATATATATTATGATACTGAGGTTAATATACATTCTTGTATGACTAGACTACAGGGAAAAATCAAAGAATGGCTGCCAAGATTAAAAATGCCATCAAGTGAGTCAGTGCAAACAATGAACAAACGTGGGAAGAACAGCTGAGGATAGGTGGTACTGGTAGTACTGAAACCTGAGACTCATTCGTGGCTTGCTTAGTTGCTTCTGGGGTGTAACTACTTGGGGCAGTAGGGTTTTCCGGGTTCATAGGGAGAGTACTTGAATCTTCCATAGCATAACCTAGCAGATAAAGTAAAGGTCACAGGACTTAGTGGACATGAAAATCTATGGTAATAAAATCTTGGCATTACTGCACTTACAGTCAAACTTCTTCCAACCCAAGACAAGCTTTTCCCGATCAAACACAACGCGTTGGCCAGTCATATAATTTTCTGCATGCAGAGAGATAACCAATACCCAGATAGATAAGCATAGTACACATGCAAAAGCTCAACATTATTTGCAAAATTAGATCTTTGGGGCCCTGCACTGAAGCATATTTTGACGTGTCCAATTGCTGTCACTTTTTTTTTAAATATGATAATGGTGTTGGGTAGAGATAAGCGGACGAGGACAGGTGGGCATGACTATATTGCTGACATTTATATTTTTATCATTTTTACATACATTCATACTTACTGTATTTAATATTAAAAAATCATTTGCATAGTTTTATTTTAAAGTTAATAAATTCAAAAAACAGCAGCCATACTGATCACAGATTGATCCCATACCCATACCTATATCCAGTGATACATCCGTTATAAAGTCGGTAGTCTTCGGAAGGATATCATCCTGTCCCTAAACCATCATTGATAGACAAGAATGGGATAATTCAAAAATAGTGAACTAGGATGATCCAATCTGGGAAATTTTGAAGACATCCACTATCCATGGTTGGGCTGCACTTGGGCATCAAAATCAAGAGTCTGAAAATCAGCAGATGTGACTACAGTGCCCACACACTTTAAAATAACACATCCATATACGTCAAATATGACATCATTTTAAGTGTAAAATTTATCCCTGCCACATCAGTCGTGTGCCTTCGACGTATTTGGGTATAAAATAGGATCAACCTTGCTACTTCAGAGGCATAATACTATTTTCCAGATAATTGAATATTTCAAGGCTTCTGTCGTCAGCCAAATATTATCATATGAAAAGAAATAGGAATTTCAACTCCAATCAATAAATGGCAATGTTTGGCAGGTATGCAAAATTTCTGCCTTCACGTTTCAGTGTCCACCAATATGTATTGAACTCAAGTTTATCAAACTCATGGCAAATATTGCAGCATAGGTGCCAAATCCACCCTAAATTCACATGATCACCATTAATAAGCACATGGAAATCACATCAAGATCATTGTCACAAATACCGGATGCTTTCAAAATCTCAGGATTCTCTCATGATATTAATGAGAAGATAGTGGAAAATAAAAATAAAAATAGAAAACATTTAAATTCCTTGAAATGTATACATATCTAAATATATTGGTATTTTAAGTAAATATCACACCATTATCACATTTCTGAAAACATTTTTTTATTTTATTGTAATATCTTCACATCTTCATTTAAGACAGAAAAATGAAAATGACGGTATTTTCAGTACAACAGGGATATTTGTGACAATTAACAAGATAAATGATGCAGGCCCTAGGGTTAGGGCTTGCATTAGAGTGAAGATCCACATCGCTCCGATCACCGATCGGAGCATATCCATCCATCCATCCCCATTACCCAACCCTCCCAAAATCCAACTCCATCAGACCCCAGCATCCGAAACCCATCTCTGCCAATCCCCATCACCCCAGCGACCTACCTAAGCCCCAATCGAGCCACCGAAATCCCCTACCGAAACCTCACACCCATTCCAGACCCTACGGTCAATAAATGACAGCGCACTACATGTAAATGTTACTTGAACTTGAAATGAAAAACTTACGGCCAATAATATTCAAACTGCTACTCTTAACAACAGCCAAGCAATATACAACTTCGACCTGCAAAATAATGACAGAAAATTATTTATCCAGGTTGGAAGGGATATTGCACTAATCTTTGGCAGAATCTTGATCTTACCCGCGTAGAGATCACAAGTGCTGGTTCGGAGACAGAGAACAGGCCACCACCTTTCATTGTCAGACTAATGCTGGGTATCACACTATCATTCTCAACGGAACTGCAAAAATTCTTCAACCAATTAAGTCTGTTTCAGAAATGGTGAAAAGAAAAAACACAGAAAGCCAGGCTTGTGTTCCTTTCTGATTGGCCTTGTCCTTTCTGTGTGGGAATCCAAATTCCAAACTACTGATCTAGAAGGTCCTCCTTTGGATAGGTCACTAGCAGGAAAAACCTTAGATATACTAACCTGACATAAAATTCATATAGAAGTGAAATGCAGAAATATTAAAGACTGTTTCTTGCATGAACATTAAGGATGTTAAAGAACTCAATTCATTGATGCTGGGACCTCCCAGACGAGCGGTCTGGATCACCACATGGAAAGAAACAAGAGCCAAGCAAGGAGAGAGCACAAGGAAGGGCATTTCTCAAAAGCAGAAACTTGAGTTTAAGTTGATCACCTCCTAAAATAACAGTATTCGAAGGGGATCCTAGAATCAGGCGAATGCCTCTTATCTCGTGCCTGAGAATTGAACTGCAAAATGCATGAATACAAGCACATTTAATATTTTGCTTGGACTAAATGTACTGTATACAGCTTGTAGTGTAATCGAGGTAAGCTATCTTGGCATGCATTAGATTTTATTTGTAACTAGTTCTCACCCCTCTTGTTTATAATCATTTAATTAATTTTTGAAAGTTATAATCATATAATTAATAAATAATTCTGAGATTTTTGGAAAAAGAAGAAATAATTCAGTTAAATGTGGGAGGTTCTATATATAACAGAATTTTCCCTTGATAGTTTGAGCTAGAAACACACACACATGAGAGAGAGAGAGAGAGAGAGAGAGAGAGAGAGAGAGAAGAGAGAAGAGAGAGAGAGAGAGAGAGAGAAGGGAGGAGAGGAGGAGAGAGGAGAGAAGAAAGAGAGAGAGAGAGAGAGAGAGAGAGAGAGAGAGAGAGAGAGAGAGAGAGAGAGAGAGAGAGAGCGAGAAAAAAGGCGAGTAGAGGATAGAGAAATTTATATTCAAGCAAAATATCAAATTTATTTGGATTTATTGTGAAATGCGTTCTTATATGACATGTAAAACAACATTTTCAACACTGACCAAACTCAAGATGAAGCATTAAAACTTACGCTCTCAGAAAGAAGTGTATAAGCTGGATCTGCCAAATATGTGAATGAGGTACCAGTGTCAAAGAGAGCACTGAAGGTTGTATCAATAACACTTGTCCCCACAAGCAGTCCAGTCACATTGACATTGTATGTTGGGCTGGCAAATAAATTCAAACAGGAAAAGTAGAATGATCAACACCTGTTTGGTGGAAGCTATTGCTGAGACCCCTAAGCACATGGCAACAAGTAAATTAAGTTCTACCCACTCACTGTGATTCTCTATGGTTGAATGGAGTCACAGCTTGATCTGGGCTCCCTTGGTCTCCAAAAAGTATTCTTCCAACTCCATTACTTCCAAAGCACATGGAGAAGGAATCTGTTGTCAGGCCCGCAGCTGATAAAATGCTTGGAACAGATAGTTTATCCATACCAAGCCCCAATAAACCATTAGGAGCAGCAATATCAAGAAATGAACCACTCTGAACCTGCCCACAACTGCAAAACCCAAAGTGACACTACCTGAAAACTTGAGTTGTTGGGATGCTAAGAACAAGAAAGAAAGAGAAAAAAAAAATAGCAAGAATGATTATGGCTGTGACTGTATAGCCTGAGTTTATCCTGCAGATTGAGTGTTTCTCCACCCAATACAAAGTTGGCTATGTTAGATGTCTAGCCCAAAATGTTGCCAGTCTTCATTTAGGGTAGAGAAACAGTAACCCCTGGTGCAATTCCCTATATCTGTTCCAACATACAGAAACAGGTAACAAGCCACTCTACCAAGCAAATGGGTTCACTTGGCATAATTATTCAAATATGCACCCTAAACACCCGTATCAGCATAGGAATGGGAAAAAGCTTAAATGAGGTTCTCAAATAATTCAAAAGAAGTAAAGTCTAATTAAAAAAATTCTGGGAAGAAATGGAAAGGCATCCTACCCAAATATTATCCGGGCATTAACAACTTCATGTAAACTATCTTCTGTTGTCAAGTACATAACATCTTCCACTAAAACCCCAGCAGATGAGGTATCGCTAGAAACATATGCAACCTTATAAGGACAAACATCGGAATCTCCAGAGCATTTACGTTGGGCTTCACATAAACTGTTGGTGCATAAGATCTTTTTGCTTGTTAATGATGTATTAGGGCTGTAAATATTTAGCTCGAAATTCTGCAACTGTACAAGTAGTTAAACAAACAATAAGCACATACAGGAGAATAAATGTTCATTCGAAAGATGCTTGAAATCGCTATTAAGTCTGAAATGCTAATTAGAAACAATAAAATCAAGAAAGAAAAGAAAAGGAAAAGGAAAAAAAAGGTGATTCCACTGCAAGTGATCAAGAAAATAAGGCAACATAAATTAGAGCATGGAACAAATCCTAAACATTTGATTATAATTTACTTCAGTAACGCAGCTTGTCTTTTCTTCCTCTCTTTTTTTTCACTTCCCATGGTAATGGAACAAATAAAGAACCTCAAGAGGCAGATATTATCCATAACTAGTTTTGTCTGAAGTAATTTCTGTTTCATGTGAAAATCAGTGTACTTTTTTTGTGTGATTTTTACCATTTAGGCAAATTTAGGAGATGCCTTTCAGTGGGTCATGTCAATAATTATGGTGGTGTTCTTAAGGGTGTGAGACACATCTTGGAAATATTTACATGAATCTGCTAAGTGGACACCGATCCAAAAGATTCAAAAAGGGCTTTGAGCGGACATGCATTGCACAAAACATTCATATCAGCAAATCTGCATTCAGATTAGATTGGAAAATTTGCATGCACAAGCTAAGAGCCCATGCATGTTTTGTAAGACAGCTTAGTTACCTTTTTATTTTTGATTGGTAAATGGCAGGAGTTTTGTTGATGAAAAGAGAAAGGAAAATGTGATATAGCAGAGGTCGCTAGTGGTAGACAAAGGGACCCACTACAAAGAGGGCAAAGAATACATAAACCTCCTAAGGCCAAGGAAACAAAAGATAATATGAGAACCTTTCTCTAGGCATCAGCGGCCTCATTGCACTTCTCAGAGTATGTTAGAAGGAGACATGGATGTGCCGTGAGAGATAATGAGAGCTCCTTAAAGACATTCTCTAACTGCCACAAAACCGCACAAGAACTTGTGGCCCATTTGATTACATAAGAAGAGTCGCCTTCTGGTATAAGAAGGGCAAGGTGGAGTCTGTCTGCCTCTCAAAGTCCGATCAACGTCGTCGTCACCTTGTATTGACCCACTTGAGACTAAGAAGACTCGCGAAGATGAACTTGAATTGCGAATAGCCCTTCTACCCCTGCCAATCTACGATTCCCCAACACACTAGCATCAAAATTTAGCTTATAGGAGCCTGTAGGAGGCAGACACCATTTTGGCATAGGATACAAATGAAAATCAGAAATTACTTACTAGCCAAGATTTCAACATGTTAGCTGAAAATGCATGAAATGAGGCCAAAGCCCAAGATAGTGCTTGCTTACTGATGATAGTTATATAACAGATGGGGTAGAGCCGTGGAGGCCATTTCAATTCAGAAGACTTGTTGTTCGTTTTCACTCCAAATACACACACCATAATGTAGCCAAAAATGATACCATCCAGAGAATATTGCCTCTAGCAGGCCTAGTGCCAATTCTCCAGATAATGAGGCAGTCTCTGAGGTCTTCAGGGCTCCCAGGAGACCCCAAACCATAAGAAAATAGAGGTCCGCATAGAGCTGGTAACCTTGCATGGAAGAGATGGTTCACAAACTTAGTCTCCGCAAGATATAAGGGAGGCAGCCATTTACAATGATAAGCTATCAGCTCCTGAAGTTTTTTGTTTGTTTGTTCTTCCCCTTTTTCCTTTTTGTTTGCTTATCAACATTTGTGACAACTCTAAGGTGCTTGATGGTAAGGAAACTGTCTTGGATGCCTTGGAGGCCTAGCCAGCTGAAAGCGAATGACTTCGGAGGAGCCTCAGTGTACCATAAATGTTGGCTAAGGGAGTGGTGGGAGACCTCCTCCCAATAGGTCTAGAGAGGAAGTGCACAGAGAACTGTTCAAATGGATCACTTGCTTAGATACGTTTGTCTTCCCCTAAGCTAGAAATATAAACAGAACCATTGAGTATTAGGAGCAACACAAGCTGGTCAAATTCCATACCATTAAGATGAACCTAAAAGTCAAACCCCAGACCATGTATCCACAGACAGCTTCCATATGGTCATTAACAAAAGGACTATAGTGGGCAGCTAGGTGAAGCGTACCGGGAATTGGTTATAAAGGAAAGCATCCCTCACCTGGTTGTCGTTTTCATTTGTTTTGGTCTGTGGGTGTGTGACTACGTGAGTCGAGGCGGATTAGGATTTAGCCCAACCAATACCAAACCCAACCAGTTGGCATCTCCTACCAAAATCAAAGATTATGGCTGCACAGGCTGAGATTCAAATTTTAGCCAAAATTGCCAAAAACGAGGAGCTCGTTTGTTTTTTTTTTTTTTTAATTTGAGTGAGTGTTTTACTAATATGCCCTCCATTAGGACTCAGCATGCATTGTTTTTTGGTGAAAGAGACTTATGTAGGAAGTTGTTCCCTTCGTTGTTTTGCTTCTTCATTTGAGTCATGTCACCATTCAAAAGTTCTGCTTATTCTTCTTGTGCAACTCAGAGGGCACCTTTTCCTTTCTTTCTTCTCTTCACTCACCATAATAAAGATGGTGATTCACTTATTTGGCATGTAGATATAACATATTGCACTGTTAATTAAGTAGAATGAATTATATATTTATAGTTTATATGATTAAGAGGGCGAGCCTTGGCGCAACGGTAGAGTTGCTCCTTTGGTGACCTCGAGGTCACGGGTTCGAGGCGTGGAAACAGCCTCTTTGCAAAAATGCAAGGGTAAGGCTGCGTACACATGCGCCCACCCTCCCCCTACCCCCGCTTAGCCGGGGAGCACTTTGTGCACCGGGTGAGCCCTTTATAGTTTATATGATTAAACTTTTTTTTTACATTTTTCTAAATTTACATAAATTTGAAGGGATACCACCTCGAGGGGTGTCCTTGTCATTACATTTAAGAGTTAGACCTTCCAGCTTCCCCATTTATTGTGCTCTCATAGGTTGCAATAGATCCATCTGTTTTCATTAGCATGGTCAACCTTGCCACAGATGGATAAAATAGCAGCATTCAGACAACAAAGAATCAAATGATGATCTCGTAAAAGCTGCAGTCATCAAGAAAAAAAATCCAATCCATATGGAGTTTTTTAAGTAAAAAAAAAAAAATCTTTCTATAATTCACATAGAAAATCCAATTAATTCAATATTCTCAAACATGGTCAGTTGGTCACAAACATACATAAAAAATCACCAAACAGAACCACACATTCACGAGATGGTTAGGTATAACTTAAAATACTTTAAGGACGACCGTTTAAGTTCCAGCCCATCTCTTCACATTACACTTTAATTTTCTCATTTAGTTTCAACACACATGTTTTAATTTTCTGTAAACGCGGTACGGTTCACCGCCTAAAAGGGGAGGATAAGGGAACAGAAAACAAATAAGTGAAATAGACATCCAATAAACAATTGAATAAAAATAATTTCACGCATATACTAAATTAATAAGATTATCCAAATTCAAAGGAAGACCAAATAGATGGGATAACGTCACAATGATGATCATGATCACGATGTCCAAATTTAATGATGCCCAGACAACTCAATCCCAAAAGAAAAACCCATTTAATGATTTAAATACTACTTCACTAAAAGTCACCAACACAATATTGTAGGAATAAGGGACATCAATACTAATTATAATAAAAATAACAAGCCATCCTACTATTAAAAACATCACGAAAATAACAAGGAATAAAACAAAAGACATAGAATTGAAAACAGACATCCAGAAAAGGTTACTGCTAACAAAATTTCAGACACGCTGAATTACAAAACTGGTTCAAGATTATCCAAATCCAAAAAAGGCTGACAGGCCAGAAAGGATAAGGCCATGATGATGATGATGATGATGTCCCAAGCATGGATAAAAATATCGGCCGCTACGCTACATATCGGCTGTGGCAGCCGGTACCGCCACGCTATTTTGTAAATAGCGGGTATCGCACTGCTGTGTAGCGGTCGCTACGACCGCCACAAAACGTGGCGACCGATACGTATCGTCGTTTTTTTTTTTTTTTTCGGGGGCGCTGCCCCCTGGGCCCCCGCGAGCTGACCGGTCAGCTCGACCCCCGCAGGGGGATACCCCCGGACCCCCTCCGCGAAGCGCATGTTTTAGAAAAGTGTCAATCAAGAAGACGAAAGAATCCTACTTGACCATGATAGTTAGGACTCTTTTGCTGGTTGTCTTTTTGTTTTTGTGCTTGGATATCTATTATTATCATAACTTACTAGATAAGATATTAAACCTGTTTAATTATGTTTGAAATTGTATAATAGTAAAGATATAGTTACCTATTACTACTAGATTTCAAGCTGGTCTTAATTAAATTATTTTATAAAGAACCCTCATTGTGCTGGTGACTAAGGTATTCATATTTCCTTCACTAACTCTCTACTCTGTCATTTCTAAATTGGTGTTGAATGTTGATTGTTGATCGCTTTAAATTGGTGTTGAATGTTGATTGTTGATCACTTCATAACTTCATAGTTCATTCACTTAATTGAATTTAAACCTTGAATGTTGAAGTATTGATATTTAATTGTTCAATGTTCATTAATGAGTAATGACCTAACTCTTAAGTCTTATGCCTTTACTTCATGTTCTACTTCTTTTTTTTTTATGAGCTTTCCATTACTTCCTAAGTTAGTATGATTAAGAAATATGAATACATGTGAAAAATCTAATCATTACTATTATTTTTTATTTATACAGCGATACAAGACTTCATATATTGAGGGCACCGCTACGCCCCATTTTCTTACTTACTTTTGCAAAAGAACCACATATTCTTTCATTTTACAATTTTATGGATTTTCTGGAATTTTTTCAGATTTTTTGGGTAATTTTTTCAAATCGCACCGCTATGCCGCTACGTATCCCCGCTACGCTATGTATCGCTCCCTTCGTAGCGGTTTTCATCCTTGGTCCCAAGTCCCAATTCAAAAGGAGAAGAAGAAAAAAATTATTGTGCATGTATCCAACTTATGTGAGGCCAATCAGAAAAGCAACATCAACACTATATGCATTTCTGTGTACAAGATGAAACAATAGCCCATCCCTGATCAGGTCAATCACAGGGAAGCACTATGAAAATCACACAAACTGAATGATCCATAACTTCCACAAAATGAAGAATTCTGCAAATAGAATGCAGACCCTGTCTTAAATCATGATTGCCCACTAAACAAACAATCATGATTGTTCAATTGGTGCAACCTTTGGACCATGGCCTACCCCACAAAACAAACTCTTAACACTAAAAGGCAAAGACTCATTTCACTCCCAATCTAAAAGGTCACCATCATAACAGTGTAGGGAGTAGGGACATACATATGATTTCTACAAAAAAAACAAAGTTTAGACATACTAATCATATTACAAATAACAAGACAACAACAAAAAAAATTAACAATCAAACAAGGAAACAAGAAAAACTTACAAATCCATAACTGGCAGATGAAGTAGGCGCGCATCTGATGCAATCACAAGGCACCCAAAACAGATCGCTCCCCGTGTCGAGTGCCACCATATACGTCTGGCTCGGCATCCCCAGCGCAACAGTTGTGTAATGCAAGCTGAATTCCCCCAAACAAACCAATAAAGAACTTCAATTCCAATCCCAAATCCTCCGCAACCCACTAAAAACACTAATCCAATAAGAATAAAACCAAAACCACAGAGACAGAGAAACCAACAAAACCATACAATCCCAAAGTGCTGATCTGAAACGTCGAATTCCCTTCGGAGAAGCTCATCATCCGGTGGCCGAGGACTGCGCGGTCCTGAGCAGCCAAGGATACGTAGTAATCGACGGAGCCCCTTTCGGGCCAGTCCTCGGGGCGGAATCCGTCGTCAAGGGACCTCTCCGCTGCCCACCGCTTGACGGGGTCGGAGAAGCGGTGGTGGAGATCGAGGCGGAAGGTTGTGGCGCCATGGAAGCAGCTCTGCAGGAGCGAGAGGGCGAGGAAGAAGAAGAGGAGAAGGAATTCATAGGAAGGAGGAGGAGAAGACATGGCTAGGAAAACCCTAGAATCCTCATAAACCCTAGAAGGGAACGCATTTAGTAGAGAGCAATCCCCAAATTGCAGATCTTTTCAATGGTGATTAGGGTTTCTGGGGATTAGGGTTTTAAGAGGAGGAAGATGGGAAAGTGCAGAAGGGGAATTTATTATTTAGTCCCTAAGTTTTGTGGTAATTTCTATTTAGATACTGTTTTCGGGAATTTTTCAAAAGGTTTAAAACTTTTCTCTAATTCTCAAGAAAGAATATGAAGGTTTGAATATTTAAAAAAAATATATATATATAAGTATAAGTTTTTCACGTTTCTTTCAATCGAGTCCTATTCCTTATTTTTAAGAAATGATAACATCGTCATTCTTTCATAAGAGGTTTTTATTTTTTCTTAACCTCTTTCCTCCCAAAAAATAGTTATTTTGATTTTGATGATTATAATAATTTAACGAAGTTAGATTTTTAATCATTTGAAATAGTCCATGCATAAAGTCAATTGAAGTAGCCCCATAAGGTCATTTGGGTTGTACTTGTACTTGATCATTTCTCTTTATTGATTTGTTAGAGGAAGATTTTGAAAAATGGCATGGGTTATTTTTGTTAGCTCTCAATTTTTTATGAAGAGAATTTGATTGAAAGAATTGTGAGAAAATTTTATACCTTTTGGAAATATTCAATCATTCATGTACTTTTTTCTCAAAATGAGCCAAATATTTTATACTTTTTAACATTTTCCCTACTTTTAAGTTTAAAAAAAAAATATTTGCGACTTTTACGTGCAACAAGTTAGGGTGACCCAAGTGAGACCTACCTTACTTGATTCAAAATGCCAACCTTTGAAATATACACATTTCATTTTATTTTTAAGTGACGCATACTTATATATTGGTTTGCATATCAACAAAATAGCAAGAACAAGGAATAAGACAGCTCTCATATGTAAACATCAACAATACCAAATAAATTTAATGGAAATTAGAAAGTAGAGGTGGCTGGGAAAATGTTCTCCTACAATCCACTACGAGTGCATTCCAACAACATGAGCTCCATTTGGGCCCCACCTTTCATCAATGTAGCCACTTTGATAGTATTTTCATCCCATAATCTAGCATTAGGCACAAATTTACACTCGCTAAAACTTCACTCGCCGTTGGATTGAATTCCAATAAAAACCATGCTTACGATTCCATTAACTTGAGGTTGTGATAATCTGATTGGGTTGATTTTTTAGACATCCCTTACTTATTAGGAGACCTTTCAATATACTCTCATCTCATTCATAAACGTGCATCTAAGTAAGCCCCATAGGCCAAACTGTATATATCCTTATGAAAACATTACTCACGGCGACATATATGAAAAAAAAAATATATATATATATATAGGTGGTTGTTCTAAATACTAAAAATATACCTGGCCATATGCATATTTAGAACTTTAGCAGCACACATGAATTTATTTATCATTTGTGGGGAGGCTGACCATGTGGAGAAAAGTGAAATGCTCATTTTAGAAGCTTATTATGATAACTACTTTGGCTTAGTAATGGGACCACATATAAAGAGAGATCCATTCATCCTCGACCATGGCTCTTCTTATAAATCAATATATAAGGTTATTATCCATTGCTTCAAATAATAAAAATTCCAATAAATTTTGTGCTAATTAGTTCTAATTATATTATATATTTCAAGAGCCTCAAACAGTGACATTTATATGGGTAAAAAAATTGGTTGGGTACACAGTGCCTTTCAAATATTTGCGTAAGAGGTGTGTTTTTCAACTGTCGAGTAAGACACCATGGTGATTATTATTCAAATTAGTGCCAGGTTTGGGTGAACGTTAATTCACTAGGAGGTCAGTGAAGATCACGAGGTTGGATTTATCATTGGATCTAGGGGTGTTCATGGGCTGGGCTGAGCAATATTTAGGCCCGACCTTGATTTTAAACAATAGGCCCAAGCTTGGGGTAAGCCCGACTCAGGCCATAAGTACCTGCCCGATCCCAGCCCACCTATAATATATTTAGCCTAAGCCCGAATATATTATATTTTACAATATAAAAGAAAACACATTTTCTAACCCAACTTATAGCTCACCTAGTTAGGAGTGGCTTGAGTTTGGGTCTGAACTTGAGTGCTACTTTGGGTCTAATGTGCACCTAAGAACCAATGTTCAAACCTTCACCTGTGTAATAAGAAGAGTGGTGCTATTGGCACCACGAATTTTTCTCTCCTTACCGCACTAGAAGACAATTTTTTTTCCTAAACTACCCTTCCTCCCTCTCTTCCCTTCCTCCTCCCCCTCCCCCTCCCAGTCGCCGGCAGGGAGGGAGATCGGGATGTAGCAGGCGCTTGGCTGCCCCCCCCCCCCCCCCCCCCCAGTCGCCGGCGGCAGAAGCCCCAACCAAGCGCCTGCTGCAACCCGATCTCCCTCCCTGCCGGCAACTGGGAGGGGGAGGGGGGCCGGGGCTCCCTCCCCGCCGGCGACTTGGGGGGGGGGGGGGGGGGGGGGGGGGTGGGGGGAAGGGGGATGAGGGAGGGTGGAGGCTGGGAGAGGAAGTGAAGATGAGGGAGGAGGAGGAGGGAGAAAGGGGGAGGGGTAGTTTAGGAAATGTTTTTTTTTTTTTCGCGGTGGAAGAGCAAAAATTGTGGTTCCAATAGAGCTCCCCGTAAAAATATAAAAGGCCTTAGTTATGATTATGGTCTTTGTGGAATTAAGACCCTAGTCCATTAAAGGTCCTTTTTTAAGTAAAGAAAAACTATTTTTTTATATAAAAAATGTAAAATCAGTATTATTATGGGTATGTTTGTCTTATATGAAATAAAGATTATAGAAATCCAAAAAAAATCTATTCTTATTAAAATAGCTAAAATTAAAGGAAAAAAAAAAGAGATGAATATCCCACAAATGACCTTGTCTCTCCTTTTACTACTTTGACTTTTATATCCTTCACACTATCTCTTTTATCATCCCTTTATTTGAAGTTATTTTATCACGTGAACTCATGAGAATTCAATTTCATGCAAACAAAAAATATAGTCCGAGACCTTAAATTGGTGACTGTAACCAATTCACATCAAAATTAGATCCATTTCCAACCTTACTTACCATATACGCATTGCATGTGTAAATGATTGCAGACAAATATGACTTGCGTACAATCATTATCTTATTCACTAATTACATATGTAAATAGCTGCAAACATAAACGGCTCAAAATGCGGACCCTTATGCTTTGTTCCCTGGGCCCACCAAAAGGCCTCTTTAACTAGGCCCTTTCTCCCTCGGCCCAACTTGGTCGTGTATATGTCCCAAAGATTCGAACCTACAAAGAAGAAAGCCCACACACACTCTTCCATTTCCCTCTTCCACCCGCACCAAAACCCTAACACCTCCATCTCTCTCTGCAACTAAAACCCTAATCCTAACTCTCTCTATCCTCTCCAATGACGACAATGCTGGTAAAATCTCTATATATATATATCTAATTCTCTCATTTGATGCGATCTTCTTCTGTCTGATCTCATCATCTTCTTTGTTTGTGATTTGATCCTTTTGTTGCTTGTGATGAGAGCAGCAACCGCAGATCATACTTCTCAAGGAAGGGACCGACACATCCCAAGGTAAGGCCCAGCTGGTGAGCAACATCAACGCCTGCACAGTCGTCGCCGACGCCGTCCGCACCACCCTCGGCCCCCGGGGCATGGACAAGCTCATCCACGACGACAAGGGCAACACCACCATCTCCAACGACGGCGCCACCATCATGAAGCTCCTCGACATCGTCCACCCCGCCGCTAAGGTCCTCGTCGATATCGCCAAGTCCCAAGACTCCGAGGTATCGCCACTGCTATTGTATTTGATTTGATTACGGTATTGGGTTTCGCGGTTTTGCCGTAGATAGTTAGATAGTTACGGGTTTGGGTGCATTTCTAGAGAGATGAAGTGGGAGGATGTTTTTTGTTGTGAGGAAAGCTACAAAATTTAGTACCCCAGTTGGAACTACATGAATTGGTTTACGTGAAAGAGCGAGGGTACTTGCAATTGGATAGCTTGAGTTACCTGGAAGTGACGGTTGGTTTACTTTTTGCCATAACCAATTATGGGCAAATAGAATAGTGGGTAATTAGATTTACAGGTACTGAGTGGAAGACAAACCGTTTTGACCTTCAGGATCTTTGTAAACTAAGTTTAGGTAACTCTGTTCATGTAGAATGAGGGTTTGTGTGTTTCCAAGGATAATCTTAGACCTGTAACTTATTGTTATTTTGTTCCTTGTTATGATCAGTTACAGTTTGACTGAGAACTCATATGGGTTGCTAATTCCTATAGCTTTTTCACCACAATTTAATGCACATTGATGGGGAATTTGCTTTGTTCTTCTGTAACTGTGTTGCCCAAACATGATTCTTTGGAGTTGTTATTTAAGATCAATAAGCCTTTGGTGGAGTATATGTAAGTAGCAAGAGATCTGAGGAAAGGGCGGTGATTTTTCTGTGAAGAGTCTAAATCTCAGTTTTTGTAATAGGAATTATTTTATGGCACTATGATGGAAAGGTCTGCAATCTACATCATATATCAACACACCGGAGATATCTGTGTCACACAAGCTCAATGAATGGGAAGTTAACCAATATGTGTTGTAGTTAAATGCGAGAAAATACCCATTAATGGTCGAACCAGTGTGTAATGCAAATGGTGAGGCACACTTCCATTAAAGGAGAGGTCAATAATTGAAGAACATAAGTGCCAGTTTAGTGTTACTGTTACTTCCCAATGAGTGAAAAAAAATCAATGCACGAAAACTGAGTTCCCAATGAGAGTGTCCTTTATACTGCCTACAGAGGTGGGTATCACATTACATACTTCTGTCACATCCATGGGAGGAATGTACTATTCTGCCTGACTTCTCTTTACACAATGAAAATAATATACTATATATCAGTTGCCAAACGTGATAAATCTAGAGATATTCTTCACGAGACATGCTCAGAGTTATGGTCCATGTGAATTTTAATGGAGTGGAATAAAAATGTATTGGAAGTGAAGGATAGATATCCTTAAGGGCCTGTTTCTTTGTAAGAATTCTTGGAATTCATGTCTGTTGGAATTCGTAGAATTTGAGAAGCTGGAATTTTGAAATGCTACAAATTCTAGTATTCCTAAATTCTCCGTTTCTTTTATACCTAGAATTCTTGCCTGAGAATTTCATGCAACTTGAATTCCACAAATTTCCAATTTCATAAGTACTCGAATCTCTGCACATTGCAATGATCTTCATCTCATTCCCATCTTCCTTATCCAACATCTCCATCGTCATCATAGCTCGGAGCCGCTTGCCTCAAAGGAAATCGAGATCACAATGATGCCCCTACAAATCCTCTTGAATTGAATGCTGTATCACAGTTTTGTCCAAAGAGGTTGGATGCATGAATTCTGGGGTTTATTCGGTCTCGATGTAAGAGGAGATGAATTTCTTATACAAGCATTGAGGAGGATGGTAGGGTTTTGAAAGATGTCAGATGAAAATGAAATTGAGATTAGATCAAAAGAAAGGTGTGGATTTGGGGGTTTTGGGTTTCATGGAACCAGATATATGAAAGGAGTGGAAAGAAAGAAGATAACCAGATCTGATTTTTTTTTAGAGGTGCAGCGAAGAAGATGACCTTCCACCGTCAGAGAGAGCCGGAGTTCTAAAGAAGCCTCCCGGAATGCCAGTATTTGTAAATGCTGGAGCAAGGGCTAGCATTTGGGAATTCCACTTTTTTGGAATTCCAAAATGCTGCTTGCCTCAAATGCTGCGAATTCTAGTAAATGAACATAGAATTTCTGACTGGAATTCAGGAATTCACAGACAGCCTGAATTCCTGTCAGAAATGCTTGGAAAGAAACAGGCCCTAAAGGCGTATTCTACATTTCTCTAGTTCAAACTCAAATCTGCTGGGTTCTAGTGTGTTTTCACCTCTATATTATATGCTTTACCAGTTATAAATATATAATAGAATATTGGAAAATGGAAATCACTAGAGGGGGGCTAATATTAGACTAGCACAATAACCCGTGCTAAGCACGAGTATGTCCATATAATACAAATATTCATACAATTGGAAAATAAGCATTGACTTGAATAGTAGCCCAAATACAATGCACAATAGTAACTTTTTAGAAATCAAATAAAAGAAGAAAATGTACGATCGTACCTATTTTCACAATTGAGAGTAGGTAGAGTAGAAAGAGAATATGAGAAGTGAGGTAAAAAAAGAGAGAGAGAGAGAGAGAATATGGAGAAATGGAATAGGAGATGTGGACAGAAAGGAGTTTTACCAAAATCAAAAGAGGAAAAGTGGGGAATAGACATGGGTAGTTATAAGAGATAAAATAGGTGTTGCATGGGATAAGAAGTAGGTAGTTAGAAAAGATAATGGAGGAGAGAATAATAACTTACGATCAAAATTGTCACCAACAGTCCAAATTTAATTGAGAATGCTCGACTTTAATATAATTTAATTGAATTTACCTTTTAGTCTATGGAGGTGACAACTGACAATAAGCCTTTGAATGTATAACTTGGAGACTTTTGTGAACACGAGTTTGAGAAAGTTCTCAGATCTTGTTGACGCTCATGAGTTCATTGATCTTCCTATGGTATCCTTAAAGGCGTATTCTCCATTTCTCTAGTTCAAACTCAAATCTGCTGGGTTCTAGTGTGTTTTCACCTCTATATTATATGCTCTACCAGTTATAAACATATAACAGAATATTGAAAATCACTAGAGGGGGGCTAATATTAGATGGAATTTACCTTAGTCTAAGGGGGTGACAATAAGCCTTTGTATGTATAACTTGGAGACTTCTGTGAACACGAGGTTGAGAAAGTTCTCAGATCTTGTTGACGCTCATGAGTTCATCAATCTTCCTATGATTGGAGGATGGTTCACATTGACAATTAACCAAGAAAAGGCTCTCAAATGCGAGCTTAATAGATTCTTGATTACTGAGAAATGAAAGAAACATGAGCATGAGCAGGAGTAAGCGAGCTGGTTCTTTGGTTAAAGGGGGAGTATATAGATCTGATTTGAATGTAGTAATGAGTTGACGAGGGTATGATTTTTGCTGTTATCGGTGGGGATGCTTGTAACAGTACATTACTCATTCTGTTGCAGGGTTGTTTCTTCCTGTTTGTAGTTTTATTTATTTCAGTGAAAGTCCTTTTGTTATCAATAAAACAAGACAGAATGGAAGAAGTGTTTAGAAAAGCATATTGATCAACATGCACCAAGCAGACTTCACACCACAATCTTGCTTCTGGAGTTTGGAAGGATTAGATGCGGTTTGACAAGATCCTGTAACACAGTCGGAAGGTGCTCATTGTCATGATCACAAAGTTGTGGTTTAGTCATATTTCCTATCTAAAAACGAAAGATTCAATGTTAGCAAAATCAGCGATACACTAGGAGTATTAGCTCCTGCTTCGGCGACAGTGTTGGATGTTTTTCCCAGTAACTGCCACATGATTGTTAATGTGTGTATTCTTTGCTTGAGGAGTGTTGATGGTGCTTATTAACTTTTGTAGACGAATATAAACAAGTGATCACATGTTCATTGAATAAAAAAATGATATTAGCTGTGGGGTGGGCCGTGTGGCGATCTCTGCATTCCATTCTCTTTCGATGTGGGTGTGGCCAAACAATTTTTTTATATTGGATAGCAGACATATAGCCTCATTCACACTCGGAAAAGGCAGTTGAAAGTTTACATCACTTGTTCTGTTTTTATTCAGGTTGGTGATGGAACCACAACTGTTGTGCTTCTTGCTGGAGAGTTTTTGAAGGAGGCAAAACCATTCATAGAGGATGGTGTCCATCCTCAGAATCTTATACGCAGTTACCGGACTGCAAGCTATTTGGTACATATCTCAAATTTATCTTCTGTTTATCAGTACTGATGCGATTGATAGTTCATTGATCATGAGCTAAGTTACTGCCACAGGCTATTAATAGAATTAAGGAGCTTGCTGTTAGCATAGAGGGGAAAAGTCTTGAAGAGAAGAAAGGTTTGTTGGCCAAGTGTGCTGCTACAACACTCTCCTCGAAGCTTATTGGTGGTGAAAAGGAGTTTTTTGCATCTATGGTTGTGGATGCTGTGATTGCAATTGGAAATGATGATAGATTGAATTTAATTGGCATAAAAAAGGTTCGTCTTCCTTTAACAGATGTTGATTGCTAGCTATCATTCTGTTTTAATTTTAAGCTGTGGTTGCAATGTGATGTACTGTTATTGTGATTAGTTAACTGAATGAGCCATGCCTTCCTAACTTTTGGACTCACAATGGGCTCAGGCTTGCATGTTTCTTGTTTCATGGGATTAGTGGGATAGATTGAAAATTTGGTTCTTAAGAATCCATTGCCTTGACTTTTGGATTCATCCACTTGGGACCAATAATCATGTACATAGTTTAATCATGTTGTCTGAATTCATGTTTGCATCAATATGTTAGAAAGGTTACTAGCTTGCATCGAAGCTTTTAATGAATCTGCGTATCAATGTAATAATGGCGCAACCGGGGATTGATCCCTGGTTGTTTCTGTGGAGAGCGAGATGCCCACCACTGAGCTATCAGAGGATTGGAAAAGTACAAACATAACATAATGTGAAGAGGAAATGAACTCTAATACCAACTACTATCATATTGATAATACATACATTAAAACAAAGTTTTAACTAAACCAACAAAAGTAAAATATAATTGATAAAAGTTCCAATATCCAATATAAACCAACAAAAATTAAAATTCAAAGAGTTTTGATGAAAAACGTTGGTTGGGTCCCTAATGAGAAAAAATGGATATATTTAGCCTTAAGAAAAAAACATAGAATGATAACTTCAAAGTGGAATCAATAGAGAAGAAGATAAATAAGACTAAGTGAGGTTTCATACACTTACAATTGACTCTAAGTGGACTGTTACCGTTGGCTGTAGCAGTGAAGAAGAAGTGACCAAGAGAAAAGAAAATCAGATTGGACTGTTATAGTTGGCTGTTACAGTCCATACTTGGCTGTGGCAATGCAGACGCAATAGCAGCAGAGGAGAGGAGAGCAAGAAGAAGATGGAAAACTCATTAAGGGGAAAAAAATTTGGAGAACTGATTAGGAGAGGGAAAAAAAACCCAAACGGCTGTTATAGCTGACTGTAACAGTTTATTGGATGTAAAAAAGTCAGAAGAAGGTGAAGGAGTAGGAGAAGGGGAAGAAGAAGAGGAGAGGTGGAGATTAGAGGATAAAGAAGATTAGGGGCACGTTTGGTAACAAGTGAGGAAGCGGATTTGAGGATTCCTTAGGATTTTACATTGATATCGGTGTGTATCATAGCTGAGAAAAATGGTATTGGTATGTTAATCCACAAAACTGAGGATTTCCAAATCCCATGGGTGGAGGTCGGACCTGAAAATGCTCAAAAACGAGGATTTCCACTGGTGCAAATCCTCAAGGATTTACAATTTCCAAATCCTTGGGAAACATCGGTGAGGAATCCCCGAGTATTTGGTTGGCCAAACATGACCCAGAGGAACTCAGCTTTCTTAGATTTTTCTGTTGGGTCTTTTCCAGTTCTTTTTCAAATACTTTTCTTTAAGAGACTCTAAGACCTTACCGACAAAAGAGATTGTCTATACTTGTGTGCATGTGGCATTCAATTATATGAAAAAACTGATTAAAAACTCTTAAGGCAACTGTGCGTGTTTAGGAGCACGTGCACCTAAGTGAGCTAGGTGCAAGCCTAAGAATGGGGCTTCACTTGGGACCCTGGCTAGGCACATGACCCCTTTGGTGAGCTTTGGTGCATATGATTTTCTCTGTATTTTCCTAGGCCCAGACTTCTTTTTCACACTCGGCGCAATGTCAATAGAACTTACTTTCTAAATGGAGATGCTCTGATAAATTGAGTCGAAGTGCTTACTTATCTTTCATCCTGGAAGGTATGTGGTTGCATGTTCTATCTTAATAAATTATTATTATTTTTCTTGTAGAATTTACTCTTATCCTTTAGTGGATGCCTTGGATCTAGGCTCACATTTTTATCAGCTGATGCCCTTCTCAGCTCTGCCTTGGAAAGTTTAATTTTCAATTCATGAAATGACACCTTTTTTTTTTTTGGGGTGCTGGGACCCAAGGGAGCCCACACAAGTGGGATAGGGAGCCCATGCACGTAGGAAGGAAGCCCACTCATGTGGGAAGAGTAGCATACCCAAGGATCGATCAGTGGGCAGCCACCGGTTGACAAGCGGGGTTGCCAGCCAAGCAAACAATCCTTGGTTGTCGAAAAGACACCTTTTGTTAGTTATATCAATATAGCCATGTCAAAATGAGTTTTTCCTTATGTATTTTTCTTCTTGCTTCTGAGTGGTTGTAACTCTGATTATGCAGTACACTTGTCACCTAGTCACTTATTATCATGTGCTATAAAATTTAAGCTGTGACTCCTATACACAGTTTCTAAGGTTGTATTGAAATTGGTAATCAGTTTGATTTCCTTAAATGAAAGTGGCTAAATTTTTTCCTTCATAGCTTTTGCCTTTTCACTATACCTTCCTATCCGCAATGGGGAGTTCTTATTAAACTTTATATTGACAACTGAGATTTATTTTTGCTTTCTTTCTGTAGGTTCCTGGGGGTAACATGCGAGATTCTTTTCTAGTAAATGGTGTTGCTTTTAAGAAGACATTCTCTTATGCTGGTTTCGAGCAGCAGCCAAAGAAATTTCTAAGCCCAAAGATTCTTTTGTTGAACATTGAATTAGAGCTGAAGTCAGAGAAAGAAAATGCTGAAATCAGGTGGCTCCAAGTCAATCCTTATATTTAATTATCATTTCTGAATGGGCTGATTACCATCTTCAAGTTCACTTCTTCCTAACAATATGGTGCCTTTTCTTGTCTATTTGCAGACTATCAGATCCATTGCAGTATCAGTCGATTGTTGATGCTGAGTGGAATATCATCTATGACAAGTTGGATAAATGTGTGCAGAGTGGAGCCAAAATAGTCCTTTCACGACTGGCAATTGGTGATCTAGCAACACAGGTTACTTCGCTGAACTGATGTTCTGTATGAAGTTATCATTTTTTTCTTTATAACATCATAACAGTAAAAAATTTACTTCACTAAAAAGAACAAACATCCAAAAACAGGGAAAAAAGAAAAACTAATAAATATTATACGCCAGAAGGGGATAAAGAAAAACTAATAAGCATTAGTGAGGCATCATGTACTCACTTGATGGTTGTTGTACAGTACTTTGCAGATAGGGATATTTTCTGTGCCGGTCGTGTAACAGAAGAGGATTTGCAACGTGTTGCTGCAGCGACGGGTGGAACTGTGCAGACTACTGTTAACAACATTGTTGATGAGGTTCCTTTTATGCCCAACTTTTTGCTAGAAATATACATTCTTTTACCAACATTTTTTTTGTTCTGTTTTGTTGAATGGAGTTTCACAGGTGGCATTCAGATTTCGTTTCTATTTGAATATGACAATTATGGAAGTTTTCAGTAATATTATTGATAACCTTTCCTGACTTTGAAAGCTTTCCCCCTGACTAATGGTGTCTGTGGAAAAGGTCCTGGGATCCTGTGAAGTTTTTGAGGAGAAGCAAGTGGGAAATGAACGGTTCAATATATTTAGTGGCTGCCCTTCTGCTCTAACGGCAACCATTGTTCTTCGGGGTGGAGCAGATCAGGTGCAACTTGAGTACATAGGTTGCTGTCTTGATGTGTGTTATATCTATGATTTAATAAAGTTCGTTAATGAAGTTCATTTTCTATCATTTGCCTTCATTCCTGTTGCTTCAGTTTATTGAGGAAGCTGAACGAAGCCTGCATGACGCCATAATGATAGTAAGAAGAGCTCTCAAGAACTCCACTGTTGTTGCTGGGGGTGGTGCCATAGATGTATGTAACAGATAAATCCTATTGAGAGCCCTATTTGTTGACTTCTGTGTAAGATGATGTTATTTCTGAATTCTGACTCTAAATGCTGTTTTGGTAGATGGAGATTAGTCGGTACTTGAGGCAACATGCACGGACAATAGCTGGGAAGTCGCAGCTATTTATAAATTCATATGCCAAAGCACTTGAGGTGAGCACTACAGTAATCTTTAATCTAGTTTTACTCTCTACATTTTCAAAAAAAAATTTCTACACACACAAGCACATATGGGGGATTTTTTTTAATCTGAAGGATTTGGACTGTCTATTTGGTAGACCGCATGCAGGGCTCCTTATTTCTCAACTAAGCTATCTGTTTGTGCCTCTATATAAATTCTGCCTACACAGACAAACAAATGAAAATTTTTCCTCATGTTAGGAGGTATGGCAATGGTATCCCAAAGATTGGGAAAAGAGAGGGGACGGGGGAGGGGGAGGGGTGTTGTTGGGTTGGACCGTTGGAATCCACTTGCAAGTATCTAGTTATCATAGGTGGGATCCACCTGGGCCCACCTTTGATCAATCCATCCCTTTCACACTCCCTACCCATGCCTCCTACAATTGTAACTGGCACTCACCCTAAATTTGACCCTCATCCAGACTTTTATTTCTTCAATTAAACATCCCATCTTTCAGATGATTTCGCTCTTTGTTGTAATAGACTTTTCAATATCCCACCCTTGGATTCATAAGTATGCATGCAGGTGGGGCCCAAGGTGGTATCCATGTAGATGTAGCTATAGGCAGACCAGAGTTTAATGATGACATGGCTGCTTGGCAATTTAAAAGATGGGCGGGACGTGTATGTTAGCATGTGAACAGGGAGTGAGTGGAAAATCATTCCTATCCAATTACGCTGACATTTTAATCTGGGGTTGTGAAAATACTAGTTGTTGCAAAGTTGAAAATTATCAAGGCCCTAGGTTATGGTCCTAAGGTGAATAGATGGGTAGATGGGGGCATCTTTCTCCCACCCTTCTATTGTGGTGGACCTCTGGTCTCTCACTCCTTCCACCCACTCTTGTGAATTGGCTGGGATGGATAATACTTGCCATTCCATTACCAGTAGATTACTAACCATTTACAGTTCCAAACCTTTTGCCATAGCCCTTGGATGAAGCGAAGCTGTAGGAGAGTGGATTTGGAAAATTCCAGGCAATATTGAATTGAGAAATCAATGTGCCAGGTTGTACTTAAGGCTATAGAATTGAAATTGGTTCTCAACCTTGACTCAGGCCCTGGTAGGTCCATCCAAATACAGCACGCAGACTGCCTTTGGGGATGAAACTTTGAGAACTTTGCACTTACAATAAAAATGGAAAACATTTGGGGCTGGTGCAGACATTGGGTTGGCCTAGATGCTCTCAGACTGGTACAGGAGATGTTTAAGATTTGCTGGAGTACAAAGGATCTAAAATGGTTAATTAACTCATTTCAATTGAAAGCTCTTTATATTGTATTTATCTTGGAATATCCAAGACTGCCTTAGCCACAATGGAACATGACTAGTGGCACTGGTGCTCTACTCTTCCCGGTCACACCGGCTGGGACTTGATGTGTGATAACAGGTGAATTGCTACCCTGCCTGCAGGAACTGGGGCTCATGTTTCTGTCCAGGAAAGGATTTCACAATTTTTTGTGCTTTACATTCAAATGAGACTTTTGATACTCTTATTTTGCTTGGTTTTGGATGAATGTGGCCAACATTTGTTCTATTCTTATGGAAAGAAAAAAAAAAAAAAAAACATTTTTCTATTCTTGCAGGTTATCCCTCGACAGTTGTGTGACAATGCCGGTTTTGATGCAACGGATGTACTGAATAAACTCAGGCAAAAACATGCTCTCCCATCTGGTTAGTTTCTCATCCAATTTTCAAGGTTGTCCATGCACAATGTTCTTTTATTGATATACTAAATGGTTTGTAACAGGTGAAGGTGCGCTTTATGGAGTGGATATCAACACCGGTGGGATCTCAGATTCATTTGCTAACTTTGTGTGGGAACCCTCTGTTGTAAAGGTATAATTAGTCCAA
This sequence comes from Litsea cubeba, assembly GCA_012931725.1. NCBI lineage: Eukaryota > Viridiplantae > Streptophyta > Magnoliopsida > Laurales > Lauraceae > Litsea > Litsea cubeba. Next base: position 115,169,623 of record CM022945.1, read on the forward strand.
TGCATACCTTCCCAAAAAAGGGCAAAATAAAAAAAGAAAAGAAGAGAAGAAAAGCTTAGCAGTATATAAACTTTTGTCCTTTGGCGACTTCTCTTAACTCACATGTGTTGACAGTATGATTATGAATTGCTGATTGCAGACTAATGCAATAAATGCCGCAACTGAAGCAGCTTGTCTTATTCTGAGTGTGGATGAGACTGTGAAAAACCCCAAGGTGAGTCGTTTTAATTTTTTTAATTAAATGGAAAAGATTGGGATGGTGTCGGTGAAATTTGATTATGATCAAACTGGTTGTAGTTTGTACAACCCTCCCGTTTTATAAGGCATGTTTGTGTAATGCTGAAAGTCTGCGAGCTGCAGTTTTTTGTTTCTTCAGCGCGTTGGGAATGTGGTTCTGCCCCATACAATAGGAAACAGTTTTGGTGTCTTGCCTCTACTCAAAGAAAATCAGTTCAAGTTTTTTTTTTATATTATTTTTTAGCATAAAGGTGCCACAGGAAACCGTGTAGAAGTGGCGCCCGAGGAAATCACGAGTCTTCCACGGCAGCAGTAATCCTTGGTGCTACACAAATTTATACTTAACATTCAAGGAATACTGATAAAAAAGGGGTTAGAAAGGAAAAAAACAGTGAAGGAAAAAGTCAACTGAAGGTCCACGGTTCACCCACGTTTCACCATCCTTTTTTCTCCTAAAGAATCTGATGCAGTCCTCAACATGAGAACATGGGATGAATTCGGTGGGAAAGAGCGCATTTAAATCTTGTCCAACCTAGGACATTAAACACACCCAAAGTGAACAAAAGGGCTTCACAGCCAACACATGGAGTCGTAGGCTGATTAGTAATAGAAGTATATCACCCTCATTGTAGTTAAAACTATACGTGTAAAACCTATTCCTATTCTAATGCTCCTAGAAGGACTCCAATTCTATTTAGAATTCCTAGTGCAAATGAGGACAGGATGCAACCTTCTTCCAACTAAGACTCCTGACCCCCAAGCAATAGGTATGGAGTAGTTATCCCAATATTATATCGTCATCATCAGCACTGTCTAATCCTTCTCTCTCCTCAATCTGGGTTTGTTACACTAGGACTCCAACCAAGCTGATCTGACAATACCTATATATGAAGCGCCATGTGTGTGCATGTGGGTGAATGAATGAGACAATATCATTGTCTGGTACATGAGGTGTTGCTGTCAACCCTGACTTGTCTAGGATCCTTTATCCTACTACGATGATGAGAGAACAATCTCCCAAACTGAATGAAGTTAATCTGGTGTTTGTGATTGATCCAATAGCGTGCCCACTGCGACCAGAGTGAAATCTATCCTGCCTTCAACAATGATCTCTCCGCTAGACTGCCAATTTGACCTGTAAATGAATGGATTAGATTTACATCTCCATCTTTTGTGGCCACCCCAACCTGAATGTCCCAGACTTCTGAACAAGCTTCTAAAGACTTCAAGGTCCTAAACTGAGGACTTCGATTTGTGAGTGATATGGAGCCACCAATGATTTCTCAATGCATGTTAGCGTTCTTTCTTAAAATTGCCGAAGGGAATTCCTTTGAATATTTCCAGTTGAATCCCTTAATCTGTGAGAGCAACTTAGATATTCCTTTATATTGCCCTTAACTGTCTCCAGTTATCTTTGCATTCAGGAATACCATGTTTATTAGGGTCCTTAAGGCCTTTTTCTCTGGACCTGTATCTGACCCTAAACTTGGAACCAGAGCCGGTATATTTTCAGGTTGGGTCCAGTCAGAAATTAGGCTGTCTGAAACATTTACTTACTATCCAATTTACCTCGTGACTATGACAGTCTATGGTTATATTTCTTGTACATGGACCATTGTTTTAATCAGTTGCAATGTGCTTGGCTTCTAGTTTCCAACTTTCTCCATTTTAATCAATCTCTGCTCATGTCAATGCAGTCGGAGAGTGCTCAAGGTGAGGCTGCTGCTAGTGCAATGGGCCGAGGGCGCGGTGGAGCTGCTTTTCGTGGCCGTGGAAGAGGCATGCGAAGACGGTGAACTTGACCTGGATCAGATGCCTTAAAACTGGATCTGGCCCACTGCACGCAAGGATTTAAACTGAGAACAAACGTTTTTTGTTTGTGAGGGGAAAAAAAATTGGTTGGTTTTGTTAATGCTGTTTTTACCATGTAGTTTTTGAGCGGTTCATCAGTTGAATGTCGAAAGAAGTCTCTCCCTGGTTATTATCCCTCATTTGTAAGCAATGCTTATACTTTGATCAGAGCAGACATGAAGCAAGAATGCATGAAGGATCAAGTACCAAATTTTGATTACCAGTATTTCATGAGCTTGTTGGTTTAAAATCCTAGACCGGTCGAAGGAGATTGACAGTGCAGTTTGTGTGCCGTGTCTGGAGGGGTCATAATGGTTAAGATTATGATTGGATTATGTTAACTTTTCTCAGTTTGTGCTTTTAGTCTACAGATGACTTTCTACAGGAATTGCCATATTCCAGTAAGTACAACAGTAGATCATAAAGGCTTCACTTTACAGACTTCATATTTTCACCAATGATGATTGAAACTGGGAAGAAGTATCAAAAATTAAATTTATAAACACGAAATCAATTATCATTTTCACCTTTAGAATCTTAAAATATAAATTTTTTAAACATTTAATAAAACTTTAAACATTACAAAAACCAACGGCTTAGTTGCATTACTTAATACTAGATTTATTGGAATGTATGGGAAAGTAATGAAGAAATATTAAAGAGGGAAGTGAAGGATATTGGATATTTAGATCAATAGATGGGCCCTTTCTCTTTCTTCTCATTTCTATCAAAGGAGACACAACTTGGTGGCAAATTGTATTACCTTCTCCTTTAGGAAGGCTTTTTTTTTTTTTTTTTTTCTAATTCTGGGTATCTCTCTCGCACCCCAATTCAAGAGCCTTTGGCCCTGAGGCCGATGAATACTCAATTCTAAATAGCCGATAACTAATAGCTAGGGGCACATGCAAATCTCCTGTCCATATTTACTTGAAAAAACTGTGGGTTAAAGAATAAATAGTGAGCAAGCAGACAGCTTCGAAATGTAACTTAAGTATAAAAAAATGTCTAATAATCCCTTGATAGCCGATTCAATATTCAAATATTGATTAAAAATATTTTTTATGGGTAAAATTTTATAACTATGACGAATGAGTTTAATGCCTCAAGCAAGTGATCCAAGGAAGATTTACCCCGTAATCTTTGGATGTGCCATAAGAATCATGAATGAAGCAAGCTTTGATTTATTTATTTTTTTATTTCTCTTTCATAAGCTGTAAAGTATTATACTAATAGTCATGTGGAACTCTATTTACGAAGAAGGGAAACATTCGCATGCATATTTCCCTCACCATAGGGTGAGGGACACTTCCCTTTTTAGAAATTTTCAAGTACATAGGGTGGGGTACAAAATGCACTTTTCATGTGCAAAAAGGGGAGTATCATTTACTCTATGATGAGGAAAATATGCATATGAATATTTCCCTATGAAGAAAGTACTTACTGATGATGCCAAAATAGGGTTTCGGACACCACCGATCAAGTAATAAAGTAATAAATGCAGTAAATTAATGAGAGAGAGAAGGGATTATAGTGGTTCGGTCAAAATGACCTACGTCCACTTCAGAAAGGCAGATGTTGCCTGTGGTGTTTTACTTCCTCAATGAGTTGAGATTACAAGCTAGAGGAATACAAGAGTAGTAAAATGAGAAGACCTCAATTGCCCCCAAGTGCTGGTGGGGCTCCTCGATTTATAGTCCTCCCCTAACAGATAGGGATGACTCTTCAGCAACGTTCATCCTTGGAGCCCTCGAACTGCCCTCGCGCTGGACGAGGCAGGTGAGATATTTCTCCGCAGGACCTGGTAGGAGCGAGACTGCTTCCAAAGCAACGTGGCTGCCCTGACTTGGTCTCTTCGTGGGCTTGGACCTGAGCTTCAGTGGATGGATTTGGACCTGGACTTCTCATGGGTTAGGTTATTTGGGCCTGACTCATCATTTGCCCCTCAATGCCCCGTGCCCAAATAATTTTTTGAAAGGGGGGCATTGGTAGATTTAGGTCTCTTCTCCCTCCAAAATATTTTTCCTCTTTTCCGGTTTTAATTCTGGTATGGGTGAGCTTCGGAACCCGGAGAAGCCTGGCGCCCAGGGAGAGATGGACGCCCGGGGGAGAAGGCCTGGACGCCCGGGGGAGAGTGGTTTGGGCGCCCGAGGGACTTGGGCGCCCGGGGGACTAGGTCTGGGCCCCGGGGGACTTGGGCGCCCGGGAGAGAAGGTCTTGGCGCCCGGGGGACTTGGGCGCCTGGGGGAGAAGGCCTGGGCGCCCAGGGGACTTGAGCGCCCGGGGGAGAAGGCATGGGCGCCCGGGGGAGTGATGGGCGCCCAGGAGGAGGGAGTCTCCTGGTCCAGTGGCGGCCGTTACATATTCTTTTTTTTTTTTTCGGGGGCGCTGCCCCCTGGGCCCCCGCGAGCTGACCGGTCAGCTCGACCCCCACCGGGGGACACCCCCGGACCCCCTCTGCGAAGTGCATGATATATCCCTTAGCATATGTAAATTCCAAGATTCTGCCCCTCGGTAATTTCTGATGGATCATTCCAGAAGAAGAAGATGAGCCCGCAACTTGCTAGAAAGATTGCTCCAGATCCTAGGCTGCAGCAGCGGGCGCAAGCGTAGTCGCTGCAGCGCGGAAAATGAGAGAGATCCTCAGGCTGAGGAGAGGGCTGCGCTAGTTGGAAGACTTCCGAGGCTGATCTTTTCGCGGCCCGCGAGAGGGCGACCAGGCTTGAGACCGAACTCTTAGCAGCCTAAGAGAGGGCGGCCAAGGCAGAGGCTGAGCTTGTGAAGGACCTTGAAAGGGCTTCACTCAGTGAGGTTGAGCTTCTGAAGACCCGCGAGAGAGCTTCGCTCAGTGAGGCTCGCGGGCTTCGCTCAGTGAGGTGAGCTTCTGAAGACCCGCGAGAGGGCTTCGCTCAAATGAGGCGAGCTTGTACAGACTCGTGAGAGGGTGATGCTCAGAGAGACCGTTGTGGAGATAGTGATTGGGGCGGTACATGAGAGAATTGCTTTCCCAGATATTGCCCTCTTAGGCTTCGTGCCGACTGAGGCGCTTGATGATTGTAGTGGCAGCTCTTATGATGTCGATGGTGATGTGCTCCTCGACCCTGGGCGCCATGATGATGGGCGCCCAAGTGAGGTGCTCCTCTACCCTGGGCGCCATGGGGATGGGCGCCCGGGTGAGGTGCTCCTCCACCTTGGGCGCCATGGGGATGGGCGCCCGGGTGAGGTGCTTCTCTTTGCCTTGCCAGCACGAGTTGTAAGATCTGCTGGTTTTGGGTTACCAGCTGTTGCATGGTTTCCAACATCTGCTGAGGAGTGGGAGCATTCGGGGTAGGATTGATTGGTGGAGGGTTACCCTCGCCCTCTGCTCGTCTTGTCGATCTAGTGGTGATCACCATAATTTTGAAAAAAAGGATGAGAGCTTTTGTTCGGTTCCCACAGACGGCGCCAAACTGATGATGCCAAATAGGGTTTTGGACAGCACCGGTCAAGTAATAAAGTAATAAATGCAGTAAATTAATGAGAGAGAGAAGGGATTATAGTGGTTCGGTCAAAATGATCTACGTTCACTTCAAAAAGGCAGATGTTGCATGTGGTGTTTTACTTCCTCAATTAGTTGAGATTACAAGCTAGAGGAATACAAGAGTAGTAAAATGGGAAGACCTCAATTGCCCCCAAGTGCTGGTGGGGCTCCTCGATTTATAGTCCTCCCCTAACAGATGGGGATGACTCTTCAGCAACGTTCGTCCTTGGAGCCCTCGAACTGCCCCCGCGCTGGACGAGGCAGGTGAGATATTTCTCCGCAGGACCTGGTAGGAGCGAGACTGCTTCCGAAGTAACGTGGCTGCCCTGACTTGGTCTCTTCGTGGGCTTGGACCTGAACTTCAGTGGATGAATTTGGAGCTGGACTTCTCATGGGTTGGGCCATTTGGGCCTGACTCATCACTTACTAAAGATGGACAATTATACTTGTATTGTTTAATTTCAAAACCTAAGAAGAAATTGGCATGCATTTCACGTGCTACTTGACTTCAACTCAAGAAGTAAGAGAAAGAACAATAGAAAAGAAACTCAAGAGTATATGACTATTGGAGCTTTTGAAAGACTTTATTTCCTTGATTGCTTATGTTTTCACCTTTGACATTTTATACATATTGTTATCGAGATATCATCACAAAACAATAATTTCACATCTGATTCTGTGATTAAATTATTGTGAAATTTGAAAATAGCATGAGAAAAGCAAAGAAAATAAGAAAACATGAAAAGATTAGATGGAATAAGCTAGTAAATTTATATGATAATCATTCTTATTATGATATTTTTAAATAATTTTTATCATATTCTTACTAGTTCAGAATAGATCTTTTTCTGGGACAGTTTTCCAATACCAATCCTAGAAAACACTAAACTTGAATATATATTGACATTATTATGAGAACCTATGTGGTTTTTTTTTTCCTTACCAATGTTAAAGAGTAACAATTCTCGTTGGGAGGTCCACACTTCAAACCTGGCCTCCCCTCACCTCGCATATTTGAGTTGTATCTCCTTACATGTGCGATTTACTGTCACCCCGCACGTGCGAGTCTCGCAGTGTCCTTGACCCTTAGCTTGAATACCAAGAATGCCATCATCATCATCATAGCCTTGTCCTAACTATGTTGGGATCGGCTACACAAATTCTATTTCTCCATTCTGATATATCTTGAGCCAAATCTTCAAATAAGTTACACTTCTTCGTATTTATATTTATTACCCTCATTCACGTCCTCTTTGGCCTACCCGTTTCCCTTTGAGAGCCACCAACCTTTATCGCCGAACTTTTCCTTACCGGTGTCGTTACCGGCCTTCGTTCAACATGCCCAAACCATTTCAAACGAGTTTCTTTAATTTTATCTCCTATTGTTGCTACTCCTAAATGCCCTCGAAAGCACTCATTTCTAATTTTATTCTTCCTTGTTTTACCAAACATTCACCTCAATATTCTTATCTCTGCTACATCCATTTTTGTAATATCAGAATTCATGTTTGAGTTGTAATAAAGTTATACACTAGCTGTCAACCTACCTAACGCAACCTTCCTCCTTTACTCGGCTTGGGACCGGCAGTAAAAGAATTGGTGGAGTTAATACCGAGAATGTATGTTTTACAAATTCTATGCCCATTGCTTCGAATGCCGATAAAATGTTGGGACACCTTTAATTTGGGGTTCTCTCGGGAGTCATAAGAAAATGCCATGAAAAATAAATTGATTTTTTAATAATTAAAAGCGCAATTTTTTTAAAATAAAAGTCAATAAGATTACTATTAAAAGTTGACATTGTATATTTGTTACTTTATCTTGTGATTTTCTAGCAGTTGTATCATAAAACTTTCAATCACACCAGTATTGAAAATATCATCTTATTATTTGAGAATTAACATTTCCTAATCAACAATATCAAATATATATTACATGTTGCTGATAGGGTAGTATGGGTTCCATTTCAAGAAAAATAACTGATGATGATTTGGGTGAAAAGACTTGTCCTGGAAGTAATTGTTTTGTGGATTGACTTTTCCTTTCCATGTTAAAGACAATATATACCTAACCTGGCTGGGGGAGCTTCTTTTCTTCTGGAAATGATCTGTTTGACATAAGCTTAACCTACGTTAATCAATAAGACAAGAGGGGCTGGCAAAACTCAGCTGTTAGCCATCTGAACTTTCTAATTGGGAGACTTGGGACAGAAGAAACTGAAATTAATGGTAAAAAGAAAGTCAACAAAAAGTTACTTTCTAATTGGGAGACTTGGGACAGAAGAAAATGAAATTGATGGTAAAGAGAAAGTCAATAAAAAGATTCAATGAGCTTCTAAATCCACTCTTTTTTTATAGTTAAATGGTTAGGAACTAACTTTTATTATATTGTTCATTCAAGTTGACCCAATGGGTCCAAATATGGATGATTATTTAAGGCCCAGTACACGCGTATATATGGGCTTGTTGGGCAACAACTATACTCTCTTTAAGGTCAGAATGGCTAGCCTATTGTTCCCAACTAGAAGCATACAAGTAAGGAGGGGTAGGATGTGTGAAATGTCTCCCCACCTACTTGGTGCAAGATTTAGGGACCATGAATTTATTCTGGAAGGTAACATATATTTTATGTCCCATAGACTATATTTCTCTCTCTCTCTCTCTCTCTCTCTCTCTCTCTGCGTGTGTGTGACAAATATTGCATATCATGTAATCTTAGAAGGCCAAATATATCAGACAATAGCCAATATTCAAAACCACATTTGACCCACCAGATGGATGGCATGGATCTCATGCACACTTGTTGGGTAGCCCAAATATAGATAGACTGCAAAATTTGAATAAATCCATTGTCAAAGAAAAAGTCCAAAACCTTTTATATTCAATGTTTCACAACAACAAACAGTGGTCTCCTGTGTGGGCCTATCATCTCAAATCATTTTGGATCACTAAGAAATCATGTAACAAGTGCATTTCATTAGCCTCATTCCCCCTATAATATTTCTACATTGATACATCATTTTCATTGATATAGTTGGAGACAGCGATTCCTTGAAGATGACCTCTTAACAACAAAATCCAAATTGGATTAGGTCACTTCTTTTTTGGCCCCTGGGAGTTTAAGGGAAGTTTTGTATTATTGTCTGTGAGCTTTGGTCTTATCATTGCTTTTTGTCATGTTGATTATTCATGTAATAAATTAAAGAAAATTAGGGTAGGGCACTATCTAAAGGTGGCAACTCTAGATCTTGACCCTACACTTAAACCCAACTTCTAACCTAAGTTGGAAGTTTGGGTCGATCCATTTTCATATACGGGTTGCAGCCGAGTTTTCTAACCTAAGAAATTAATGGGTTGAGTTCAGATTGAGCGCTAATTGTACTATGACCATCAAATCAAGTTGTATCTATCATATTAATTAAGAGTTAAGGATAGATTCATCTTTCAACTTTCCAACTGAGTTAAGATTGACATAATCAAATCAATCAATAAATGGGTTGGGTTTGATTTGAGGCTATACATGTTACCAACCACCTCTACACTTACCCAACCTGACCCAACGCACCCCTGCTAACCAGCTTAATATAAATCAAAATTGCCACTTGTTCTGTAGTCCACCTCATATGCATGTCAATTAGACCGAAAAGTTTTATTATGTATAGAAGTTGTAAAATGCCAAAATTTATATATATATATATATATATAGGTGATCTCGCTGTTAGATAGAGGTGATCTCGCTGTTAACACAATCTTGTAATTATAAGTATGAGCAAGGCTCCCCTAAGCTCGAACTTAGGGAGAAAATTTCGTAAGCTCGTGCTTGTGGGGCTCACCTTTAGTCCATCTAAATGGACCAAACACATGACCCCCTTAAATTGCACATGTCCACCAACTTTCGATAAGATCCGAATTTACGGGACCGTTGGATTGACTATATATCAATCCGAATGGATTGTTGACCATTAAACTCTTGGGCCCATATGGAGATGATAGAATTTACGGTTGTGGTTGATTTTTTACAGGGAGGAAGATCTTAGGGAGTCCTTGAAATCCCCCCCAACCCCATCCCCATGTGGATCCCCAAGTGGGCCCCACCACACACTTGAGCTTACCTTATCTTAAGCTTGAGCTTAGGGGAGCCTTGGTCTATTAAGTTAGGAAGTAACAAGGACCATCACGGCCTTGGATGCAGTTTTAGTAAGTCTACATGGAGGATGGCGGTCAATCAGAGCCGTCTATGACCTTGCAATGAACGTGCCATGGTTGAGAATAGTCACTGATTGGACTATCCTATTCCTGGCCATTCCCTATTTTACTTAGAAACTCAATTCCAACAATTTTCTGAAGTTCACCGAGGATCAAAATCATCAAGAAATTTAAGTGAAGCAAGCAACTAAAAGCTAGCTGATTAGACTTGCAACCTCATAGCTTGCCTGTGTCTACTAGAGTTTTCCAAAACGCAATATATGATGAGGCCCTTGGTAGGAGGTTATTAGGGGTGTACACCGGGTTTGAAAACCCGGTCCGACCAGGTAACCCGATTTGGCCCGGACGTATTCGGGCAAATGGAACATGGTCTTATACCTGGTCAGGTTTGCACATACTAATTCGGACCGGGTCCCGGGTTAAGAAAGTTTTGTTAATCGGGTTATCGGGTGACCCGATAAACCGGTTATAAAAAAATATTAAAAAAATAAATTTTAATATTTTATATACTAATTAGCTGTTGCAGTTGAAATAAAAGCCATAGAGTTTTGTGGAAACAGTCAAACAGAGACACAGACAGAGGAGAAGAACGTTTTTAACACATCTGTGAAACTTTGTCACCTCAAACATAACATTTGCGTACATTGATAGGAGACTTCTCTATGAAAATATTATTGAGTTTATTAAGCTATCCATTCCTACTAAAACATCGAGGTGTTGGTTGAGGCAACATAAAATATTTTCAATACCTTCGGGCGGAGCCCCTTCTCAACAAATATCACTGTATAGATTTGAATTTGTATTCTACTCCACATTCTTCCTCAATAGAAGACAAAAGAAGGGTAAGGATTACCCTCCATATCAAGTTATCAACCCATTTAAACTATGGACTTCTATCCGAAATTTAAAAATTTCAATCACTTTGTACATGCTTAAGACCAGACCAATACAAGGACTTTGAATGGGCCACTTCATAGTGGTTTGGAGCCTGACCAGAGGAAAACAAAAGGGTGGTGTCCATTTGTAAATGCTAATTGAACAAAGTCCACATCTCTACTAGTATTGAGCAGTTTCTTGAAAGTAAAAGTCGTTGCATTCCAAACCTGGGTGTTGAAGTGTTTTACATTTTTCACTTTTTACAGTGGGAAGCGAACAACCCAACTGCCTAATGCCTATCATCCATTCATCCCTTAAAATCCTTATCAGAACCGCCACAAGAATTTCAAATTTCCATGTCCTCTTTAAGTCTTAAAACAATATCTTATTGCCATGCACAGTAATGTATATATTTCAAGAGGGCAGAAAAATTCTCAAAGGGCTAAACCGGGTCGGGTCAAACCCGATCCGGTAACCCGGCAAACCCGGTAACTCGAACCCGGCAAACCCGGCTATATATTACCGGGCATTCGGTCGGGTTCCCAGTGTACATAAAATAATCGGGTAGGGTCAAACCCGGGACCCCACCCGATGTACACCCCTAGGGGTTATTGATGTTCCTGAATGACCAAATTCAGATGTTTTGTTCAATTGTCAAATACTCAAACCTCTTGAAAGTAGTCCAAGAATATATCCATTAAAAATGATAAAAAAAATCTCTTTCAATTCGAGAAAAATGAAGAAGGGCCCTGCAATTGTCAAATACTCAAACCTCTTGAAAGTGGTCCAAGAATATATCCACTAAAAATGATAAAAAAAAAATCTCTTTCAATTCGAGAAAAATGAAGAAGGGCCCCAAACGCTTTGTAATTACGGCAAAAGGCCCTTATTCCATGGTATGATGGAGTAACCCGATATTTCGTGATATTATGGAATAACCTGATATGCAAATTTCATGCAAAGGACATTCCGAGATATCACGGAATAACCCAACATTCTATAATATCTTGGAATTGATCGATTAAAAAAAAAAAAAGTGGCAGGAAGCTCTCTGTCGTCAATATGAAGTGTTTGGGCCATTCGTTTCTCAACTTTAAGATGTTTTTTTTTTCTTTTGTGAAAATCTCTCACTTTTGCATATTTATTTTTTTAAGTAAAAAGAGAAGAAAAAAATCATCCTTTCCACTTTCATAAAACAGTAGTGCTACATGGATAAATTTTTTGGCCAGAATTTTGGACAACCCCTATGATATCCCTTGAATATTCAAAGGATATCATAGAAGTAGTCCAAAATTCTCGTAAAAAAGTTTGTCCATGTAGACTTTTTGTTCATAAAAGATCATATATAAAAAGTCCCATCACATACTCCACTTTGAGCCTATTTCTTTATTGAAATTCATAAAGTTTCTGTTTGAAAATTTTTAGAATTATCTATTATAGTGGAATTCCTAAATTAGAAAAGGGGGATGGATCCCTAAAGTCATTTACTGAAAGCTTGAAATTCTCTTTGAGAAACATTGCATTTGCAAGTTCTAGAGACCAAAATCCCACATCATGTTAAAAGCACTCCAAATGGAAAAGTAAAGAAACAGCCCATTCTTCTAGCCTGATTTGGCCATTGATTTAGTCAACTAAAACTGCGTCCCACTTGTGATTACTCCAAATGACATAATTGACATTTCTCTGCATCTTGCAATGATACAACCATCCACCAAGTGTTTTGTTGGGTCAGGAAAAAACAAGAGTGATAAAAACATTAAAAAAAATAAGGAGCAACATACAAGTGGTTAGGTTGAAACCATGATCAATGGGCCCACAACTACCCTCCAACAGGATTCTTTATGCAGTAGATTCATGCACTTCAATCAATCCAATCAAAGAGATCAGCCATGACCCACTTATGTTGAAAAGAAATCATATGGGGCCACGTCTCTTAGTACTCTACATCCATTCTATCCATCTTCATTCTATCCAATCAAACACAACAACCAGTGAAAAAAAGAGTATTTTGGTGTCAGTTGCATTTAAAGCAGAGAAGAGGGTGTCCCCCTGTCCCACTAAATTTATTATGACAATAATTCAAGAAAGAGAAATGATCCAGGCCAACCATAGCCAGTCCAACCTGCATTGTGGGGCCCACTGCAACCACCATGGTGGATTGCCTCCTAGGACTGTTTCATTGGTGATTGAGTAGGGTTGGATTTCAATTGAAGTCAATCACCATATCAAGCACTGGATCAAGAGCATGTGAATAGGAAGATCAGAGAATTATTTTGCCATCTGATCTAGAGCCCCACTGTGAGATGGTTAAATTTGAAGTTTTTTTTTTATCAGGCTAATTGTTGAAAAACTATCATTAAAACTAAATTAATCTTTGAATAATTAAAACAATACATAGTATGAAGTTAATAAAATAAAATCACACTGACATGGATGAAGCTAAGCCACTTTAAATCCTTTGAAGCATAGGCTCATGAGATGTAAGAGAGATTCAAGAGGAAATGAATCTGAGGTTCACCTAATAAAAGTTCCAACTGCACAAAAGAAATCTCCTCCCATTGTATGTTATGTGGTAAAAAAACCACCATAAGTTAATCATATTATTGATAATGTATGAAGTATTTCTTATATTTAATTTGCGTGTTTTATATGCATGATGAATCTTATCAAGTGACAAACTTCTTTTCAATTAAAATTTTGCCACATACCATATAAAAGTGAATAATTATTTTGAGCAATTTAGATTTTTAATTAACCGAGCTCACTATAGAGTTGAACATGAATCCAAACTCATGGTATCGGTGTACAAGAGAGTCTGCACCTAATCCTTGCTATTTGGTGCAAGGATGAAGATGAAAATGAAGGAGAATTTTTCTTTTTTAGGCGTTATTTCAACCTTAAGAATTGCAAAGAGTCTGAGAGCCCCTAAACTAATGTGTGCAGGATGAGTGCTATAAAATATTTGTATGAAAGAAAACTAATCTGGGAAGGTGAGTTTAGTAACTTGGATCACACTCATCCCACTAATCCTACACGTTTAACTATCAAACAGCAAACTCGTCTAGCAACTTATTGCATTTCTGGGGAACTTGGGTGAGTGCAGTTTTACACCAATACCCAGGGCTCTTTGATTTGGAGGTTTTGGACTTTATGAATTATAAAGTGTTAAAAAGGTATTTCACTGTGACTAATCCCAGCAATGTGACAGATTCTGTCAATAATTTCTAAATAGGAAGTCAAAAGGAGAAACTGAATTCTAATTGAGATTTTCTCAAACAAACGTGGAACTTGAATAGATAACAACACTGGGTTCTAATTGGAATTCTCCCAAACAAATTTGAATAGACTACACTTTGAATTCTAATTAAGATCCTCCCAGACAAATGTGAAATTTGAATTGACATTATTTATGAGTTCAACTTGGGGCTTTCTCTAGTCAAACAAAGTTTTGTGTGGCCGGAGAATTAGTGAAATAGAATGGAATAAAATTATCCCTCTAGTGAATAATTGACAATTACATGTAGAATTCATCTCACAACGACAAATAGAAAGTGAAAAGGCACTTTTAAAATTATGTTTGTATAGCCACCGCAGAAAAGTAAAAGTCTATTTTTTTGTAAAATTTTTTATCATTTGGTACGCTTTTCCTCACAATGATGACAAGGTATTCCGTGTGAAAATATCTCGATTATCCATTTTATTTTGGTAGTAAAGGGATCAAACAAATGTGCCAGAAAATTTTAGATTTCTAGAGACACATAATTACTAATGAGATGGAAAAATCTTCATTTCCAAGTGGCCCAGTTTATCACCAGATAGGATAATTTCATTCCAATAATTCATACCCTGCTTTTGTTGCTTTGCTCTGGCAAAGGAAATCCCTGGAGCCCAGAATCTCAGCTGACACTGACAAACCCTTTTAAGATTTCTGCTCAACTTTGCAGTCTTTGGTACACAATCTATAGTCGCACGAGTATGTAGTATGTACACCTATTGAAATAAAGACCATGAAACAGAAAAAAAAAAAACATTTTTCACGTTTACTCCAACATGTGATGCAACATTGAACAATTTTTCAAAGATGAAAGCTCTTGTTCATGGTCATCAATCCAAGTATAATAATTTGGACGAAGTACTCATGCCTTTCTACCCAAAAAAATAAAATAAAATAAAATAAAGTAGTCATGCTTAAAAGGGAATCCAATGAGGGGTAATATTTAACTTAGCTAGAATAGTAGTTTTCTAACAATATAGTTACAACATGAGACCCATCTAATTTACCCGGAAAAAATAAGCATGAGATCCATCTTTAGGAATCAAAATATATAGGGGCCCACCTTTATAAAAATTACAGTGTAGGGTCATTTTTTGTGATTGTGAATATAAGACCCGCCTTAGAGAATTATAATGTGGAGCCACCATCCTTTATTTTCTTCTCTTATCTAGTTTTAGCAAGATATATGAAAAGTAATTTTCTTTACAATGGTGTAAAGACCTTTAATCTAATGTAAGTTTCATTCTTTATCATTAGATAGTGACCTTTTAATTGATTCTATTTTGAAAAGTTTTTAAAATAGGATTTTCCTTCGTAACCTTTTTTCATTCAAATCCAAACACCATAGAAAATAGGGACATTCGGCGACAGGTCCCTAAACATGTCACTTTATGGCCTTAGATCCACAAAAAAAAGTCATAAAGGCAAAGGTCCCTCTCACACTTTTTCATACCTGAAATGTTTAGCTTACCCTTTCTTTAAATCATAATCCATGATTGGTGGGATATCCCAATAATAATGACCAACTAACATTTAATTGCCTACGATTAATGGAATCCCCAGATTTTCAAATAAATTCTAAAAACACACAAATAAATTTCAAAATAACGAAAATAAATTTTACAAAAATGAAATAATTTTGAAAAATGCAATAAGTTTAAAAAAAGCAATATATAATCAAATAACGCAAATAAATTTAAAAAGATGCAAATAAGTTTCAAAATATCCAAATAATTTTTCAAAAAATATAAATAAACTTGAAAAGACTCAAATAAATCTCAAAAGATCCAAATACAATTTCAAGAAATTCAAATAAATTTAAAATAATGAAAATAAGTTTTAAAAAATGTAATAATTTAAAAAAACGCAATAAATTTGAAAAGATACAAATAAATTTCAAAAGACGCAAATAAACTTAAAAAACGCATATAGATTTCAAAAAACGTAACTAAATTTGCTAAAAAACTTAGATAAATTTAAAAAAAAATCAGATAAATTTACCGAAAACACAAAGGAGTATGACAGAAAATAGATAAATTTGAACAACACTCGGATAAATTTGACAAAAACTCAGATAAATTTGAACAAAAATCAGATAAATTTACCAAAAACTCAGATAAATTTTGAAAAAAACTCAGATAGATCTACAAAAAACACAAAGAAATATGAAAGAAAACAGATAAATTTGAACAACACTCAGATTCATATGACAGAAAACAGATAAATTTGAACAAAACTCAGATAAATTTGACAGAAAACAGATAAATTTGGCAAAAGAGATAAACAACGCAAAAGCGATCACCGGGGGATGTCAGTCCTCCACAGAATGCAAACGGGTCAGGTCAACTCGACCCGGAACCCAACCTGGACCTGGGCAAAACCTAGCCCAGATCTCTTCTTCCTTTTCATTCTGGTTCTGGTTTCTGTAACCAAAATCATCCAAATCTCTCCATTCCTTCTGGTTCTGCAACAAGGAGACATTGTTGTCTTCTCCTTCTCCGATGGAGCAAGACCGGCGAAGATGGCGCAGTGACAGGGGCGACACTCCTTCGTTGGCGACGCATAGCGGCGGCGGCCCTCTTCTCTGGTTTTTTTTGATTGGCAGCAGCACTTGGATCAAGCAATGGGTGGGCCGCAGATCTGATGGAAGTATTAGGTATCCTTCCATTCCCAAAACGCACCTTTGCTTCAAGAATGTGGTAGCGTGCGAGACCAGCAGGCAGAGCATATTCTTGCTTCTTCTTCAAGATAGATTTGATGATAGAGATTTTCGCATTCCGGTCCTCAGCATATGAAAGAATGGATCGGATATGATGCATTAGGGGAGATGGGTCGGATTCAATGGAGGTCGCCCCTCCATCCATGGTGATTTGGTGTGCAGCCCGACTGCTACGGCGATCGTGCAGTAATGGGACTTTTCCTACTCCGGTGGCGATGACAGCGGACGGCGACGGGTAACGAGCAGCGGAAGGCAAGCTGGTTTCTTCTTTTTCGATTGGGTTTCTGCAATAAAGACTGTACGCAGGGGGAGACCTGGCCTGGCAGATATGGCAGGGTGGAAACAGTTGTCCATTTACCGATTTGTCGATCGAGAGGATTTAGGAAGGAGGGAGGATGAAAGATTTAAAATTTTAAATTTCAAAGTTTTATGCCTAAAATGGTTGAAGGGGTAATTTAGTCCATAAAAAAGAGAATGTGTGCAATTAGGGACCTAAGGCTGGTAAAAGTCTAGTTGAGTGGACCATAGGCCTTAAAAAGTTTTTCCTTGGACTGGAGGCGGGATACATTCACTTATAGGGACATTTCGATAATTTTGCCTAGAAAATCACTCCTAAATTGGTAAATCTCTATAAGGGGATTCTCCACCTTTACATTTATACCCATTTCTCAACTTAAAGATCCGTTTATCATTTTCTCTTCATTCAAAAAGGTCTTGAGATTCATTGAAGGTAGAAATTATTATAACACACATATAGAGAGGGAGATATCATGATGGAGAAACAAGATTTGCAGCTAAGGGGTTTGGATGGGCCTTACTACTAACTTCAACCTCTTTCTCCCATTAGTTTTTCTATACTTTTTTTTTTTATATCCGCGCACGGGTGGTTGGGTCCTCTATAGACTTACACATATGAGGAGAAGAATCTGCAAACGCGGGAAGAGAATTCGTACATGCGAGGAGAGACGAACTCACACATATAAAGAGAGGAAAACTTGCATATGCAAGGAGATCGAGAAGATGAAAACTCGGATAAGTCACCATTCTCTATGTATTATTACTTCAATGCATGTGAATCAACATGGAATGAATGATACTTGGGTAAAAACTCAAATTCATGTGAATGTCCTAACAATATGGGACATTCCTTACATTACATGCTTGGCTCCCAAGTCTTCTAAATTGGAGATTTCCTCTAAACAATCCCTCTTTTGTTGGACTCCTACAGAAATTTGACTAGTATGAGTCTATGACTAAACTTGTGACAAGGAAGAATAGGGAAGGTTGACCAGGTACCTGGATGTACAAACAACCCTTCCTGCCCCTTCTTTCTCACACTTCCGTACAAAAAGAAAGAAAGAGAGAAATATAGGAGTTTTGGTAAGACACGCAAGTAGGAAGAAGATCTAAAGATCATCACCACCCATTATTTATTTCTACAATCAGGTGTTGATTCTAACCATTGAACCATGTAGAGTGAATTGGACGGAATTGATCTCTAGGGTCAATTGGAGGGGTTGTTTCTTTGTTTAAACTTGTGATACCTATGTTTGTCAAAAGTCAAAATATTTTGGAATTTTGTTATGTACCAAGGTATATATATATATAGCTGACTTAAATTACACTTGTACATGCAATCTCTATGTATCTCACATACACAGGTCCTGCTTATAATCATAAAATGCAGCATTTAAAAGCTTGGCCCACCTTTAAAAATAAAGAAAAGAATCATACATTAGTCACTAAATGTATAAATATTATATTGTGGAACATCAAATATGGGAACTACATTTAGAAATCAAGAAATGAAATGTAGAGTCTCACTAATGTATAAATAAATACTGTATTGTGCATATATGGGGCTGCATAATCACAAACTGAAACGTTCAAATGTGATATCCAACTTTAGAAATTAAAAAAAGAAATATATTACGTGGAATTCCTACATAATAAAATGTCAAAATATATACAATTAAAAATAAGAAATTTGAATATATGAAATAGACTCTCATCCAATATGAAGACATGTGGTGCCATGTTATCATACAAATGCAACAGTTGCATGTGGGGCTTGTCTGAAATGATTGTTGAGGAGTCAAGGTTTCATCGCCAAATCCCTGGAATCAGATTTCTAAAATCCCAAGTACATGCTGGGATTTAGGAATGCTTGATTTTGGACATGAGAGTTCTTGAATTTCTGATTTTTCAAAGTTTACTATTAAAAAGCAAAGAACTTCTGAAATGAATTTAAAAAATCTTAGTCAAAATCTCTGTAACAAAAATTCTAGGGAAGAAAGAGTCCCTCGGGTGACTAGATTGATTGCCATTAAGAGAGACTAAATTGATTGCTTGGTCCAATCTAATACATGATTTGCTTCGTGAACTCAAAGTCCAATTGACTCAAAAACCTAAGTCATGAAAATCAATTCACTTCTCTCAAGTTCTCTCCCTCTCTCTCCCTCTCCCTCTCCCTCTCTCTCCCTCCTTTTTAAGCACTCAACGAGTTTTTATTTTTCTACAAAAAAAATAAGTTTTTATTTGAACTTCTTAAAAGTTAAAAGCAACTTTCCTAAAACTATCTTGTTATAAGCTACTTTTCTAAAACTATCTTCTCATAAGCTACTTTTTAAAAGCAATTTATTAAAACAGAAGGTTGTGTGGTTAGCATGAATTTCTATATGCTTTTTAAACATCAATAGCACATAACGGTTGGTTGGTTTTAGTTTATATGTAAGTTTATATATAATATAAAACAACTTTTAACATATTATAACAGAATGATATATTAACATTTTAATAATAAAAAACTTATACAATTTATAAAACCCTTTTAGGTATAGAATAACCTTACATGAAACCCTATGTGTCAAGCTACTTGTTAACTGGTATCATCACTATGATTATTGCATAAAATAATGAGATATGAATAAGGCCCTACAACATTTAGTGCTCCATGTTCAAATATAAATCTACGAGCTAGAACTTTCTCCTGCAAGTGGGCCGCATCTGCAATCTAGCTCTTAGGGCCCACTGGGTCCACCTTCGATCATGGCAAGGCCTTTCATACTCTTATTTCATCGAACCTTTATTCACCATTAGAGTGATTCTAAAAATATATATATTTTTAAAAGACCATTAAATTTTAAAGGTGATAAATCAAGGGCTAGGATAATTTAATGAGACTTTTTTTTTTCACATGATGCTTATTTTTAAAAAGACGTTTCTATCTGTCTTACCCCACTAATAGAATTGCAACCAAATAGACCCCACAAGTTGGAACCCAAAGTACAGTATGTTTCTTGCTCACATATCAATTAGTACGGTCCATTTGCAAAATCTAAAGCACTTACAAATTAAGAACTCTTGTACTAGTTCTATAAAACATTTCACTCTAATCACAGTTTGAGGCTTTATATATATATAATATTTTGTCTAAGTTTGGCTATTGGCCAGGAGCGATATTTTAAATCGAAACACCTGGGGATTCATCCTTAGACATATGTGTGATACTAAGCTCTGAACACCAATCAACCATGGCTGTGTTGGCAGGGACACCTTCAGATTTATTACATATAGGACGCTATCAACTTACTTTTTCAAATGTGTGTATTTTAATCACTTTCAACAATTGATCAATTTCATAAGTAGACTAACACATATTAGAGTGAAATATGACTCAAACATCAATATACAACATGATCTAGACCTTGGGCTATTTGGATTTCATGAATAGACCATGGGAGCAGGGGAAAGAAGCTATCATCTATGCTACTGCCACCCATGCTTCCTTGTTTTTTTCTTCCTGCAAAGGTGAAAAAAGTGTATTTATAAAAGTAAAGTGAATTAAGATGAGCTCTTAGGAAGTCTATAATAAAACCAATGCAATGAGAATGAGTTGAGTTTCTAATGCTCCAGTCCAAAGTAATTCGTCGGTTCATTGTTGGATAAAATCTTCAATGAGGAAAGGATAAAAAACCAATGCCTGAAAATCTCCTCTCTCTATCGCTCTCACGCGCACGCACAACACAACACAATTACAACAACACCTGTATGTATGTGTGTGGACCCAAGAGAAGTGCCTTCACCTTTTGCGGGCTTTTAACCCTTCACTCTCCCACTTGATTTTATGGCTTTGTCTGCTTTGCTGAGAGAGACGAGAGAGAGTTTCAGTTCCCATCGCCAAATCCACTGATTGCAAAAAAAAACCCCTCTTTCCTTTTCTCTCTCGAAATCCTCTCTCTTTCTCTCTCCCACAAAGAAAAAAGTTGAGAAAGAAAGAAGAGAAACCCACCCATCTCTTTCTTTCATTTGATTTTTTTTTTTGGTAGAACTTTCTTCATTTGATTTGATGGATCTCTTGATCTAACTCCCCCCAAATCACATGGACTGCTGCCTTCTCATCAGATCCTCGCCTTTCTCATCTCAAGCAACCTAATCTCTAATTAAAAAGCCTTGGTAGAGGAAAACAGTTGGAAAAGGTGAGATCTTTCTTCCACTTTTGTACTTTTTTTTTAGAAAAAATCTCCCTTTTGCAATGTTAAAAATTCCTACTTTGTATGATTTTATGCGATGCGGTTTTGGGGGTTTTGTTTTATGGGCGTTCTTCATTGAATGAAAGGTGATATGGGTTTTTGATTTTGGGTTTTGGGTATTCTGTGCTTGTGGGGTTTTTTCAGTGTAGAGAGGGAGGTGGGTTTTTATGGTTTCAGAGCAAAGAAAGGAGTATTGCTTCTTTTCTAACACTTCATTGCATGTAGATGATGATTGGTTTTTGTTGGGTTTGATTGTAGAGTGGAAAAGGGAGTTGGGGTTTTTGAGAATTTTGTAAAATTGCAACGATTCAGGGCTTTTCTTGTATTGGAATTTGATTTTCTGGTACTGATGGATTGTTTTTGTGGTGGGTTTTGCTGGTTACAGTGCTGAGAGAAAGGAATTGTGTTATTGGTTATTGGATCTTATTGCATCCTTTTGGATGAGTATAAATCAGAGGGTGGTCTGGATGAGATGAGGGATGTTATCAGCGTTGATGAACCTTCTGACAGCCTGTTGGCGGCCGTCATCGGATCGATACATTCATGCTGGTTCAGATCCCGTGGGGCGGCAAGACGGGCTTCTTTGGTACAAGGACACTGGGCAGCACCTGACCGGCGAATTCTCGATGGCTGTAGTTCAGGCAAACAATTTGCTTGAGGATCAGAGCCAGATCGAGTCCGGCCCCTTGAGCTCTTTGGAGTCAGGGCCCTATGGAACCTTTGTTGGGGTCTATGATGGGCATGGAGGGCCTGAGACTTCACGCTACATCAATGATCACCTCTTCCACCACCTCAAGAGTAAGAACCCACTGCTTAGTATATTAGTATTGATTGTCTGAGATTTTAATTGCTAGATTGGAAAGCCTATGAAGTATGGAAGCTTTCTCTTATTTTGGTTTCATGATATGGGTTTTGAATTCTGATTGGAAATGTAATTTATGCTATGGCATTAGTTATTGTGCTTGAATTACATCCATTTCAATACTTTCTCTTAGTTCTATGTAAGTTCTGATCAACAATTTCTGCTGTCTTGTGTATTAGAGGCAGTGAATTATTTTCTTGTACCTGTAGTGTGGATGTTTCCTTTCCTAAATAGTGTAAGGTGCCCCTTATTGCTAATGGTTTGAACTTTTTATGGCCTCTGTGGTTATCTCTTTTGTTCTGTGTTTGGCATGACCCATAAATGAGATATTGGTTTTCCTTAAAAAAAAGGCCATCGATAATAATCATGGGAAGAAAAGGAGGGAGAAAACATCATCCCACATTCCCACTGAAAGTGGCTTTTGATTAATACAAGTTACCATTCAAAAAATAAGAATCTCTTTTCAGCTCAAAGAGCAGAGAGTTTTGTTAACTGTGATTAAACTTGATCCGTGACATCTGTTTGCTATTCTGGATTTTTTGCTGCTTTTCTCCTTTGCTGATAGGTTCTCCTCACAAAGTTTGCTTTTCATGCTAGAATTTCTCTTAACATGTCTTTCTTCCTTCCTTTCATTTCCTTATATTAGGCTATAATACTAAGTTTCAAAGATGACAGCCAATTCAGCCAACATACATGTTATGACTTGGCTGCTAATTTACAGGGTTTGCATCAGAGCAACAGTCAATGTCAGCAGATGTTATACGGAAAGCATACCAAGCAACGGAAGAGGGTTTTTTCTCTCTTGTCACTAAACAGTGGCCTAAGAAACCCCAGATTGCTGCAGTTGGATCTTGTTGTCTTGTTGGTGTGATATGTGGTGAAACTTTGTACGTTGCAAATGTTGGAGACTCTCGTGCCGTATTAGGCAGACTTGTCAAGGCAACTGGAGAGGTTCTGGCCATTCAGCTGTCAGCAGAGCACAATGCTAGTATTGAGTCTGTGAGACAGGAATTGTTCTCATTACATCCAGATGACTCACAGATAGTAGTTTTAAAGCATAATGTCTGGCGCATAAAGGGCCTCATACAGGTACTCTCTCATTTGTTTGTGATAGTGATTTGGACTTCAAATATTTAAGACAACAAGATTCATTTCGGGCCTGTTTCAATTCTCTTTTCTTTTAACCTGATGATCTTTTGGTTTAAGAGCTGTGAAGCAAATGATTGAACGGCATTGAATATTTTGAATTTTCAGCTTCCTTTGTCATGTTCTCCCTTGGTCAAAATGAGCTGATTCTTCTTCCAGTGCTTACTTGGTCTCGAGTGCATCATATAATTGTTTGCTGTGATGATTTTTATGTCTTGAAGATTGTTGTTATCAGATCTTTTCATACTTAAAAAGTTCATTTGCTTTTTTGAATTAGATTTCCAAAAAAAACTGTGTTTTAGTACTGCAGCCAGCAGTTCATTATTCTCTTTTACCATTATAAATTGTGGCCTAAATCATATTGTAATTTCTGTCCATGTGGCTGGTCACACAGAGGACAGTGGCCCTTAGAGCATGTGGTTAATGGAGGAAGAGGTTTAAGGGTATGTGAGGACCTGTTCTTTGTCAGCAGGGCCTTGTGGAGCAAGCTAAACAAGCGGGTGAGCCCTTCCCTATAACAGAAACCAATTAAAGTTTAGTATGACTTTGACTTCCATTCTGGCCTGCTATTGACTCATCTTCAGAGTGAGGCAAATGTCAAAGCAGATTGATTGTCTGATCAACTGTGATGAGTTTTTCTAGGATAGGACAGGGTTCCCTTGTTTATATATCGATACAGGCCAAAATCTTTAATTTCTTTTTTCTTTCCTGCGGTTCCTACTTCCTTCAGTGCATGAAATTTTTGTTGACATGCATGTTGTAATTTCGACTGCAGTGTCCATAGGGGTGTACATCAGTGATATTAATTTTCTGTGGCTCTGGTGCATCCTTCAGCCCATGGCCCATTCAACAATCTTTTGGTACTTGGAAGCCCAAGTAGCAGGCCTAATGCGGTCAAAATTGGAGACCATAAGCAGATCCATTAGAATTAGCAAGGTTTTTTTTATTTTTAATGGTACATGATCCGAACTCGTAACCTTGTGATTGCGGCACTGAGCACCTTCCAACTTTGCTAGAGTTCGTCTTTGTTATTAAAATTGGCAACATTCTTATTAGTAATCAATATTTGTGTTGTCTTTGTCAGTAAATATATGATTGATATCTAGTTGATTTGAGTTTCTATTTTGAATTAGATTATGATTAGATGTTGGGGGTTTGGGTTTCTGTTCACTAGGTGTTTCTTTGTAAACAGAGTACTAAATAGGGATTGAATGTAATTTTCAGGATATGCTTTTTTGGACTCAAAGAATTGAGTGTATTCTTTTTCTTGAGTGTGAGGTTGAGAGACATTTTGGTCTTGCAAAGATTGCAAGAATTTTAATATTGCCTTGCTCTTGTGTAGGTATGATTCAGTCCTTGTTTTAGGGTTGTTTCTTATTGATCGATTGGGTTAGGCCTCTCATTCAGGCCCGTGCTTGCACCAGTTTGTATCACCGTATCAGTGCTTAAATGATATTGACTTCAGCCTCTGATGGCAGTTATCTTCTTCGTCTTTAATAACTATCATCTTCCTTATTCCTCCCCTTCTTTTCTTATTTCTATTTTTCTATCTTCAGCTTCATCTTTGTTCAACCCTAAAACCCCATCTCCATAATCGAGACACAACATGGAGTTAGGATTGCAAAGGGTTGGGTCTGAGATAGAACCATGTTGTATCCGGATCCACATTTGTTTTTAAACGATGAATCCGGATCTCTTTATAGAAAAGCAGTTTATAGAAAAGCACCAGCTTTACCCCTTTATCAATTGTCTATTTTCATCTTCTCTTTAGCTTTGCACCCTTTGGTCAATACCAAGCCCACCTCCCTAGTCCCTATCGTCCCATCTTTTTAAACCCTAGCCTGTTGCCACCTCTAAATCCCCTGTATGAATTCATTGGAGACGAGGTCTCTCAAGCCGGGGAGAACTGATGCATTCCAAGTGCATCGTGGGCCTCAAAAGCCTACAAAAGGAGGCGGCCCACAGTGGGCCAGCCCATTGGGACCATTGTTGATTGGCCCATTGGACCTAGCCCATGGTCGGTTTACCCATTGGGCACAACTATTTGTCTATATCTGCCTTTTTTGTATAGAAGATTTCTAAGGTTTGCATTCCTAGTTTAACTAATTTCTAGAAGATTTCTTAGATGTACATTCTTATTTTAGAAAATCTTAAGACGATTTCCTAGATCTAACGAGATAGTTGATTGGCATGTAATCAATAAGAGAGTGGAAAGGTATTTAGGAAAAAGGAGATTGGTGTTTCATCATATCAGAGGGAGGAAAGAAATTCTAACTAAGACCCCTAATGGGCAGAATCTTCATCTTAACCTCTTATCCATTCCCTTGTTACGTATTCTCTCATTTATACATATAGTGAGAATTTACCTTTCCCCACACATGATTGTGATTGCATTTAGCAAGCACTTCTCCTTGTATGAAGACTCCTTGGGTTGCCAACACAATTCCAGCTTACTCCATCCATGATTAGGTCCCATCTTGGTGCAACTTGGCCAAGTCACAGCTGGAATTTGCATGACCCTACTCAAACAAACCAAAACTTGGGCTGGGCAATTTCAGTTTGGTTTTGGGCTTGGGCCTGGTCATTGAAGCCCTAAAATGAGAAGGCTTCCCTATTGCCTCTCTCTTCCAAGTTCCATCTCAAAGGTGGAGAAAACCCTCACTCTAAAACGACCATTAGAAGATTGGACATTTAGAGATGAAGCATCATTCATTGATTGGTTATCTTGGTGGATTTGTGCTAGTTTGTGTTTATAATTATTTGTTGATCCAAAACTAAAAACCCCTTGACACGTGAGATTTTACTAGAATGAAGTATTTCATCCATTCCAGTTGAATCAAATCGGTCTTGATAAGTTTTGTATGAGCGAAATGGTTTATTATAACTATTTAAGAAAAAAGATTTGTTGTTGTTCATCTTTGTCTATTGCTGTATCCATTGTTCCGAAAATTGAAATTGTAACGCAAATTGTTTGAGGGGATGAATTGAATCGTATCGTGAATCTTAGGATTTTTTTTTTGTTTTGCTTATAAAAATAAAAAATAAAAAAGAGGAAAAAATAAATAGTAGTTATTCATAGTCAATTTATTTTCCATCCATAGCATCATAAATACAATGACAAATAAGACTGATAAAGTGATATGAAGAACATCATTGACATATATTAATATATCATTAATGATTTGTGCAAATAGTTAAAAATATGTTAAGATATTAGTGTTATTAGGGAAAATAGAAAGCTGTAATATTTCGTTTTTGTTCTCTTTAAATAAAATTAAAAAAATCCAAATCATCAATTTTAGATGGTAGGATGTCTCCTGAAGTTAAAGAAGCGTTCATGAAGAAAAAAACTGAAGACAATTGAAAAGAAAATTAATATAGGACAAACCCCCCATACTTATAGTTGAATGCTTGTTCCTATTATTCAAAAAAAAAAATTGCTATTAATCTCTAAAATCTCTCAAAAATTGCAAAAATTCTTAAGAGGTTTCGTTAATTGCTAAAGATCCTTTTAAAAATAGAAATGTTAAAAAGAAAAAAGAAAGAAAGAACGAAAAACTAGAAAATCACTAATATTAACATCTTGGATGTGGATATTCAGTCTTAGCTGATTTGTTTCAATCATAAGATTCGGTGAAAGCATTCTTTCTCTTGAAATGTGCAAAACAGTTGGTGCAGTTGAGACAATTTTTTGAGTTTTTTTAAGTCTAAATCCATCCACAATTAGCCACATCAGCAAATGGAAGTGGGACCTAATTAATACATCTCAATTTTGCATTTAAAAAAAACTACGTCATCTTGAAAGGACTCATTGAATGGATGTGTCTCTCATTTCTCTCCATCTAACCTCCTCGTCTCTCTCCTTTCTTAACCTCCTCTTCCTCTCTCTCTCCTATTTATTTCTCTCCCTTTCTAATCTTCAGTGCCCTCTCTGAATCTCAAATATTTGGTCCTAGTTTTTTTTTTTTTTGAATGGTGAATTGTATTAATCAAGGCAGAGCAGTACAAAAGATATATACTGAAGAGCAAAGATAGATACAAAGGGAACAGAGAAACCATCCAAAGAAACAAAAAAGGAGACATCTCCTAAAACAGGCCTAAAGCCTCAAAAAATGAAACCAAAAAAGAAACCAAAAGATTAAGATACTACTTCCTTCCATTTAAACAGCAAAAGCTCCATAGGCACTCCCCAAAATTCTAGCAACATAGATACCCAGGACGCAGCGAGGAATTTGGCTCTCGTAGCAACAACTATTGAAGGAGACGAGCAATCTTCAAAGTAGCGTCTATTTCTCTCCTTCCAAACCATGTCCAAATGTTAGCAAAAAAATACGAGTGCCAAAGAAGCTTTCCTCTCTTGGATTGGAATCCAAACTTCCAAGCATCAAAGAGCTCCGAAATGGATCGAGGGAGGACCCAAATGCAGCCAAAACAGTCTAGGGTAGCATTCCAAATAGCTTGCGTGAAACTGCAATTAAGCAATAGATGATCCACAAGTCTCCTTTGCCGATAGGCATAGAGGACACGCGTTGGTTAAAACCACCCCGCGAAGACGGAGATTATCCATAGTGAGGATGTTGCCTCGAAGAGCTAACCAACCAAACACCATGACTCTAGGAGGAGCCTCGGTCTTCCAAAGGTAATCAAACCAATTGTGAGAATTGTGAGTGTTTGATAGCACCACGAAGAAAGCATAATCAGAAAATTCCCCATCCTTTGAGGGAGCCCGCACTCTTTTATCTTTCCCTACTACAGGTATAGAAATCCGACCAAGCTTGTCAAGGAGAGTCATAAGGTTCTCCTCTTCCGACTCCGTCAAATCTCTTATGAGAATAGGACCCCAAGAGACCCTATCCGCAACCCTATCCATATAATCAATCGCCTTAGCTTGCTTGTTTCTAGCGCAATTGTACAGGTCCGGAAACTGCACCGCTAAAGTGGTATCCCCTACCCAAACATCATGCCAAAAGAATGTCTTCACCTGTTCCAACATGGTACCTAATATGAGAAATTCCCAATATATCTTTCCACCAACTTGAGCACCTGTAGGATGGTCCATCAACGTCCCAATCATTTCGTCTCACCCCATATTTGGACAAAATGATATGTCTCCACAAGGTCTGACTGATCTCCAATTCTCCACAACCATTTCCCAAGAAGAGCTTGGTTCATAATCTTTAGAGATCTGAAGCCCAGACCGCCCTCCCTTTTAGATCTACAAACTTGGTTCCACATAACCAAATGATATTTTTTCTTAGTGCCTTTTCCTTGCCATAGAAAATCCCGCTGCAGCTTCTCAATTCGATTGACGATCGATGCCGGGCATTTGAACATGGACATGAAGTACGTTGGAAGATTAGAGAGAGTCGATTGAATTAAGGTAATTCTTCCCCCGAGAGATAAGTATTTTGCCTTCCATTTAGCCAACTTCTGTTCTACTCTCTCCACTACCGGATTCCAAACTTCTTTGGGAGGCCTTCCAAGGCAAAGGGGCAACCCAAGGTAGGTAGTCGGAAAAGACCCAACCTTGCATCCCATAATGGTCGCTAGGATCTCCACCATTTGAGCCTCCACCTCAATGCCTATGAGAGCACTTTTAGAGAAATTAACTTTGAGGCCCGAAACCACTTCAAAACACATGAAGACTGCTACTACATTTTTGACCCACTTCATTTTAAAAAGACCCAGGCCCAACTCCCTTAAAAGTAGTACATCTCAAGGTACCCACCGAACTCTGGTTCTTTTGGGTTAGCCATCTGGACGACTTCAATGGGCCCAACTCTCTCAAACCTGATCTGAAATCACTGGAGGGCTTTTCAAATTTTGAATTTTTGAAACAGCTGTCCTTGTCATCCTCCTCACAACGCCTGCAACTCCTTCTTTGCTTCCTGAAGTCCCGAACATCCTCAACAGAATCCTTTTTTTCTTCCTCCACAATCACCGAAACCTGTAAATCTCCCACCAAGAGCGATATCTCTTTTGGCATTCTACCCGTAGGATTTTCACTCTACCATGAGTAAGAATATCCTTCGAAACCGTGCGCTGATCCACTTCCAAAGTGCGGCCCACCACATCACCAAGTAGTCTGAAAACTCCTTCCCTCCAGGCCTGCAATGGAACTCCATAGAATCTGATCCACTAGGGTCGTGGTGGCGCGCCTATAACTTGCATCCATCTTTCTACTGCGGAAAAAGGAGACTGGAATTCCTTGGCACAACGCAGGATCCCCTCAATTTCCTCTTCAGCTGATAGCTGCAATAGCACCACATCAGTGTCAATGCATTTAATGGAGATGGGGCTTCCTCCCCAAGTGTTTGCCAGCCACAGCTCTACTTCTGAAATCCCACTAGCAGAAGATTTCAAGAATCCTACTAAACATAGAGCTAGGGCCTTCTTCTCCTCCTCCACTACCCAGGGGGCCACCAGAACTGCCACCTGCTGGTTGGTCTTGACTATCCATCCTTCGCAGCCGTTCTTCTAAAGATTAACCATTGGGGGAGCACTCGACTGAGAAAGCCAAGGATTACCTTTCGAAGAAGAAGCCAGACTTGCAGGGATAGCAGAATGAGATACCCTATTACTGTGTCTAGGACGGGCCATATTAACAGCAATAGTCCTTCCACCCCACTTTCAGCCATTCCTTAGATCAATGGCTTTTAAAGCTTCATTCTCAGATTTGAATCTGACAAAGCCAAACCCTCGTTTCTTGCCGGTGTTTCAATCGATGGGAATGAAAGAATCCACAATCCTCCCAGCCCTACAAAACATGGCTTCCAGCTCCAACTTTGAGATCGTTTCCGGAAAATTTGACACAAACAGAGAGAATGCTTCATTACAGATATAGCAGAAATACGATCTGATTCTTTCATCTTTTTACCTCTGAGTCCAAAACACCTATCTCATGACGCTTTCTTTGGATCCCGCTTCCCATCCATTAGTAGATCCCTGGCCCGTATCCTGCTGCCCACCTTCGTCATAAAAAAAGCACCAGGATCGCCCAGCACCAACGATTCAGCACCAACGCCATCGTAAAGCAGGAACCCGCACCACAGCCATTGTTCTCTCCTCTCCTTCATGAAAGAAGAACCAACTAAAAGTAGTTGCCTTTCAAGAATTTCTAAATGCACCGTGCATTTTACTGGCACGCCCACATTTAAAAGAAATTTATTACCGAAATACCCATCCATAAAATACCGAAATTACCCGACTTCATCTTCCTCTACAGGATTTCACTACCAAATTTCACTTCTTCTCGTCGATCTCTGATTTTACCAAGTATACTTAATAGGTATGTGAGATTCAAAATTTTCTTCGAAGTTAAGAAATTATTATTACAGACATGACAGTTCTGTTTTGAATTTTCAATGGATTAGCAAAGATTTAACCTGTGCATAGCACGGGATTTAATGCTAGTATATATGAATTGTTTTCCTTAGGATTTTGGATCGTAGGATTCTGATAGTGATGGTAGTATCTATGCTGTGCTTTCATCTCTTGTTCATAGATGATGTATTCTTATTGAGTGTTTGTGGTTTTATATTAATCTTTTAAGAATATAAGTTTGTAATTTGGAAAGTACTATAAGTTCTATATCTTGCTTTATATTTTGAGATAAGAATTGATCCCTTTCCCTCTGTGTCAGCATCTGTATTGTTGCAGCATATTAGGGCTTTGGAACTATTGATCTTGTGGGCTACCACATTCACAGGACCGAACGCAAAATCCACATTGATTTGTATTATCAGTATGGTTTCTCATTTGGTTGTGCATTTCTGCTCAAATTTCTAATTGTTCATTCCGAAGCCCATCATCTGATTTTAACTTGTACCAATAACGAGAATGCAAGTAGGTTTGAGTAGTAGGCCAAGCAGGAAAAAAAAAAATGAAATGTTTTTAATGGTCAAAGACTTTCTAGGTCACCCATCATGGTATTACACTCGTCCAAGCATGGTTAACTGCGGAGTCTTGATGGGATCCGGTGCATTAGTGCTGGTATGATTGCACAAAAAAAAAAAATTTCCAATCACAATGATCACAAATTAGCTCCTTCACAACTAATTGCCCCAGAAGTGGGCCATGTTTGCAGTGGAGATGCTGGAGCCTAAGACAGCCATTTCTGTTATGTGGAGAATTTTCAGTGGCCAAATATGCAATGCCTTTTCCAAGAGGACAAACAATTTATTCTAGTGAGAATTCTGTATGGGTGGGGTCTACCTTTTAGTGATCATAGTAACCATTTGTTTAGTGGGTTATAAAGAAAAAAAAAAGAAAAGCAACCATTTGTTTAGCGGTCCCCTTGAATGGGTGATGCTGCAAATAACTTTTCCAACAGATCTTTGCCATTTGAGATTTGGTTTTTAAAATGGAGGGTCAACTTGAATACAACCATGGCCCATATCCAATTGTGTAAAAATTTAACCAATCGATCGCAGGAATTGTCCAATGGTGGATAATTGTGTTCTGTTGCCTATGCATGATTGGTATTACTTTATGGATGATCTGACTTATTGAAAAATGAGCACCACTCTCTGATTTTGCACAGTTGGAAGGTGTTCATTGCTGCAACCAAGAGGTTGCAGGTTTGAGAAATCTCACCAATAAAAAAAGAAAAGAAAGACAGATCAAGCTGTTACATATCTCATGTGGTCACTGTATGATACTATGCTTGGAGGTTTCCCCCTCAAATTTGCATTCTATGATTGCCTCTTTGTCGAGGAGACTAATGTTAGGTTGCACCATTCTACTGCATTAATCACTGGATTGATTCTGCAGCTTAAAGATTGTGAGCTGCAGTTTGAACACTATTTTCATTTGTAAATTTGTAACACTGCTATGTTTTAAATGGGATTTGGTTTCTCTCTAATGTTCAACAATACTGCATTTGTTTTTCCAGGTTTCTAGATCAATTGGTGATGTATATCTGAAGAAGGCTGAATTCAACAGAGAACCTTTGTATGCTAAATTTCGTCTTCGCGAACCTTTCCGAAGGCCAATACTGAGTGCTGAACCATCGGTGTCTGTGCACCCTCTTCAGCCACATGATCAATTTCTTATATTTGCATCTGATGGGCTTTGGGAACATCTTAGCAACCAGGAAGCTGTCAATATTGTTCAGAATCATCCGCACAGTGTAAGTTCTCATTCTCAGTATGGTTTCATACCGACTATAAGAAAATGGACTAATTCTGTACTTTCAGAGCAGGTTTGATTAGTAATTTATTATGCAATTTTTTTTTAAGATTATGAATATTAGGTAATTTCTATATGACTTCGTTGTATGGAGTTCAATGACCTAGGCAATAAAGTTAGTGCAGTGATCATGTGAGAATGTCCAAATATATTCTTATTGTGCAGACACTTCTTTGAGTCAATGTATTGGATGGAATGACCTTGTCAATAAAATGAGTACATTTATCAAGTGAGAACATTCATATATATTCTTATTGTGCGCATGGTTTCGTTTGTGTGGGAGAGAGGGAGGGAGAGGGAGTGAGAGACCCATGTCAATGAGAAGATGATCTAACTAATAACGAACGAAATTCTACTTGCCTTGTTGATTGGAATTCCAACAAAGGGAATGGTTGATGATATGCTTTACAAAATGGGCATCCAGCATTAATGCTTTTTTTTTTTTTTTTGAACAGTTACTTTCATTAAAATAAAAAACAGGCAGTACAAGAGATGAGAACTGAAAAACAAAACCAGGATAGAGGAAAACAATAGAAGGAAGAAAACCCAAGAACAACCCAACTACTACTTCGATCTTGAGAAAGCCAACTTCTTCCAATGGGACATAATCTGATCTATGGTATAATTTCCAAAAGCTGGGTTAGTGGATACCCAGAGGGCAACTAGATATTTAGTTCTCTCCACCATACAACATTAATGCTATCTCCATGGTTCTTCTTAAGTGGAAGGCCTCTAACAAGCCTTCAATTTTTCATGAGTTTTTGTCATGTGCATCATGAGCAAGACGTGCATGCCACAATTCCGGCATTTCACTGCGACAAGCTTTATTTAATTATGCTTCTCTTTCTAATAGAACGCACATGGCTTCTTTCTTTCTTTCTTTCTTTTTCCTGGTTGTTGGACATCTCTTAATATCTTTACCTTATAATGTCCAAATAGCTCATTTTTTACCATCACTTTAATTTTCAATTCTGATGCCAAATTCTGTCAAGTTGGACACATGATACGCATCTTCTAACTTGCTCTTCCCATCACCCCATTGTGGTTGCATGTGACCATTGGGCAATTCGTGTTGTATTTTTGCAACAGACTTGTTTCAGTTAGCAGTTGCGTGACGTGACCATTGAGACTGCAATGTCAATTAGTCATTTTCTGTATCCAATAGTTTTCTTGTCAAAAGACCGTGCTACGCATGCATCAATCTAATTATCTTGACTCGGCATCTGTGGGAAACATATTAGTCTAGCGAAGGGGAGTGAAGAAGAATGTGATTAGCTGATGCGGTAGAAGAGGTTTTAGATAATGATGTGATTGACTGCTTCCTCCTTGGACCAACATAGGGAAGCATATATGGAGCATGGCAAAATTGAGAGACTTGAGGGTCATTTCAGCAAAACACTTGGATCTCCAATATGGTTTTGATGGGAGAGATTAGAGTGAATGTAGATTTTCTTGAGAAGATCCTACTAGCTTCCTCGGCGGACACATGCTTATGATTTCCCATTCTGGCTATGCCTACATTCTTCCAATTGTGAAATTTCAGTCCATGAGATTTCTATGAAATATTACCCGCCCTTCCAAATATTTTATATACTAAAGTTTACACACATCCCACACACGCAATACCCCTTCATTTGTCTTTGACCTTTCTTTGACATACCATATTTTGCTACTATTATTTTTCCACTTGATGCCTTCTTCATTGCTAAACCTCCTCTGCCATTTTGATGGCAAAGTCCAATTTCTTTGCCTTTGCAGTTATGCTACCATTCCCGGGCTTATCACTGAAAGCCAATTTTCCAAATGCACTTTCCTCTGATTTCCCTACAATCCTATAGAAAGTTCCATTGAATCTTCTCAAGAGAATTAGCTACTTCTGCGGGGATTTTGGAGAGAGATGGGTAAATTTTCTAGGGTTGATTTAATGGGGGTTATTCTTCTAGAAAGTTTTGTTAAATTTTCATGAGTTACCTTGTGACAATAATATGATTTTATTTTCCAGCATATGCAACTGAGGATCATTTGCTTGCTCAATCCATACTACGTCAATTTGTTTTGAGTTTCTTATTGTGTTGTGACCTTGCACTGCACAAAAAGAAACTCTAGATTTGTCCAACCTGATGCACTTAAATGGATGATTTTTTTTTTTTAATAGGCATCTTGCACTTCATTGAATCACACACATAATTGTATGATTGCTATTTATAGATTTTCGAATAAGCAAGATAAGCTCTTCAAAATTCAAATAAGAATTCAAAATTGTACTGAACTGTCCTTATCTCCATGCATCTTACCACTCCAATTTACTTTGATGGCCATATGGATGAAAAATTACCAAGAGATATCGATCTCCACATCTGACTTCAAATTTAAAATCAAATCCCATAACTACCTCTATCTCCTATCAAGGCCAAACAATTTCCTACTTTCTGACCAACAGGTAAGTAGCTGGTCTATTCTTTGGCTAGGGATCTCTACTCTGGGGCCCATTTTCAGGGTGGCTAGGATATTTTATACATACACCACCTAGCGTACGCGGCTGTATAAAATCCAAAAGGTTTTCCAGGACATGTTTTTACTGAACCCTTTACTAGGAACCTCGATCCTTGGATGGATGGGATAGGACTTGGATGATGATGATGAAACCTCTATGTTTAATATTATTTAATGATGATGATGATCTGCCATAGCCTGTATCTGCATGCTCATAAAAGAAAATTAATTGATTCACTACTGATCTTGCAGGGAAGTGCTCGGAGACTCGTGAAAGCTGCACTTCAAGAAGCAGCTAAGAAAAGAGAAATGAGGTATTCGGACTTGAAGAAGATCGATCGTGGGGTTCGTCGGCATTTTCATGATGACATCACTGTCATTGTCCTGTTTCTTGATTCTAACCTTGTTAGCAGGGCCAGTTCAATCAGGGGTCCTACACTGTCATTAAGAGGGGGTGGGATTAATGTCCCCTCAAATTCTCTAGCCCCCTGTGCCACACCTATGGAACTTAGTACTTCCTGAAGACAGCTTATGTTCCTCCACCATACTAATTAAAAGACTGTATGGATCTCCTATAACTGGAAAAAGGAGATGGGAATCATGTTTGATTCCTTACTCTCTAGGCTGTTACATCAACCTGCAGAAAATCTTATTCTCTCATGCTTATAATTAGAGACAGTTACTTCAACTGTAGCGTATGGGCAGGCACAAAAGTGCTTCAAGGTAACAGTAAAATTATCTTTTAGGATAGTTCCTCCGCATATTCAAGGCAACTTTGGAGGTCATTGGCTTTTGTAAATTGTGTGAAACCCTCTTGGTATTTTAAGTTTCTTGCTTTTTAGTACCCTTTACTCTCCACACATGTATATTTTGGGTGATGGGTTTCAGCTTAAAAACAGTAGCAAGTTCTGTCTGGGTGGTATCGTGGCCATCAGACGAGGAATTAAAATAGTTGATGAGGTCTTTGCTGATCCATTGAAGGAGATTGAACGAATGTGCTTCGACGGGCAGCAGAAGGAAATCAAGTGTCCCTTTGCATGTAGCATTGTAGTGAAATAAAGGGGAATGCTGGCGTAAAGGGTGACATCTTTCTGACTTGTGCAAGGAAGGGGATGCCATTGCTAAAGCGGGCATGTGAAAGAACTCGAGAATTGCAGATGGTTTCTCCTTTTCAGTGTACTGGATCCATCCATTCTCCATGAACTAAAGTTTGCTTATGTTTTGTTTTTTCACTTGTACTTTCTCCTTTGTATTTTCTCCTGTGAAGCTTTTAAAAACAGTACTGAGTTTTGGATGATCTATAGATGGAAGTGATCCCTGGCTGACCTATGTATTCTAGTCAACCCCAATTTGGATGATATTGTGTTAAGCTTGCCTTGAATATGTGACTCTGCACGTTTCTCATACTGGGTTTTGTTCTACTTTCTCATTGATGTTGGCCTTGAACCCTGAGATGCATCACCCTGACCCATCCTACCCAACCACCAGGGCATGAGGTGGAATGGCAGCATGTGTTGTAACATGTTAGATTATGTTCTAATTGGCCTTTATTTTATGTTTTTTGGGTGGGGTTCAGTTGCTTAACTAGTTGGTACCAAGTTTCCAGAGCGAGTTCTCAACCTATGTTCACGGTGATGCCTCCCACATGCAACAATTCAAGAAAAACTTTTAGTTATGGACTTGTTAGGTTCATTATTATAAAAAGTGTGCTGTTTATGAAGCTAAAGCAGTTCCTGTGTTGGAGCTGTAGAATCCTGTTTTTGCCGAATGACTGGTTTCTATTGTAATGCAGATTTCCTCATTCAGATGATCATTTTAGATAGGTTTCATCCAGCACCAGAAAAAAATTGCATCATATATAGTAGGTCCTTGAAAATTACTATTTAATATGTAGTCTATCAACAAGGCTATAAGTATTTCTCTACTTGGGTGGGGTGTAGCACAGTGTCCTACTCTGCCAGCTTTTGGACCAGAAATTGAGCAATAGGCAGCACAATAAATGGCCTGGGCTTGAACGTAATTACAGCATTTTTTTATAAGTAATTGGGTCCAAGCCTGTGTTGAGGCCTGTTTACGACTCAGTGGCTAGGCTTGGGCCTCTTTCAGGAAAAATCACCAGGCCTGGATTTCATCATCACCAGAGGCCTACCCTATGTATTTGGTGTCATCTGGATGATAGTCCTAAAAAATAATTGGGTGAAGTTGGGTAACGTTATGCCAACGGATCACAGCTTTACCACTCATTTCATGGAAGGGATCCAATTGGGCCCTGTGTGAGTTTCCATGTTTCTAAACATCTCACAAACAAATTTGATTTTTTCTCTCCTCTGCGGCCCAAGTCCCTGTTACAATGGTGGCGTATTTGATCTCTAGTTTACTAAAATCCCAGTGCATGTTTAATATGCCAAGGGGTGTGCAGGTGCCCATGAAATTAGGGTGTGGGTACTTGGCTTGGGAAGGTCTAATTGTAAGTCTGTTTGGTTCTATTAAATTGGAACCAAAGGTATTCAGGTCAGTCTGGGTCCATTAGGGATGCAAAACCAACCATGGTGGATCCGGTCCCAGATCTGGATCGGATATGAAATCTATGAGTAGTAATCAGGATTTGGGTCCCAGACTCTGGATGCACCATGATTTGCATTCCTGATGGACCCAGACCGACCTGAGTGATTTTCGGTCACTTCCAATTTAATAGACCCGATTCAGACCTAATATTAGACGGACCCAATCTGACAATCCTGTATTGTATTGAAGATGATTTTTTTTTTTCCTAAAATGTACTAGTGGTGGCTAGGACCCATGAGACATGCCCAACCAACTGGGTCATCCCTATAATCCCACAAGTGGGGCCATTGAATGTCATATGATTAAAGCTATCAACTATGAATATAACAATCTATGTAGGTCCTTAAAATCTATATATATTTTTAACATGTGAATGTAGCCCTCCTAGATCTGGATCAACTCTGAATATATATGGATCCAGTTCGGTTTCTATATGCATGGATCCTGATCTTAAATCTGAATTTCTCCTCATTTCAAAAATAGGTTCCATACATGCTCTATTTACAGAAGACTTCGGATACTCGAATTATCGAATACACGTTTGCAGCCCTAGGGTCCACATAATCCAAGGACATGTGGACTTGGACCCAATGCAGATAGCTTTAATAGATAAAATACCCATATAAAAATATATTACTTATACAGAGAATGCTTCTTGCATTATTTACACAACTAAAAAAAGAGGCATTCATTGGCTACCCGGGCATAAAGGCCTCCCTGGTTCAGAGAATTAAAGCATCAGGCCAACTTGCAGTAAAAAGTAGGATTTGTGTCTTAGTTCCTGCAACGGAGACCCAAAAGTCCTCTGGATAGAAGCAGTTTACCTATCCTTTAACAAGCAGAAACCAAATATGCACATCCCCAATCCATCATGATGACAACCATGGTGATGGCAACAAACAATGAGAATCCCAATCGTAAAAGCCTAAAAGGTCGTTTGTTTGCACTCATTTACATAGGTAAATGTTGCATGCAGGTAACATTTACACATGTTCACATTTATTTGCACTCATTTACATATGTGAAAATGGTGTATAAATAAGGCCACTTTCAACCCTAAATTTACACACTTTACCATCCCCCGGCAATACACCATAGGCTCAAATCCCATGAACCACCTTTGGTTCTTTTTTTTTTTTTTTTTTAAGTCTTGTAGGTGGGCCCCAAATTCATCATCCGAACTGTTCATCTTTTTTTATTGAACATGATAAGTCCCAAGATGTTTAGTTTCATATCTTAAATCTTCATATAAATTTTGAGAAATATGTGTACATGCCCTTATAATTCCCAACCTATAGATCTGGTTTTTTGCACTTTTGTGAGCCCCCAATTACTGACCCGTTCAATATTCTCAAATAAAGTGAAACTAACATGGTAAATTTTTGTAGATTTTGAATATGTGAAGCACAAACACATCTAAAACTGTTCGATATTCTAATTTGCTTATGAGAAAATGGTGCTTCCAAACAAAACATGGAAATATATTTCACATGTAAAATTCATCTATGAGAAATTTATATACGAACCCTTTATATGTCAAAAGCTCATTTTCATATCCCATGCGTAAAAGGCAGGCGACCCCTAATAGTATGACATAAAAGAACTGCTGTACACAGTCAATATTCTTAAGAGCAATCCAGGAAGGAAGCAAGCTCCATTACTTTCTTTTGTACATTGTCACATTCCTAAGGAAACACGACAGTGGTGCTTGTTCGATCATGCTGGACGGTACATTATACAGTTAAAATAAAACTTAAAGCTTCTGATGCTCTGCTGTAGATTCTATCTTAGATAGAGTGATACCAAGAGCTGTGAAAAGAGAATGAATTCGCTTACTATCGCAGCAGGTGAACGTATGCCAAAAACAGGGACTATGTCAACCTGCAACCAATTCTCAACTGCCGATCCAATGACTGCACCAACGACCAGGCCCCCAACTGTAATGATAGTTGCCTTTCCTGCCATTTTTTTTAAAAGATAAAAAAAGATAAAATAATTAACCATGAAAATCAAGAAGAAAAAGAACTTGCTGCAGCTTTGAAAAAAAAGTTGAAGACTAGCTAGCACCTTACATAATTGAGAGACCAACAAGTGTCAAGAAAATTAGAACATAGCAACAATCCAAAAATAAATAAATGCCAAGAAAGAAAGAAGGATTGATAGGATAGACATCATAGTTACCAGGAGAGATGAATTCAAGAAGCAAAATGGAAAACAGTGACATGAAAGAATATGTAATGTGAAGCAATGAATCAAGTGACAAACAGCTGAGGGGCAAATGGGAACATCCAACTATGAAATGCATGAGACAATTGCCAAGCAAACATTTAGGAAGCAATTGAGAAGCAAACTATGAACACATTCATATGATGGTTTAGATTAATCATAGATAGACACTGTACAAATGGCCTTTTTTTTTTTCTTCTTATTCCTGTAGTTTTAGACACCCACAACAGAAATTGATACGGCAATAATGAACTGCACATACAAATATCTTTCAATCCGTGCCTAAATTGTTAGAAGGACCGATATTTTTTTTTTTTAATGTTTCTCGCCCGTTTCCTATATATTTCCACAAAAGTAATTACATTTCGGAATCAAATCACAGAATAAATAAAATAAAAGATTGCATAATTTCATTTCCAAGACACTTCCATGGAAAAATGTCCCCACCATTATATAAGGTTCTCAGTAACTATGATCCAGAGTTTCATTTGATGAGCCACATTAAGTCCTAGAGCATTTCAGGTTAGCACAACAACAATCCAGGGAAGGATGTCAGACTATTCTGGCCATATCTCCTTAGAGATGTTTGGGTCAAAAGCTCTTTAGCAATTTACAAATATAATAGGATGGAACAGTTAGTTGAATTGCACTAGTTGAATTGCACTAGTGCAGCTGCTTTCTTTATTGAAGCATTTCGATCAAATTTAGCGTATGCATAATTAATAGTGAAAAGGGCTTTGACATTTGATAGGTTGATTGATAAAAGCAACTCCAACCACAAATAATTTTAGTCTACACATGACTAATCTGTCCTTGAGAGGTTTTTAGTTAATTTGAGATTAAAATCAGACAAGTGTTGACCCAAAAAGAAAAGGCAAGTAGAAGAGAGGTCATGGTTTCTCACCTAACTTAATGTTCTTCTTGGTTAAAAAGTACAATGAAGCTCCAAAGCTAGTGGCCAAGATAAGGCCTGGAACATCAGCTCCAGCATATGGCCCTGCCGAAGACGTGGAGGCTCCATTGACAAATGTGAAAACCATCAATGCTCCGTAAACCCCTGCTTGTATGCCCAAACTACCAGTAGAGGGTGTTTCAACTGAAACTGGTGCATTCTTCACAGTTTTCTGTAGCCACTGGGGCATTGCATTCATTCCTGGACTACTTACAGGTTTTACATCAGCATAACGAATGCTGCTACTCACAACTTTACCTGCCCTACGCTGCGTCAAACTTTGCATAAGCAACATGTCATATGCAGCCTCTACCTGAAACACAGGCACCCATATTATTTTCACAGATGAAATAATTGTGCAGAACCACATGAGCATAAGTGAACCCAGCAGGGAATCCAAGAACACAGACCATGATTTCTATCAAGTAATGGAGAGAATATAAAGTAAAACAAGCTGGGGTGTCATAGGGTGTTGCTATCCACAGCGACACCCGTTCCCACAGCACCCTCCAGGGATCGATCACTGGAGGGGCAGGTCCCCTTACATGTACCTGGCCACTGGGCCACCTCAGCAAAAAAAAAGAGTAAAACAATCTGCTTTTCATCCTGCGCAAATCTGGACATATGGTTTGACTCTTTCACAGAATGTATGGTCATCTGTTCTGCTATGCATTTGGGCTAAATAGAAAGTAGGAATACTAGGAATGCACTTAAAATGTTATTTTCCTTCTTTCTCAGTATATATACTTGCAAAGAAGCCACAGGCCCTAGCTTAAAAACATGTAAGTGATTAATTTCAAAATAAGAGCCCCTTCAGTTGGTTCGAAAAAGGAATGAAAGTTGTTTAAGATCAATTGCAAATTTCATTTTCAATTTTGTTTTTAATCATGAGAATCATTAGGTGGCCCATCACATTTTTCGACTATTTTCTAGTTCTTTCTCTGATACAGTTTGTTGGATTTCATATTTGTAATAGCTATTTGAAATGGTTTCTAATGTAATGATTTGATGTCCAGTGTCTACCATGACTAAAATTCACAAAATATCCAATTGACCACTTTGAAAATTATTTGGGCGAACCATATATATATAAATGCAACACAGACACTGAACATAAAATTCAACACGGATTCTCTTTTAAAAATATTAAAAGAAGCACAACAATCTTTTAGAAAGAAAAAAAATGTGACATAAAAAAAATTATATTGGCAGTGGCAATTGGCAAAAGATTTAAAAAGAAAATATTGAACTTTAAAGGTAATAAGAGAATTAAAATAAATAAGGTAATGAGAAATTAAAAAAAAAAAGAAAAGAAAAGATGATCAATTGTCATGCAAAACAAAACTAAAAAATGACTTAGTTTGAAATTCGAAAAAAAATTCAATAATTAGAATTTTCAAAGAAAAGGCAGGACTTGTAAAATGTCACATTAGTAATGGAAAAGCTCCAATTTGGAAAATTAAAAAAAAAAATGCGTGCATTGCAAATTGAACAAAATAAGAAGTAAAGATGGGAACCCAACTAACTGTCAAGTAAGATAAAGGCACAAAGTATATTACAATGTTTTATGAAGCATGTGTGAAATAAAAAATAAAGTTCAGTAAGACAAATAATTAAAAATATAAAATATTAGCATTCAAAATCATAAAAAAACTATATAAAAATAATATACCACACTCGCCGAAGAAGAAAGCACTGGAAAATAAAATTAGAATCTATATCCAAACGAAGTAAAAAAAAAATGTAAAAGTATATAATAAGTTGGTGTGGGGTCTGGTGAGAGTCAAAACTATAAGGTAGTGGTCAAGATTGAATTGAAAGCATTCCCTTTAATATACAATAACAGGTTGATGTGGGTTCTGGTGAGAGTCAAAATTAAAGGTAGCCATCAAAATTGAATTGAAGGACAATTTTCTCCTGCGCTCTTGAGCTTTGTAGTCCATTCGGAGCGGTGCCATCATGCGTCATCATGGCGGGACCCTCTAAATTTTAGAGGGTCCCACTTTTGGGGATGGTCCGGATGTGTGGTCCTTCAGAAGCACATGCGCAAGAGGGAATTTTCCTTGAATTGAAAGCTTCTGCTTAAATATACAATAGTTGTCTGTTCAAATTGACTATTAAAATGATGATCCCATGTCCACAAGATCAACCACAGAGAACTGATTTTACCCCAACAAAAAAAAAAAAAAAAAAAAAACCATAGAGAACTGCAACTTAGTACTGGGTGTAACATGAGTTTTTTTATGTAAACCCTAAGTGATTCCATTATGCAAGATCCCAAATCGATAAAAAAATGTAGCTTTTGTGTGTTGGAGAGAGAGAGAGAGAGAGAGAGATTTTATGTAAACACTAAGTGATTCCATTATGCAAGATCCCAAATAGATAAAAAATTGTAGCTTTTGTGTGTTGGAGAGAGAGAGAGAGAGAGAGAGAGAGAGAGAGAGAGAGAGAGAGAGAGAGAGAGAGAGAGAGAGAGAGAGAGAGAGAGAGAGAGAGAGAGAGAGACAGCATGGAAGGTTAGTTACATTATATATTTTCTTGGTCAAGTTCCACTAGAGATCCAATGTGGAAAGTTTTCAACTCTAAAAGCAATTTTGTTTAGTGCACGAAGAGAAATCCAAAATTCTAGTAGAAGTAGACCTCCATGATGCTTAGGAAAGGATATGTAGAAAACTTAATCTCAAAACATGTATGTTTTAATAGCAGCAATGAAACAAGGAAGAGAAAGATAAAGAACAAACTAAAAATACCGACAACACAAAGCATTGGAAACCACCAAATTAAGACTATCCATCCAATGCTCCACCAAAGCATCCACTCTGCCGTTAGATTCTGTCAAAGCGTGACAAAATTCCATATGAATCAATTTGCAAATCCCTCAAATTCAACAAAGTACAAGTGCATTATCCAAGGCCTAGAAGCAGCTGATTGCATCCACATATAGGATTTGCTGAGCCAGTATCTATAATGACTGTGGAAAATAGCACATAAAACATGAGAGCTTCCTTGCTAGCCAAGACTTCCTCGTCGTAAGTCTCTTGCCCCCGAAATGCCTCAAAGATGCTCAAACCAGTAGGCCTAATCAAATAATGCTCCCTGATACCCTTTAGACCTAGCTTACCCCTTGCCACCCCATCAACATTATATTTGTGCTTGTTTGGAGGGAAGGGGGATCCCACTGTGTGATGAGTACCACCACCTGCTAAAAAAAACATCTCCCTACTACTGAAAAACTTATTAAAATCCTGACTCGACCAATTCTCATTACTAATGGCTCAAGGTCAAACTCCAAAAACTAATGTATCAACCACCTCTT
The DNA here is from genome assembly GCA_012931725.1 of Litsea cubeba. NCBI lineage: Eukaryota > Viridiplantae > Streptophyta > Magnoliopsida > Laurales > Lauraceae > Litsea > Litsea cubeba. The sequence continues at coordinate 115,213,583 of CM022945.1, forward strand.
CAAACCATGATTCCATGTTGTTAAAGATGCAGTTACCCCTTTTCTTCCAAATTGATCAAAGAATAGCCATAAACACCATTTTCCAGATGATGTGACCCTGTTAGAAAAGGGGCCTCTTCCTACCTTTGAGCCGCCTCGCCAATCAACTCCATTTAATGAGTAAATACCAACGCAAAGTACTCAATCTGGAAAAGTGGCTTAAGAAAAACCGCAATGAAGGAATATATGGTTCATGAATCATGAACGAGTATCCCACATTACAAAGGGGGCAGGTCCACTGAATGAGGATTGTTCAGATGCCTGTGCTTCAAGCTGTACACTGTGGGCAATCTATCCAGGACTCCAAGCCAAAAGAAAGCGTCCACTTTAGTGAGAGTGAGGCCTTGACACATAAGAGAGCATGGCAGGCACAACGAAGAAACTATAATTGCGTTCTTATTAAGGCTTAGCTTCTTCTTACACTTGCATTTTCCGACTCCATTTTACGGACATCTTTTAATGGCTTCTAGTGGGTATCCTTCAAACTATTTTCTCCGTAGTTATGATCAAACAAGACTTTAACATTCTTCATATCACCAAAGCACACTCACCATCACCAAAAAGATCCCTTCTTTTTGCACCAAAATTAGTATTCACTTTGCCATCAAGGCATCACCTATTGGCAGACCTTTAAACTTGAGTATGTTTCCTCTATTAACCAAAATCATCCAACACTCTTTCTGGTCTCTATTTAATATAAGACTTAAAGATTCCTTTAGTTCTCTCATTTTTCCTTGTTAACTTTCTTCAAGTATATTTCCACCTCCACTGATATCCACTTCCTCTCTTTACCATTTTAAGGACTCCAGTCATACTTTCCCCCTTGAACTCTAATAAACCTATTTCCTTCTTTTTTTGCCCGCCGTTCTTTTCTCATTCAATTGCCATCGATGATTAGCATTTGTAGAAATAGCATACAAAAGTAAAGCACTCGAACAGTCTTTAACTTTGATTCTTGGAAGTGACATCAGTCATCAGTAACAACCTTTCAAAGCTTTTAAAATGAGGAACAAAACCTTTTCTGTGGATTTAGTAGAGGTACAAAACACCAAAGAATTTAATTACTCATTTTCCTTTTTGAAACTCAACCATACTTATTTTTATATTAAAGCTGGAACCACCATGATAACCCTCAACCATTAATCTTTGACTGAGGACTTCTCCAATGTTCAATAGAACTTGGCTTTGATTTCAGATTGCATGCTTTCATAAACAGAACATGCTACCATGCTAACTCATTAAATATCTTCAATTTGGTTCACAAAGACAATGATGCAGGCCTACTGCTTTCATTAAATATCTTGAATCCTCAATGGTTCTCAAAGAAACTACACCTACTGCCGAAAACAAGTGGTTGGGGAAAAATATTTTTTGTTTAATAGGTATAGTACATGGGCAAAAATGTACGGCTGTGATTGATGGAGGAAGTAGTGAAAACATCATCTCCCAAACTCTTGTTGATTGCTTGAAGCTGCAGGCTTACAAGCATAATCGTCCATACTTTGTCAAATGGCTAATGACAAGTGATGAAGTGCAAGTGTGACATACATGTCAAGTTACTTTTGCAATTATTGATGATTATACAGATACAATTTGGTGCGATGTGCTACCAATGGATAGTGGAGATATACTCTAAGAAGCACGGACACGGACACGGACACGACACGATACGGACCCGCCAACACGGCATTTCTCAAAAAAGTAGGACACGGACACGTTCGGGACACGTTAATAATTAATAATAATAATAATATATCTAATCATATACTAAAAGATACTATCATTTTAACTTTGTAATCAATTTAGCAATCAAATAAGTTATGACCTTTTACAAACAGCCCCCTTTTCTTTACATTTTTTACTCTAATTTTATTATTTTAACTTTGCTATCAATTTAGCAATCAAATAAGTTATAACCTTTTACAAACATCCCCATTTTCTTTTCATTTTTTACTCTAATTTTATTATTTTAACTTTGTAATCAATTTAGCAAACAAATAAGTTATGACCTTTTACAAACAGCCCCCTTTTCTTTTCATTTTTTACTCTAATTTTATTATTTTAACTTTGTAATCAATTTAGCAATCAAATAAGTTATGACCTTTTGCAATCAGCCCCATTTTCTTTTCATTTTTTACTCTAATTTTATTATTTTAACTTTGTAATCAATTTAGCAAACAAATAAGTTATGACCTTTTACAAACAGCCCCCTTTTCTTTTCATTTTTTACTCTAATTTTATTATTTTTTTTCCAATTAAAAGAGGCCAGCGTGTCCCCAGCGTGTCCGAAATATTAAAAATAAAAAAAAATAATCAGGACACTCTTTTGGATTGGGCGTGTCTGACACATGTCGGAGCGTGTCCGTGTCCGACACGTGTCGGACACCGACACTATGGCCTCGGAGAAGTGTCCGTGCTTCCTAGGATATACTATTGAGTCAACCATGGATGTACGACAAGAATGGAGCTCATGGCATGCGCACGTACACATTCATGCACGGTGGAAAGCAAGTTACACTCCATCCAAAGAAACCAGAATCACCGAAGAAGGAAGTGATTCTCGCACACCATGTCTATAGAGGCAACATGAAGAAAACCCGAATTCAAGGTCGAACTCTTCTTTCAACCTGGTGGTGGGGGGGAATGATGCAGAGTGGGACCACTTGATAGTTTAGGAGTATTTTATTTTTGGTTTCTAATTTTACTAAGAGAGTTGCGATTAGGGTAGTTTCCATTATTGGTTTAGGTTTTCTTAGGCCCTAAGTTTGCTTTTATATTTATATTGCATTGTTGAACTCTTTTTCTTAGGCTTTGATTATTGGAATAATATTATCGCGGTTTTTTTTTTTCCTTCGGAGAGATGCGTCCTCGTGTTAAGTCTATGTGGAGACGTTTTAAGGTGTCTGCGGACACGTGCTTCGGCACTCCATGCAAGCCCTAACGCTAGGGCCTGCATAAGACAATCAAACTAGAGTTATCCCTAAGTAAGGGTTCAGAAATAAATCTCCAAAAACAAGTAGCTTGAAGGACTGATCACAGGGGACAGATATTATAGTGTGAGTAAACATCTCTTTGGCTCTTATCTCCATCTACTTAAAGCATCAACATGATGACTTGAGAACGCCTTTTGGTTCAAGAAGTTGATGCTTTGACCTTGGCATCCACATCCAAGCCAGCAGAGATGGGATATGACAGACAAGAGACTCTCAAATATCATGGTTGGTTGAAGGCATAGATGTGAGCCTGAGCTTGTGCTTGAGTATGAGACCACCCACCATCACCAGATGTACAGCTGTTTATCGGCACTTACAGGTTCTAATTTCTAACTCTCACATGCATCCTTGTGAAGGAACCGTTGGCGGTGGTGATGAGTATGGAGACAACATTGTCGTATACAAAATAAAAGAACAATTTCCTACAGTTCTTTTTGCATATTGCATCTGGTTGTGGGTACAAATGATATCTACCAAGGTTAGATGATGCATATGGTGGCAAAGATGAAGCAGGAAGAGTAATGGGTGTTGGAGGAGAGCGGCATTCTGGGGGCCATTATGGACATCAGGCACAATAGGACTTTGATGCCTGCAAAAGGATACATGAAAAATATCTACTTCTGAGTGGCCCAATTTCACATAAGACCCACGTCTGTATCCCTTTTCCCAACTGCTGGAGCCATAGTCATTGAGCTTTTACAGTGGAAATAAGCCCTACTTGTCAAAGGAGCAGCAGTTCTTTGATTTTACTCTATCTTATCAGCCATTTACATCTGAATAAATTAATTGAAACATTGAATTCTGGTCGGCTATATGTTTCACATCATTTATCTACTTTGGATATTGACTCTCCTTTTTTAGTTGTAATATGAGTAAAGGAAAGACTATCATTTCCTTTACAAGTTTACATGATGATATTTCCGTTGCTCCCTTTGATTTCGTTAATAGTAATGTTAGGGGGAAAGCTCACATTATTTCACATTCTGGTTTTAAATATTTTGTTACCTTTATTCTTGATTAAGTCCTTCACTGTTAAAAAAAAAAATTCAGCAATTTTTTAAAATGATTATTCAAACAAACTTCTTGAAATGTGTCAAAATCCTTCGCTCTGATTCAAGGGGAGAACCTCTCCACTGACTTTCGAATATTTCTAGCTGAAAAATGGTGTCATATCGCAATGGTCTTGCCCTCACACACCACAGCAGAATGGTGTTTCTGAATGAAAGAACATCATATTCTTGAAACTGTGCTCACATTTACGATATATTCTAAAGCCCCTCACTTTTTGCTTGTAGGTTTCTACAGCTGTTCATATTATCAATAGACAATTTTCCTCCAAATTTCATCATCAGTCACCAACTCACCCTATTTTCGTCTTTTTTAGAAGCATCCTAATTATGAGTTACTGCATAAGGGCATATACCTTGGGATGCATTTATTTTGTACTTTTCCTCCATAAGAACATACAAAAATCACTCCATAGTCTGTTCCTTCTGTCTTTCTTGGTTATGTCAATCATCAAAAAGGGTTTGTTTGTTATGATACCAACTCCAAAAAAATTCACATCTCTCATAATGGTTCCTTCATGCAGCAGTTCTTCTTTTTTTTTCCATGATTTCCCTTTTTGTCTCCATCTACTTCAGCTTCTTCCTTTTCCTTCCTACCTATTTTTGATGTCCTGATGTTTCATTTGATAAATTCTCCAAAGGCATATTGTATCGAGTCATAAGCAGAATGCTGTGTGCCCTTGCGACCTTTAGATCTTGCTCCAACAGATACAGATCCAACACAAACCATGAGTCCCCACCTTCGGTATGTCAATTTTCTCACATTTCTCATCTACTTGATCGTTATGGCTATTTTACTACCTCTTTATTGGCCTCATTAAATTTTGATCAAATCCCCTTTCCCGATAAACAGACTCTACAACATGATTGTTGGGCAAAGCCATGTCTAAGATTTTTTTTTTTTGATCGATAAAGGGCAAATTTTATTTCATGAAAAAGCCAAATATGACCAACCAGCAAAAACCAAACACAAAGGCTATAAGAGAAACATACCCTAGAATGCAATCACACTAAGGACATAAACAAAGGGGAAGATCTATCAACCCCTTGTTGTGCTAATACATCTGCCAAACCTTTTGCTACTCTAACCACATGACAAAAACACATGAAGATTGGAAGATATTGCTTTAATCTCACTGAAACAAAATTGAAGCTTCTATGGCCGAGGTTCTTCATGAGTAGCCCAAGATATAGCATTTGCATTAAAGGAGTCACTCGCCGCAATCAAACTTCCTTGAAAAGAGCTAGAGAAAATCCTCATGGCCTCAAGAATCACCAACACCTCTGCTTCATTGGAATCTCAGACACCCACCCCTTTAGAGGACATGCACAAAATCTCCCCTCTATCATTTTGAAGAACTATCCAATACCTGCTGGATCCTTGGTTGCAGACATTGGAATTTAATCATACCTAGGATTTGGTTGATTGCAAATGAGTATACAATGTGAAGGCCAAGTCTGACGGCTCTTTGGATTGTTACAAAGCAAGTCTTGTTGTTTTAGAAAATCGCCAGAATTATGGAATTGACTATGGAGAAACAATTTTTATTGTGACAAAGATGACCACGGTAATGACTCCTATTGCAATAGACGCTGCAAAATCATGGCCCTTGTTTCAAATGGGTGTTAAGAATGCCTTCCTACTACAGCATCAGCTAATATGTTTTTTCAGCTATGATGATAATTATATGGGCTTAAACAGGCTCCTCATCCCTAGTTTATAACATTTAGAGGAACCAATTCTTCTGCTGGTTTTCCTTAAAGCAAGTATGACCAATCGTTATTTCTTCGGCAATATCCAGAGGATCTTACACTTTTATTGGTCTATGTTGATGATATTTTAATTTCTCATAGTGATCTAAATGGGATCCAGTAAGTCAAGTGTTAAGTAGTTGTTTGTGCAGTTTTCTATCACCAATTGGTTTTGGGATTACTGGCTAGCAACTTTGACATGGTATCAGAGCTTGAGGTCTCGAGTTCGAAACCACGCAGGGCAGAAATGCCCCATGCCGCGTTGTGTGTTTGTGCGGGCGCAAAATGCGCAGGGCAAAAAGGCCCCATGCCGCGTTATAGTCTTGTGCGGGCGTGTGCTTCGGATCCGGGCGGTGTCCCGCCCGAGGGGGAGTGTTAAGTAGTTGTTTGTGCAGTTTCCTATCACCAATTGGTTTTGGGATTACTGGCTAGCAACTTTGACATCAAGAACTATCTTCAATCTTCTCACAAGATGAAAGATCTAAGGATGTTTGACTTATTCCTTCGGACTTGGGGTTCAGACTTCTCCTGTCAGGAACTTTGTTTGTCAAAAAAAAAAAACCCCTCATGACCTCCTTCGCTTGGCACGCTTGCTAGATGCCAAGCCTGCTGACATTCCATTAGAATTAAATGTCTAGTATTGCAAAGATGAAGGCACTCTTCTTGATGACCCTTGGATTTATAGATGCCTCATTGGCAGCCTCATCTACCTCACTGCTACTCATTCAGACATTTCTCGTGTTGTCAGTATCTTTAGTTAGTTTATGTCTGCTACTTCACATTTACACATGGTAGTGGTTCAGTGCATCATTTGATATCTTACGGGAACCACGGGACGAGGGCTCTTCTTTCCATCTCAATTACCTCTTACTTTGAAAGCATATTCTGATGCTGATTGGGCTAGATGTCCAAACACTAGATGGTCAACTACAAGGTGGTGTACGTTTCTTGGTCTCCCCTTGGCCTCATGGAAATGCAAAAAGCAGGCTCGGGTCTCTAAATCATCCACCGAAGCAGAATCTCAATCTCGGTCTGTCTTAAGCTTTCTTTGAAATTATTTGGCTTCATGGGTTGTTACAGGAGTTAGGCATTTCATTCTCATCACCCACTTCACTGCATGTTGATAATACAAGTGTCATTCAGATTGCAAGTACTCACCTTTTTCCATAAGCATACAAAACATATTAAGGTCAATTGCCACTTGATACGAGAACAAGTGGATAATGGCATGATCACTCTTCTCCATGAGCCTTCTGGTCTTCAGCTTGCACACGCTTCCACGAAGGCTACAACTCGAGATGGACTTCGCTTTCTAATAAGCAAATTGATGCATTTCGAACATCCGCATCAATTTAAGGGGGTGTCAAAATGATGGTAGACCAAAATCCATGCACCCCAAGAGCATCATATGAAAAATGGACAATATCATAAAAGTGTAGTCCCCAAGACAACCAGACACTTAAAGATATCGTTGTATAATTAGCGATTTGACTGGCATCATAGAGGATCATAATTGACATGATTTCAAACAGTTGTGAAGATGGTTATTTAAAGCGATTGAACCCCAATTTCGAACCCCTAACCCCAAGGGGTAGCTCAGTTGGCCTAGAAATACGGTTTGCACCCGGAGGTTATAGGTTCGAAACTGCACTACCACACTGGGGCTACAGGGGAGTTTACCCGGCTTCCCTTTGGGCCCAGAGGGATTAGTCCAGCCCAAAGGGTTGGGAACCCTCCGATAGCAAAAAAAAAAAAAAAAGGGATCGAACCGAACAAAGGGTCGAACAATCCAATCCATCAATTTCTCTTTTCCTTCTTTCTTTTCCCATGCTTCTTCAACTGATCTAAATAAATATATGTTTACGGGATGTTATCAATAAATAGAGGGGCAACCACAATAGTTAGACACTCTCTCTCCCTCTCTTCTCTAAGTTATTTCCTACAAATTATTAAAGATTTCAACCATTTAAAACAATAATTATCTTCCTCAACTTCACATTTTGGATATAAGGATTAGAAAAGCAATTGAATTTGTGTAACTCAAACCAACTAAGAATGCACTCGACCACATTTTCCATACTCTTTTTCCTTTTTTTTTTTTAGAGAGAGAAATAGAACAAAAAATTAAACAAAAAAGAGAGAAAAGTAAACAAGGTAGGGCAACCCATTAAGTAAATGGACAGGGCCCATATATACACAAAAGATACTATTGGTTAGAAAGCCAAGCCATTAGCAACATTGAAACTATGCCGATCTACCCCAATTCTACCAAAATGTCTACTTTTGAAATTTTTACTCTTGGGATATGGTAAAATGATGCATTTGTGAAGAAGTATAAAGTGTTTATTTCATTTTGGATGTAGAAGAATCTAAAAGATCTCTTCACCTTGCCACTGGCCCATGATCCGCACCTTCCGGTAGCACCGAAATGAGATGAAATTAACTTGGGACCTTTCATGGCTAAGATTACTACTCTACTTGAATTTCTTACTTTTACAGAGCCCCAAGAAGGATATCCCAATTTCTCTGGTATGAATTTTAAAATTCCACCTATTTCAGATTGACTCAAGTTGCTTTTAGAACCAAGGATTAAAAACCCAGACTCGGGGGCAACTCAGTCCCCCATAGAGTCGAGTAGAGTTGGCCAAGTTGTCCCCAGTCTCTAAAAACCACTCAAAATAAATAAATAAAAATAATTAATATGAGAAAAAAAATGAAAAAAATACCTTAAATTTCTTGAATCCAAAAGCCCTCTTTCAGTTGAATCCTTGATCTTGTTTGGGCTAGATCTATCAAAAAGTGGGATTTGATATTCAGAGATGGAAGATTTGAGCTCTCCACCCCTGAAAATGGCTTCCCCAGTCCCCACTCCCCAAGCAAAAACCAAATCTTAAAATGAGGGTTTTGAGAAGATGATCAATGCCTTCAATGTTGTTTAAGCTAGATCTCTCAAGAAAAGTGGATTTGATATTCAAAGATGGAAGATTTGAACTACCCATCCCCGAAAATGACGTCCCCAAGCAATTCCCAATCTTAGAGTGATGGTTTTGACAGGAGAGAGAGTTTCTATACTCACTGAGTCGCTTACTGTGTGACTCGTCTGACTCGCCTGAGTCCTATATGACTCGGGTGAGCTGCTTCTCTATTTCAAATTCGAGTTTGAGTCGTCCCTCACTTGACTCAATAAGGACCGACTCTGAATCAAATTGCCCAAATCAACTCAGTCTCGGTGGGTTTTAATTACATGATTAGAACTCCCATCCACTACCCCTTTGGAAGTACCTGTGCCATGTGATGACAATCCATCAATTGAAGATTTCCAATCCTTTGTGGAAATCTAATTCCGAGATGTAATGGAATCCCCTGGCTTGAAGACCCAATCAAACATCAAAGATTGATCATTACACAGGCAGAGGTAGTAACCATGTTGAACCTTTACCTTCAATGATCCTCTTGGGTCTCTCCTCCCAGACACCTCATGGAATTGCAAAAGTCACCCTTCTATATAAAATATGACCCTTTACTTCAAAAGATTCTAGAGCACTCCAGCCCCAAGAGATAAGGAAGAGGCAACCCAAATGAGACTAGTGAAAGAGCAATGAACATGAAGGCGCTCACTGATTCAGCTGTTGGAGACCAATCCAGCAAGGCTTAATTTTACAAGGAACTAATAATTTGCAAACCACTTTATATATAAAAAAAATTTGAGAACCATTACTAGAATGTATTGCTGAGACAATAGATTTTCTTGGATGATTCATCTAGCCTCCTCAGCCCATACACGCCCATCTCCCTCAAATGCCTTATCTTCTGTAATTTCACAAGGGTTTTCAACAGCTGACTTAAAGGAATTAAAAACTCAAATCTCCCATTCCACACCCACCATCTCTTTGGACATTTGAACAAACTAGTCTTTGAAAACAATCATTCAAAAGCCTTATCTCCCAACTTCAGTACCCTCCCATAATCTCATTAAAGCCCCAACACCAACAAGAAATGGGATTTCCTTCCTACGCAACTATCCCAATTCTCCAAAACCAGAAACCAATAGTAAAATCTCAATACTCAGAATTCAGAAACCCATATAGAATTTCCAATCTCCAAGCCAACCATCTATCTTGACATTACATCAAACAGAATTCAAACACCACCCATATCCAACATGTTGCAATTTAAAAAGAACGGAACCAAAACCCATATCAAAACACACAAATTCCGAACCAACACCCCACAAACAGAGCTCAAACCCATCAAACCCATAAACCCCATTTCAACATTCAAACAGAATCAGAAGAAGGACAAAAAACTGGTGGGTGGGGTGGGTGCGCACGGTAACTAACCTGCGCCACGGCCTCCTGGTCGTCCTTGCAGGACGCGACGATCGAATTCTTGGCGCGAAGGATGTCGTCGAATGAGGCCCCCTCGGCTACGCCCAGCAGCTTGAGGGCGTTCTCCACCGTCATCTCGAACGGCGCCGAGTCGTCCGCCCTCGACGCGGCGGCGGACGCTAGCCTGCTCCGGCGGTGCAGGATGGGCCCCAGCCGCGGCCTCTTCCTGTCCTGCGCGCCGTGCGCCGCCTGGACCCGGCAAGCCCAGTTGGGTCGGTGCGGCGTCCGGTAGAGGAGGCCGCAGGTGGGTCTGATAGAGAGAGCGGCTGCCATTTCATTCATATCTTTCTCTCTCTCTTCAATGACTATGAGTGCCTCTGCGTGAGTGGGGGATTTTTTGGGTCCTTGTGTTTTTCCACCGCAGAAGTTCATTTCAATCTGTGTCCCTACCCTTTAAAAGACAACAGCAACGTCAGACACAGAAAGAGAGACAAGAGTAGAAGAATGACATATGGACTATGGATTGTGATATTACCATGGATTCCTTACTTGTACCACCTGGTTTTCTTTTCTGTTTACATGATTGATGATTGATGATTGATTGCATTGCATTGCATGGTTGTGATTTTTTTTTTTTTTTTATGTGGGGGTGGGGGGACACCAATGATCTTATCAGTAATCCTGATCAAATTTGGCTAAGTTTGTGGGGGGAGGGATCATGAATTGGCAGGTTGGTGTGTGTGTGGATGTATGGGTCATTCATTGACTGTGGCCGGCTACCAAATCAGTTAACATTGAATAGATGGTTAATTAAAAAGAAAGGGGATATACAAAGTTAAAACAACTATTATGGGATTAAATTTATAAGCGGCAAGTAAGGGAAAGATTTAGAGAGAAGATTTAAAAATTATAATATCTATATCGATATATAAAAAAGTTATATCTATAGTATTTAAAGATTAAAGTTTGTAAGATTTAAATAAAAGGAGTGTTTCCAGAGTTTACAGTGAAATCATTAAAGATATGTAAGATCTGCATGTAGAATGATAGGTGAGTTTCTATTGATAATGGATTTGCATTAGGGGTCTCTTTTGAAGCTTTTCGGCCTGTTTCTTTCCAAGCATTTCTGACAGGAATTCAGGTTGTCTGTGAATTCCTGAATTCCAGTCAGAAATGCTATGTTCATTTACTAGAATTCGCAGCATTTGAGGCAAACAGTATTTTGGAATTCCAAAAAAGTGGAATTCCCAAATGCTAGCCCTTGCTCCAGCATTTATAAATTCTGGCATTCCGGGAGGCTTCCTTAGAACTCTGGCTCTCTCTGACGGTGCAAGGTCATCTTCTCCACTGCACCTCTAAAAAAAAATCAGATCTGGTTATCTTCTTTCTTTCCACTCCTTTCATATATCTGGTTTCATGAAACCCAAAACCTCCCAAATCCACACATTTCTTTTGATCTAATCTCAATTTCATTTTCATCTGACATCTTTCAAAACCATACCATCCTCCTCAATGCTTGTACAAGAAATCCATCTCCTCCTGCATCGAGACTGAATAAACTCCATAATTCATGTATCCAACCTCTTTGGACAGAACTGAGATGAAGATCATTACAATGTACAGAGATTCTCAGGCAGGAATTCTAGGTATAAAAGAAACGGAGAATTTAGGAATGCTAGAATTTGTAGCATTTCAAAATTTCAGCTTCTCAAATTCTACAAAATCCAACAGACATGAATTCCAAGAATTCTTCCAAAGAAACAGGCCCTTTATCTCATTTCATTGATTATGGAAGAGTTGACTGCTCGATTTTCTATGGGAGGTACCTTGATATGTGGTATTTGAAGATGATATAATGTTGATAATCAAGAAATAGTTTTGAATGTGAAACTTCCACAGTGACGAGACGCTTTAAATAAAGTCTGATAAAGATAGAATATATGAATTGTGATTTTGGCGAAAATACTTTAGGAGCTATGAAAATTACAGCTCAAGAGATACTACACCAAAAAAAAAACCCTCATTTTAATAACTTGCCTCAATAATTAAGGGGTGTTTCGAATACAATCTATATATTTTTAAGGATTTTACTATATTGTCTGCTAGTTTAGAATACAATCTACATACCTCAAAACTAGGTATTTGGATAACTTATAAGATATCCTACAATATCTCACTTTCTTACAAAAACCTTTATATTAAAATATTCAAGTATATGTCGTAGAAAACAGTCTTTCATTAAGAAAACTACTCAAAACAAGAGCCAAAGTTTTCGCAAACACGAGTGGATGTTCATGAGATACTACTACCATGGTGGCCCACTGCATTTTTAACATTGATGGTTTCGCTATAATTTTTAACATTGATGGCTTTTATAGGAGTCTTACTATGACTCTCAATATTAGATGAGCCCTTATGGTTTTATAAATTTTATGTGGGTCCCTTATTAGCCATGTCATAATTACATAATTCCCTTGTTAATTACTAATATTGGTAGGTCTTATGAATGTTATACTAGATAACTTCTATTATAATTATCAATATTAAGTGAGTCCCGTACAACCAACATTAGGTGGGTCTCATACTATACCAATATTGAAATATATGACTAATTATTGGTTTGTCATCATTAAATGAGTCCATTGTTTAATGGCTCCCTAATGAGTACTATAATTAGCTTTGTTAATATGACTATTAACATCAAATGGGTCCCACATTGGTTTTAATAGGTGGGCTCCTCAATGATGTCTAGCACTTGATAGGGCCCTTTGTTATAGTCACCATTGGATGTATTACATTGTGGTTATTAACATTCGGTGGACCCACATGGATTAAGCAACATTGCTTGTGGTTTTCAACATTTAGTCCAGTAATTTTCTAATTATATGGGTCATATTATGGTTATCAATCTTAAATCACTCCAGCGTGACTACTAGTTAGCGGGTTCTCATTGGGTCAATCATCCACAGTGAAAATTTTAGAAATTGACCAACACCAAAAGTGGCACAGTATTACAATATGATACTATTTTTTTTTTTTATGATGCAATCTTACAATATTCAAATCTGGTGATATTGTATTATGCCTTAATGCAAAAACACCCTTAGTAATAATGGAGAGATTGAGGAAGATGCCAAATATAAATAACCATGGCATAGTTGAAGTGAAGACTTTCTTATGGAGTCTTTGTGATCGGCACATACTAACAAGATTGAAGGACGAATTTTATTGGGCAACGATTAGACTACTTATGACCAATAAAGAAAAATGTTGGCCAATAAAAAAACAACACATGCAGCAAATGAATGTAGCAACGATGAGAATATTGAGATAGATGTGGTAAAACTAAGAATGATAGAATTACATACAATATTTAGGAATAGCATCAATAGACGATAAATTAAAAGAAACTCATTTGAGATGATTTGGACTAACTACAACACAATTGAGAAAAACATTTTCTATGTAATTTGATAGCAAGAGCAGAACTAGGGGGTAGGGGGCCATGAAAAGCCCAAACTATTATGTTAAAATTTATTATTTCTTATATTTTGCCACCAACTTTTTTTTAACATTGTGGCCTTCAAGTCATACTTCGGTTCTACCACTTTTCATTTTTTTAAAGTCTTGTTTTTATAAAGGTTTTGTCACTTATTGATAGCCAACCAAAGAGACGGTGTAAGCCAAAAAGGACATGGATAAAGGTAATAAAGATAGATTTGAAGAAGTGTAACCTATTTGAGGATTTGGCTAAAGGATAAATCGGATTGGAAAAACAGAATTCATGAAGTTGATGAGCCTAACATAGTTGGGACAAGGCTTTGATAATGATGATGATCATCTATTTTATAGTTTTAAAGTGATTGATCTTATTATATATACTCTTTTTTTTTTTTTACAGATTGTTGTTAATGTGTGTGTATATATTATATGGATATATTTAATATTGTTAGATTCTAAGAGCTCTATTTTATTTAGGGGATCAAGACGTTCCACGCGCAACTTTTTTTTATTTTAAGTGAGAAATACTTTTACATTGAACATACAACACTTCCTGCTTAAGGTCATGCCAACACCACTCAACTATAAATGTTTTGGCCGACAAATACCATTTCAGGTATATATTATAATAATTTATTGAAAATATGGTTGATATTTGTGACGGTGATTATGGGTGGCAATAGGTCCGATTGAGTAGGGTTGACCTTTGCGAGACAATGGCTATGGGTTAAGGTAACGACATTAATTGCTCGAGTTGGACCATCGCATGCTCGTCCATGATCAACCTCATGGGCCTCATAGTCAGGCTTGGTTCTAGCACATGGGCCTAAAACTCATCTATTGGCCCAGCCCGTTTGCAAATTATATATGTCTTTGTGTTAGATATTGTACGGATTTAAACCTGACCGAGCTCAACCCAAAAAACAAAGGTAGCGTTTGGTTCGCTGGAATGGTTGTAGGCGGGAATGGAATGGAGACCGGAATGAGTATGAAATGGAATAAGGCAGGAATAGGCATTTCTATTCCAGCGTTTGGTACGCTGAGGAATCAACCCAGTTGATTTCTGTTCCTGCGTTTGGTACGCTGGAACAAGTTTTGGAATGGAATAAAATTTATATAAGACTGACCAAAATATCCTTGTTAGATTTTTATCTTTGGCTTAGTCAATGTATAGATTATATTATTATTAAATAGGTAGGGCCCACACAAGCTCTTCTATTTTATAATCTTATAATAATAATAATAATAATAATAATAGTAATAATGTATAGATTATATTATTATTATATAGGTGGGGCCCACACAAGCTCTTTTATTTTATAATCTTATAATAATAATAATAATGTATAGATTATATTATTATTATATAGGTGGGGACCACACAAGCTCTTCTATTTTATAATCTTATAATAATAATAATATAGGTGGGGCCCACACAAATTCTTCTATTTTATAATATAATAATAATAATGTATATATTATATTATTATTATGTATGTGGGGCCCACACTTGTTCTTCTCTTTTATAATTTTATTTTTATAATAATAATAATAATTTATATAATATATTATTATTATATAGGTGGGGCCCACACAAGTTCTTCTATTTTATAATCTTATAATAATAATAATAATAATAATAATAATGTATATATTATATTATTATTATATAGGGGGGCCCACACAAATTCTTCTATTTTATAATCTTATTATTATTATTATTATTATTATTATTATTATAATGTATAGATTATATTATTATTATATATGTGGGGCCCACACAAGTTCTTCTCTTTTATAATCTTATAATAATAATTATAATAATAATGTATATATTATATTATTATTATATAGGTGGGGCCCACACAAGTTCTTCTCTTTTATAATCTTATTGTTATAATAATAATGTATAGATGTGAAAAATGGTATTTTGGTCTCAACAAAAAGTAGAAAGGAATAGAATGGTCATTCCTTCCCATCCCGGATGGAATGGTCATTCATCTACATAAGGGAATGGGATTCCGGAGATAATGGTCATTACGCCACTTTTTTGCGAACCAAACGCTTTAATGATCATTCCATTCTGACCTTTATTACAGCGAACTAAATGCTACCAAAGAAGTGAAGACTTTCCGCAGATTGCATCTGTGGAAAAGTTGAAATGCAGACTTTTTCTCAGTATGATCGGCGGGAAAGCTGAATTCCAGACTTTTCCGTGGGTCCTAGTGGCGGACAAGCTGCAATTTCAACTTTTCCGCAACTCTACACTCTTTCCACCTTTTTTTTTTTCCACAACTCTACACCCCTTCTGGCTTTCCCCAAGGAGAGTACTTGAGTTTAAAACTGCATCCTCTAGTAATTCCTTAGCCATGGTCCAAGCTAATTGCACTACCCATGAGGGTTACAATTAAGTTGGAGTATTATCGCAGTTCTCAAGAAATTATCATTCCATAAAAATGTTTGAATATTTTCAATTCCAGGGATTCTTTGGGAATGATCGGAAACATTCTCTGACAAATGAGATAATTGTTAGATAACAAAATATAAACAAATATGAGGTAAACATATAGTAGGTTGAAAATTTCTTTTATAGACTTTTCCTACTTTCTAATTTTTTCTGATTTTCTAGTATTATTTTTATTTAGGACACTGTTAAGAGAAATTATGATATTTTTTGCTAAGTAAAATTTTTTTTTTCAAAAAAAAAGTTGGATTACTGATCAAGAATGACACTTCAAACTTGAAGAACCATAAGGATAGATCCTTGGGCATGTGTATGATACCAAGATGCCAAAGAGTAGTAACCCTATGATTCTACACTGATGCAAAAGAGTAATTATGAATTAACCCTCTTAAAAAGTTTTTTTTTACAACATTAAGAAAATTGGTTAAGAATTTTCTTCTTTCCTATCATAAGATATAGAGAATTTTCATGCAAAAGATCGTAATGTTTTACTTCGCATTACATTCACATTTTTTTTGCATGAATTGAACACATAGGAATTCATGGTAAAAAAAAAAAGTTACAACAAATGATTAATAGAAGATGAAGCGAGAAGGATATATAAGAGACGGAGATGTAAATGAAACTTTGACTTCTTAGGATTTAACTTATTAGGTGATGGCGGAGTATCTATTTTCCATCTTTCCTTGATTCAATCACATTTAGAGGATATAATCTCATCTAGAATAAGATTTATCGGTCCCCATAAAGAAGACTCCCAATAAGATTAGTGACGTGGGTTTGTTGACTATTTGGAACTTGTCTATATAATGATAATGGGGCCCAAGGGTTATATTATTCTCGGCAAAGCGATTTACCCAACTTTTCAATTGTTGGAATGCTTATAGATCTTTGCCCGCATGTCAGAGTGTCTGCATTTAGATCCATCAGTCCAAGTTGAGAAGGCAATGGGGCAAGTTAAATGGGTGACTCCCTCTGAAGGTTTTTTAGGACCCACTAGAATGAATTACTAGTTCTAATTTAACCAATCAATGCAGCGGAAATAAACAAATCAAACAATATAGAACTAGCTATCTACCAATCACACACCACAAGAAGGCAGACACAAATTTTACCGTGGAAACCCTTTCCGGGAGAAAAACCACGAACCAGAAATCAAGAGTTCACGAACAGTTTACAAGATATACTCACAAGCTCCTGTACCTCAGTCTGTACCTCGACCTCAGGACTGTAGTTGTTCTTGCACAGAATTCACTAACACGACTTCCACCGTGCACCGTTCTCCTTACTTGATCTCCTCGCACCTTGTCCACCAAGATGATCAATCTTCTACAAGATAGTAGAAGCAACAAAACCTTCTAGAGCAGTCCTTCAGAACAATCTCTCAATGGCTCTAGAGAAACAAGAGAATCTCTCTTAGGATATTCTAATCTCAGATCAAGAGAGATAATTAACTTCTTGTATATCTTGTGTGTCACCTTTGGGTTGAGAGAATCAACCAATTTATAGGCCCAAATTCGTGCATAAGTGTTCTAATTAAACTCCAATCAGAACAGCACTTAGCATCAAACTCTTTAAAAGAGTTTGGTTCGGACTGGGCACTCCCGTCCAAGCTCGCTATAGCGAGCTTGTGTCTCGCTATAGCGAGACACCATTCTGCCATTGGGCAGAATTGGCTCTTGCCAATATAATATTCTAACAATCTCCCCCTTTTGGCAATTCTTGGATAAAATCCCCTAGAAAAATACAATTTGATCTACCCAAAAATAAAACCCAAAATACATTGAATTTTAAAATAAAAAAAATCAGCTTTGTAGATTATATATTCCCTTTGCTTGAACATGTAGCTCTTGAATTGCCTTGGCTTGTAAAGCTCCCCCTAGCTCCATTCTTCTCCCCCTATTTTTGTCCATAATTGACAAACAAATATTATCATGCAGCTTCTGTCAACCTGGATGCAGTAGCTCCCCTTCAATATTGACTCCCCCTCAATATGATCTTCGTATCAGCACTGAGGTGGGGGGCTTGATCTTGCAGATCAGGGGTGATGAAGCTTAGGCACACACACTTGTAAATTTAAATATTTCAGCAAAGTGTGTACCAATACAGAAGAGAGGTCTTCTTTCTTGACCTAGACAGCTTTGGTATTCTTCTTTGTCAGCTCAGCCTTTTGCGTTTTCCATTGCTTCTGATTCGGTAAACTTCGCAACTTGTTGCAATGGGGTCGAATGTGTCCTTTAATTCCACAATGATGACAAGTGGGGGTTCGTTCAGGACGTAACACATTCTGCTTCTTTGGAGCTTTCTTTGCAACACTAACAACCGGATTAGTAATAACTGAATTTTTAACAAAATAATTTTTACCTTTGGCATTTGAAGTGGATGCTCCATCAGCGTAGCCAATACCATACTTATCAGTGTTTGCCTTTTGACTGCACAGGATGTCATCTAATTTTCTCGATCCAGTGTTCATCCTATTCAATGAAACTTTAGCAGTGTCTAACTCAGATAGAACCATCTTGAGTTTTCCATTCATATCAGAATTCTCTGCTTTCAAAGTCTTCATATCAGAATCAAGTAAGTCACACTTTTGTGATTCTGCAGTCAATCTGTCAGCCAACTTGTTATTTTCATCCTCCAGTTTTTGTACTTTTGCAAGTGAATCTGCAAGTTCAGCTTTCAATGAGGAATTCTGCTCTTCAGACTCTTTCCACTTTTTCATTCATCTTCAACATCTTCATGGTCTTTGCAAACAATGCTTGATATTCAGCTTGCCAGTCATGCTCTGTTTCTGACTCACTATTATCAGAATAAACTTGTGGAGTAACAGAACCAGAAGTTGCCATGAATGCGATGAATTTTTCTTTGCTAGCTTCAGGCTTCTCAGACTCAGATTTTTTCAAATTAAAAGCCCTTTTCTTTGGTTTTCTATTATCACAATCACTAGCAATGTGTCCATAACCTTGACACTTATAGCACTTAATCCCTTTAGAAGATTTCTTCTTTACAACAGATTTAGGGATTTGGGTAAAAGTGCCTTTACGGTAGATATCCATCCTAGCAATATTTGGATCAACATAATAAAATAGTGTAACCCGCTCTGATACCACATGAAGGTTTTTTAGGACCCACTAGAATGAATTACTAGTTCTAATTTAACCAATCAATGCAGCGGAAATAAACCAATCAAACAATATAGAACTAGCTATCTACCAATCACACACCACAAGAAGGCAGACACAAATTTTACCGTGGAAACCCTTTCTGGGAGAAAAACCACGAACCAGAAATCAAGAGTTCACGAACAGTTTACAAGATATACTCACAAGCTCCTGTACCTCAGTCTGTACCTCGACCTCAGGACTGTAGTTGTTCTTGCACAGAATCCACTAACACGACTTCCACCGTGCACCGTTCTCCTTACTTGATCTCCTCGCACCTTGTCCACCAAGAAGATCAATCTTCTACAAGATAGTAAAAGCAACAAAAACTTCTAGAGCAGTCCTTCAGAACAATCTCTCAATGGCTCTAGAGAAACAAGAGAATCTCTCTTAGGATATTCTAATCTCAGATCAAGAGAGATAATTAACTTCTTGTGTATCTTATGTGTCACTTTTGGGTTGAGAGAATCACCCAATTTATAGGCCCAAATTCGTGCATAAGTGTTCTAATTAAACTCCAATCAGAACAGCACTTAGCATCAAATTCTTTAAAAGAGTTTGGTTCGGACTGGGCACTCCCGTCCAAGCTCGCTATAGCGAGACACCATTCTACCATTGGGCAGAATTGGCTCTTGCCAATATAATATTCTAACACCCTCACCAGGGGAAGGTTTGGTGGTGGGCTTACTGGGTTTGGTGGGTATAAGGTGGGCATGTTTTTGTTAGTTTGGGTACAAGTTTAGGCTGACTCATGCCAAGCACGACCTGATGCCATCCCTATAGCCAAGGGTTTTTTTTTTTGGACATTTCAATAAACGGCAGGGTGGCTCTTTACACTAACCAGTTTCTTGGGGGCTACTTACAAATAACCATAAAGGAAGGGATTTAATAATGCCAAAGAAAATCCCTTTCTAATAATGAGAGGGGAAAATCCTTAACTCATGGGATTAGTGAATAGTGATTATCCTATTTATGAGTCTGCGTCACATTTTATATAGGTGACGCTCGGGAATAGGCCAAAACAAGGGATTTGGACTCCCCGTTCATATGAGGTCCAACTCATATGGCCTACCTTTTTACAATGTTGATCAAAGGATTGTTTCTAAGAAGTGATGTCTTTTCCAGACATGGGGAAAGCCCTAGGACCACTTTGTTTCATCATGTAATTGAATTTATAATAAAAGTATTGAATTCCCACCAATTCTAAATAACTGTTTTTTAAAGTAGCTAAAATTGGAGAAACAAAGAGAAAGATTCATTAAAGGCCATCAAATAACCTCTCTTTCTCTCTCTAGATTGCTACACAAATAATCACACTTGGAAAATAAATGCAAAATAAATACGTAGCATTTGCCCTGATCAATCAAATCCTACAAACTCAAGGTCCCATCTACTCTGCCCTATATATTTTCACTCATCTTCACATTAATGTTCCTTCATTGGAATTCTTAGGAAATCAAATTCATGCACAAATAATGTATTAATTTTTCAGAAGTTGTACCCTAAAGTAGAATTCCTGAAGCCTACTCGCCACTTGAACACAAGTTCCAGGCACAAATTCTGATAAAGAAACAGACCCTTAGGCCCCCAATTTAATGGATTTGGATTTTGGGCCACATTATCTCATTTTGTGGGGCCCGCTTTGGCACAGATATGAATGGTCGGTCATTTGATAACAGCATTTTGGATTGAGGATGACTCAAAATTGCCTTCATTAGTTCTATGATGATCATGACCACCTCATGGGGCCTCCAAAATAAATGGCCACGATAGCTTTGATTTAATCATTCTTTTTGCATATATGCTCTTGATTCAATGACAATGATCATCGAATCAAATTGAATTTATGCCACATATAATAAACCGCATGTCATTCCTGCTTGAACCATTCACCATTGTGTATATGCAATGGAATTTGAGTTGGGCCTAGGCTTCTGCATAGGTCATATGCTATCTAATATTAAGGCTTGGGTTTAGCAATTCAGTCTCATTGTGCTTGGGCCACGTGAAGGACAGATCTGGGCTGGACCCACATGGGTCAGGGTCTCGCCCGAATACCCGTACCCTTTTCAGCATCACTTTTAAGTGTGAAATGAGCAATATAGTATTCGAGTCCAGCCCAATAAGGGTTTCGGGCCTTAAATTTAGTCTCAAGCTGGGCCCGAAGCCCCACAGAGAGTCCAAATGCAGCATTATTGGACTCGGGTTGCTTCGGGCCGCACCCGGGTCCATTGCCAGCCCTAAGTAAGAACTTAGATTAGTATACCTGTTTCCTAAATTGATTAATCAAATGCTCTACCTTTCATCCATGAAAGAAGGGAAAAAGGTGGAACTCACATGAATGTTGACTCCACTAATCCAGTCAATGAAATAAAACAACCATAAGAAGACATCCTTTTGGCATCACTAGGCATTTCACATTCATAATGAGACCATGTCTCCCAATTATCCTCATCCATTCAATTGCATTTCTTCCATAAAGCTAGCTAGTTTCTAGAATTATATCTGCTTTATTTGACCAACTCTTACTATCATAACATGATCATGGTCAATTTGGTGACCATCCCCCCCTAATCACATGCCAAAAGGGCACACATGTGCCACATCTAAGCCATCCAAAAGGTGGACCCTGCCATATCAGATGGATCGGTTCATCAGATATGCCACATGGGTTAAACAGTAGGATAGGTAAAGATAATTTACAAATGACCACCTAAACTTTTCTTGACAACTAGAACTTACTGCATTTTTAAAATTAATCTTCACTAATTAGTGTGACGCTTATTACAGTGGAAGGTTTTCGATTCAAGTTTGACCAATATAAAACCCACCAAACTAGATCAAGAAAACAGAAAACCCAAAAATATTTGAGAATGTGATAGGCCTACGTAATAAGTCTTGCGATTTCGAAAAAAATGAAAGTGAGAATTGCAGTTGATTTTGAACAATCTTCATTCATTTTCCAAACCAGGTGATCTTGAAAATTAGTCTTTGAAGCTACCAGTCAAGATGGTTTATTGAGATTGCCATATTGATGGATGTGGTTACTTGTAATTATCAAAATCACATGCTGTTATTACTTATCAGTAACTCCCTTAGAAAACTTCCTTTTAATGACCACATTCATCTTACTATATGACCCACCTAAGGTGTGCCTTTTGGACTAGGTCATCAACAAGTTGGTGTCCAACTGTTGCATGGCTTGGATGTTTATCATGTGGGCTACCACTGGACCTCTGGTCACATGCTAAATGTAAACGGCCT
The DNA here is from genome assembly GCA_012931725.1 of Litsea cubeba. Lineage (NCBI taxonomy): Eukaryota > Viridiplantae > Streptophyta > Magnoliopsida > Laurales > Lauraceae > Litsea > Litsea cubeba. The sequence continues at coordinate 115,236,152 of CM022945.1, forward strand.
AATGTCTTATGTGCCGTCCATTACTAGGACCAAGTCCATCTCTCAGGCTTCCATGAAAATGTAGGCCAAAAGATGACGCGAGAAAATGACTTTTGGATACTTATATATTTTGCCGGCAATCGCTTCATAGCTTCAATGTTGTATTCACCAACTCCATATTCTAACACTTCAATAACCTCCACACACACACTCACACCCACCCTCTCGCTCTCTGCCCCCCTTGTGTGCATGTTCATGCAAAGGAAAAGACATGTAAAATGGTTGCAAGGGAATGTAAAGAGAAAGGATGCATTGAAGGGGCAATGTTGGTTGAACATGCTCTTCCTTTATTCTTCCATTGAGAGAACATAAAGAAGAGACACAAAGGACTGATCATGAGGTGAAAATCTTTGCTGGGTCTATGCTGTTTCTTCTCTCTCATACATTGATATCAATTATAGATACCATGTCTCAAATATTTCTTAAATGACTATATAGTGATCATGGCAATGGTAACACTTAATCTTACTTATCCGCCCGTCTTTTAGTTTCACCAAAGAAAAAAAAGAACTACTATTTTCTTCTTGCTGATTTCCTTGAAAATAGAACATGTTATACTAGCATGACAAAACATCTACTATAATGTCAGGTTAACACCTTTTTGAGGTCATATTTGCAAAATGATCTTTCTGAAGCTTTGCATGATACATAGGTACTCTAATGTGGCTCCAACAGCGTCACCCCCTCGACCATTTTCAGTACAAAAGGAGCCAAACTTCCCTTATAAGTATCTATGGGGAGGTTTAGCAGTAGGAATGGTGATTGTTTTGGTTGGTATCATGCTATATGTTTGCATCAGGAGGCGCTTCTTTGGTATATTCAAGCGACCATGGAGGAGAGGTGAGATCTGTACTTGGTACTGATAGCTTTATTAATTTCTTCTACTAGATCAATAACGCAAAAAAGTTAACCAGACATTCCGCAGCGATCAAAGATAAACATAAGACGCTTCCCGCTGATAGAATTGGAGAAGGCTACCGAGAATTTCAGTAAAGAGTGTTTGGTCGGTTCGGGTGCCTTTGGCAATGTGTATAAAGGAACATTTGAAGACATAGCACTTGCGATCAAGAGAGCACATACAAAGTCTTATCAGTCCATCGACGAATTCAGAAATGGTTAGGATTTTGTTACTTGTTTTGTGTGCATAAGCATGTAACATATTGATTGGTTGTATCAATTAAATTGTGGATTCTTAATTTTTTTTTTCTCTCTTTTGTTTTTGAACCAGAGGTAGAATTGCTTTCAAGAGTAAAACATAGGAACCTTCTAGGCTTGGTCGGTTTCTGCGAGGAAGTGGGTAAGTAACGAATATCTATGAAGATAAGAGCAAAAAGAAAATAACAATACTACCTAGTGATTTCTAAAACTCAATGAGCAATGTACCAAGCAACTAAATAATACACTCAACTAAAGAGAACTCTGATTTCTCTGTAGTTGATGGATACTGATTCAAGTATATAGACATATCTGCAGTTGATGCATATGGTGATTGGCGATATCAGCCAATAAATAATGAATTAAGAAGCCTCTTGGATCTAGCCTAATATCTGCTATGATATCATGTTCCTGGATACATAATCAAAATCTGGCCTTGAACGATCCAGAAAATTCACAGGATATCAAGACATAACAATCATTTAACGCATACCATTATATTTCTTTTTTAATTTAATACCATAATATTTAGAAAGTGCCTCTCACAGACCTTCTTGGACTATGCAGGACAGCGAATATTGGTCTATGAATATGCACCAAATGGATCTCTTCTTGAATACATTATTGGTAAGATACATCTGTTTAACTATAATATCACAAAGCAAATAACATTGATTAAGCATCCAAAGAAAAAGGTCATTGAATGCTTGCTATAACATTGTAGGAAGAAAAGGAAAGGCATTAACTTGGAGACAGAGAGTGAACATAGCTATTGGGGCAGCTAAAGGTAGAATACACTCTTTTAACAATCACATTCTTCTATGTTTTATGGTTTAATATTCTATCTTTTACAAGTAAAACATAACCATGAGATGTTTTTGCAGGCATTGCTTATCTCCATGAAGGTGTCAAACCAAGCATAATTCACAGGGATATCAAACCAAGCAACATTTTAGTTGGAGAGGGTTTCGAAGCCAAGGTTTCGGATTTTGGGTTGGTCAAATCGGGGCCAGTGGGTGATGCGTCACATGTCAGTAGCCAAATCAAAGGGACTCCAGGCTACTTGGATCCTGCTTATTGTGCTAGTCTACACCTGACTCCATTCAGTGATGTCTATAGCTTTGGGGTTATACTTCTACAGCTTGTGGCTGCTAAGCCTGCAGTTGATAAAACTAGAAATAACTCTCAGTATCATATCATTGAGTGGGTAAGTAGTTCTCTTGTTGTTACTTTCTGACATTACGTTTTGTAGAGCTTGCCAATTTGTATAAAGATCTGGTGGTTTCTTTGTAATCCCAGAACTACCAAAAAGAAAACAGAAAAAAGAATCTGTACCATCAACTCTTAAGTTGCCAATCATTCTATATGTGTTTGCTGGCACAGATGCTGTGATCCAATCCATTCTGTGGGCACTTGCTGTGCACGGCTGTACCCCAAGTCACATCATTTGATGATCCTAGACACTAATTGGGAGAGTTGTCCATTGATGAATTCCAATCTCTGCTTGAACTTTTTCAAACAGTCTGATTCTGTAACTAGTCCTAAAATCCATACCATCCAAAGCAGAGAGTCATTAAGGGTGTAAAACCTTCCACAGTAGCGCCCACCAAATGGAGATACTAGATCTCATCCATATTTGCCACAGATACAGATATATAGTACCTGATATAAAGATCTGACCTTCCATCTTTCTATGGATATAAATTATACTACTGTAGAGTTCTTGCTAAGAGCACACCTTTTGTTCTGTATTTGTTGCCTTTTTGGGATTCTTTAGATAAAAACACCAAAATGTCAAGACTCATAACTTCCCTTATTGAAGTGTTCATGATTATACTTGTCTTCCCTAGCACTTGTTCCACCCATGAAACATTAAATTATGAACTTCATAGAAGGCTCCAAAAGAAGAGAATTCCCTAAAGTTTTGGCTCTTCCGACTACATTGCAGGCAAGAGCTAGCTTGGAGCAAGGCATTGTAGAAGACATCTTAGATGAAAATCTACTGAGACAAGAATGCAACAAGGAGATGATGCTGAAGATGGGACAATTAGGACTGAGATGCGTAGTGAAGGTTCCCCGACAGCGCCCAACCATGACCCAAGTGTGGCAAGAACTAGAGGAAGCACTCCATTCCACAGAGGCATTCATTCACAAGCAACCTTCCATAGGTCCAAGAAAATCTGTAGAGCATGATGATTCTCAAAGCTTTGTGAGCATAGATGGTGTTCAACTTCAAAGATTTCATGTTGAGATGGAGGGCTTATCCTTCCAAAGCACAAGCATGAGGTGCCTGGAGGTGAACAGTATTATTGGCGAAGACAGTGGCTCACATACATTGGTAGGAATCGGCGAGGAATCTGATACAGATAGCAGCGACCGTATATATGGAAGATAGTTTGATTATGCGAAATCAGAACGATTCTTCACTCTCTTGTGCTCGTGAAATTTATGGAGAAAATATGCAAGCATAGGCTATGTTTTCCTGTTTACTTATACAGCAATTTGCATGACTCAGCCTACTGCTTGTTCATTTTGTTATGGGGTTGAACCGTTGAAGGGAGAATGGATTCCTAAAATTTTGCTTCTAAACCTACATGTTTTTTCATTCAAAGAAAAATAAAAACAACAGTAGGAAAACAAATTGGAATCATGAGGAAACACAATAGAAATTGATGATGCCAAAATAGGGCTTCGGACACCACCGGTCAAGTAATAAATGCGAAATGCAATAATTTAAGAAGAGAGAAGGGATTATAGTGGTTCGGTCAAGATGACCTACGTCCACTGCAGAAAGGCAGAGATTGCCTGTGGTGTTTTACTTCCTCAATGATTATTACAAACTAGAGGAATACAAGAGTCGAAGTGAATAGAGAGATATCCATCCTCCCCCAAGTGCTGGTGGGGCTCCTCGATTTATAGTTCTCCCCTAACAGATGGAGACGCTCCTCTGCAACGTTCCCCCTTGGAGTCCTCGAACTGCCCTCGCGCTGGACGAGGCAGGTGAGGAACTGCCCTCGCGCTGTACGAGGCAGGTGAGATATTTCTCCGCAGGACCTGGTAGGAGCGGGACTGCTTCCGAAGCAACGTGGCCGCCCTGACTTGGTCTCTTCGTGGGCTTGGACCTGAGCTTCATCCTCATGGGTTAGGTCATTTGGGCCTGACTCATCAGAAATGATCAAGATACAAAATGCATCATAAGGAAAAACATCACAATATTAAAAAAAAAATTGTTCGGTAACAAAAACATTCATTAAACAACGAGATTACAGTGAGGGAGGAAGAAAAGATAGAAGAATATTGTACCCTCACCCACCAAACACATACAAAAGACACCAACCAAAACTTACATAATCATACCCTCCCAAGGAGAAGACTTCTGGACCCTGCTTAGATAAAGCATCAGCCATAGAGTTAGCTGATCTAGCGACATGATGACAAACAACAATATTATTATTATTTGTTTTTTTTTTAGGTTGAAGAATGCACTTGTAATTTGTCATATGTTTCATAGTCCATTTCTCAATTGCTTTTGAAGTGTCTTCTGTGTGTTTCACAGTTGCTCCTGCCTCCTAATGCTCTTTTCCAACCTTTATAACTTGAATCCCCATTTTATGTTTCACATGTTTTTCTTACACTTTCTTTCTCCTTCCATTTCTTGCATCACATCTCGAATTCATTTCTATTATGGCAATATGATTTTGGTTTATATTTTTCTAGAAATTGATCTAAACTTCATTTGTAATTTTTTTTTGGATAATGGAGGGTGTCCCAGTCTTTTGGCCGGACCAATCCCTACGGGCCAAGGGGGAGCCAGGTAAATCCCTTTGTGGCCCCAGTGTAATAGCGCAATTTCGAACCCTCAACCTCCCAAAGCAAACCATGGTCCTAGCCTCCTAGGCCAACTAAGCTACCCCTCGGGGATCATTTATAATATCTTACTACATACTAACTAATAAAGGAAATGAAGAAACATAGCTAAAAGGCCCATATTCAAGATGAAGAGAGCCATTTCGAGTTTTGAAATGTTGTCACCGTCAAAAAATTTAATAGAGGTTGTCACCATCAATATTTTACTGCATAGTACCATGCCTGAAAGTGTATGATTAAGAAAATAGGGATGAGTCATATTGATTATCTTAATGTGTGGTAGAGACGATTGATGCTGTTCTTCATAAACTTGGTCAATTGGCTTCAACCTAATTGGACCCTAATGCGAGGGCGCTGGTACTTGGACCTTAACCTGGGATCAGACTCAACTGCATAACTGATTCCATGTCCAGGACTAACTAGACACAAACCTGTTAACATCCTTGGCAGCCAAGTCTTAGGCTGACATAAAATTAGGGGTGACAATTCTTGATCCAACCTGAACTTGATTTGGTTTCCAGATTCGACTTGGCATTTCCAATTTTCCAACCCCAAGGGTAAATGGGTTGATTCTGGTTGGGTTTAGGTCATATTCATAGGTTGAGGAGGCATCAATAGACCTAACCTGAACCTGAGATTACTGGGTGGGTTCAAGGATTGGGTCCGGAATTGCCACCTGGCCACTGACATCATACAATGGGTTGGTTCTTCATCGGGCTGAGCCTGATCTTATTGGAGAACTTGGCCCATGCTTAAGCACCAGTTATGCATTAATGAGTAGGAATAAGTCCAGACTTAACCTTATGAGGATCTGGCAAATTAACATTCCTATGGTCCAACATGCGTGGACCAGAGCCCTTAAACAGAAATTGCGTAGACCAGAGCCTCTACACATTCCACTTCAGAGACCTATCACTAATTTACTCATAGGGCAGCACCTAATTTGGACTGTTTGATTGGCCAAATGGGACAGACCCAGATCCTAACTTCAAGCTTATCGGGCTTGGGCTCATATCAGCTCGAGCCTTTAACAAGTGGGTCTGCCATAATACTCATTATACATTTTCAGATCCAGGCCTTTCAGTCTGTTTCGAGCCCTGAAATCCTTACTGGGCCGGACACCTTCTGATGTGAATCCATCCCATTGAGGCTAACAAGTCCACAACTCTATTTCTATGATTGAATCCTCATCTTTGGGATGGTTTAGATCCAAATAAACTCATGGATCTTAAACCCTTAAAATGCAATTGAACAGTTAAAAATGCCATTTTAGTGCAAGTTTATATCAAAACCCCACCAAAAAATCTGTAAAGGTAATGGTCAATATTATACGATACACATTGAGAAATAGTATTTGCCCTTTAAAACCATGGATTAGATTGATAGATTTCCGTGGTTAGCATGCATCTGAATCATTCATCTTACATGGATATATAATTTGTCAAAAGTAACATAAAACTATACAGGTCTTAACAATTTCTAAGGTAGCTCCTCTGTTTACACCCAAAATGGGCTCTAATCAGAATTGAACTTGACAACAAAAATATAAAACTACAAATTCATGGGCTTCTCTGAAACAAATCAGACAAAGGGCTTGTACTCTTTATTGTTGTGATTGTTTGTATGTGATAGAATGGAAATCAACGTACTTGTCATATCAGGTGCCAAGGCAATTCTGGATTGCTAACATTTCAGGGATTAGGTACCAATTGCTTTGACCTGAAGCAAATTTGTTTTTTCTTCAAATCACCACAAATTAGAGGGTATAAACATAAGCAGAGAATGAAGTTCAGTGCTTAATGTAATGCATTGTATCGTTTTCCATGGATCATAGGTCCACATCCAACAACCTCTAATATGCTACAGCCTACCAATGCCACCTTGCAACTAAGGATCTATTTGTTTGGACTATACCTCCATCATATGTCAATGTATGTTGGTCCCAACTCCACGTCAAACAAGTAAGTAACAAAAACTAATCGAAGAAAACTAAGTAATACTTGAAAGAGTTCTTTTGAGACAATATTTGGGTTTTCAATGTCAAGTATTAACCACTTCAAACAGTAAATGGTCGAAGTTTTTATTGATTGATTATATGATAATTTCACCAAGATGGTACTATAACACATACACTGCACACCTTTCTTATACACAAGTAATAGGTCATCCCCCAACCACAGATTCTGGACCCAGATTTTAATGCAGGCATATATGGTCCAAAAATCACTGATAGCAAGCAAGCCTGTGAAATTTTAACCAGTAGCAATCAAATGCATCATCAGAAAGACAAATCAAGAATGAGCACATGTCCATCGGCGGTGTGAGCAGTTTGCATAGTTCAGATTGAGTACATCCTAGATGTTTCATATGTACATTAAACTCAGATTGTTATTCTTGTAGAATTGTATTTCTTTAATCATACAGCTGATGAAAGAATCAACAGACAAGAAAAGACAATGGAAACTTGGGAATCTGAGCTAGATTAGACAATAGTAGTTACAAACAAGTGAAAGGAGATACAAATGAAGAACCAAAAACTGATGAATGAAACAAATCTATAGCCTCAAGATGGCATATACAACTCAATATGTCAAATTTACAGTAGGAGATCTAGATATCACGTCTGCACAATGGGCAAGAGGCATGCCTTATGAGCCAATTATCAATGCAAGGTAGATGAAACATGTGCTGGCAGTGAGGCAAGCTCCGCACTGTCTCCCCAACCTGGAAGTCCTGAAATTGCAAAACAATAACATCCATCTGTAAGATTCAAAGCCTAAACAACATTTTAGAATAACAATCCATTCCATGTAAATTTACAGTAAAATAGCAAATCAAGTCCATGGGATTTGATTCAACCATCAATGTGCTGGTGCCAATATTCATAATACCACTCAAGTGGTGGCCAATAGTTCACATTTAAAAACAAAAAAAGTGCCAATTTTCATAATACCACACAAATGGTGGCCAATAGTTCATGCTTATTTTTATTTTTTAAAATCAGGTGGTTATAACTAAGGACCATCGACAGGGTAAGATTTTCAGGTATCTTGTATCCACAAAGTTCAACCATATGAATGGTTCAAATAAACGCCTCACACTAAGAATTGACCATATATAAGAGATGTGTAGTAGGTTATACGGCTAACAAACCCAACCTGCAGACACACTGAACAGCCAATTTGCTCCCCAGAAGCATCTACATGGTTTGTGGTTGTAATCCTCATCTTTGGGAGCATGTTGACAGATTCTCCTGAGAGCCCTTTGGTGCCATCCGTTGCAAAAATGTCAGGAACCTCTTCTGCAGTTCTTTCAACAGCACTCATCTGTTCAAACGACATCCAAAATTGGCATCACATTGCAATTCTCAGTTTCATTGGAGCATCCCAAATTCAGCTGAAGAAAGTTACCTGATTCTCTACTGCACTAAACATTACAGGACCGACCTGCTCCCGAACAAGTCTACCGCTCAAAAGATTTGAAAAGACGTCGACCTGCGAGAACCAGGTAAAAACGTGAATTAATACAATAATACCTACAGATATACAAAAAAACCATTGACTGGAAATTTCGTGAAACCACTATTGATCTTCATTCCAAGTGAAAAACTGCAAAGAATGATACATATAGGCCTGTCTGGATGTACCCAAGAATGCAATTAGAAGTGGCAATGTATACACACCTAATGAAATGTTTGCCAAGGGCTCATTTGTTTAATTGGTAATGAATTCCAGGATTTCTAATGAATGGCTTTCTATCTAAGGGGCTAAAAGTGAAAGACTAAAGGCGAATATCTAAGCGGGGCCATCGAATAATCTCACCTTCGATGAGGAAATGATTCTCCACCCATTACCTTGTAAATTAAATTCTAGGGAAGTAATAGTTCCAGTTAGATTTCAACTTCAAATCTTCACTCTAACCTCTTTAATCCTCCTTCAATACAAACCTCTTTCCTATGAACTCCTAGAAATCAATAAAAAGCAGGCAAACTGACCCCTAAATAGGATCATTTTCTTTTCCATCTTTCAAATCGAAAATTTCATGATGATAGTGATAATAAGCACTAGTTCTGCACAACAGGTTCAGAGAGAGAATGAAAAGAACAAAGGATCATTTGATGATGTATAGACAAGCCCATCTGCTAAAAGAGGATCACCCAAACATGCATTCTAAAAGAATGGGTGGACATGAAGGCAAGTGCGCGAGATACTAAAGGGATTCAGTAATTACCATGTACAGAAAACTCCAAACTCCTGATTCATCAGATTGCCAGAGCAGAAGAGTTGATTCAAAGACCTCAATGGAGAAAACAGCTCCGGAAATGGCACCGATTGCAGCCCCGCGAAAGAAGCCACTCTCTGTTGCTTGGCCGATAAATGCACCTGTCATGGTCCCTATCAGAGAACCCACTGCAAAACACAAGCATCCAAAAGTTAGACATTTGCATGAATGATTGTGGGTACAAAATCCAATCTTTCCATGATTTCCATAATCATCCATTTCAGTTCTCCATTGATCTAATGATATGAAATGGATGGAAATACCCCCTAACATTGTACCCCAGAAGAACAAAAGAGAAGGCAAAAAGGGAATAATGGAAAATCTTCTCTATGAGAATCTCAAGTTCAATAAAAGAAGAGCCAGGTCAGTTATACATGAATCAATGCCCATGAAGGCATTTGTAAAGAAGAGTTTCAAGGATGAACAGAGCAAGCAATTGGGTAACCTTTTTTTTAAAGAAAAATAAACATCTCATCATCTCACACCCAATCATAATCATAGCAAGATAATAGCAAAAGCCCCACATCATAAAACACCTGAAATCCCTTAATCAGTTCCCCCAGAAGCATTAAAAATCTCATGCACCAGAACAAAGAAGCAATCTTTTGCAAAAGAAAACACCCACCTTTTTATATTTGTTTCTCAACTCTCTACATGAATAAATACCAAGTTGCCAACCATTAATTAATAGAAAAGAAAGAAACTAGAAGGTAGGAGAGAAGAGACCAACCCAATGCAAAAATGAAGACGAAAATGGCAGAGATGAGCTTCCCAAGCACTGTAGATATCCCAAAACCAGTACCATCTCTTCCTCTTTCAGCCAAACTGCTTAGATCAGGAGAAAAAGTACGAAACATAGGAGGAGAAAAGGAAGTAAGAGATGGGTGAGTGCAAAAAGTTTCCATCTTTGCTTCTTTTTGTTGGTGAATCAAAGAGAACCCCAGAAAAATTAGTTATTGGGAGATAAATTGCAATGAAAACAGATTCAGAGAACCCCAAGAAATATGTACTATAAGTAGAAAAGAATCAATGGAATCAAGAGATACTTTGTTGTTAAGTAATGAATAAGGGATTGGAAAATAGTAAGAGAGGAGAGAAAAAATGAAATGCCAACGCGTCTACATTTAAAGCTGTTTTTGAAATCCTTGCACTTTCTCCTGTCAGCGTCTCTCCCTACGTATATTGGTGTCAGAAAAGGAAGAAAAGAAACAGTGGATTCCTACTTTTCAAACATACACACAAGTATTCCAGAGAAACTGAAATTTCTAAGTACGACTTTTGGTTTTACCCAGAAAAGAGGGACCAGTACTTCTGGAATCCAAAACGAGTAAAATTGAACAAACAAGGTTGGTAAAAGAATCTTCATTCCTGACCATACATATATCCGCAGAGAATATTATTATAAGGTCTCATGTCTAACTTTCAATGGATCAAGATCGAATTTGGATCCTCTGATGCCACCCTATAAATCCATCTGTCGGGCCTGCTTCTAATTGGCCTGGCTAGCTTAAAACATAACACGAATTGTTTGTAATTTTAATTTTTTTTTTTACGTAAGTTGACGGCTCACCAAAGAGAAGGTATTTGCTAAAGATGAAATAAATGGAATTAGTAATAATAGATGCGGAGAAATGGAACCGATGAGAGAATTTGTCTTATGATAGATTGAAATGGAGATATATAATTCATGTAGTCAATGTGCTTGCAATTGAATATCTTGGATCCAGTTTCACTCCAATCGAGGTTGGAAGGTGAGACACATTCATTTTAATTGAAAAATAATATAATAGATAAAAAAGAATGTGGAGTTGCATATTTTTACGGTTGATCAATCCTAGAGTGGACTGAACTTCACATGGAGTGAAACTTGGTACAATGCAAATACAAGTGGACTTTGATTTTAAGTAGATTGGATTATATGGATGGATTTATGGATTTATATGGTTCAAGTGCCTAGTTAAGGAGGATACGAATTAACCATGGCCTATATACCCAAGAAGATTGGGATCATCACCATTTTCGTCTAAGAATATTAATAGGCCTATGGGTGGACCTAGGCACAAGCACGTGGGTGCAGTTGCACCCGTTAAACTGTGGTACGCTTAAAAAAAACTCAATAAAAATCGTAGGTCTACCCTCAAAATCTACATGAAAATATTTGGTTTGCCACCTCAAACAAACTACCTATTAGGGTCCGCACCCCTCAAATAAAAATCCTGGATCCGCCATGGGCCTAAATCTCGACCATGTCGAGCACGGAGATGAGTCCATTTAGGCTGACATGGACATTCATTTGGGATCAATAGGCTGGGCCTAGATACTTGTGGTTTGAAATTCTAAGAGGGACTTGTGCATGCCCATATATCCAAAATGGAGGGAATCGAAATCTGGGATACAAGCTCAATTTTAAACAACTCAAACCTGGACTTGGTTATATGAAATTGGTGAGCCTGGCCCAAATCCAGCCCATTGACAGCCCTAATTTCATTGTGGTCTAAGCTGACTTGGGATGGACTTGGTGAGACTTGGCCATATTTTGTTTCTGATTGGTCAATGCCCCGGTCATGAGGGCAGTACCTTGGATTGAATATCATGACCGTTGTAATCAGATGGAAGTATTCACACGGATGGATGACAAAATGACAATACAATAGTGAAAGTCCAATTCCAACATTAGACAAGTCCAAGATCAATTTCCAACGTCTAAAGGGTCGGCTACAAAACAAGAGAGTCAATATATCTAGAAAATTGAAGAAGAAACACCTTTCAATAAATGTTGGAAAACTCGTCCGACTCACTCAATGTAAAAAATTTGACTCAGATAGATTCAACGCGAAGACTTGAAAGAGCCATATATTTTTTTTAAATATTTAAAAATGAATCCATTACTTGTAAAATGTGAAAATATATTTATTTACATGCATTCATGATAATCAATTCAAATTAATAAATTTATACATGCAAGAAGATTATTACAATAAGGAACATAAAATAAAAATGTTAATATTACATAATTGGTTAGTCCAAATATCAAAGATAAATAACCAAATATAAGTTTCAAATTACATTCTAGTCATCATTTTTAAATTATCGACTCCAAACCTCACGCATGATTACTTATAAATAAAGTTTAATTGCTTAAAATCAGAATTGCCTACAACTTTTTTAAATGAGATTACTCGGCCGAGCCTTCCTTATTTTTTACTCGGCCCTTCATCAAAGAGAGATAACTCGGGAGAGTCAAGAGTCAACTCGGAGAGTTTTCCAACCATGCTTCCAATGATAAGGCTTAGACGTGAATGAGGAGAATATGAAATATCTGGGTGTTCAAATGATCCGTTAGTCTTTAGTCATAAAGGTTCGATGCCTATACATCATGCAATTCTTTTATGATAAAATATAATGGTAAATATTGCTTGACATAATATAAAATTTAGGGTTTTTCCGGTTCAAGAGAGTTTCCATTTGCAAAAGGATTGGGTTGATTAAAGGTGAATCCAATTATGATGACTCATAAAGGGACATTAGAAAATTGGGTTGATGCCACCGTGTTGATTTTCAAGTTGGTTATGGATGGTTGAGTGTTTAACCTGATGAAAATGATAGCTCAGTTGGTGAGGCACATCCCTTCCACAAAAATAACTAAGGATCAATCTCCGGCTGTAGTGCTGATAGTGAGGGCAAAAGTGTGAGTGTATGTGGGTGTGTGAGTACTAACCTTACAATATATATATATATATATATATATATGTAAACATTCACAAAAGGGGGAGTGTCCCTCACCTATGGTGAGGGATAGATGCACTTGAATATTTTCCTATATATATAAATATATGACGGGGAGTGTTCATATGCATCTTTCCTTCACCATAGAATGAGGGACACTCCCCTTTTTGCACATGAAAAGTGCATTTTGTACCTTACCCTAGGTACTTGAAAAGTACATTTTGTACTTGGAAATTTCAAAAAAGGAAACTGTCCCTCACCCTGAGGGAAAGATGCATATGAATGTTCCCATATAAAACATCAAATGAGAATGAGTTAATATTATGTTTTTACTTTTCTACATGGAGAACTCACAAATTCAGACACTTCGCCCCCAAGGGATTTTTGAACTTACACACTCTTGTGCTTGAGGGTTGCGCCATGCATTTGGCCTCCTTGAGTAGCTGACCAACAACCAAGACTAACATCCATAGTTCAAAAATAAGAAATTTGACTCTCCCAAGTGGTAAGAGTCTCGCTGCTATCTTTTCGAAGATTTAAATTACTAGCGTAATAGTTGGTTTTCACTTGCCATCACTCATTCAGTTCCCTTTAAATAGGGCGAACTTTTTTGTACATTCACCTATGATCTTTATTTTCAACCACTTATGATATTAATTTTTATATATTTTATGCAAACATACAGGCCCTTGGTGATTTTGATCTTGGACTACCATTCACATGTGAAGTCTCACTTTTCCTTAATTATATGAAATCAATTATATTTCACCGTTGGCTTGGACAAAGATAATTTATCTACATTTTTTGCATGTCCAAATTTACAGTAAGAATCCATGGTAGATAGGCCTTGCTCTATGGGAATTTTGATTTTGTTTGAAAATTTCGACCTTAATTTCATATTACTGCTTGAGCCAAGGGATGGTCGTTGCAGTGAATTATAAGCCTAAATAGGTAATAGGGGTCTTCTCATCTATTGAATGACTCAAATCTTTCACAGATTGGACTGCAAATATAGGGATTTGATTAATTGACCACATAATGTGGTCAGCCAGACTGGAACGTGTATTTGTGCAAAGACTCGGACTAACAAGAATGCCTTGCTTGGGTGTGAAGAAAACTCACTTTCCAGGAAACATGAAGGCATCTCTAGTCTGTTGGGAAGATTATTTGATCCAAGATTTTGGCCTTCCCTTTGGTCCTCCCTTTGATAGAGACAGTTACTAAAGCGACCCACTCAAAAGGGATGTGAGAGGGATTGGGTCCACCCTCAAGACCCCTTTAATCATCTGACTCAAAAAATTTAATGGGTCCGGCTCACAGCTCACCCAATTTCCCCACCATGGGTATTTTAACTATTTGGTATGAGCTTGACCGGACCCATCAATCATCCGGTTTATAAACAGGGTCCATTTTTCGAGTTTTTTGGATTTCTGTCTTTTGGGAGGTCCATTGAAGCCGCTGAATTAGAAAAAAAAAAAAAAAAACATATAGTTTGTCTGACTTAAAAGGACGGCCTCTCAAGTCCTATAAAATCAGTGAAGAACAAGTGAAGGAACTTCATCCAAAGTATAAATGGCTTAATTTAGTCACTTTGAGGCTCGTATCTCAACAGAAGTTAAAACCAACTATATATATATAGATAAAATACTTTGTACAGATAACTACAACATTTACACACACAGTCTATTAGGCTCGACACCTCTGGCCATTCCTCTGCACACAAGAGTAACAAACTTAGGCCTTAGATAATAAAGCTTATACGCATCAATATGGACTACAGTTACACATGAGAGTAACAAAGCCAAAAGGCCTTGCAAGGTGCAAACTTTATTTCTAATGCTTGTTTGATCTAGGCGCCCTTATCCTTCCTAGGGGAATTTGGTGGAGGTGCTTGGACAGAGTACAGCAGGCGTACCGGAGCACCACGAGCTTGTTGAGGAGGCCTGCCTCCCCTCCAGCTCTGGAATTGGTCCAGGAGGTCAAATGCTTCCCTTCCTATTTTTTCCAAATCGCCTCGAGCCTGAAGTGCCATTAGAATGAACCTAGTAATAACCAAAAAAACCCAATTCAGGTAATCTTGTTTTAGGGATACATAACTACTACGTTTTTAATCCCTTTTTTATAGAGAGATGGGTCAGTAGATATTTTGATATAAAGTGGTCTTTGTGGATCTTTTTCACTTTGAAAGGTTCTTCAACAGGGAACTTTAAAAGATATATGTTCCATGGGCTTTTAATGATTTGGGAATCTTATTAGTTATTTGTAGATTAGGCAAAATTTGAGTTGGGTTCGAAAGTATTCCAAAACAAAAATAATGCTATATAACCTTATCTGCCTTTCGAAACTTCAATGAGTATTAGACGCGTTATAGATTCAGGTTCTGGTGTGAGATCTAAAATATCCTAACTCAGACTGGACCCTAAAACCCGTAATTTCACCCAACCCAAAATCGAATGACCAATTCAATTAAGTGAACTGCAATACTAGGTATTCAATTACATGAAACAAACGAGGCAGAAGTTTTGCAAAATTATAAAGGGGATGTTTTAATGATGTTCTTTTAAGTCTATTGGTGTCAAAGATTCTAATGAGGCAGAAGTTTATGCCAAAAGTTCAAACCCAGATGACCAAAAACACTTGGTATACAACAGTTATACCACCCCTGCTCAGCCAAAGCATTGGCCATAGCATTAGCAGAACATATAGTTGAACTCCACTTTGCTGGACAAAGACAACACCTTCATGAAACAAAATGCATTGACATCTAGGAAGATAACATGGATGGTTCCAGATCATCATAAGATCTAAAAAAGCACTAGCTCCAGCTCAGTGATTGATGGATTCTGCTAAGAGGAACATGTCCTTGTCCAGATAAGGACAGCGGTGCATAAGACAACAGACAAGGTATCTAAAAATTTCTCACGAGCGTAAAAATATATGGGGTTCCTCGCACACAGAGAAGAAAATGTTCTATAAGCAGCGCAAAGAGATTTCGTTTTCTTCAGACAAAAATGAATGGCTGCACTTCATCCATTAAAGCATCCATTATAAGATTTATTATCTAGAGGAAATGGGAAATCATCAAAAAAGCCCTCGGTCTCTGCCCTTTTATAAAGAAGATCGTTATGAAAACCGAACATCCCTTTTCTTTTTCTCAAGTAAAGACATCTGCCGTCTTTCTCAGAAAGGCATTCCTTTCCCTACATTTATATCTATATTCATCTGTTTCCTTTCATTTTGATCTTCTCTTTCTAAAGAATCCTGTGATTCAGACCTTCGGGGCAAGAGTTATCTATTTCGACTTCCCATTTTTAAAACTGGCAAATAACATTTGCAGCCAACAATTTCAGCACAACTGCATAAATGAGTTCAAACTTAAATGATGAAGTAATATGCCCAAAAACTAAAGAATGAAGCCTATGCACAACGGGGTTCTCTTTTACCACATTTGATTACAGAAGAACTACCCATATCAATTTACATTCTCAAAATAAGAGGAAATGGATTTAGGACCTCAGTACCTCACGGCAGCAACCAGAGATGGAATTAACTCAAAACATCTGAAACCCTGGTATCTCTCCAAGGCTCCACTGCCAGAATCACAGCCCTACCACAAGCTATATCTCAACCTCCACATCCGAGTCGTGGCACTACCAATAATGTCAACTAGTTGCAGCCCCATAACAGGTCCTCTTGCACTGAATAGTCCTTGTAAAAGGCAAAGTTGAAAAGGAGAAGGGACGACTCTGCAATGGAAAGATATATAAAACGTAAAAGAAAAGATGTCTCTTAGGAAAAAGAGATGAAGTCTTTGTTGAGAAAAATAAAATGGACGTTGGGTTGAGAAAAAAATGACAAAAGGCATTTGATGTAATGGAAAGAAAATGGTATTTTTGTCCATTTAAAAATTTAGAAAGAATAGGGTTTCTTGAGTCAAAGAACTTGACAACTTTCTTCGAACTATCAAGTATTCAAGTCATAAGGATTCTCTGTGACAAAGGGTAAAAAGTGGGGCCTTTCTAATAATTCCCCTATATTGTATGTGTGTACAGGGTTCCCCCACCATAAAAAAACAAGAAACAAACATGGAAACAACTTAACCTAGAACTATCAACTCTTGCTCAACCCCCACTTTTGCAACACTATTCAGCCTTCCTGTTGCAGGTTTTTTTTTCCCACAACTTTCAGTCTCTTCATTTACAATTTGTAGACGTAACGGGAAGACTGAAACTGGGGATGCTAAATCCCAGGTTTTTCTCAAAATGTTTGCCTACACCACAGTTCTCTACTCTCCTTCATTGCCCAAGAGACTGAATTCCTTCAACCTCTCACAACAATGAGATTTTCTGGAAAATTTTCATTGAACATCTTTAAGACCTCACACACCGCAATAACTTTGGCTTCATTAAACTCCTCAACCAGTCCTAAGACCATACATGGCTTCACCTTTATGATATCTCAATATTCCTCCAATTCCTGGTGGCTCTAGCTAACCTTTGGCTGCCTCATGATATCGAACTTCAGAATGCAGAAAACTAGTGGTCTCTCATTCTCTTTTGCATCCTTATTAATGTACACCCAAAACATCAGACAGTTTTAAAGCCCCAAGCTCTTTACTTGACAAAATTAAAAGGCTAACCTTGCTTTTAAAAATTTACTGTGTATTACATTAGAACTAAAATTCCAAATGTAATAATTTCAATATTTTTGGGCTTGGAATGCTCACCACACAAATCATAGGGAAGTACAACAGGAAGATGAAGGCGGCTTTATACATATGCCAACAATGTAATGATTAGGAAGAAGGCCATATTACTTGCCCATACAAGGATGATGAAGATGTTAATGACAGTGGCAATGATGCTGATAAGTTATCAAGAAGCATTATGCAAAATTGCAAATGGGGCAGGGCTTCCAAATCAAGCCCTGAGAGTTACCATTTACTGGTTTCCATCCTGCCCTAGTGGATAATAAAACCTCTAATGCTTTTACATCGTTCTGAACTATGATCAAGAAGAGTATTAATTACATGGGACAACCCACTCTACAACAAGTATAACTTTAACTGTATAGCCAAAAATCCTTAGAAGATGACACTTTGTATATCCTTTGACATCCTTCCTAATCATCAATTCACCCAAAAAACATAGTTCCATCCCCATCACAACACAAAACCATATACCTCCCTCAAAATCCTTCACCATGCTGGTTAAGCATCTCACGACTGTACTGTTGCAAACCATGGACCTGATCATCCTACCTTCCCCTAATCCCATCCTCTATTCCTAGTTGTTTCATCAAACCATTTTTTGGCCATTCTGTAAACTGTCACCATCTTTGCTGATAGATAATTTCTTTCTTGAATTCTCCCAGTACCCCCAACATAATTTCATATTTGTGTTTATCCCCTCTTCCTTCCCAAAGAAAATCTCAAAAAGGCCTAGTCTACTCTCTCAGTACGCTCAAATTTGACAAAAGATGAACTGAAGTAAATTATTATTAACTCTTTGTCTCTTCCATTAAACAAAATATAGTTTCTTCCCCAAGTTTATATGCCAAATAGCATACGCACTTTAAAAAACACTCACCAGGTCTAGCATGGAGATAACAGCAGGAATCAACAAATACCTCAACTTATGATGCAAAGAAGCAATGTCTCCTTTCATCTTCAACTGCAACTCTCATCATAGCACTTCGATAAACAATATGATTTGCCCCTAACCCAAATCCCACTAAGTAATACCCCAAAGCTGACCGCAAATGAGAAAGGAGAGATAAAAACAATCAAACTTCTAAAATTTACACACACAAGAGATGTGTCCCTCTACTTAAAAAATTAATATGCACCACAACACACACACACACACACACACACACACCCTGCTGCCTTAAAAAATAACTAACCAAGAGAACAAGGATAAAGAGGTTTCAATAACAATCGCAACAATTATTTACAGAGAATATCTTGGATCTCTAACAGCCGAAAGGTAAAAAAAAAAAAAAGTGGTTGACATAAATTCTTTCATCTACTTTTCCTTTTCTATTGGTTTCATCTTCTTTTCCTTTAATCACGCTACATCCATGATTAAAGCCCATCATCCTGACAAATTGTTTATGAATCTCTAACAAACATGATTGCATACTCTCTTAAGTATATCCTACAAAAGGTTCTGGTCCATTTGGCCATTTCTCTAAAATGTATCCTCTCATTGACAAAAAGAACACCATTAACAATTTTGACAATCTTTCATGAAGGTCATAGAAAAGTAACCAGATTTAGGTAATTAGGTCATATTTTGCAACCAAATCTTCAAGGAAAAGATTTCCACTTTCCACAAAGTCATGGAAAACACACGCTTGGCAATAGTAAATCCCCAAGGATTTGGACCTAAGGAAATCCTCATTTGTTAGGATTTTCAGGTCCAACCTCCCCTCATAGGATTTGGAAAACCTCACTTGTAAGGATTTGCACACTTAAAACATTTTTTCTCAACTATATGCATCGTTATGCACCAATATCGATGTAAAATCCTCAGCAAGGAAGCTCTGTTCTAGGGGCAATGAGGAATCCTCAGATCTGCGGATTCCTCACCCGTTGCCAATCGTGCCTAAGGGCCCGTTTCTTTACAATAATTTCTGACAAGAATTTGCCATGTTCGGGTTTTTTGGACATGATGTGACATCTTGTCCCCTAGCATTTGCAAATGCCATGTTTCTTCACAAGCATTTCAAAATTCCAACCACCTAAAAGGTCTCAAATGACCTTTGGGAATAGGAATTCCAGCCCCTTTGCTTTTTGGTGGAATTTCTAGATGCTCAAGTACAAGGGAGCATTCAAGAGTTCCATCATATTTGAGAATTTCAAAATTCTCCAAACACGAATTCCACTAAAGAAACAGGCTCAAGACCTATTTCTTTGCTAGAATTCCCCAGACGGGAATTCCAATACAAGGTGGATTCCTAGATGCTCCCTTGTACTTGAGCATCCAAGAATTCCACCAAAATGCAAAGGGGCTGAAATTTCTAAATTCCCAAAGGTCATTTGAGACCTTTCAAGTGACTGGAATTCCGATATGCTTAGGAAGAAACAAGGCATTTGCAAATGCCTGTGGACAAGATGTCACATCATGTCCAAAAAACCCCAACATCACAAATTCTTGTCATAAATTCTGGTAAAGAAACAGGCCACTAGGACGCGTTTGTGCTATGTTGGAATTTTGCGGCACTACAAAAAGGGAATTCTTACCCCTCCCATGGAAATGGCCTTCCACGGAGTTGAAGAAAAGTAGTTCAATGTTTACTCTTTCTGCACGAAAAAGTGCTGCATCTAATAGCAGAAAAAATGGCAAGCGGGGAAAATAGGATGTTTTTCTGTTCTACCAAATAATCCTCGGTGTTGTAGAAACTTGTCCTCAGAAAAGAAAATCCTTTCAATCAACTAGCATCAAAAGATTCCAATACATCCAAAATGTTCCACCCATATTCCCTTAAGTTTCCAAGATGCAAGTAGGATTCAAACCCCAACTTGATCTAGCACATTTACAGAACTCTTGGATCACCTCCAAAAGATACAACATTTAATACATCTCAACCCAACTTAGAGAAGTCAACAAGCTGGTTCACAATTTCATCATTTCACTGGTTCAATCTAACCAAAAAACTCAAAACTTGAAATCATCTTGTATCCAGGCAAGGGAATTTGGATATCAACCTTGAGTAAACCACCCAACACCTTCCCACACAACTTCCTATGGACTCCTCTAGGCAGTGATTAATGATCTGCAACCCCCACTTCAACCACTAATAACTCCCATCAAAGTTGAGCATCAAAGATCTTAGACAAGGATGCCAAACCAAACAATCTCGTCATCAACCACTTAACATCACTCTCTAGAAATCATACTTATTAGGATTAGAAGGTTCACTAAAAACGAAAACATAAGAGATAAATCTTCGTCTAGCTTTAGATGATACATATTCATGAGATATTTAGACTGGACTACATTTTAAAATACTCCATTAAAACAACCCATCCAATATTTGGACTAGCTGAGTACACCACCAGACACAAAATTCAACCTTTAAGATAGAGCTAACCCATGGCATTAGCTTCAAATAAAGTTCCCAAGTTTGTAATAGACATCAGCTTCCACGAAGAACCTTCGAGAGTTGTAAGAAGCTAGCACCAAACCGCACACATGAAGTTCCAGCATGTAACTCCAGCCTCTTTGAACACAAACAGCAACAACTTAGGCATGGTGTAATGGAAACTTTGAAGGAGGTTAATGCTAAGAACTCAATGTGGTTCCAAAACAAAAGGAAATAAATTCGAGAGGCCTTGCAATGGCCTAATTCTTCACAATTGGGGTCAAAAGCTCCACACTGGAAATAGCAGAGAAAGATTTCATGAAGATGTGCCCCCATTTATGTTAAATTTCAATGCCCTTTATCCTACCCAGGACAAATTAAAGTCGATATACAAAGCAGACATTTCAAAGTCACACCATTTAAAGGCCCAAATGGCCTAAAATAAAAATTAATTCATGCCACTGTAAGATGACAAATTTTGAAGAACCTTCACTTTTTTTCCATTAAACCTCCACAAGTAATAAGTCTACTTCTCTCGCTTGACATTAGGAATGTAAACAAGCTGAGCCAAGCTTGAGGCTCAAATCATGTAAGTAAAGCTCATACTTGGCTTGAGCTCAGCTTAGACTCGAGCTTGATCATATTCATCATGAAGGTTGATCGTATTCATCATACTTGGCTAGTTGGCTTGATTTTTAACCGCCCAGCCCAGCCCAACCCCAAATATATATACATATATATTACTACATACTAACTTATAAATAATATAGTAAGCTCATTCATCATTTGTTGAGCCCACTTGAATATAATATTAGATATAGATATTACACATATAATATAATAATGAAACGAGCCAAACCAAACTCAGGACAAGCCGTGCCGGCTCAACACATTTACATCCCTATTTGATCAATGTTGAGTCCTACTAAGTTCCATCAACATCAATTTACGGAATTCTGCTAAGTTAATTCCATTTTTTTTTTTTTTTTTTTTTTTTTTGTAACTAGGGTTGAAATCTTCATCACCATCATCAATTTAGTATTATCCCACCAAAATGTGGTCAGCTTGAAGAGCTTTATTAACTACAAAATAAGATAGAACCATATTCATAAGTTCAAAAATACAATAAAATAACCGCAAAAGATAAGAATTGAGAAAGCAAGAGGGCCTACCTAATTCACTCAGAGTTGAGGAAATGTGGTTATAAGGCTGGCTTTTAAAGCTTTCATAGTTAAAGAAATATGACTACAAAGCTAATGAATCGATGAAATGTTTCTCTTTCTCCCTGTGTGTGTGTGTGTGAGAGAGAGAGAGAGAGAGAGAGAGAGAGAGAGAGAGAGAGAGAGGTTAGACTTAGAGAGCAAAAGGAAGAGAGGTATTCAAATATAAAGAGGAAAAGACAACTATTAATTTCGGATGGCTTCAATAAAAGAGAAGGGATATTAATTTAGTACTTTAAACCATTTATTCTCAAGTCCATTTATTTTCCAAAAGTTCTACAGTCACCGCCGGCAAACAAGAACCACTCCCAACATATAACCAAATTTAGTGAAAACATAAGGAACACACCACATTCTTCATAAGCGTAAAGAACAAGTCAGAGAAAAGCTATATATACTTATAGATCAAGCCAATGAGGAAAACAAAAAGATCTCTCTCAATCCAAATTTCAGTAATTCTTCAAGCATTATATAAAGAAAAAACATGAGTACATCGCCACAACCACATTTTACAAAGACGGTAATTGCCATACCATATGCATTCATCATATATAAAAAGACCAAATCAGAGAAAAGCTTCATTATGACTTAGGTCAGGCCTGAAGAAGAAACAGAAAAAAGAACACTTTCAGTCCATCCTTTCCTGTAATTGTTTATCCACCAAGCATTCTAGTATCAATTAAACAAACCCACAAACCACATATTAGGAAAAAAAAACATAAAGTTAGGTAACTTCCACAACATATTCATCCATTCTAAATGAAAAGGAAAAGAAAATGAGAGAGAGGAGACATTTATTATGTCTAGATCATGCACATATTATAAAGAAAGTCGGTCATTTCCATACCATATTCATTCATCATACATAGAAACATTAAAGATAAAGTTAACCTATAAATCAGGCCGGAGAAAAACAAAATAACTCTTTTAATCCACCCTTCCCTGAAATTATTCATCCACCCTTCATTCTACAATTATACCAATTAAAAGCAAGGAAGAGGAAAAACATGTCAAAAAGATATAATCTTTCATCACTGAAAAATTCAGGAACAGCAGAGAGATTACCAAAACCATCATATGGGCACATATCTCTTCACCAGCTGCTTCCCCGCGACAGCAGCTCCAACCATCAGCCCTCCAATAGCACCCGCCACCGCAGCCGACCGAGGGCCCGACGCCGCCTTGAACAGCGCCCCAGTGCAGAGCCCCGCGACCACGCTATTCACGATATCATCACTCCCTCTGATCTCAACCATCCCGCTTTCCAGCCCGGCGTAGAGCAGCCCGATCACGCCAACCCGGTTGCCGAGCCGCCGTCCGGTGTGGCCGGAGGCATTGAGGACGCGATTGACGCGGAGCTTGAGCGTGTCGCCGGGCTCGGAAGACCTGACACCGTCGACGAAGCCCTTGCCGGCGCCGGCGATGGCTCCGGAGAGGTAGCCGCAGCCGGTGTAGTAGGTGAGATTCTCGCCCCAGGAGCGGCGCTGCGCGACGGATTCCTCCTGGAAGAGGAATTCCGGCGAGGTGGGTAGCTGGTAGAGATTTTGGATGGGGATCTGGAGATCGTGATAGGGGTTGTACAGGCGGCGGCGTTCTTCGTCAAGATTTGCTCGGTCTGTTGTTGAGGTCGACATCTGGGTTTTCTGGTTTTAGGGTTAGGGTTTCGGTCTCTCTTGCAAGAGAGAGAGAGGGAAAAAAGAAGGAAGAACAGGGTTCGAAGGGCGGTCTGGAAAGAAATAGGAGGCGGCTGGCGAGTGGAAGGAATCAAGGAAGTTTACATGTGATTCGTACTCCGGCAGTGTACCGTAGATCCCACGCTACGGGTAAATAGGGCTGTTGTGGGTCCTGATCTGGGTCTCTGCATTGTATCTATGTTTAAGAGATTTAGGCCGCACAACCTTAAATTTAATTTTTTCATGTGAAAACATTTGAAGTTTAAATATTTTTCATGAATCTTATATTATATGATTGAATAAATACGTATGATATTATATGGTATGATGCATGTGATATCACATAATTTTAAGACATTGTATGAACAATTGTGGAAAATACTTGAACTTCGACTAAGTAAGGGAAGTGGGGTCTAAAGGTAGTTATACAAGCAATACTCTTTCTTATATTTTATAAATATTTATGTTTCTCATTTGTGTATGCTGAAAAAATAGTGAGGGAGGAGATTTTCAGTATTTTGTGTGGAATTCCTCATTTTCAAGGGGATGGGTCAAATGAGGATTCGTGGTTTTAAATTTCGATGTAGGTTTTCATGCCGGTTGGGATCGAGACAAATCTATGCCACCTATGTCGAAACGGTATGACTGCGTCAGTCATAAAAAGTGTCAAAAAAATCTTAAAATATTTATAAAAGTAAAAAATAATAGAAAATTAGTAAAAATATGAACTGAACTATTTGACAAATATCAAATCTTAATTTATTGGGTGCCTGGTGTAACATATAACTACCCTTTTTTTTTTTAAGATAAATCTAGCACCAAACTCCCGTGCTAAGCCCGGGCCAAAAGTAAAAATATATTAGAAATTTAAGAATTATTTTTAAATATTATTAAGATAAAATAAGTCTAAAAGAAAGAAATTTATTATCTTTGAATATTAGAATTTTTTAACAACTGATGAAAATAAATATAAAATAAGAAGTAAACTTACATAACATAATGCCCTCTTGAATTTAAAGGCATTGACTATTACACAAGCATGAATGTGTGTCTATATATAGGGGCAGCTCTCCTAAGCTAAAGCTTATGTTAAGGTAAGCTCAAGTTTGTGGTGGGGCCCACCTGCCGACACACATGGGGTGGTGATGTGGGGATTTCGAGGACTCACTGGGACCCTTCTCTTTGTAAAAAAATTAGTTTCAACCGTGGTTTCTACCATCTCCATCTAGCCCCAAAAGTTTAATGGTCAACAATCCATTCGGATCGGTACACAGTCGATCCAACGGTCCAGTAAATCCGGATCTGACCAAAAGCTAGTGGACATGTATAATTTAGGGAGGTCGTGTGTTTGGTCCATTTGGATGGACCAAGGGTGGGCTCCATAAGCATAAGCTTACAGAATTAAATGGAGAGGTATGGTGCCCGGGCTCAAAAAAATATAATGAAATATGTGATTCTTTTCTGATATATTATCGGAAATTAACAAATTTTATAGAAATAAATAAGTAGTTTATATTTATTATATATATAATTTTAATAAAAAAGAAAAAATAACTTGGTGGGGTCACATGATGTAACATCTAACGGTGAGCCTCATATCCTAATTCCTTCAAGGTGTGTCCAATTGGACAGTGGGACCTTATTGATGTGTCATTCTGAGGATCCTTAGTGGGGTCACACGATATAACATCTAAATACATACCCATATCCAAATATCTAAATTTGTGTCCAATTAAATATTTGGTCAGTAGGCCCTTGTTGATGTGGTGTTCTAAGGAGCATTTGTAGGGTCACATGATGTAATATTTAAAAGTGAGTAGGCCCTTGTTGATATGGTGTTCTAAGGAGCATTGGTGGGGTCACATGATGTAATATTTAAAAGTGAGCCTCTTATCCTAATTTGTCTGGTCTTTTAACTTGAAAGAAATATCCTACGGTATTATCAACTTCTTAGTAGAAGTGGAGAAAGGATAGGTGTGATCAGGATGGAAGAAGTTGTTTAGAGAAATTGTAGGAGATATGATAAAGATGTGAGTTTGTTATCTTTAATAAAAGATTTTCGAATTAGATGGAGAGATTTAGGGAGGTGATTTGAAAAAGATAATTGAAATGGAGATTCAAGGAGGAGATTTATTTTAGATAAGTGTGGTGGCCCACTTTTTCTTATATATTTCTTTGAAATGAGAGACTTTTTAGGGGTGACGTGGCACCCCTCACAGCTCGCCTCTCACACCCAAAGCTCTAAATATTTTTCTGAAAGGAAAGACTTTTTAGGGATGATGTGGCACCCCTCACAGCCCACCTCTTAATATATAATGATATAAATAACTCTTATTTAAACTTAGTAAATTTCAATGGCTAAAGTTACTTTTAACAATGAACCTATGTACATGTATATGGTCAATTGAAAAGCTTGGATGAATGTTCATGTGCATCCATCCCTCTCTTATCCTGCTTTGCACATGAACATTTCTCTTTTTTTCTCTTTTGCAAACAAATATTTTCAATTATGTAAGTGTCATTCACCCCTATGGCGAGGGATGGAAGGACCCCACTGCATCCATCCCTCACCATATTATCGTGAGTGACAACATAATGGGGGCCGACTTTATGATACATCCGAACCATCTACATACATGAGACCTCCTTAAGTATACTAAATCTGTAAAGTTTTCACATATCCAAATGGATTCGACCGTTTGCTCGAAGGTCAAATCTTTCTTTTTAATATAAAGTCGTTAAATTTGTGGGCTACGGATGAAGGGGTTAAAGGCATGTGATTGACCCCAAACTTGATATATGGGACCAACAAAGTTTTTTATTTCACTTCCCCCAAGTCCCATGATCAGTGGGTCCTACACGGACCCCATTAAATATGTCCCTCACTATATTATGAGGAAATGATGCATATGAATACCCCCATATATATATATATATTTATATGGGACAGGCTCACCTGAGCTGCAGCTTATAATGACACTAAGCTGCATCGTGCGAAGTTCCCGTGTGCCCACTTTCGTCAAGTGAAATGAAAATTTCGATGTCCCGCTCTTTTTCTAATTTTTCTCTTCCGGATCCCTAAATCCTAGTCTCCCCAGCCCAGCGATCGCCTCTCATCTCAGGGAAGCCCTATCTCTCTCGCCTCTCTCAACTGCGATCGACGAAGCGCTCTCTCTGTCGTCGTAAAGTCGCAGCGATCGCCCTCATATCTCTCGCCACTCTCTCCCCAGCGATCGCCTCTCTCTCTCCCCTCTCTCTCAGCTCTCGCCTCTCTCTCTGGGCGATCTCTCTCTGCGCAGACCCCTTCTCTCTCCCTGTGCATCGCTGTAAAAGTTATCATCAGATCTCAATGCTGTAATGTGTACTATACATACAAACATGAATGAGAATCTTACACAAACATTTCAGTTCTGCAGTATCAGGAGGAATAAAAATTAGAAACTGACGCACTCAAACATGCCTTGCGGCTTATCCAGCGGCAGCGATGCTGAGACAAAAAGTTTGCTGGTAATGGCTCATTGCAACCATAATGGTCTAGAGAAAATCAACACTACGACAAACAGACACCAAATGCAGAACTTCAATTGGGACCAAAGAGTACATGCATCATAACCCCTCTGCAATCTCTGAGAACAAAGTCCCATGGCAATGACAGACAACATTTACAACTGCTTTCTACCAACCTCCTAATGATATCTAATGATAAATTAGAGAACAGACCAATTGTCGAAATCAACGGCACAGGGAAAATGTGCATTTAAATGAAAAACCAAGAGAACATATACAAACCCCAAAATTAATCTGCTCTGCAATGCAACTGGACTGAAGAAACTAAAAACTCTAGCCATATTTGTGATAAAAAGTACATGGGCATTACAACAAAAATCTGAGAAACAGGAATAAAAATAATGCATTTAGAAAACCAGATAAGGGATTAACAACTAAAGGAACATTAGATGTACTTCCATTGGGCCATTTGCAGGTGGAAAAGCGAGGAGTTATTTTATATAAAGAAAAGGATTTATTTGTAATTCTGATTTTATGAAAATTTTTCAATGATGGAGTTTTTCGATCATTTCAGTTTTATTAGAAAACGGGTCAACCTGTGATCAATCTTCTCTTTTAGCTCGTATTCATTTGAATTCATTTCAGATGATACCCAGTGAGATTTGATACCTTTAAAATGGACTTATTTTAGAATACAGTAAAACTTTTAAAATAAGTTATAAAATTTACTGTATTCTAAAATAAGTCCGTTTTTAAAGGTACCAAATCTCATTGGGAATCGTCTGAAATGAATTCAAATGAACCCGAGCTAAAAGAGAAAATTGATCACAGGTTGACCCGTTTTCTAATGAAACTGAAATAATCGAAAAATTCCATCATTGGAAAAATTTCATAAAATTAGAATTACAAATAAATCCTTTTTTTTTATAGAAACTAACTCTTCCTGCTTTTCCACCTGCAAATGTCCCAATGGAAGTACATCTAATGTTCCTTTAGTTGTTAATCCCTTATCTGGTTTTCTAAATGCATTATTTTTATTCCTGTTTCTCAGATTTTTGTTGTAATGCCCTTGTACTTTTTATCACAAATATGGCTAGAGTTTTTAGTTTCTTCAGTCCAGTTGCATTGCAGAGCATATTAATTTTGGGGTTTGTATATGTTCTCTTGGTTTTTCATTTAAATGCACATTTTCCCTGTGCCGTTGATTTCGGCAACTGGTTTGTTCTGTAATTTATCATTAGATATCATTCGGAAGTTGGTAGAAAGCAGTTGAAATGATTCTTGAACTTCTTTAAGAAAGTTGTGTAAATGTTGTCTGTCATTGCCATGGGATTTGTTCTCAGATTGCAGAGGGGAGGTACTCTTTGGTCCCAATTGAGAGGGTCTGTGCAGAGAGAGAGGGGCGAGAGCTGAGAGAGAGTGGCGAGAGAGATAGGGGTGATCGCTGCGACTTTACGGCGACAGACAGTTAGAGCGCTTCGTCGATCGCTTTTGAGAGAGGCAAGAGAGAGAGAGCTTCTCTGATATGAGAGGCGATCGCTCGGCTGGGGTGACAGAGAGAGAGAGAGCGCTTCGCTGAGATGTGAGTGGTTTCAGGGATTTAGAGATTCAGAAGAGGGAAATAAGAAAAAGAGCGGGCGATCAAAATTTTCATTTCACTTAACGAAAGTGGGCGACACGGGAACTTCGCACGATGCAGCTTACTGTCGTTGTAAGCTGCAGCTCAGGTGAGCTTGTCCCTATTTATATATAAGCAAACAACACACATGGGAAGAATGGCATGCATGGGCATCAATCTTTAGACTGCCTGGTGAGATGTGGGGTTGCCCAACACACATGGGAACAGTGGCATGCGTGGGCATCAACCTCTAGACTGCTTTGTGAGATACCGAGTTGTCAACCAACTGAACACCCCATCATTTTCAACGAGACATATCTTAGATGTACTTTTTTTAAAAATGAGTCAAAAGTTATATACTTTTCTGAAAATCTTTCTAAAAGAAAAGTTTAAAAATCACCACCAAACATGCTCCTGGAGTCATAACTAAATTTTCTCTAAGAAAGAAGGAAAAAAAAAAGAAAGAAAAAAAGACATAACTGATTTTTACCAAAAAAATAGTCCTAACTGAAGAGGGATCTACCAAAAAAATAGTCCTAACTGAAGAGGGATCTCATTTGTGTATGGCTGTATGCCACTCCTTTTACTTTGTGGGCTCTCATTCTTAGTTGTGTGATTTTTTTCAGTCTTTCTTTTTTCTTGCGTGGGCTCTATTCACAGGGTTAAAAAAATAAAACCTCATGTCCAGATATAAGCGATATAAGCGGGAACTTCGAAGTCCGATATCTTGTCTGAGTTTGACTCGGACTCGGACTGGGACTCGGGCCCTTAGATTTTATGGCATGGCTGGACTCAAGCTGTTATGAGTTCAACCCAAACCCAGCCGTTGAAAGCCTTTCCTCCATCTTTGATCTTCCCCAGTGAGATCTTAGTAGAGAGAGAGAGAGAGGACCAAGAATTGTTCATACACAATACGCGGTTTTATGACTAAAAAAAGCCACGGACTCTGGTTTTAGAAAAGTCATCCAGACCACAGAAACCAGAAACCATGGAAATGTGGTAATGGGAAGCTCATATAAAATCCATAGTCAACCGATTGGGTCTGGTCTAGACCTTGTCTACTAGGGTCTATGTAGGCCCTATTTGTTGTGTACCCCATCTCGGTCATATATGAGCTGTATTGGCTTCAATTTCATAAGATGGATCTTCTTTAAGCTGAATCTGGATCAATGAAACAGGACCACAATTTCATTAGACTGAAACCTGTTTTTAATCAAATCCAAGGCATATTTAGATAAGAACATTGAATCTGAGCCAATGTCTTCATTTAATCTGCATTCAGATTCTAAGAGAGATTTTCAACATTTTTCAGATAAAAATAATCAAACCTTATGCAGGGGTTCAAAACCAACTCCTGACTGGTCGATATGACTCTTAACTTGAATTCACTCTACAAGTGAATTACCCAAACGTGCTCTTAACGGAAGGAAGGCACGTAGACAGAAAGCGCACCGGAAATTGCAAGGTAATGAAATTCTCATTTCCTTTACTTGTCTTTCTACATGGAGAGCAGGTCCCACAAGAAATGCTTGCTCAATTGAAAAACGACCATATTATATTATTAGTCAATTAATAATAAAAAATACAAGTAGAGAGTAAATAATAGAACCATCAACAATTTAAAATTAATTTTACACATAAATAATCCATCAAACTGTCCACTTACATAGTAGGAGTCTTGGACCACATCAAACCCCTTATACGACTTTGGCTGGTTTTTTATTTTATAGCTCCTATGCACATTCTCAATCAATAACATTGCAAATAACGACTTATTAGTAATCTCACCATAAAAAAAAAAAGAGAATTTGTTAGATTAATGTAATAAAATCAGTTTCGTCGAATATTACTACCCGCCAAATAAAAGAGCTAACGACAAATATTAAATATAAAAGTAAAAGGATGGTTCAAATCTTAGTGCCCAGAACCTCCTCTTAGCCCTCTCGATCCCGATCCAAAAATGCGGATCGACGCATTCGGAGCGGATCCGTCTTCGGAACGTAGTTCGATCATTTTTGGAGCGGTGTTTGATTATCCTCGGAGTGCGGTTTGACCGACTATGGAGCGAATCGTGTATAATTTTATTTTTTTATATATTTTCTTTTTCTGTAAACTTGATATTTATCTTTTGGATGAAGAAAATTTTTTTGACTTATTAATTATTGTCTATTTTATGTGATCAAATTACAAAGTTAATTTTTTTCTCTATTTTTTATACTCGAATATATAAATAATATATATTTGTGCCCATTAGTTAATTATTTATAAACTCAAAAGCACTATGTTGTATAAGCGCTTCCGAGGCGCTCCGGATATATAATTATTTTAAAACTTAGCATTTTGGCGCTCCCGCTCCCGCTCCGCGCTCTGGGCACTTAGGTTCAAATACGTGTTCATGAGACTTATCATATGGGATAATCATTAATCTATCCTCTTCTTAATATCATATGGGATTAATCAATAATCTATCAAACCCTATTCTTACTTTGTCAAGGTAATGACAAAGGCTCAAATTAAATAAAAAAAAGGAAAAATCTTCATCTTGTGGATTACTTATAGATCATGGTCCCCCCAACTAGGATGCATTTTTGGAAGTAGGATAGATGGAAATACCTCTTAAAAAAATAAAAAATCAGCCCCACAAGATGATTTAGTCCCTTATTTTCAATTTTCAGCCCACAAATGTTGATAAAAAAAAAAAAAAAACTATGGGCAATTCTGTAATTTATCCATAATAACGGAAGCAGCTGTCTGTGAAGACTCTCTCCTCTTCTGCCATTAAAAGGAAGAAGAAACCCCAACATCAAACAACAAACAAACTGATTTCTTCTTCGATCAAAAGCTAGGGTTTCTACTTCTTCTTCTTCAATGGCGAAAGCAGGACGCCACTCTCGACTCTTCCCTTCTCGAAGATCGTCGACTTCGACTCTCGTTCTCTCCATGCTCCTCCTCCTGTCTCTCTTCCTCCTCCTCCTCCTCACTCTCGGAATCCTCTCTCTCCCGGTCAGCACTGGCGGAGATTCTCCCAACGCCGTCGATCTCAACACCGTCATGAAGGCCACCACGGATCGGTTCGTCTGCTCCAATCTATTCTCTCTCTCTCTCTCTACGTTTCGGAATTTCGATCTGTTCAAAGGATTTCCAGATCGATGCGTTTCTCTGAGAATTTGACTTTTTTTTATAAATTTTTTTTGTCTTCTTTTGATTTGGTTGCAGAGTGGAGGAATCGGAAGGAGGAGGGAAGCAATGGACGGAGATTCTGTCGTGGGAGCCGAGGGCGTTCTTGTATCACAATTTTCTGGTACGATTTTGAAAATTATGGATGAATTGCAATTTTTGTTGAATTTATGTTTTGTGATCTTGTTGTTACTATAGTTTCTAATTTAGCTTAGCTGCCTCTTTGTATGCTTGTTTTTTGTTAAAAAAATATTTTTTGTTTGGGTTTTGGATGTGTTTATTGGTTATTTTTGTAATGCAGTGTGTGTTTATGATCTTTGAAGGGGTTTTAAATTTTCAAAGAGAGAGATCTAAACTTAACAAGTACTCTATAATGTTTAATGACGGCAATTGGGAGTTTTTAGACTCCAAAGTCAAAGCCCGAGTTCGTAGTTTCGTATTTAGTTGGCTCTTCGTATGAGTTGATTTGGTTCTGGTTGTGTTTATGGAAGTTGGAGTTTGATTTATGAAGGACCTTGAATTTCCGGTTGATGTAGTTGAATTTTGTACAGGAGTGTTTCTTTTGTGTAGATTTATGATTGTTGAGATTAGAAATACTTCAATGAACATGCTTTGTGATTGCTGTAATTAGAAATACTTCATATCCAGAAATTGACTACATAAATGGTTGTCGAGACCTGGTTTCCCATTGTGAGTTCTAGTGTCCGAATTCATAAAGAGAAAACTTTGATAGTGGATATGGTTAACTTGCATTGGTTTGATATTTTAGTCATTGAATTCTTTTTGTTGAATATATGTTTTGCAATCTTGTAGTTATTGTAGTTTGCTAATGTAACCTCCTCTTTGTATGCCTTAAAAAAAAAAGTAAAAAAAATAAATATTTATATGGTGGAATTGGTCTGGGTTTCTTTGCTTATAGTCTATTTTTGTATTCTAATTCTCAATGAGCAGAGATCTATACATGACAAGTACTCTATAAGGGTTAATGAGAGCAATTGGAACTTTGAGACTCTCAAAAGTCAAAACTAAAGCTTTAGTTTGTATAGATTTTGGTATGAGTCGTCTATTTGTTTGTTTTGATGTGGAATTGGTTTCAGTTATGTTTATGGAATTTGGGGTTTGAATCCAGTGGATATTGAATTTCCGGTTGCTGTCAGATTTCATTGAAAGTAAAAGCCTGCATCAATGAGTCCTTTTTGCCTGATGCCCTAGTGATTAGATTTTAGAAACCTCATTGATTAAAGAACCTCCCTGAAAAGAGACCTCTGAAATGCTTCAATGCTTACTTGATGATCCTTACCTCTGCCTTATTTGAAGCCATCATTCCCTTTGGTCTTATTTGAATCCTTACAAAGCTTCAATGCTTTGTTAGGAATCACATTGACCGATACTCTTAAGTTGTAATATGTTTGATGAAGCCATTTCAAGAACTCCTTGTGATTTTCCAATTGTTCCCATAAAATCATTTGGGAAAAAGGGTTTGGTGTTTCTTAGGACATGGTAGCTTGCACTTTAATGAAGCCGATGTGTGTGCTTTTCATTACAGGGACTTTTGTGTGTATTATCATGGGTATTGTCGGTTGCCCCTTCACCCTGGTGTGCCCCTCAGTGGATATAGATAATTAAAAAGCTTTATCTGGTTTTGTTTTTGGAAAACTCCAGATAAAGCTTTATCTGGAGTAGTAAGATCCCCACTTCGACAGGTTCCATCTATTAGGTAATCAAGGTGCTGCTCAGTTGGCTGAGGTGGATGCTTTTTGGGTTTCTTCTGTTGCTTGTAATTTGTGTTCTCATCTTTAGTGTGGTATAGCGATTATTATATGCCAAAAAAAAAAAAAAAAACACTTTGGTACCTCTTTTTTTAATTTTATAACTCAGGGTGTCTCCCACCCAGCTCAGTCTAGGAGCTTTTGGCCCTGAGCTCGAGGAACAATTGATCCTGCCAGCCGATAACTAATCCCTATGGGCACATGCAAACCCTCCTATCCACATGCACTGGGTAAGACTATAAGATTACCTCTTGGCTGCTTTTATTTGCATGTGCTTAGATTTGTTGAATCTGTTGTATATTCTTTGCTACAAAAAAAAAAAAAAAAAAAAAAAAACCTTGAAAAAGTGCTCAGTATCAGTCAGAAATCATTAAAAATGCTCAGATTTGAATCTGTCTTATTTTTGTTTAGTGCTTGAACTCCACAGGGTAATTTGCATACAAGCCTTATGCTTTTACTTTGAGCCCAGTATTGTAGCAGTGCAAATTTTTATTTTCTGTTTAGATCATTCATATGCTTTTATCGCTATATTTCCAAGCAGTCAAAAGATGAATGCGAGTACCTGATCGATCTTGCTAAGCCTTACATGGAAAAATCAACAGTTGTTGATAGCGCAACTGGTCAGAGTAAGGACAGCAGGTTTGCAAATTCCACTGTTTTTGAATGAGAAGTGCATTTCTTCTTATAATAAGTACCTTATCACAATCTTTTGTTCTGCAGGGTTCGTACAAGCTCGGGGACGTTTCTTAAGAGGGGACGAGACAAAATTATCAGGAACATTGAGAAAAGGATTTCGGATTTCACCTTCATACCTGTAGGTATGTAGTTGCTGGCAGCGTACTCATTTAGTACTTAGGGGTTTGATACCAGTTCATTTTGTTTATCTTTTCATGGTTTGTAAGAGACTGAAGGACTTTCATATTATTTTGACTGATTGTTACAAATGCATATATGGTCCACAGCTGCAGATGGAAAGACTTTAAAAAAAAAATTTCTATGAATAGCGAATATTACAACTGACACCATTTACAAATACTGGACTATATGTGAAAAAGTAACTGGGGGTCTATCTTTTCTCCTAGATTGGTATAGTGTTTTGGACTTTTGGTGTGCTTGAGTTACCAATAATAGAAGAGATTAACTGAATTGGTTTTCAGAAGAGATACCAATAATAGAAGAGATTAACTGAATTGGTTTTCAGAAGAGAAACTAAAGGTATATTTCGATGCCAAGGATGTTTTCTAGGGAAGCAAAGACATCAAGGATCTCTAGTTTCAATAGATTTCTGTTTGTTGTATAACTTATTCAGACAAATCCTCACAGATCTAGAAAAATCCCAAGTTTTGGGGGATTTCTTTGATTTTAAAAGAGTATTTCTTTGATTCCAAGGGCAAGGGATCAGAGAAATCAAATCATTTTACCTTAAAAGGTTAGTGACTCTTTGATCTCAACAAATTTCTGGCAATTATCCAAAAATAAATTGTCTTTGCCGCCGCCTGGGAGCTATGATATGCATGGATACTTCAAAATGGGAACGTATTGTGTCGAAATTGCATCTGATGCTTAACTTTTTATGTGTAAAATTTGTGCCCCTGCCGTATCCATGCCATATCTGGGCATCATAGGCTAGGAGTAAATAGTCCTCAAAGTGGTGTTTCTACAGACAAGGAAAATGGAGAAAACCGGAAAGAAAAGAGAAGGAAAGAAGAACTGAAGAAGAAAGCATGAGAACGAGAGAGTAAGAAGAAAGGAAAGCTGCCTGTTTCTTAAATCAGACTACTAATTGCACTTTATTACCATTAAAAAATGCACTTTAGTATATGTATTAGGAAAACATGATAATTGCAGAAGCATAAAAAACCGGCTAAACAAAAATTATAAAAAAAAACCTGTAAACAAAAGAAATTACAATAACCCCTCATATTGACATATAAATCTTAACACCCTTTGTCTAAACATGCTAAGATGGCTATGCTTGTGAGAAACTGGAACAACACTATTTTCTAGAAGACACCACTTTTTGTTCCTGCTATTCATGGGGACAAATCTTTCTTATTTATTCTAACAAATTTGCATCATTGAGATAAACTCACCCTGTTTTATTCTTTTACCGGTCTTGCTTGAACTAATAATATAGCCTTTAAATAAAAATTTTCTTGGACTCTATATAAATGCCCTAAAAAAGCATTATATATGTTGGAGAAAAAGTGAAGACTTCATTTATGTTTTATATAGAGAAAACTTAAGGGACCTACATAGATGAATTGCAACTAAATAGGGCATGGGGTTGTGAAGGAGGGGCATGGATTGGGGACGGGTTAAAGTTTAGCTTGATTAAATGATTATCATTTATAACTTTAAGAGCTTTCAAAATGGACAATTGGACCAAATATTTTCAACAATATGCTTTTTAGACTCGTGATCACAAGGCTATGTTCATCCGGTCCAGGTGAAATTTCACCACCCACAATCTAGGATTAAAATAGTGGTTGCAGTGGGCATAGTGGCCAGTGGTCAAAACACTATATAGCGGGCGATTCATAGCGGTTGTGGCGATACGTAACGGCGTAGCAGTGTGAATTTTTCAAGTGGTTACAAGAATTAAAATATTGTGTAGCAGCCAATCTTTTTTTTTTTTTTAGTGATTTTGAACCATATAAGGTTAGAGACAACTTTAGGAAAGACTATTGAGGAGAAAAAATAGAAAAAAAAAAATATTTTAAACTAAAATTGATTGGCTCTACTAGGTTTAAGACAATAGCGCTGCCATTTTCAAAATAGCGTAGCGGCCTCAACTGGTACGCTATTTTGAACCATGCCCACATTAAATTCCGTCCCCTTCGCATCCCCCTTCCCTTAACCCTTTTGAATTGGCATTCATCTATGTTGGCCTCATATCTTTCCATCATTTATTCAATAAATGAGATTGTTCTGGCCTAAGGATAAAGTTTATTTACGTCTTGTTGGTAGTCATTAACCACTTGTGTTCTGAATATATATGTCTAGAATTTGTGCTGAAAGCCTAACGAAGTGACATTTGTCACCAAAGAATGAAAGGCAGTGACTTGATTTTGAGTTTATACCACATGTTCCAGAAGAAACTCATCTTAAATGCCACAAAAAAGGCACCCAGCTGCTTGGGAGCCTACTCACTGTATGGTTTTTGATCTACTAACTTTGTTTTACAGTATATTATTTTTTGTCTATTTCATATAGTTTGCTTTTACTGCTGGTGTCTCAAATCTTAAGAGTATGATTCTTTGGCATTGGATGCTCCTTTAAATTTTAACTTGCATTCATGGTCTCTTTTGATAAGTAGGTTTCTGTGTCTCCTCATTTTACTTTTCCTTACATTTTACTTAATTGTTTCTAATGCTGGTGTCTTCTGATTTTCAGACCATGGAGAAGGGCTCCAAATTCTCCACTATGAAGTTGGTCAAAAATATGAACCTCACTATGACTACTTCCTTGATGACTATAATACTAAGAATGGGGGTCAGCGGATAGCCACTATTCTCATGTATCTGTATGAGTCATACTCCCAAACAAATGCATTTTATCTAGTGGTTTATGTTCCAATGGGATGTGCATTGGATTGCCTTCTTGACTCTCTCTCTTTCTCTCTCCAGGTCAAACGTTGAAGAAGGTGGTGAGACAGTGTTCCCTGCTGCTAAAGGAAATTTTAGTTCTGTATCATGGTGGAATGAGTTATCTGAGTGTGGGAAGAAGGGCCTCTCAGTCAAACCAAAGAGGGGGGATGCTTTGCTTTTCTGGAGCATGAATCCTGATGCAACTCCAGATCCATCAAGCTTGCATGGTCAGTTGTTTATATGGCTGATAGAAGCTATTAGATCTTCATTTGTTATCTACAGATATGCTTTACTGTGAGAATACATATTTGGTTTGGATGTAGTTGTTACAAGTTTTAGTATGGTGGTTTTATCTTTCAATGTAATCTTCTAACTGGAAGTTTTTGTTATTCCTCATGACGATGTGTTTTGTTGGTGGTGGTTGTCCAAAGTCAACTAAGTTTGTACTGGTAAAAAAATTTAATTAATCGTCTATGCTGTTCTCATTTTGTGTTCCTCCAGGTGGTTGCCCTGTGATTAAAGGGAACAAGTGGTCATCTACAAAGTGGATGCGTGTCAATGAGTACAAGATTTAATTTAGGTAATTCTTCTCTTCTTACTTTTCGATTATTTGGAAAATATTTGATAATGGAAACCTCTAATTTTGTCTCTCTTTTTATGGTAACCTGCGAAATTTTGTCATTTGTTAGTGATATTGTATCCATCACGTAGGATTGTTCTTTGAGTACGTTCCATAAGTTGCAATGTTATGTCAGTGACCCTTAATTGCATAGCCTAGCTGAGAATCTTTCCTTTCTATGGATGTTACTGACCCTTCAACTTGTCACAAAACCACTCCCCCAACAATTTGTTGCTTATGGGACAGGACTAAAGAACAAGGATAGATGTATCCATCACGTAGGATTGTTCTTTGAGTACGTTCCATAAGTTGCAATGTTATGTCAGTGACCCTTAATTGCATAGCCTAGCTGAGAATCTTTCCTTTCTATGGATGTTACTGACCCTTCAACTTGTCACAAAACCACTCCCCCAACAATTTGTTGCTTATGGGACAGGACTAAAGAACAAGGATAGATTGAATAGGAAGATGGCATACTCGTATATACTCGAACCATGAGGCTTTTGCGTTCATTGATATTAATATCCAGCACAGTGGTATGTTTCCCCAGCTGTTGGAGATAATATTTCTTTTTGGTGAATACATGTGCTCTAATCCTCTAGAAAAGAGTTTTGAGATGCACAATAGAAATTTGACAGCCAGATTAAATTTTATACCAGCACATCTCAGGAGGGGCCCCATGATGACCACATGGGATCCATGATTGCAGTCAACAGAGGTCCATGATTGCAGTCAACAGAGGCATGGGGCATGAAAATCGATATATTTTAGAAAAACCTTTTTTTTTTAAACTTCCTTAATGCTGACTAGTAGCTTTTTCTTTTTGGTTTTATTAGGGTAGTAGGATTAGTGTTAAATTATCTTAGTTGTTTATAAAGAACACGATCACTTAGATAGCAATTGGGCTTTTATTTCTCTAGCTTTTGATTATATTTAAGTTTGTGGGGTGTGCACCTGTGATATTGTTGATCCTGATCTATTGTTTATTTTTCCAAAACACAATTAACATGTAAATTCTTTGGTGTGAATGCCTTCTTTGGCATGAAGCTGTATTCTTCTTCTTTCATGAAAGTATGAATGGTTTTAAATTGTAGGACATGAGGTCCTGAACATTGCACATGATTTAAATGTTTATTTAGATCTTAGTTTGGGTTTTCTATTGATGCTTTTGTGATTTCTCCTTTATGCGTTGGCTGCCTATGTGATTGGCTGTGATTGACCATTTTCACTCTGCATGCTAATTAAGTTCTCCCCAATTGTTGTTGATGTTCTCTATTATTAGTGCTATTATTTTCTTTTTTGGTTAAATATTCTGGTACTGTTATCATTGAAATTATAATTTGAATGTTGGGCAGCTACATTAAATAAACTTTATTACTTCTGTTTAACCTTATATTTTTGGAGAAACCCCAACATTCTGCACCTGGGGTGGTTGAGATTATTTTCTTCTATCCAAATTATTCTCTTACACTATGAGCACTGTTTTGTGTCATATGCTGATTCATCGAAAAAGGCTGCTACTGTCCTTTGTAGGTTGGGTGGTTGGCACTATTTTCACCCAAACTAATCTCTTAACAGTTTAGGTAGGACAATGAATGTTCTGAATATTGATTTGTTTCAGAAAATGTGAGTTGGTATCAGTTAATTGAGTACTTGCTTTCCATGTTCCTCAAATGCAGTCTGTTTTGTTACGAGTCCTAATTATGATTTGAGCTTCACCTGCACAGAATCCAGTGAATTTGTTTCAAGCTTGTCTTTTCGCACTGGTTATTTATCCTTCAGTAGTGACCCGTGCTTTTATAAAGTAGTAACCTTGATCATTTATATATCGTATCCTCATCTTCAAAACTAATGGTAGAATACTCACTAAACATTCATGAAAGAAAAAAGAAAAAATAGAAAAGAATTGGAGGATATTCAGGTGGTATCGTCTCAGGTTTTGTACATGTGATACATGTTCCTTCTATATCTCCTAGTAAAGCCTTTTGCATCATGATATCTGTTGTATCAGCTTGATGTTTTATAAGTGGGAATGGTATGAAATCGCATAATAACAATGCTA
Organism: Litsea cubeba; assembly: GCA_012931725.1. Taxonomy (NCBI): domain Eukaryota; kingdom Viridiplantae; phylum Streptophyta; class Magnoliopsida; order Laurales; family Lauraceae; genus Litsea; species Litsea cubeba. The sequence goes on from CM022945.1 coordinate 115,276,543, forward strand.
GTGTTTTTTTTTTTTTTTTTTTATTCTAACACTTTCACTGCAGTGGCCAGTGGATACTGCCACATCCTCTCGATCCAATCTAATATTATTGTTTGATTAGATCATTAATTTCTTATTATTTTCTAATTCATGATAATTTTCTTTTTTTTATTATTACTGATATTATTAATTTCTTATTATTTTCTAATTCATGACAATTTTTTTTAATTATAACGTATATTACCTTTTGCAGGCTTTAGATTATGATGAGTTCAGTTCATTCATGTGGATTATTAGAGTCTTTGAAATGATGGTGCCGTAGTCTTATAGCATTTCAGAAAAAGCTTCCACCAGAGTCTGGGGCCCTTTAAAGCATGATGCCTTCTTTAGGGCTCTACATGGCTTCAATTTTGATACAGATTGTAGCTACTGACTAGCACCAACTCGGGACGATTTGCTGAAAGTCGAATAAAACTGGCTTTTCTTGTGAGAATAGGGAAATTGTGGCTGGAGATGTAATGGAAGACTGGTCTTCTGGCGCCACAGCTGTTATACAATATACAACTGCATGCCAAATAATTGATGACATAGTGGAAGTAACTCTTAGATGAAATTGCAACTGAAATATTTAATTGTCATTGGTTCTTTGTTATATGATTGATTAGATTTGTGTGCCTCAAAAATGGAAAAAAAAAAAAAAGAAACTATTTTTTTCTTTAAATGTTTAGATATATGATGATTCCATCATTGAATGTCTTGTGCGAATGTCTTTGTCACCCAATGAATTGGGAGGCTGGTTTTAACTGGAAAAATCTCAAGTTTCAAGCGATCAAATGTAGAGCTTATGGGAGGCAGGAGACTGTCCTGTCCTTCTCCAATGGTTAGTTAAGGCCATGCGTGGATCCTTTGAAAATTTTCCTGTAAATCCAATTCCACGCAACACCTCTTTTTTTAATCTTTAATCTTTAATTGGTTGTGCTGGAGAAGAGAACAGCCCAACTTACAGGTGACTCGAGTTATCCAAATGAGTAAACCCCTGTTTACATGTGAACCCATTCCCCTGAACCTGAACTTGAACTTGGTTTATGAAGATCTCAAATAAGGAAATAATGCAATAATTGAGAGTAGAGAGAGAAAATGATTTCTTATAAGGGAGCAAGCACGTCGTTCCCCAGAATTTCCGGCCTTGATACAGAGCATCTTGTCATATGTTTTACAAAATGCCAGAGAAAAACAAACAACGAAAAAGAGTAGTTTTCTGTAGCGTGGAGAGAGGCAGAGATGGAGGTGAGTGAATTTATCAGTTGTGTGGGGAATGGTTTGGATCTGTAGAGTCGAGGTGGTGGAATCACTGGTGTAAATTCTAATGAGCCACTTGTGTAAATTTAATAGAAGTCCGATGGAGTAACCTCAGATTCTGAAATTCTCTTTCGCAAAGAACCAAAAAGAAAAAGAAAAAAAAAATAAAGTGCAAAATATTGTATCCCTATTCCGCTACTCTTTTGTTGATTTATTGCTACCCAAATGTGTTATGTGCCTTAAGTCATTAGTAAAATATAGATTCTGAAAATAAGAAGAGGAGGTTCCTCACAAGCGTTTGAAATCTTCAGACAACTAAATTGTACTTAGAAGTTTTCGTGTCAGAAATTATCCCTGAACCAACTAGTTCAATTAGATTGAACACAAAGAAAATATACTTTAAAAATATATATATTAAGTTTCGAGATTCTACAATCACGAGAGTGAATGTATTGATTAGAATGGCATTTGACTAAAGCCTTTATCCACATGATATTCACAACCTCTTAATGATGTAATTGGCGAGCTTTAACGTGGAAGCCATAAAACTTAGAATATGTCATTTCCAATGATTGAATCCAGATTATTTTTGTAGACAAGAGGTGCCTCACCATTAAGCTAAACATGGGGCAATTCGGGATGTGTCTTTTCAAAATGCAAATACAATGTATTTCTTTTTAATATTTTTGGCACTTCTTGATGTTCTAGAGCTTTCTGACAGGATTCCAGTCAGAAATTCAATATTCACTTATTGGAATTCCCAACATTTGAGGTAAGTAGTATTTTGGAATTCCAACTCTTCCTCTAGCATTTACCATTTGAACTCCGGCTTTCTCTGACTATGGAAAGTTATCTTCTTTCTTTGCACTCCTTTCATATATCTGCTTCATGAAACCCAAAACTCCTAAATCCACACTTGATCTCATTTTGATCTAACATCTTTCAAAACCCTACCATCCTCCTCATGCTTGGACAAGAAATCCATCTCCTCTTACATTGAGACCAAATGAACCCTAGAATTCATGACGTGAGAAAACATTCAATTCAAGAGGATTTGTAGGGGCATCATTGTGATCTCTTACTTTAGGCAAGCGTTCCGAGCTCAATGGGATGAGGATCATTGCTACATGCAGAGATTTAAGTACTCATGAAATTGGAAATTTGTGGAATTCAAGTTGCATGAAATTCTCATGTAGAAATTCTAGGTATAAAAGAAACGGAGAATTTAGAAATGCTAGAATTTGTAGCATTTCAAAATTTTAGTTTCTTAAATTCTACAAATTCCAACATACATGAATTCTAAGAATTCTTACAAAGAAACAGACCCAGGTAATCTCACCCTGTACCCACTTTAGAAAAGTAAAATGAAAGGCCAGACTTGTAAAAATAAAAGCTTTAGCCTTTTTTTTTATGGACTTTTTTAATGGATCTATTTTGATGGTTCTATGGGAATATTAAGATTAAGAGCAGAGATTCTAAATGAGTCTTAGTAGCTGTCATTATGGAACAAAAGGTTGAATATCATTCTGAATTTTGATCCGTTCTTGAACCTTCCTACCTCGTCCTCCATTTGGCAGGCGAAATCAGTCAGCGATTTGGCACAAACCGAAACCGAGCAAAACCTCAAACCGAATTGTTCACATGTGGATATTAAGAATTATAAAAAACAATCACAAAACTCGAATATAGTTGGAGAAATGACTTTAAAATATCATAAAATCAAAACATCATCAAAATTTAACAAATATAAGTTAGTTTAAGAAGAGATTATTTGATATTTCTATTTTAAGTAGAGATTATTTGATATTTCTTTAACATGAGTTGGTAATATACGTTATTTAACACTAATCTATTTATTGCCAAAATAATTTTGATGATTCCTCGAGCATCAAAACCGTCGAGATTCACAATTTTAAAACACATTATGTTGAACTTCTTTGTCACCACTGCCACCATCATCAAATTGAGCACCAGCTTTTTCATCCACTTTAGTGAGATGATACAAGCCTTTTTTGACGGGACCATCTGCAACCAGTGCAACATCCAATAAAAAATAATTATATGACAATTTACTTGTGAATAGTTGCAATATGACCAAGCAATGAATGGAAGACAACTAGCTCTACACCTATGGTTAATTTAATAGTAAAATATGAATGAATTTTATTCAATGAACATTTGGACATGACACCGAGGTTGGGTGTGGACCGTGAAAGAGGTTGGGTTATAGTTCATTTAGGTACAAAAATAATATAAGTATATGGTCCAAACATGATATAAGTATATATCAAATAAATTAAAATGGTTAAAACATGATATAAGTATATAACAAATAAATTATGCTTTAAAGTGATGAAAAGTCTAATGGTAGATATGAAAAAGCATAAGGCAGGGAAAATAATGAATTCATACGCTGTAACTCAAATTTAATAATTACCTTATTTTTTAGTTTTCTTTCAATATATCGAAATTCTTCAAATAATTCCCCAAACTATTTGTTATCTTCCTTATCAAATGCAATCTCACTTCTCTAAAAGAGTGAGAGCCAACTTATACTATTTGAAAGAATGCAACACTTAGATGATACAAATGAGGGATTCCAGCTCCTTTTATACTTAAATCTTAAAAAAAAAAAAATGAATGGATGAAATTTATACACATGTCTAGAATCTAATGCGGAAGAATAGTTTAGAATCTTCTAACCTTTTATCTATACAACTCATCATCCTTATCTCTACAACGGATACAAAAAGCTTCAAGATCCTTCTATATTTGTTTGAGCCTATTTACAATTGTTGGGTCTTCTGGAAGGCTCTAATATGAACTATGGGCTTTGGACTCAGATCTTGAGCTGATTTTGGTCCAAGTGTGTAGTTCCAATCTCTTGCGTATGACACGTTACTTCAAAAACTTTAAACATGTATTTATAAATGTAAGAGAGAAGGAAATATGTATTCTATATATTGTTGTGCCATCATTCATAAATCGTGTATAAATATAATTTTCCAACTCTAACCATAAAAAATCTATGACAGTTTAAAATTTCATGAACTTGGTTATAGACTACTTATTGTATGATTTTTCTTATAAACTAATTAATCTAATGCGATAATGTATGTGGCTTTAAGATTGTTATAACCTATCAAACTAAATTATGCACCCATGTTAGGTTTAAAAAATCTTATTCGGACAGATGCAATTCTGTTTATTAAATAGTTTCAAAATTCTTGTATCAAATGGGTTAGACACCCAACTTGCAACCTTTCATCGGTTATCTTGACCAAAGTTGCCCAACAAATATAACAACAATATTCTTATTTAATTGATTTGAGTATTATTTAAGAGTCCCTCTAAATTAGATACTGTGGGCCAACACAAAAAAATGCATACTCATTCATGCATATGACTGTCAAAACTTAAAAAATAAAAAACATCAAAAACACAAAACAGCTGATATTATATTATGGGGTTTACATGGGAGGGGATCAATTCTTGTATCACTCATTAACAATGAGTTATAATTTATTGACCACACAACCTACAAGTTGAGGTGGAGTCACATTTAGATCATGTTTTGTCCATTTAAGTGATCATATGTGGATATCTTAGTAGGATTGTTTAAGAGGTCAATCTGTGTTGACATGACTATCTCATAGGATTTCTTAACCAACAACTAACCTAATAATAATATGCTTCAAGTTTAGGTGTAGTCATCAATTTAAGTGTTTTTTTTTTCCGCTCTCGTAGATACTTACACACTCACTATCAACGCTCTAGCCAATGACTGATCCCTAGTTATTTTTATGGAAGAGCTATTATATAGGGTTTTCAATTCGTTTTTCCTCGATTTCTTACCCTGTAAATATCTATCGTTATTAGTGACATACTTTTTCTTGTTTGGTAAAAGTATTATTGACGACATACTCAATACTTTGTGGGTGAATCTTTTGAAGTGTTTATTTTGATACTTATATCATGATATATACATATATATAGGGAGATGCTCCTATGAGAGATAACTCTTACCTTATATAAGAGATAGGAGTGAGGGCCCCCACCTTATCTCTCACAATAAAATGAGAGCATCTCTCATAGGAGTATCTCCCATATATATATATATATATATATTTTTTTTTTTTCTACGAGCGTCTATAAGCTGACCCTTGCATGAAATCCACTGCCAGCCTTGGATGCAGGTGGGTCCCCTTTGTATTAATTACAAAGACAATGTTCTACTCATGGCAGTTATGTGGACGCAGTTATGAGGCTGCAAGTGCCATTCGGCTTCTTATATCACTCTAATTAATTTGGAGTCAATTTTTTAAAGGGTAATATTCAAGTGAGAACTAGTTCTCACATATTATATGAGAACTTTTTTGTGGGGCCCAACTAGCAACCAATAGGAAGCCCCCAGATAGTCACTAATCCCAAGGATTGGCATACATCCGAATGGATTGAACCGTTGGATTGAGAGTTGAATATTTTTTTGAATATGAAGCCATTAAACTTGTGAGTCACGGATGAAGGGGTTAGGGGCATGAGTTTGGAGTCAAACTTGATACTTGAGGTGGTGTCACATAGTTCTTTCCATCCCCCTGGTTGGGGCCCATAATTGGGCCCTACAAAAAAGTTCGAACTAGTTCTCACCTGAATATTACCCTTTTTTAAATTCAACATATATTTTTATTAATACTTATTTCTACCTAATATAGTGGGTGGACATGCCCGTGGTGCTCGCATGAGTCCAATAATATATATATATATATATATTAAAGCAATAGGGGGCACCACATTAATTGCACTAGAATTTTTATTTGAAAAAAATATGCCCAAAAATATGTGTTGCTATTTGACCTGCCACATCACTTTTCTAATCTTTTTCTCCTAAAATTGATCTTATTTAAAGTGTCACCTCCCCTAAAATCTCTCTCAAACAACTCCTAAAATATCTCATAAGAATAAGAGTTATATATATATATACCCCCCTAAGGTTTGTATGATTTGAAAATAGGCCCCTGTGGTTTTTGTATTTGTAAATAGGCCCCTACTCTTTCATTTCAATACCTTTTATCTCCCCAAAATCAATATTCCTAATGAGAATGGATAACACTATGAAATTTGTGTTGAACTTTTATGAAAATGACAGCTTTGCCTTTACATCCATTAAACAAAAATGAGTATATTATTATTTATAAAAATACCATTATTTTATCCCAAGTCCCAATTCTCTCTCTTAATAACTCTTTAATGCAAATGGAGCCTAATCATGTATTTTGAGACTTTCATCAATCTAACGGTCGGTCATGCATGAATTGAATCAAGTATAGCCAACTATAAGCATAGGCTTTCATTATCATTATGATTGATTTGAATCTAATTAAATAGGCCCTATACGGATAAAAATGGATTTATGTGCAGTTATTCTCTCCCACTAAATATAATTATTAATGTTACAAGCTTTAGAAAAAAAAAATTCCAAGCTTTTAAATTTATGTATATATGGATAAAGACAAGTTTGACCTCACATCCATTAAACACTAGTTATTATTTACAAAAGGTTTTTTATTTTTATTTTTTTGTATATACCTCCCTGAAGTTTATAACATTTCTACATCAGCCCTAAGGTTTCTAATATTCAGGTGCTCAACCTAATATGGCTGAGAAATTTAAAATTCCATTTGAGTTAAGGTCGGCTTTGTGTTAAGGATTTACCTACATCCCATTTGAATAAGCCCTGAGTTGAGGCAATACACATCCTAACTTGCCCATGATACCATCATTATAAGCCCTGAGTCGAGGCAATACCCCACCTAACTTGTCCATTGCGCCACTATTAAATACTTTTTAGAGGAGTGTGTCAATTCAATAGATTTAAACTTTATATTTCTTCAAAAGAAATAATAAAAAAGACTTGGTTTTCCTTGTTTAAACTACCTAAGCAGTACATTATTCTAAATGTTCACTCGAATTAGATTATAATGACTATTATTCTTGAAAGATAAAAAAACAATCTACAAAGTAGTAGAAGATGAAGAACATGCGACCCTTTGAAAATTGAATTCATTTTTTTTTTTTTTTTACTTTTTTCTTTTCTTGCTTTAAGGGTGATTTATGTTGAAATAAAGAAAGAAAAACGAAAGTCCAAGAAAGGAAACTAAATTCATAAAATATTATAAGTGAATAACAGGAAGAGAAAAGCAAACAAGAGAAAATTGTACCATAATTATATTTATTCAATTCCATTGCCATGAGAAGCACTTGTAGATGCTGATTGTTCATAAAAAAAAAAAAAAAAACTCCAAAGAACGAAAGGTAATTTCCATTTGTGAGGCCTTAGGTTAAGTAAGAAGATGTATTGATCTTGGGGAACTTTGCTAATCTACAAGTGGTCACTGGAGTGGGGGAGGAAGAAAGTGAGCAAAAAAAAAAAAAAAAAAAAAGTAAAGTAAAATGGTAAAACTATTGTTAGAGGGTAAAGAATTTTCCTAATGGCATTTGAACAATTATGTATAAAAGATAAAGACATGGGTAAAAGTGTCAAAATGCTTTAAACCCAAATGCTTTTTTCTCATGACCATCCATTTGATATATTTTGGGACATGAAAGGTATTAAAATGCCTATTTACAAACACTGAAATCACATGGGCTATTTACAAATAGAGGATTTTACCCAAAAAATCCCTTAAGACTCGCAATAGACCAATAACACCATCAATGTCTTATAAAGACCACAGTAGTCCCAAAGGTCTTATTTGGAATTTTTTTTTAATTTTTTCTCTAAGCAGGGATATCCCCATACCCAAAAACCCTTTTCCCCTTCTCCCCTATTCCCCTATCCGTCTATCGTCCTTTCTCTCCCAATCGGTCGGCAACGGCAGCAGAGATCGACTCAAGTGCAGTTCTTCCTCTCCTCTCCTCCCCACCTGCATTTCTTCCTCACCGCCGGTACCAATCCCTAACTTCTCAGATTTTTTTCTTTATCCGTTCTGATTCTAATTTTTCAGTTGTTGCATTGGAATCTCAGATTGTTTGTTGGTTTTATTTTGTGCCATTTGATGTTCTCTTTGTGTTGGTTGTCTTTGTCTGAGACATGTGATGTTCTCATTGAAATTGGTTGCCAATCCAAGGGTGTTTTTTTTTACCCTATGGGAATTGTGATCCCTCATAGAAATTTTGGGTTTCTTTTTTTTTTTTTTTGTCCTTTTCTTTCAAGTGAAAGTTCCTGTAATGGGAATTTGAAAATCACGCACGTCACTTGTGCGGGAGCGCCACAAGTGAAAAATACAGGCTAATCCAATTTTTTGTTGTAGATGTTTTCTTTTATATGTAAAGGTTTTGGCAAAATCCACAATATGAAGGTCTTGTGACATTTTCTACAGAAAATGTGCTCTCTTTCTTCACCATCACTCCACACAATTTGCAGATTCTATTAGTGCTTAGTCAATACAAATGTCTACGGAAAAGTATTATTGATTCTTAATGCCAGGGAATGTATTTTTGGAAACATGGCCCGTGTACCCAACTTTACTTGGGCGGAATGAGGGAGAGAAGAGGGATATAGTGCACCTTTTTTCTTTTTGGAAAAACAGAAGCCACTAATCTGACCTCTCCTCTAGACTTCGAGACTCTCAAAATTGTGGATAAACTTTTATATGAAAAGGTTTTACACCTAACATTGATCAACGCATCCATTGGGAACTTAAGATTTTCTTTTGAAATGTTGCTGCTCAAGTGTACCTTAGAAGAGGAAAGTCAATCTCCTATTGACAAATTTCTCTAACTTCTTTCTCCTTCATCAGTCCCTTCTCTCTCGGTAGTGGTTTCAAGATTATAACTTATTCTTTCTTACTTAGCCGGTTCTATACATTTGTATTATTTTGACAACTATTTTTTCGATGAAAGTCCTTCTAGAAATTTAAGCCTAGTTGAGTTACTTGATTTTATTTTATTTACAAGGGGCTAAAGTTGTGTTTCTCATGCTTGGAATAGGATTCACGAGCTTGAGTGTTTTACTTCATGGTTTTGATTTCATTATGGTTGTGGATATCTTATTTTGCATAATCATCTCCAAATTTGTGTTCAAGTATGGATGATCTGATGTGCACATTAGCTATTTGTTAAAATTCTGCAGAGAATCCTATTATTTTTCTTTTGATTTCATTGCATTGATCCAAATTATTTAGTGCATGGCTGTAAATGGCTTAAGGGATTATTGGAGCAATGCCAACAAAATATACTTTTCTTTTTTGTTTTATGAAAACTCATTTAAGTGAGTTGATGAAGAACTTTTCATAATAAACACAAAAAGAACCCCGTGCCTTTGGCTTGGTTGCATGTATATTCAGTTGATACAATAGGACATGTTTTTGGAGAATTAGATGTGCATAAGGTTTCTAGTCAGAGACGATGTATTTGTGTAGACAGTTGTTAATTTGATTTACCTATACTATTTTGTCAGAATATGCATGTAATTGGCAGGGAACTTGCTCTTAAGTGTTAATTGATAGATGTGAATGTGAATGTTTGGGTCTTCCTTTGATGGACGAATCTGGGATTGTCAAGGAACTTGTTGATTGATGTGAATATGAAGGTGCGTGTCTACCTTTGATACAAATTTTTTTTTTTTTTTTTATGTTTTCATGGGCTGTAGAGATGTATTTCTCTTATGGACTAAATAGGGATGGATATGCATGCATTGTCCCCGCCCACTAGAGTACTGTGGGTGCTGTTGTCTCTCAGAGTGGTTTCATCTCGAAGCAGTCCTAGGACAGTGAGGTATTGCCCAAAATAGGAGTTGATGTCCCAATTGATGAGGACGTGGCGCTCTCATCGTAGTGAAATTCAGAGCTTGGTGTTGATGGTGAATGAGAGCTAAAATTATTGACAGGATGTCCCTCCTAATTCAAAGCTGGATGTCTTGATTTGAAATGAATATGGAAAACCTAAGCCGTGTTTGAAAATTAAGATTTTTTTCCTTTTTAGCCGTGATTTGGAAACTTGAGCTATTTTGAAAATTTTCTTAGGTCAGAATCCTTGGGCAAATCAAGGTTAGCTAATAAACCTTAATGGATTTTGTTCTTAAGACTTCCTCATCATCACCATACCCTGCATTGACATTGAAATGTAAACCGAAAGACTTTCACACCAAATTTTGTTGTAATATATCTTACCCAATTATGCAGAGTATGTGGAAAGAAGGACACCGTCAAACGGAGCCCCTTGCCTTTGGTCTGAATGGTACAAATGTGATGGATATGAAGGAAAGTAAAACATTAGTCTTTTTGCTGCATTACATTAATCACTTCAGTTTGCTGGTAGGTTACACAGATGAGGCAGTGTGGGAATTTTACAATAGCTCAACAAGTGATCATTATTCTCTAACTACTTGCAAAGAATTTGTAAGTATGCATTGTACTATCTTTATACAATTTATTCTCTGACTACTTGCAACTAATATTCTATTTTGATACTCCTCAGGTTGGTTGGCTAACCCAAAAATTTGCGATTTATGGTTGGAATGATCCTTTCGTCTGGACCTTCAAAGAAAAGATGGACATCCCCCACCAACACAATGGTAATGACTGTGGGGTCTTCGCATGTGCTTTCGCCGAACACTGCATTTTTCGAAAACCACTCAAGTTCACACAAGCTGATATTCCATTTTATCGGAGCAAAATAGTTCTAGAGATATTCAGAAGGACCTGGGTGCTAAACTCCTATAGATTGGATTTAAGCGCTTTAGTGTCTTCTTTTGTGTGATGTTCTGATGTTCTAATGTAGGAAAGTAACATGTCTCAAACTGTAAAGAGAGATGACATATGTTCAGAGATGTCATAATCCACTAGTGAGTAGTGTTTTGCTACGGAAACACACTATAGCATGTGTCTTTTGTTTTTGGTGATTTTATGATGTTCTTGAAAAACTTGAGATTTGTATACACAATTGTTAATGATACTTAACATATATTTTGTTGTTGATGGATGTTTTAGAGAATGTCAAATGTGGTGTTGATGGATGTTTCTTATATATATATTTTTGGGGTTAATGGATATTTCTGATAAGTAACATTGATGTAGTACCTAATATGTCTGTTGAAACTCTCTATTTCGAGTAGTAATATCTCAGCCACAAGTATCAGGTGAGCGGGGATGTCCCCGTCCACAATACTCTAGTATACGGGGATATCCCCGTCCCAACTGATACCAAGCACCCACAATACTCTGGTGAGCGGGGATATCCCCGCTCATAGCATTAACAGAGGCAGGGATATCCTTGTTCACAGCACTAATATGGGCGGGGATATCCCCGTCCCAACTGAAACCACCTTAAGAGACAATACTCTGGTGGGCGGGGATTTCCCCGCTCACAGCACTAACAGAGGCAGGGATATCCCTGTTCACAGCACTAATTTGGGCGGGCATATCCCCATCCCAACTGAAACCAGTCCTTGAGAGACAGCACCCACAGTACTCTGGTGGGCGGGGATATCCCCGTCCCAACTGAAACCAATCCTTGAGAGACAGCACCCACAGTACTTTGTTGGGCGGGGATATCCCCGCTCACAGCACTAACAAAAGCAGGGATATTCCTGTTCACATCACTAATTTGGGCGTACACGGTCTTCTTCTTCCTCTGATGTTCTGGAATCTGATCTTTTCAACTGAAGAGGTTCTAATCTGAACCCAGATGAAAAAGACCCAAATCTCCCCTCAAAATGATGAATCCAAGCACAATAGCTTTTTAATCCTTGCAGATCCCAGAAAACCCTTCTACTTTGTAATTAGGAAAACCCCAAATTCCAGCTGGGAACTCTAGATTCAATCCTTAAAACCCATCTTCCGAAAATATAAGATTCTGAATGTGGAAAAAGCTCATGTTCTAGAAAACCCAGCTGCCATATCAAAACCTCATTTTCCAATGAGCTCGAAAACACCCAGATTTCGATCTTTCGTAGCAATTCGAAAGAGAAAAGCTAGAACTGGCGTCCCAATCACTTACAAGAGTGGAAAAGATAGTTGCAGCAGATTAAAGGAAGGAAAAGAGGAGAGGAAGAACTGCAGGTTGCTGGTGTCGACCCATAGGGAATATGGGAGAGAAAGGAAGAAAGACGGAGAGAGAGAAGAAGTCGAACGTGGTAAAAGGAAAAATGGTTTTTGGGAGGAGCAGGGATATCCCTGCTCAGAGAAGAAAAGAAAAAAAAAACCAACTAAGGCTTTTGAGACTACTGTGGTCATTATAAGATGTTCATGGTGCTTTTGGCTATTGACAAATCTTAAAGGGTTTTTCGGGTAAAATCCTCTTACAAATATTAGAAACCTCAACGGGGTATATACAAAAAAATCATAAAAAAAATCCAACAATTAACAATCACATAAATGTCATTTAATGGAAATTGAATAAAAAGGGAAACAATGCGTGGAGCTCATTTGAGCATGAGTTCCTAGATATTAACACACAACAAAATCATGGCACTCCACCTTCTTCGTTCTCCAAGAAATCTAAAAGAGGTTTCTCTAGGGAGATTTTCTCCTGTGAAATTTTCCAGAAGGAATATCAGATTTTGTGGGTCAAAGGGTCTCCACTTTGACCTTTGTTGTTGTAATTAAAAACTTATAAAAAAAAAACATTACAGATCAAGTAAATGTCAAATGGAACACAGCAAGCAAGCACTTTGATACGATCTTTTTTAGTAGAACTAGAGCTCGATCAATTGTAGAGCATGTACTTGGGTGTTGCACTGAACTTCTGGTAGCCTTTGATAACTTTATCGACAGCATCAAGAAAATCTTTTTCAGTGACAGTCTTCCTACGGGCTCTGATGGCATACATACCCGCCTCAGTGCACACACTCCTGATGTCTGCCCCTGCAGAGGTCAAAAAAAGAAAATTAGAAGGATCGCTGCAAGAATTTACTTATGGACAATATCATCAAGATGCAAATATATCAAGCTTAGATAGGCCACCCAAACAAAGTCAAGACACTATAACTTATGTGGCAATGAGTTTGTATCGATACAGGTGGGATATAGGTCATTAAGAGTGGCACAAATATCAGGTTGTCAAGAGCTATGGCTTTACCTGTGGAGTTGGGGCAGAGGCGAGCCAAAAGCTCAAACCGAATATCTCTATCACAGTTCATTGTTCGCGTATGGATCTTAAAAATCTGTGTTCTGCTCTCCAGATTGGGTAGCCCAAACTCGACCTTACGGTCTAGCCGACCAGGACGTAGCAGTGCAGGGTCCAATGTGTCAGGTCTGAAATGATAGCAGTAATAAACAAAAATCAATCAGAAAAAAAAAAAAAAAAGCAATATAGCAATGCCAAGTCACCAGGGAAAAATGTCAACAAAAAATAGCATATAATAAAGTTTTAAGAAAGAAAAAAAACTGGCCCCAAGTCATTTTAAGTATGTCCAGATTATTTGATGTTTCTCTTAACCAGCGTTGGCTGCATGGTTATCTAACAGACTAGTCACTAACCTGTTCGTTGCCATAAGAACTTTGATGTTTCCTCTAGCATCAAAGCCATCGAGCTGATTCACAATTTCAAGCATGGTACGTTGGACTTCATTGTCACCACCCACGCCATCATCAAAGCGAGCACCACCTATTGCATCTACTTCATCAAAAAATAAAATGCAAGCCTTCTTTGACCGGGCCATCTATAACAAATGGTATGACTCAGTACCACAAACATAAGATGTTGAGAAACATTCAACAACTAGAAAAGAAACTTGCAAATCATGAAGCAATGAATGAGAGATGACCTCAAAAAGCTCGCGAACCATTCGAGCCCCTTCTCCAACGTATTTCCGAACAAGCTCACTTCCAATAACACGAATAAAGCAAGCATCAGTTCTGTTTGCTACAGCTCTAGCTAGGAGAGTTTTACCTGTCCCCGGTGGACCATAGCAGAGCACCCCCTTTGGAGGGTCAATTCCAAGCTTCACAAATTTCTCTGGGTGGAGCATAGGCAGCTCTACGACCTATGGAAAGAACAAATCATGTCATGTAGTTTTACAAGTGATTGGGCAGGTCTTAAAGGCCACAATCCTAAACTAGAGTTACTCCTTGGAAAACTCATTGAGGAAACTAATGAAAAGTTCCCATATTTCTCAAAAGTTCCAACTTGAGCCAAAAAAGACTACTCAACTTCCAAGGATCTATATGCAGTATGAGAAACAAAGCATTTTTTCTAATTAGCAAGGAACAAAAATTACAGCTTCAATAAGTGAATAAGATTAAAATGGAATATAGTGTAAGCACAGTTTATGCAACCAACTTCTTTGCTTGAAGAAAAAATAAAAAGAATTCAATAATTCAGCATGCATGTAATGTGTATGTGTCTAAAATAACACAAAAAATTTCTTTGGGAAAGTTGAGTATGTAATTCAAAAAGTAATAATTACAAAGAATGGGTGGAGAGTTCCCACACAGATGCAGCTCAAAATCTAGAGGAGCATCTGAAAGGGAGCCACAAAAGGGAAAGAACAAATCCCAGAACAAAGCCCAAAGCCCAGGCGAAGCCAAAACAAAAGGGAGCCAACTACTTGGGCCAAGCCAAAATTCATGACTAGAAAATTCAAAACTATACCTCAATTATTTTCCAATTCCACAATCAGGTTTTAATCGCCCAAAAGGTCAGCGCACACACTGCATTCTTTTTTTTTTTTTTGATCAGTAACGATAAATTATATTAAAAGAGAAAGACAGATACAAGAAACCACACGAACAAACAAAAAGAGCACGATGGTATAAAAGGATTATACCACGAAAAAGGAAAAGCAAAAGACAAAGAAACATCACTCAATGAAAGCCACCAAATTAGAAGACCTATTCACCCCTTGCTTAGCTAACGAATCAGCAAAATCATTAACCGACCTCCCAACGTGTTGAAACTTTACTTGAATCGAGGAAGCTAAAGCTTTAATCTCATTAAAATAAAATTGAAATCTCCAAGGAATGACAGCCGAAGAAGACACCCACGAAATAGCATTGAGAGAATCGCTTTCCACCTCTAACCTTGAATTAAATGAGGAAGAGGCAAAAACCCAAACAGCTTCAAGGATAGCTAACACCTCCGCCTCATTGGACTCCATAGTCCCAACATGCTTGGAAAACATTACCAACACAAGCCCTCTACTATCGCGAAGAACCTCACCAATACCCGCTGGCCTAGGCTTTCCTTTAGCTGCCCCATCCACATTAAACTTCAATACCCCAACATTGGGAGGAGCCCAATGCACCACTTTTTTCACCTTCTTCACCCCACAATATAAGGAAGCCTCCCAATTATGCAACACGCCAAAAACTTTTGAAGCGTCAAACTCCTTCTTGAAGGAAACCCATTTTGCAATTTGGACCACCACCAATTGCTCTAACTCTTCCACGGGCAACAAAGACCCTCTGAAAATTTTATTGTTCCTTTCTTTCCACACGGACCACAAAATAGTAAAAGGAATAATCCTCCAGAGAATCAAACCACTACAAAAAAAAGAAGAAAACCTCCACGCTTCAACTAACCCAACCAACGACCTTGGGAGACTCCAAAGAACACCACATCGCACTAGAAACCTACACCACAAATAATAAGAGAACTCGCAATGCACAAATAAGTGGTCCACCGTCTCATTGACCTTCCCACACAACACGCATATGTCAGAAATAGCCACTGAAGTCAGCCCTCTTCTTCTGAGATTGTCTGCCGTAGAAACTTTTCCGGATAAAGCCAACATTCTCTAGAAACATGAGAGAGAAACCTACCTCCAGTGACTACAAAATGCTAATCAAGTTTCCTTAATTGCAAGCACTGACCACAATGGTGGCGGGTTTATATTTGCCTCCCATCAATGAGAGAAAATAAGATCAAATGAAAGAAAAAAATTACCCCAATTATCCTCTCGAGGAGTATATAGACTTTAGATGCAAATGGCAACAATTTTGCATTTAGTGAAAATTAGATCTAGGGGTGTTTGGCACTTTCCTAATGTTTCCTAAGAAAAATGCATTTCTTAAAAGGATAGTGGCAATTCCACACTTCTGTCCACTTTGTAATCATTGATCCCCCTCCTCTTTCTCCCCGTATTTTCCTCTTTCTTCTTCTCTGTTCTTCTTATTTTTCCAGTTGAGCTGGATCAGAGTCAGGTTGATCTCAATACTGAAAATTCTAAACTTGAGCTTGAACTCAATTTGGGAGTAGATTGGCCTTTGACCCGATTAAACACAACCCAACCAACTCAGTTGAGAAAGTGACACCTAAGGTTGCGCTTGAGTTGGGTTAGATCAATGCAATCACGTTCATGTATATTTATATGTGGCGAGAAATGTATTGACAGAAAAACAACAGATATATGCATATCATGTAAGCATGTGTACCCATGTTACATCACAATTATAGGATGAACCATCAAGATATTTGTTCAGCAAGGGGGGAAATGTTTATCTAAGCTTTGAGACAATAACTACTATACATACTTCACGCATCTTTTCGATCTGTTCCTTGCATCCACCAACGTCGTTGTATGTAACATCTGGTTTTTCCTCCACTGTCATCATTGTAACACTGGGATCGATTTTCGGAGGTAGAGGAATTTGAATTTGATATTTGTTTTGATCAACGCTGCAACAGGAAAGAAAAACAATATCAAAGAAAGCAAGAGATGGCAAAAAAAGGAGGAAAAAGAAAAGGCAGTTGCATATTTATCTATTCCGTTAAAATTAAAAGTTTCCCTTTATGAGCATTCATATTTCTATTACACTCTGTAATACACAAATTTTAAAACTATAGCGGAAAACAGAGTTTCCATGATGAAATAAGAGGCTGCCCTCATGATGAAATAAGAAGTGAATTCCAAAAGAAAGTGTATCCAACAACAAAGCATTACATATAGAGATAATATGAGCCTCGAACTCTGCAGGTTTTCCCACGAAACATCCTATTTATCATTGAGGTAGGGAGAAGGAGAAATATAAATAACTTTGGCTATTCTTTCAAGTGTAGGATCTGCACACTTACCCCACACGCATGCCTTCTTCAATGTCAGTAGGAGAAACTTTGTCACCCAAACCAACAACAAACTGCAAGTATCATAGTATAAATTAGATCTGATGTTCTTGAAGTTTCTTAAATCTTAAACCATCCTACAATAAAAATAAGGTAGTTCCAAAGAGAGAATATACCTTGGCAATTTGCTTCACGTTAATGACATACTTAGCATCCTCAGAGTTTTGATTGATAATCTTTGTGCATCTTGCAACCTATTGGCCAACACCATCAATGCCTCTAGTATGATATATAGGAACAACATGTGACTAGATTGAGAAATAAATTAAGAAAAAAGACATGCCTGAAGCGGCTGCTCCTCCTGCATCATTTGTTTGTCAGAAACCAGATCCCACTGGCTAGGTGCAGCTAAGCCAGTGTCAGACTCTTTTATTCCTATTGTTTAGATGAAAATCAAGGTTGATCAATCACAAAGCATTCAAATTCATATATAAAGCAACTATACATGATCGAGTTCTTTAACAAGTCAGATGTCCAAAATAAAAACCCAAAAAGCAACTATACGTGATCGAGTTCTTTAATGAGCCAGATGCCCAAAATAAAAATCCAAACTCATATATGGCACATTTGCACCAAAGCCATGGACTAGAAATGGTACTTGCAGATTCAGCTACTGACATAATTAATGTAGCGATCCCTTTACATTACTAGCAAAATCTGACAAGAAATAGCACAAATGGTAACAAATAGCAGTGGCAACATCAACTAATAATGGTGGATTCTAACTAATGCTCATATAATAGTGGTAGGATATCACTGGTAGCAACAGAAACTAAACTTGGAAATATACCCAAGATGACACTCAGATAATATGTATGACCTCAAACAAGAACTGAATCAGTCAGCGATCTATGATCTTTTCTATATCGAAAGTCAAGGGGACAATTGCTCAGTTCAAATATAAGCAATTGAATTTTACTGATAGTGACTCAAAAATAAACAAAAACTTAGTTTCAGTAAACAGGATGAAGAATCAGCAACAATTTAAACAGTAGCAGTTTACCAAGTAGAGTTAAATTCCTGGAAGCAGTAAATCACCAGATAGGAAACTCCTGCATATTCGTTTCTATGGTAATTAAGTATCTGGGAAGTTGGTGGGTTTGCCACTATCGTTTTACTCTGGAGGGATTCAATAGTTATCAAGGGACTGTTTTAGTTAATCATGAGATTTATCAGCCACCGCATGTGTACATATGACGTGTAAGTAAACTTCTTTTATGATTGAGAAACTCGAGACAGCCCAGTGGCAACGGTGTCTCATCTTACACAGCTATTCAGAGATCGATCCCTATATCCTGTTAAGTTGTCTGATCACACCTTCTTAACCACTCACCCATCTTGAAAAAAAAAAAAAAAACTTCTTTAATGACATCTTTATATAGTTTTTCACTTTTGGCATTAATCTCTAGTCACTTTTTTTTTCATTCTTTATCAAGAAAACCGCATAAGTATTTCCGGAGCTAAGATCAAGAAGCATACCACATAGATCATTAACCTTCTTGGCCATTTCCTTTACTTCCTTCTCCACTTTCTTTATGAAAGCAGAGTGAGGTCCCAGTCCCTGCCAATAGAAAAACACAATAAAAAAAACCCCTACGAATGCAAAATACCAATATCACTAAGCTTGCTTGTGTAACAACAAAGCAGCAGAAAGAAAGCAACATCATCATCATCAGAGCCTTGTCCCAAATATGTTGGGGTAGGCTACACGTAACTCCTCAAGTTTTTACCGTCTGTCCCAAGCCAGGATAAAAGAGAGTTGCGTTACTTAGATTTACGATCAACCCAAATATAAACATGAATTCTGAGATAAATAAAAGGAGCAACATATTAAAACAAAACTAAACGCTAGTAGAAACAAAGGAAGAAGATATGGAAACCCTCCGAGAGAAAAAGGGACGATGATATTGATGAGAATCGGGTTTCAGCTACGTTACGTACGTAAGTTTTAAGCAGAGCGATGTCCTCTTCATCGAGAGGGGGTGGGTTTCTATCGGGCGCCATTCCTTCTTGTTCTTGTTTGTGCAGACGGTTTTCGTTTACGTGCAATTCTGAAATCTATCTATATGTGGTGCGGCCCTTGACTTTATATATATAGAGAGAGAAAGAAGTAGTGTTTCGTTATCTTTAGAAATTCTAGTCATATTAGGAATAGGAATTGGAAGTAGGAACCCACTCTGATGAGTACAATTTCTTGTGGGGCCGATAGAGATTTAGGAGGGTCCATTTAATGCCAGGAATCCCCCTTGATAGTCTCACTGATTTCGTTGATCAAGTGGTTTGGATGATGATTTGAACCTCAGTCATCATAGGCAAGTAAGTGGACGCCCCAATCACAGGATAGTATGCCAGTTTATCTCCACGTTGCTCACCTGGCACTAATCCTATTTGTAATTAACCAACTTAGACGGTCAGATTGATCTAGCATATAAGAGATCCTATGTAGTGTCATGATGCCCGATAATCCACCGTAGGACCCACATAATGATAATCTCAACTGTTCATCTTGAATTTCGTCATCTTTAGTGATATGTTCTCAAATTTAGTTCAATATAAGTGGATCGGATCCCACCTTCAAGATTGAGCATATGATTGAAACAAGATTAAGCTCAATCCGACAGTGTGACCCACTCCTATTGAAATGAAATTGAAGGCGCATCATTGGAGGGGATGGGATTCAAGATCAACATGTCAGATTATCATTATATGAACCCCTCGTTGGAATTCCAGGGATGCTGCATGTATGAAGTTCTGAACCCAAGCCAAAGGAGGAGGGCCGCTCGATCATAATCTGACAGTGGGACCCACTTCTATTGAACCGAAATCTTAGGATATGCCGATGAAGGCTCAAGATCAGCAATTCAGATTATCATGTGGGCCCTACAATGGAGTTATGTCCCGGGACCCAAGCCCTCAAACCATCTTCTCTAGTTGTGACCCGGGCCAGATTGGCACTTTACTTTTAAAATCAAGTGGAGTGGAGTGAAATAAAAAGTATGAATAAAAAATATAGCGGATTATGATGATATTTTATTTTTAGTTGTTGGGGATATAATATTATTGACTTTTGGTATGAAACATGAAGTTTTTTTTTGTCTTTTAGTGAGTAATTGTTGTTGCTTTTTGACTTTTTGTTGGAAAAGTTGGAGAGAGTATGAATAAAATATAAGTGACTTTTTGACATTACTCTACTTGACTTTACAAGTAGAAATATCAAACTAGCCCGTACTGGTGTGCCAACATTGAATCGTATGCACAGAATTTACAACTTTCCACCTCCTGCAGCAAACTCCATTCATCATGCAAAGCTTCCATGTCAGACTTTTACCAAATGTCCTTTATCTTGCTACTGTAAATTTGTTTCTCACATTGCCCACCTAATGAAGATCATGCCTCAGTTTTGGATTAGACCATTCAACATGATAGAACCCTAGTCCAGCCTGAACATTACGAGCTGTGGCTCAGCTGATTAGAGCAGCCATTCTCCCCATCAGAGGGCGACTCTCCTGGATTCGGATCAAGTGTTCCATAGACCCACGGTCCATTGAGCGAAGAAAAAATAAATAAATAAATTCCAGCCAGATCTAGTAAGCTTCGAAGAAAGCATTATTATGCTATTGATCTGTGTTGCCTCTGGTTCTTAGAACTTGAATCTTAAGAAGAGCTTCAAACACATCCAATGGTTTTTTTATTGTGTTCTGGCTATAGAATTAGAAACTGTAAATGTGATATAAGAGTGTACATATCTGGTAACATAGAAGGAAAACAAAAGGCCAACATTTCTGCAGCTCCTGAAAATCCAGCAATTCCAAAGACCGCCTTCTAACCTGCTGTTCTCCAAATCAGGATCGAAGAACAAGGGCAGGCGAGATATCTTCCGTTCCCAAATCGCAGATATATACTCTGCCTGTTCATTCAATTCCATTCCGTCTTGTGGATGTCTTCAAAATCATGAAATGCATGATAATCAGTAACCCTCTTTAATATTACAGATGTCACATGATACCATTTTATGTAGTAACTTACAAAAGAATTTTTCAGATCATTCGATGAAATCGACAAGTAAACAAATCTGAATCAACTTTCAATACATGTTTTCGTCCTTGAATTCTAATTTCCAATCACTTCAAAATACCCAATCTAAGGCTAAGTGTTAATTTGAACCAAGGACGAGTATGGAACCAAGGCTGATCACAACTTGAGCGAAAGTGTATGAGGTGCCTAGCTGCTAGTTACACCATTTGCTTTTCATGATTTCTGCTTTTCTGCAGCCTGTTCAACAATAAGAAATTACCATTAGCCTGATTATAGAAAAAGAAATGGTAATGATAGAAAAAGTAACTATAGAAATAAACCAGTATTTAAAAACTAATAGCTATCTGATTTCTGGCCATAATTCAGAAAGCATCGCCACCCCCCCCCCCCCCCCCCCCCCCCCCCCCCCCCCCCTTCCTTTCTTTTTCCCTATGCTAATCATCTTTCACTCACGTCAGATCAATGTTAAATCATGTGTTTTAGCAAAGAATTTATGTTGTCTACAACATAAAAACTTTATTGGATTTCCTGTTTTCCATATGACCTTCTCAGAAAACTCATTTATAATCTAAAAACAAAAACCAAAAAAAAAAAAAAGAGGAAATAACAAGCAAAAACCAACAAGAAAGGAGGGTTCTCTAATATGGAGTATAAAATAAACCACCGAAGTCTAGGACAAAAGTCTCAAACCTTTTGGAGCTTCTTTAAAATGGAATCTTCATAAGCCTGATATCCAGCACCAACAAGATTGCCTAAATTTGGAGTTTCAGGTTCAGCATATTTTGCAGGAGAAGCGCTTGGTAAATCAGCAGCATTGGAATGAAGAGGAAGAACTAGCAAAGGGTTTGACAAATCCCCGCACATGTTTTGTGTAGCAGAAACCTGCAAGATAAAGGAGAACGTTACAGCTGCATGTTAGGCATAGAAGAACAGATACATATTTTAGCAAATGCAGCTATCAAGATGGATGGAAAATGATAAATAAACCAAAAATAAATTTTGGACCGAATATATTAATTAGAGAAATAACTGCATAAAGATAACAGTACATTTCACCGCTATTTTCAACATCTTTTTGCCGGGATTATTGTTCTGAGCTGCAATTGAACATAATATGTTGAGTTGTGTGGTAAGATTTGCATGATGATGGTTTTGACTGATTGGATCATGAACCCAGGCTATGATACTGACAAGATTTTTTTACTAATTTTAGTTGAAAACCAACACCCTCAAGTCGATGAGTCACTAGCCTAACAAAGTTCTATTAAGTATTGATAACCCACTTGTGCAAAGACAGCGTGTTCTTAATTCAACAAAGAAGACACTTTGGTAGGAATCATCTTACATCTATCTAAATTTAATGCAATGAACCTCAATGCTAAAAAAATCAGCAATCTGTAAGTTTACGGCTAGACTTGACTGAATTTGCCTAAGAACAACTAAATATTCAAAATACTTGTGAAATTGATGTGAAAAACAAGGTTATACATAATTCTCTGGTGTTCAGTCATCTTCCGATTTAAACAATATCATTCCACTAAATCATCATCATCACCTTCTGGTTTAATATTAAAGTCTCCTATAAGCCCCCTAAATACAAGTGGATTAGTGATCAGATATGGGACTTTCCTTCTTGTAAATTTCAAACCATAACAGTAACTAAAACAGACCAGGATACAATAACCAACAGCCAGCCAATTGTACGTGAAGAGAAGGGAGAAATTAGAGACTTCCTACAAAATCAATCCGGACCTGGTCATGCAGATGGGATCCTGATATTGGATTTATTTTATAATGATAAGTTACAAAGCCTAAACAGAATAAAATCTACCCACAGAAAATGGGCATAATGTCTTTTCCTTTCACACCCCTTGGCGGGGAAGATCTCCTGACCACGAAACGATTTCACTCACTCAGAAAACCCTTTGCAAGCGCACTAGGCTACTCTGCAGGAAACCCTCATCGAGTATATGAGACCAACTAGCTGTTTGTCATAATTACGGCGAAATGGAAGATCCCACCTTCCAATGCCCAAATGCCCATCACAGTTAAGGCAAAGGCCTAATCACTGTGCTTACCAATTCAATTTGATAGTGCCTTAAACAACAGATTAGGTTTCATTTACAAATGTCGGGGTGGACCATGACAATAGTTCGCCAACATATCAATAAAAGGAATTCTTATATCAGAAGAGAACACTTGTCCTTTCTTCCTATCAATTATGGATCCAGGTCTTACTTAGACATAATCAATTAATTCATGGAGTAACCTTTTGAGTACTAAACAAATATTCACTAAATGGTTCAATTATGGCATCAGCATACATTTGACAGGATGGGGTTAAAAACATGAAGAATCTGAGTAGAGCAAACTAAAATCACATTCTGCCCTATTTTTCAGACATCAAAGAATGACTCCAAAAGATATCGGAAGTTCGGAACTAATTCTATGTCTACAAGAGTCACTGCTCAATCCTCAAAGATTTAACAACACACAAACATGATAATGAAATCAGAAAACAGGGAGGAACTGGGCCACATATCAGTATCACTTAATGATTGATCACTTGGTCTCAATGGTTACTTAACACAAACATAAGGATTAAATAGATGGCAAGTAGAACTGGGGCAACAATCAAATCTATTCAAATTCCATCAAGCCAATCCCTAGAATGCTTCCGATTGGTTCAGCCAACCTTCATAATTCCCAATTAGGGTTCAGTTATTCTGAACTGTTCAGTTATGCTGTCAACAATATCAACAACAGTTCACAATTACTTCTGATTGGTCTTAGCTTGGTTTAAGTTTTTAAATTAAGCAGAACCCTTTAGCAAATTCTAGATTGATGGGATAATGCTATGATAAGATGATGACTAAAACAAATAAACAATAGCCAAATTAACAAGAACATACCGCTGCAGCCTTCGATTTCATGACAATTAGCGCTGACCTTCTCTTCTTCGATCCCTTCGCCCGAATTACAACATCCTCAACCTCTCCAAACCTCCCAAACACCTCCTTCAACCTCGCCGCGCTGTAGTCCTCCCCCTCCCTCTCCCAAGAAACCTTCAAAATCTTCTCTTTATCCAATTCATCCCCCACCTCCGCATTCGCCCCAACAGCGGTATCTCTATCATCTCCCTTCTTAGTTCCCTCCGCCATTTTCTTTGCGTACATCTCACGAATTCTCGCCACCTCCTCCTGGAACTTCTTTGCAGCCGCCTCCTCCTTCCGCCGGTCGAGCTCTGAGGGGTCGACAGGGCTTGCCTCGCCGGCCCGTTCCCGCCGGTCGAGATCATCCATCATTCTCCTGCGTTTGGAGTCAAGGCGGGCATGGTGGCGGAGGCGGTCGAGCTTGGCGGCGAGGAGAGCGTCGAAGGCGGCACGGGCGGTGGCATCGGAGAGGATCTCGTAGGAGGTTTTGAGCTTCTGGAAGTTGGAGTGGGCGAGTGGGTCGTTGGGGTTTTTGTCGGGGTGGGAGATGAGGGCTTTGGCTCTGTAGGCCTTCTTGATTTCGTCATTGGACAGCTTCGCGCCTTCTTCGCCTGATGGGAGGCCGAGGATGGCGTAGTGGTCGATCTCTACTGCTGCATCCATGGCTGGAGATGCTGCAAAAGAGGATTTTTAGGGTTTTGCTATCAATGGATTTTGATTCTGAGTAAAGGTGGGGTTTTTATTCCCCTTGCTGGAACTGGGTTTTTGAGGATGGGAATCTAGGGCTTTGATATTACCTAATTCAATGTTTGGGGCTTGAAACTCGAATCAAATTGCAGGTTTTGATTGTAGGAAGAGAGGGTTTTCTTCTGCTGAACTAGGGTTTTTTCGGAAGCAAGTTTCTAGGGTTCTGGTGCTTTTTGGCTTGAAGGTTTTTGATTGTAGGAAGGAGGTGGGGGCTTTTTCCGCAGAGATGGTGGGAACGGTAAAACAAAGGAACAAGGACGCTGATTAGGTGCATTTTATACCGCCGACCACTTACTAGTTTTCTAAATCAAATAGCCCACTTTCTCTCAAGCAACATTTTAATATTTCGAGACTCCTTATTTTTTATTTAACTCTTAAATTTATGGGGATTTTATCGGAAAATTCCAGGTAAATGTCCCTTGCACAAAATGGTTCTCCGTAGTTGGGGCCGCACGAAATGGTTGCTTCATCTTAATTTTTTTTTTTTAACTTTGAGACGAGTGACGCTAGTCACTCGTCTTAGACTGGGGAGTGTCACTCGTCGTTTTATAAACTTACCTTCGAAACACCCCTTTTCTCATCTCTAATTGTCCACATCAATGGTATCGCAGAGAGGAAGAAAAAGAAAAAGAAAAGAGAGGGAGGTGGAATAGAAAGAGAATGAGGAAGAAGAGAAACAAAGAAATCAAAGGAAAAAAAGGAGAAGAAGAAGGTGGGAATGTGGAAATATGTTAATGCCCAGTCCTTCTTCTTCCCTTCTTTTCTTTTTCTTTCTTTCTTTCTTCTTCTCCTCCCTCTCGCGGCCCTGCCTTTACCACCTGCATGCCCCCAATTTCTTCTTCCCCTCTTTTATTTTTCTTTCTGTCTCTTTCTTCCTACAAATATGTGCTTCTCCATGAACTTGAACAAACAGTGAGATTCAACTATTCACAAGGAAATTAGAAACCTATTTGTGAGCACCATGACACCCAACACAAACTAGAGTTCTGACCAATTTTTTGTATCCCCATTTCGTGGATGAAGAAGAAAATGAGAAAGAGGAGGAGGGGATGGTTTTTGGTTCCTTGCCCAATGAAGAAGATAAGATATTTATACTCTCATGCTCGCTTGGTGCCCATGGTTACTTGCCAAACCAAAGAGAAAGGGTTGAGAAGCGAGAGGAAGCTATTGAGCCAGAACAAGGAACAGGAAGATGATGAAGGTGGAGGTATAAAAAAAACCGCAGAGTGACGCTAGCGTCACTAATTTTCACACTGAGCGACGCTAGCGTCACTCGTTTCATATTGAAAAAAAAAAAAAACGCGGTCTAACGGACCCCGTTTGTGCAGTGCGATTTTTGAGGCACTACCAAGTGCAACGTCCAATTACTGGGTATTTTCCAGTAAAATACTCTAAATTTATTATTTATATTAATTATAGTAAGAGCATATTCAGAATGAAGACATTATTAGAGTTTATAACAAAATATAGAGGATTTTACCAAAAAAAAAAAAAAAAACAGCATAGATGTCCACTGGGCTCAAAAGGTAATATTAACCTCCATTGCATCAGATGAGTCACTTTTCACGAAATGGTAATTTTTTTAGCACTTTCAACTAGCGTCCCTAGCTTTATAACGTTAAGAGTCGTTAGGGACCCTACGGTGTCATATTTCGTTTAGCACTTTTAACAGCGTCCCTAGCGACCTTGGTTTTATGACGTTAAGGGTCCCTATGGACCCTGTAAATCCTTCCAATTCCACTTGCAGGAAGCCATATCCGCCTCTCTCTCCACCAACAACCACCCTCCTCCTCCTCATCTCTTCTCCTCCACCACCCATCCCTCCCAGATCCCATCTCCCTCAACCCCAACCCCCACTGTATAACGATTAGGGTTTTGGAACTCGCCCTCTCTCCCGAGCATTAGAGGTTTTTGCTAAAATGTGTTTTAATGTTAGATCTGTTGCTTGAAGTCGTTTCTCTTCTATGTAGATCTTCAGATCTGTATTTTTTTCGTGTGTTCCTGAGCAAGCATTTAATTTACCTGTATAGATTCACATTTGTTTTGTAGATCTTCAGATCTGTATTTACAGTATTTTGTTGTATGTTTCTAACCAAGCATTAGTTCTACCTGTATAGATCATTCACATCGTCTGAGATTTATCTTAGATATAGGTTTTTCTTTTAGAGAAATGTACTTTGAACAGCTCGAATTCACTTGATGTTGGACCTGTTGTTCGATTGAGCTATTCTTACTGAAAATGAAACAAAAAACAAAATCTTTGTAGTCATAAGATTCTATTTTTATGTCTAAGCAACCACTAAATCTGCTTGTTAAGAACCTTCCTTCTTCATTTTTTGTCTAAGCAACCACTAAAAAAGTTTACACAAAATAAAAAAAGAATGGAACAGCAGACATTTTGCAGAAAACGGCTTGGAGAAGAAGAGCTGGACAACGAAAGAGGGAAAAAAACCCTCTTTTGTTCTACTTTTCGTATACACCGCAGGGTCCCTAGCGACCCTTAACGTTATTAAACTAGGGTCGCTAGGGACGCTAGTTGAAAGTGCTAAAAAAAAAATACAATTTTGTGAAAAGTGACTGATCTGGTGCAATGGAAGTTAATATTACCTTTTGAACCCAGTGGACATCTAAGCTGTTTTTTTTTTTTTTGTAAAATCCCCAAAAATATAAATCAATCTAACATTTGGAAGCTAAATAAATGCTCCGGGTATATTGGTAAATGAAATTGAATAAAGAGGATTTTACAAAAAAAAAACAGCTTAGATGTTCAGTTGGCTCAAAAGGTAATTTTAACCTCCATTGCACCAGATCAGTCATTTTTCACGAAATGGTATTTTTTTTTAGCACTTTCAACTAGCGTCCCTAGCGACCCTGGTTTTATAACGTTAAGGGTCGCTAGGGACCCTGCGGTAAGGGTTTCCTCATGTTTCGTTTAGTACTTTAAACAAGCGTCACTAGCGACCTTAGTTTTATGACGTTAAGGGTCCCTAAGGACCCTGTGTGTACACAAATTAAAACAATCGATCTCTTCCCTATTTCTCAGCAGCCAGGCCTTCCAATTCCAGTTGCAGGAAGCCATAAGGTGAACACAGGTTGTGAAACTTGAGTATATTAGGCTATAAGGTGAACACAGGTTGTGAAAGGCGTAGAGATGTCTGCTAAAATTCTTTTTCCAGTCTTTGTACAAAAATCTTCAAAAGTGGCATGTTACTGTATGTGCTATTCTTATGTTATTTTATTTTCCTAGAAAGTTTTGGTATTAGTTCAAAGATTTTGAATCACTGAAATTTTGGACCAAGTAGGAGCATAAGAATGGTGTTGTTGAAAGGCAGCAGAGGCCATTGCAAATCCAAGCAGTTGGTCTTTTTGGCAGAAATAGCACAATGTATGTCATGGTCTGTGGCATTGCTTGTAGTTCTTGGTTTTCAGAAAGCGAAATTAGTAAAGCTTCCTTGGGTTCTTCTAGTGTGGTGGATATGTAGCTTCTTCCACTCAGTTGTCTGCACATCCATTGTTCTTCATTCCATCCTTACATAAAATCGGTACCCAAAGATTGGAGAATATGCCAACTTTCTCAGTCTTCTTGCATGTGCCTACCTTTCAGGTGTTTCAATGAGAGGGAAAATAGGAATCAGTGTGTTCTCCAACAACCTTACAGACCCACTACTGCACAGCCCAAATGAAAAGAATGTGGAAGACACCCGTCAATCCATCTATGGAAAAGCCACACTTCTCAAACTGATCACTTTCTCATGGCTTAATCCGCTGTTTGCTGTTGGAATCAAGAAACCTCTTGAATAAGATGAGGTACCAGATGTTGATATCAAAGACTCTGTTGAATTCCTAACCCATTCATTTGACAATGATCTCAATAGAGTCAAAGAAAAGGATGGCCTCCACAGCTGGCTGAGAGTTAAACCTCTTTATGTGCTAGGATGCAACGAACCTGCAACTTAGGGCATCCTTCCGGTGCCATCAGATTTATTATAAACATGGTAGATAGAGGCCCCCTTTTAATGACAAAAAATAATTGAAAATTTGAAACAATTGCATAAGCACCGCCAAGATGAGGAATGCCAAAAAGATTGCATGTCTTGAGACACTTTTCTTTTCCTCTTGACGTTTCTTGTTTGCCTCTTTAACACATCTAGATAAGTCTTCCTCTCTTCTCCTCCACCACCATTTTTGGTGGGTTAGGAATTGGGGTTGAGGGAGATGAGATCTCGGAGGGATGGGTGGTGGAGGAGAAGAGAGGCGGAGGAGGAGGGTGGTTGTTGGTGGAGGAAAGAGGCGGCTATTGCTTCCTGCAACTGGAATTGGAAGGCGAGATCGAGATCTGATTGGCGAAGAAGACTTGGACAACGAAAGAGAGAAAAAACCCTCTTTTGTTCTACTTTTCGTATAGACTGCAGGGTCCCTAGCGACCCTTAACGTTATAAAACTAGGGTCGCTAGTTGAAAGTGCTAAAAAAAAATATCATTTCGTGAAAAATGACTGATTTGGTGCAATGAAGGTTAAAATTACCTTTTGAGCCCACTTGACATCTAAGTTATTTTTTTTGGTAAAATCCTCTTGAATAAAAGTAGAAAACCAAAGCTCGTAAATAATGTTGGGCACATATATGGATAATAAATTCTGGGTTTGCGAGTGTTATGTTCCGAACTCGCAAGTCATATCTCGAAATAGCGAGAGATAAAGTGGAGGGCAATTTGGTAAAAAAATGAAGTCTCGTATATAAAATGTTTTTAGGCATTATCTGTATTTGAGGATGCTTTTGAAGGTATATGGATATTTGAAGCTTCTTTTAATTTAAAAAAAAAACATTTCTTTCTAAATACAGTTTTTAGAAGCCCACGCACAACTAAAAAACATTATCTTCTTCACTCCAGAATAGAAACAAAACATCCCATCAAAAGTGTTTCACTACGATCATTAACACTATAGGCCCACCTAGGATACCATTGCCAGGGGCTCCAATGGAAGAGCTATTAGAATCATCTGATCTAGATGTAGGGATGTAAATGGGTTCTCGGTTCTCTTATTACCCGGAGGTTTCGACCCGTTCAAAATCAGATTTGAGTCCTTATTTAGGCCCCTCTAGGTAAATGGGTCCGAGTCCTTTTTTGAACCCGTGCCTAAACATGTCCAGTTTCGGTTTCAACTTGGTTTCTTTGAAATTAGTTATCTTTAAATTAGATTTTTTCCCAATATTATTCTCTACATAGACTTAGACCCGGACCTAGACCTGCCCCATATATGGTTCTAGTTTCGGGTCCGGTTCCACTTTCTCCTTAACGGTTCCGGATCCAGGTCCGGGTCCACCATGGACCCATTTACATCCCTATCGAGATGGCTGTCTTCGTATTCTGCAAGGCATGCCTACTGAAAACCTCGGTCGCTCAAATTTAGGTCCACTCTTTTACGGAATATGGACAAGTTTTAGTATGTATAATATGAGTTGGCCCCATCGTGGGATTAGATTGTAACAAACACATGAATAAAAAGATTAAACATTGAATGCCAAACTAATTTCTTAAAGATTTGGGATCACCTTTTTATCATTTTAACCTTTTTTGCGCTTTTTTGATGATTTTTATTATTTAAACATGGTTTTTCTTGCTTTTTGATGATTTTTATTTTTTAGTCATAACAAATTTTTTTGTGCTTTTTTGGTTTTTTTATTAGGTGGATTAATTAATATATAGGTGAACCCAACCTCATACTCAAGCTTGATTCTTACTGAGAAGAAAAACTAATTTTTATTCAAATTCAAACCTTGTCTTTTCTTTCAAATCACATAAATCACATTAAAATGGGTCAAAATATTAGGCATGAATATGATTTTCTTATTGTTTTTAAATTCTAAATACTTAAAACTAATACATAATCAGACTGTATATGTGTTTTAAAGATGTAGTGTTAGCTTAGATTTGAGAACAATTATTCATTAATCATAAATAGGTGGAACTAAGAAAATTGAGAAAATCATGTTTATATCCAATTTTTGACCCATCTTAACTTGGGTTATATTCTCTGAAAAAAAAAATCATGCTTGACTATTAAATAAAAATCAAGTTTGAGTATGAGGATAGGATGGAGTTGTATGTTTGACTTAAATAAAAACTATGAAATATTAAGACCTATCTCAATTTAAATTACATGATCTAAATAAAAATGAAGTTTGTATACAAATACAATTGGCTTGGATATGAGAAAGGATTGAGTATTTTCATATGTTCTTTCTTCAATTGAGAACTGTAAAAGAAGTCTTTTTAAAAGAAGAAAAGTATTTTATACTTCATTAAGAAATGCCTTTTCAGCCATTAAAAATCTAGGCTCTATAATTTTAATATTTTGGGTTTTAATAAACTATAATCCATCTACATGTCCAAGAAAGTGGGCCCACGAACAGAGCAAATGAATAATATACATGAATCCTTTTTATATTTTATATAATGCCTACTTATTTTGAGTAAAAAATTGCGACTTCCCATAAACGAACAAAACGTGAATTTGTAGGCAGGACCCATTAGAAGTCCAATGAGGGCATCTATCTTTTAGCAAAACCCATGTGCAGAGAATTTGAAATTTTCTCCTAATTTGAATTGAATTTGGGATGATGATCCAAGTAAGCATCAATTTAAGTAATTTTAATCAGTATTAACACCCAATTTAATTTGAATCAATTTTATCTAATAGAATTTCATCTTTCACTGAGAGTGATGTTAAAATTCATCAAGGATGTAGAACTAGCTTTGTTTGTGAGTCAAGGTAGCAGACCAAAGTTCTCAAACTAATGGAGGTAGCTATTTGTTAAAACCAAAGATAGATGGTTATTTGTAATTGCTAAAAGTATACGATGGTTTATATAAAAACCCTAGATATTTAGAGTAAGGGTGCATTTGAACATGTCTGGCCGGGAGTATTCCTATGCATCTATCCTGACTCTCCTTTTTGAGAAGTTTCGAGTTCATGGGGAGTATTACTAATGTACTTGAAAAGTCACTTTAAACCTTCCGGAGATGCACTTGAATATTTCCCTAGATGTAGATATAACAATCACATTATATAAGCGTGAGAGCATCTCTCACCTTACTATGAGATATAAGGTGGGGCATTCATATTCATATCCAAATGTGAGGGCCCTCATCTTATTACTAATAGTAAGGTGAGAGATGCTCTCTCCCTCATATAAGAACCGTGTTTCATTTACTTTCCCCTTTCAATACCTCTGATTGGAAGAAATTTGCAGCAAACCTAATAACAACTTTCTTGAATATTGTTCAGCAAATCTAATAGAAGCATGCATTATAAACACCAGGAACTGGGGCTCTGTCTTTTCATGTTATGTTAGTCATAAACTCTTATGGAGATTGTAAACTTAAGAATATGACCATTGGCTCATGCAAACTTTCAAATGAGAATGTGATACTTTTATCCGAGAGGGATAGAGATGTGATGCACCTTACATTCAAATGAGATGTGAGATTTTTACCAAAAAAAATGAGATGTGAGGTCATCCCTGTTTCTTCTCCTTCACTTCCATGTAGGTTAAGAAATTTTTTATTAGGCCTCATAAAAGCATACAACAACAAAGTCAGTGTAACGCAGGGGACCCACATACCATTTATAACGGCCCACCCTATACCCATGCATGATATTGTCCGCTTTGGCCCACTGGTATCACGGTTTTATTTCTGATGGGCTTCAACCCATCAAAAGGCCTCATGCAAGATAAGGGTGTAAGCTCTACATATAATCCCAATCACTTTCCTCTCTATAGTCGATGTGGGACTCCGGGGCGTCGCAGTCAGAGATCCGAAAACTGAGATAGAGGAGATGCATATGATCAAAAGACGTAAACCAATTAAATAAAGATGTAAAATATGAAAAATGGGCCCTCTTTCCATGTGGGGACTAAGAGCTTACAAGAGCTCTCTCTCTCTCTCTCTCTCTCTCTCTCTCTCTCTCTCTCAGTGGAAAATATCTTATTAGATCTCCCATGTCCTATGCTTATATCGAACTTGAGGACCCTAGGCCTCTTCTTTTATTGGAATTTCTGATAAGAATTTGGTACGTTCAGAATTCATAGATATGATGTAATTTGTAATGATACAAATTTCATGTTTCTTGATTAAAGTGTCAAAATTCGAACCACCTAAAAAGTCTCTAATGACCTTTAAAATTTCTAGACTAATGACCTTTAAAATTTCTAGAATTTCAACTTTTTTGCTTTTGGCTAGGATTTCTGAATGTTCAACAAGTAGGGATTCAAAAATATCACATGTTGGAGAATGAACAAAATCTTTAGACTTCCAATAAAGAAACAGACCCTAAATCTTGGTCAAACACAGACCTAGATGCAACTCATCCCAGCCCAACCAACAACCCCGCCATAGATAAATGCAAAGCATACAGTCCACGATGAGCAGCAATGGCTCAAATTGGTATAGATTCCAATCGGTTTGACCCCATAGGAACCTGACCCTTTCAATAAAAAAAAAACGTATAGTTATTTATAACCAAACCCAAAATTCTCATAATCAGGAGCCCTGTTTGGACGAAGCAGGAAACAGGGAGCCGAATCCAAAATTCTCAGGTTCTTCTGTTGGCAGATTGAAAGTACAATATCTCGGTTTGGGTAGAGTCGTCGATCGGCTGGTTGGCTAACATCTATGGTCTCAATCCAAACCTAACCTATTTATTAATCTGATAAGAAAATATTTGCCCGAGCTTTCGAATCTCCAGGTCTCATGTAATGCCCAAAACCCACATCAGGCTAACATTTTCTGCCAGCTTCACCAGCACAATGAGAGCATGTGAAAACAGAATCAAAATTCAGCATAATGGAACAACAATTCATTAATTGATTTTTGTATATATCATATGTCAAAGCACAAAAGTCTATGGAAATCCAAACTCTCATTAAGTCTTCCAATAAACTGATTGAATCATATCATATAAGATTTGAGAACTTATGTGACTCTGACTCCTTGGTATCTAAGGATCTCTCCAATAAGCTCTCCTTTACCTGAGCCCACATACCTTCCAGATATCTTTCCATCTCTTATAAACAAGAAGGTAGGCACCTCTATAACATCCATGTCCTTCAAGAACTGCATGCAGCTATCATTCTCATCACCATTCATCCTAGCAAACACAACAGTATCAGTCATCTGCTTAGATAGCTTGACCACAGTAGGATAGACCTTCACACAAGGCCCACAATGCTTCAGGCCCACATCAAGAACGATCAGCTTCCCGTCCTTCTGATGGGCGTCGATGAGCGCCTCCACGTCCTCCCGGCTATGGAGTTGCACCACCGCAGAGTGGTTGTCGCCGTAGTAGAGGACATCGCCGATCAGCTCGTCAGGCCCAATCCCCTCCTCTTCATGGATCTTCTCCATGCTCTTGTAAAAGCTGAAGTGGGGTACCTTCTCTATCTTCTCCCTCGCGCAGAGCGCCTTTGTCTCCTCTGATTCATCACCCATGACCAGGAGGAATTCGACGTCGTTGCAGGTGCGGCTGAGATCGACCATGAACGGGTAGATCTTGCGGCTGTGGTAGCTGTGGCTCGCCGCATACTCGACCACCACCAGCTTGTTCTTTGCTGTTTGGAGGGCTTCGTCGAACTCATTGATGCTGTGGACCTGCTGCACTCGCTCGTCGCTTGGAGCCTTGCGCTTTTGAGTGCCGCTTGCCGGTGTTGTGGCCGCCTTGGGAGCTAAGTTGGGCCGGAATGTTGCAATCTTTGGTGCTGTATACCTGGGCCTAGTGAACAAGAAGAGAGATGATGTGGATGAAGATGGAACTATTTTGGTGAAGGTTGAAAGAGCAGAAGGGGGTCTGGATAAGAAGTTTGTGAGAGTAGCCATGTCTGGTTTGTGAATTGTGAAGGAGAAAGGTGAAGGGGCAAGGAATGGAACAGGGTTGTGTTTGGAGGGATGAGACAAAGATAATAAGGAAAAGGGAGATGAAGGATTGGATATTCCGCCATTGTTCTCTTAGATTTTAGAAGCTCAAAGGAACCTTATCCACTCATTTGGTTTGTGGTTTATAGCTCATGTAATAATCAACTTCTTGTCTTCTTCTTCTTGATATCTTGTTTAGTTGGGGCAGATTTTATTGGGCCTGAATCAGGGGTAGGAGCCATATGATAGTTTTGTTTCGCAACGTAGATAACATTTATACCCAATAGGGGTGGGTTTGTTCCGCACATCTAGTGTTCAAATCCATCTCATAATTGTTGGGTGTGTATTTGTGTGGATTTAGCGGACGCTACCCAGGAGAATAGTCCCGTCGGATCAAGAATCTTAGAGAAACTCATGTCATAAAAAAAATGTAGATAATATATATGTGCTCAATCTAAACTTTACTCATTTATTAATCAGATTTAAATCTCAACCTTGACTGAGAGTCAGGATTTACAGAACACCCGTCATATAAACATGAACCCATATTACAAGGTCAGGGTTGCATCTAATGAGGAATTGTCAGCTTCATGTCAAACTTTTCAGAAAGCTATTGAGACTAATTGATATTGTTGTGCATGGGCAATAGTTAAATCGCCTAGGCCTGAGTCAGATTTTCTTCCCATGATCCCAGCAAGTCCAAAGCCTTTAATTAGTAATAATCAATACAAAGGATTGTGTTTGGAGAATTTGCTTACAAACCAAGAAAAAAAGAAAAAAGTGTCGGGCATGTCTATCTTCGAAAGTAATGATGTTATGTTTTTAAAAGAAAAAAGGAAGAAAAAGAATGTTTTAAATGCTTCATTAGATGATGTACAAAATTCCACGACAAGCTCTAGTGGTGAGAGAATTTCTAATAAAAATTCTAATGGAGATGAGAATTCTAGTGATAAGGCGTAAACCTATTACATGTCATAGATGTGGCAAGCTATGGTCATAAAAAGAAAATTGTCGTGTGAAGTTAATTGATGGGAATGTAAACACGGTTCATGAAAATGAAGGTGATTGACAAAGTGATTAGGAGAAATGTTTTTCTTCCGTTGTCAGAGAAGTGGAAGTTGATGATGTACTGTGTTTGGAAAGGTTGGTCATTTTTTTTCATCATTAGGCATGTTAGAGTCCCATGCATGGTTCATGTATGTTCCTCACATATGATTATTGTTGAATGTGTTTTTTCAATTTGTGTAGGAAAAACCAAGAATGTGGGCCTGCACGTTGATGAGATTTGAGAGAGAGAGAGAGAGAAGAGAATCAGGAAGTGGGCAAGGAAGGATCCCAAGTATGCCTTGGACATCCAACATCGGTCCCACCCACCTCCATTGCATGTCCAACATAGAAGCTCCTTTAATTGCACAATTATTCATGATTCTCTCAGGGGCAAAAAACTGAAACCGCTATAACTTTCCAACTGAGTGTCGGATCTACGCAGTCCATGCACAGTTGGAAAACTCTTTCCGAGTAGTTATCTTTAGAGCCTAAGATTATATCAATTGGAGCTAAAATGAGTGATATATGACTTCGGGAAGTTAGTACTGAAATTTCTACTTGGAATTGCGATTGTGCATATGGAGAGGGACCCACACATACATGGAAAGGCTTGCTCATCAAGGCACTAACTTTGGAAGGGAACCCACTAAAAATTTATATTATCTCCTAACATGAAAGATTGCTTGAAGCCTAAGCTAGAAGTCTATTCAAATATAGAAACAATGAGGAGATCTCGGTTAGAAGTTAAGCCAAGAATCAAACCAAAGAGGAAACAAATTGTAGCAAGAGGAGGTGAAAACAAACTATAAATAAGGCTAGCCCGTAATGGGGAACTCCAGGCTTCATTATGCACAAGCGAAGGCATCCCCTCCGCCCCCGCCCCCATCATCCCCTTGTTACTTCTCCCTTTTAGTTCTTCTTAGGCATAGATCGAGAAGCTTGTTTGAGAGAATCATGAAGAGAGGAGTTTATTATTCTAGTTTGAAAATCAATTTGGCGAATTAGAGTCCAAAGAAATCACGCTTCTTAAAATTGGTTGCATCTTTCCCTACTCCGAGAAGAGAGGACAAGGGCTATAATGCCCGTATTTTCAATGCTTAGACCATTGTTGAGCTCTAAGATCTTGGAGGCACAATTTCCCACTTTTTTTTTCACCACTTTTATTTTTATTTCTAGTTAGTTATCTGATTGATTTTACAGCAATTATTCTAATTTAGAAAAACTTCTAATTGCATCTTTTATGATAAGTTTGGAAACTTTCTATTTTATTCAATGTATAATCTAATGCTGGAAAGTGATCATTGCATGCATTAGACTTAGAGTTTTTCAATTACCCATTTTTATGTGCTAGAAAACCAAGTTTTGTGGATTGATTAGAAGATTAAATTTGAACTGATACAAAATTGGCAACTTGAAAGCCGAAGAATTCTGCATAGTTTCAGCAGATTTGACGTGACCGTGTTCCAATAGTACATGCTTCAAAAGTCAGGGTAATGAACTTATTTTTGGTTGAAACTTTGCGGATTTAGACTTTGGGAATATGCCTTTATAACCCCAGAGTTTCCGCTCAAAACAACCTTAGAAAGTTACTTTTCTAGATGCCTAAACAGGGGTACTCGAACAGCCTGTTGCAGAATTCTGCAGCATAATTGGTTCAAGAATGCATATTGTTGCATTCATATCTTTTTCATCTTAACTCCTTTTTCACTTCTGTTTTTTTTTTTTTTTTTTTTTTTTTTTTTTTTTTTTTTTTTTGTTGTTGTTGTTGTTCATGCATCATCAAAGTTTGAATCCAACCATTATATTTAGGTTTAGGTCATCCTAGGTAGGTCGTACAGTTAATCAAAATTGGGCCTACGCAATAGTTTTCATATTTAAAATTTTTTACAACATGCATCATATAATTAGAAACTTGTTAGATTTGCATTGTTTGCACTCTAGGGTTGCATAAATTGGATTTTAGAAAGTAGATTTAGTTTTTTCTAATTATTTATCAAATTGAATTGGTTGTTTTAATTTGTTTGTTGTTTTTGCAGGTTTTAGTTAGTCTAAGGTTTTCTAGATTAGGTTTCTTTTCTTAGATCAAGAATTTTATTTTGTAGGAAAGTTTGTAATTAAACATTCTTTTTCAGTTATTAAAAATCTTTTGTAATTTCTTTAGTTTCTATTTAGGTTAGATTTAGTTTCTAAATTAGGACATGTTCAAGTTGGAAAGTGCTTAATCAACATTGCTCCTTGTGAATTAACCTGGTATCACCAGTTATTACTACAGTCGCACCCTTGCACTTGGGGATGTCGAACATTGACTCTAGTTGTTCACATCATTGACCGGAAATGATTCGATGTTTTTGGAATTCCATCGACATGATAAAAATCGAGCAATTGTCACAGCGGATAATTCAGTTTTCCCATTGAAAAAGAAGGGAGTGTGAATGTCAAGATAGATTATGTGCCGGGTTTGAAGAAAAAACTAGTTTTGGTTTCTCAAATCTCCGGTTCTGAAGAGTATGTTCTCTTTGGACCATCAGATGTGAAGGTTCTTGAGAATGTGAAGTATGTTGATGCTAATGTTCTTCTTAAGAAAAAGAAAAAAAAAGTCATCGTTTGTAATGCCGGGAAGTGAAGCCTATGTGGAGAAGACCAACCAAAATGATAGTGCGACGATTTGGTATGCTAGACTTGGGCATGTCAACTATCAAATGTTGAATATGATTTCATCAAACAGATTGATTGATGGTGTCCCACTTATGAAAGACACATGTCAAGATGTGGTTTTCCAAGGTCGTCAATTTTGGTAAATCTCATCGTCTTTCATTTGAGAGATCATTGAAATGAAGAACTAACCCATTTAAGTTAGTTCATTTAGATGTGAACTAGAATACCAAGTTATAGTGGTTTTCACTACATGTTGGTAATAGTGTATAACTTCTCAAGGTACACATGGGTTGACTTTATGAAGGAGAAAAGTGAAGCTCTTTATAAGTTCATTGAATTTAGAAACACAATTGAAAGGGAGTTTGGTGCAAAAATCAAATACTTGAATTGACAATGGAGGGGATAATTTTTTCAAGTTTTGTGAGAAATGTGGTATTCGCATACAAATGACATGCCCTAACACTTACAAACAAAATGGGGTGGCTGAAAGAAAGTTATCACATACTATTCTATAATAAAGGACGATCTGTGCAGTATTGATAGATATTCACCCTTTTAGTTCTCACTCGAGTACCAAAAG
This sequence comes from Litsea cubeba, assembly GCA_012931725.1. Taxonomy (NCBI): domain Eukaryota; kingdom Viridiplantae; phylum Streptophyta; class Magnoliopsida; order Laurales; family Lauraceae; genus Litsea; species Litsea cubeba. Next base: position 115,315,791 of record CM022945.1, read on the forward strand.
AGTATGGTTGTCTATGTCTATTTATTATATAGGCATTAAAATGTGATTTCATTTAGGCAGCATTTATGTGATCCCAAATTAAAAGACCCCACAGTGCCATAGAAAATGCTTTATTTATTTTTATTTTTGACTTTTTGGGTATTCTAGTATTTTGAAGTTTTTGTGTAATGTTTTTAGATTGGATAAAGAGAAAATCTTACCTGATTTTTCCCTAATCCACTTTATATATATATATATATATATTCCCATTGAAATGTAGTGATACACAAATAAGTCATTAGTGCATCTCTTGGTGAATTGATTGGAGCATGAGATAATTCAAAACTATCATGTGATCTCTACAGTAGATATACATTTGGGGTAGGCTAGGTGTCCAAATTCTCAAAGATTCTTCACCGTTTTTCCATCAAGTCATGAAAAATTCACACTTGACAATTCTAAACCCACAAGAATATGATCATGTTGTCATGGTTGAAACTGTCCCATGGATTTGGAAGTTCTCATTTTTTTTTTTTTTAGATTTATGTCTGGGTTTAATCAGGTATTTTGTTTGAAAGACCTCATTTCTGGTGCTTCTTTATGTCTTTTTAATAAATAATAATTGCAACTTTTAGATCCTTGATGTTGGCTCATGTTACGAGAATACATTTTTTTTTTACTGGTTAAGTTTTTCTTTGCCTTTCTTCTCTATTTATGGATAGGATATTGGGGTCATCACTTGTAAAGTTGAAGACAAATGAATGTTTGGATTGGATGGTGATGAGAGTGTTCTCATTTGGGTTTGCATCCCCTCTTCTTCCCAACTGCATCCCCATTTTGAGGTTCATTCCGAGACTCCATCACTCCCATGACCTTCACAAACTGCGTAGGGGAGCAGATGCGGAGTGAGGAGGGTATAAATAGGATTTTTAGTCGGGTGTGGGTTCTCTCTTAATTACTTTCTAATGCACATAAAGCCTTATAGTATAGTAGTCAACCCAATAGTAGAGAGTGAAAGTATAGTATTATAATTATAGTATTTATTACTTTAAATTAAATAAAATTATATTGATAAAAATGAGTTTCTGTAGAGTTACTCTCTACCACTAAATTTATTGTAGATATTTTTTAGCTTGGTTGGCCTAGTGGCCGGGAGACTTGAAGGAAAGCTACCCTTCCAGGGATTGATCCCTGGAGGGAGATGTGGGAGCGGGTGTGCTATCGACATCAACAACCCTATGATTCTCAATTTATTATAGATATTATCTATGTTACAAGTTTTAGAGAAAAATAAATTCAAACTTTTGAAATTATGCACATATGGAAGAGAATATATTTCCCATGGATGGCTGGGTGTCTACTTTTAGTATGATCATCAAATGGGTTGATAATTGATATTTTGCATGCCCTTTTTCTCCTTTTTTAAGAATACAGCCCCAAGTGGACCCCATGATCAAGTTCACATGGAATCGGGATCCTCTCAGTGGCCTTACGCAAGGTGTCCGGCCTTTCAGCCCTTCCTCCCTTTTGAATAGTAAAGACTTCTTAAAAAGATACCCCTCACGAGTAAGCTGGTGAGGCTTTTCAATGGGCCTCTCGATTGTTAAAAATAAAAATGCCCTTGATCTTGAAGGGATTCTTCTCAATGTACTTACTCCAATAACAGTTGTTGTCGAACCCCCTATTAAATTGATCACTCTAAAACATAAGTGATAAATTTAGTATGAGAAGGGTTCAGCTCCTATTGGAGTAAACTTCAAAAAATAATCATATTAATTTAGGACATTTAGTTTGAGCGGTTCGAATTTATGCAAGTGGAGCCCACTAAAGAGCTTGTCTATTATCTCTTATGATCGGGTTTTACTCAAGCATACCAATGTTCACTGACATCTATTAAAGCATTTGATGGTGTGGAATAATTAAAACAACTTTCACATTAGTAACCCATAAGAACTCTCATTGGGCCCCACTGAAAAGCCTCTCTATAATATCTTTTGATTAGGGTTTAATCAATCCATACCAATGTTCACTGATGCCATATTAAAGCATCCGATGGTTATGAGTTAGTTAAAACAACTGTCACTCGAGTAATTAATAAGAGTTCTCATTGGCCCCCACTAGTAAAAGCAAGAAACATATGCCCCAGTAGTCTTGTAAGAATCCTCGCCGATCTAATACTCCAATCAGTTGTGAGCACCATCAGACTCGGTTGGCCAGTGGTCAGGGCATAGGAAGTAAAGGGCTTCCACCAGGATCCGAAACCTGGTGGGAGCTATCCACAAGGCTAGCACTCGATTCCAATCAGAATTTGTTGATTATTTATATCCTATAGTAGTCAATTTAACGATGAGATAAGCCATTATTGCAGCAATATGACCTATATAAAATTGATCATTTAAGATGCTTGATATGAACTAATTAAGACAACCAAATCACAAGATATTAGAAAGGCTCCACTTGCCTTTCACACCCCTTCCACATGCCCAAAGAGACAAGAACCTTTGTCACGACTGCAAGCATGTGTCTTCTCCACAAATAAGCATGCAAACCTTCTCTTTGGGATCTCATGCTGTGAAATATCTTCTATTAGAACCATAACTTTTAAGAGGGAATCCCTAGAGCTGAAGTGGGGTACAACATTTCATACCCATAATCCCATTAGAGCACATAAAGGAGAGATTCTTCCTCATGTAAGAGAGAGAACAGATCATAGGGTCAATTTGGGTGAGAAAAAGTCCAAGCCAACTTGTCATGTCCAGAGTGAACACTAAAGTTGGACTGACCATATTTGGATCAGGCCCAAGATTTTTAAGACCAGGTGAAACTTATGGTGAACTCAGCTCGGGCCCAGGCTTCAACTCAGTTTCTTAAATCAGCTCAGGCACTGCCTGCAATTTCGGTTTCACCAGGCCCCAAAGTAATTTAGGATGGGCATAATCCACAGATCACATGTTTCTCTCATCTAATAAATTAAATAACATATTAGTGATGGGACCAAACATCACATATTACATATATTTTCTCACTTGATTTTACTATTCTGTATAGAGAACTGAGAACTGGACTGGCGTTGTTACAAGAGAGTACTTTTTGGTTGGGCCATGCAGAGTCTTGATATGAAGGAAGTGAGGGAGGAACAAAATTACTTGTAATTCAATGTAAAACCAAAATGATGCCTTCTGAGTGCAGGAGTTGAAAAAAATTCCACCCTCCCTCTTCCAGTTTTCCATGAGTGAACTTACTACATGCAACTTCAGATTTCAAAAACATCTGAACAGCCTCTATTTCAATTCCAGAAAGAAACGCACATATAAAGAGAAGATTCTGATGAAAAGAAAGTAAACAAATCTGTAGCATATTGTAGCTTTCCTTTCTTCCACATCCATTTATCTATAAATCTTTCAAAAAGCATAAGAACATGGAATGTCCAAACAAGCATATGAAGCCATATCAAACATATTATTTGGGCGATGTCGGATGTGGGATTTTACTAACACTCCACATGACGTACAGGCCTGACAAGGTTTATGGACGGGCCTACCACGTGGGCTACACAAAAATGATGGGATTGAAACCCGCTCTGATACCATGTTGACAACCACTATAACTACACCAAAAACAGGAAATTGGAACGAATTACCTTTCCTCATCCGTCCGTTCCTAATCCATTAATCCGTTCCTAATTCGTTAATCCGTTCCAAAAACAGAAAATTAGAACGGATTAACGGATTAGGAACGGTAATCCGTTCCAATTTTCTATTTTTGGTATAGTTACTCTAAAAGGGTAAGCTGATAGATAACGATGTAAAAATGTATATCAATGTTACAACAACCCTAGTGCATGTCCAGGCTCCTTCATGGGAATTGCACCCTGCATGGGAGAATACAGGGGCTCCACACGGAAATCACACTCTCCGTGGGAAAAAACAAGGCACAAAAGCCCCGATGATTCAAACACTCGACCTCCCACTCTAATATGGTTTCATATACATGTTTGGGCCTTCCACCTATTAGCTTAAGCTTTTTGGTTGGTATATGGTATCAGAACTAAAACGGCTATACTTTCGGTGGGGGAGAGTGTGAGACCCCAATCCGCCTTTGAGGCAAGACCAGGCCAGGCTTTAACCCCACATGAAGCCTTTTAAAACCTTACACCAAGATTGGGTTAGAATCCCATAAGTTATAGGCTTACAGCAGATAATATTACGTGGATAATGGGACTAGGTCTTTACAAAAGAATTAGTCCAACAGTTTTGTCACTTCCTCAAAACATATCCAACAATAGCATGAAGAGAAAGAAGAAGGAAATTTACATGACAAAACAAACAATCTAACCATAAAAAGAAACAATAACAGAGATGAAAGAAAGAAAGAAGTCAGTCTGTCTTAATACTCGAATCCAACCATCTGTAGATAACAAAATGCCCATCTCAAATCTCACCTTCCCAACAACAAGAACAAGAAAAACAATCAAACAACTTAAAATTAAAACCCTTATTAGAAATACAAGCAAACAGAAGAAAAAAGAGACAAGAATTAGTCTGTTGATAACCATCTTTAAATAACTAAACCCATCATTAATTTCCTTTCCCAACAAAAAGAACTAGACTGATAATCAATTAACTTATAAACAAAGTCCTTGATAAAAATTATGAGAGGAAAAACCAGAGCTATATGGAAAAGATGTAGAACAAGAGAGAGTAGTACCCATCCCCCTTTTGTTGAGTTCCAACCATCTTTCTTCTTCATTTTAAATTCTTAATCCCTAACTCCAAATTCTTAGAAATGGGTTTTTCTGATTGATCTCAAGTTCTTAATTTCCAATTCCAAGTTCAAGAAACAGGTTTTCTGCAGAGGATCATGTACATGGGGGCGTAAAGATCCCCTTCTCCCATCCCCTAGTCAAAATACCCAGCAGTCTTGACCATCATCTCATGTACACCCAACCCACCACACCAGAACTATTAGACATCCAAAACTCTTAATAAAACATACTGCAAGTCTTTCTAAACAACATTTTAACAATACAAAAACTGATTTAAGATGAAACGATCTCTATATAAACTATCCAATAAAACAGTAAAATAAAAGGTGTAACAACTCTAGAGATGATGATTTTGTTTGGGAAAAATCATAACTCCTAACTCTTGAAAGAGCATAAATTTCCATAAAAATAATCCAGAAACGCAAGCCTACTTCAGATTAAAAACCATATGGTAAAACTATCCAATAATACAAAATGAAAAGAGAGTAACTACTAACATAAATGATTTTTTAGCTTCCAAGGAGACCTTTCTTTCGATCTGCCCTCTTTCCATTGAGCAATGTGCATATAATTAGGCCCCACGAGCTGGACTGCTCATTAGTAATATCCAGTCTGCTTGTGGAGGTATATTGTCCTTCTAAAGTATAGCTTGGGGATGTGAATGGGGTCTGAATTTACGCACACATATATGGGAACCTGGGAGGACGGTCTTCATTGTCGGAAACGCTTAGTGGGGCCCACCTTATTACTTATCCAAATATATCACACATACACAACTCCCTTATAGTTACCGAATCCTATGGATTTGCACAGACTCAAATGAATTGGACCGTTGGATTGATGATCAATTTTTGTTATTTGATACAAATACTTATAGACCACGGATGAAGGGGGTAGAGGTATTAAATTAACTTCTAATTTGATAACTCGGTTGGCCACATTTGGATCTTTCGATCCCCCTCTGTCCCATGTCAGTAGATCCCAAGGTGGGCCCTACTAGATAGTCTGTACAGTAAAACTGTGAGGACCGTCCTCACACGACTGGTCCCATATAATGGGATCCAAATGGCTTTTATAGATGGGAACGATCCTGACTCTTCTTTTTAAAATGTAGTGTTAGATAATCCTCTAGGTTTCCAATGTCTCTGGTAGCATTATACTTTCAAAACTACTAGCACTCTTTCACATATTTCTCTCCCTAAAATCTCTCTTAAATTTGTGATTTTATAATCACAGCAGCAGGAATGATTTTCATTTAACACCTAATAACTATTATTAGGACCTTAAATCACCAATAAAAAAAATAAGATCTTAAATCATCAATCAGATTGCGCATGGCTTGGAGTTGTTTCATTGGGATGATCCTAACCATCGTGTTATGTGGATGTTGAACAAGGGACTGTTTGTTGAAATCTATTGGTCAAAAGAGGGCCATTCTTCATGAATTCAAACCATGCGATCGAATTCGAATATGAACCTCAAATATAAGTAAGCTAGCTTGGTCCATATCTACTTGGATGGTTGTCTTATTTTATTTTATTTTTAAGTCAAATAAGGGGCTGTTTTCATCAAAAACTTACGTCGCATGAGAGGTAATAGAAACTCACACATGCAAGGAAGACAAACTCACACATTTGACATAATAGGGACTCGCACATGTAAGGAAGTAGGTGGCTAGATTCGAAACTTGGTCACCTCGGTGTTAACTGCCGCGTCTTACCACTAGGGTAAGATGCCATTCTCTTACGTTGGATGACTGTTATATTATGCTTTGGTGCAAAGCAATGATATAACCAGACTTGCTCAATGGTACTGGTGGAGCCACATATAGTTGAGGAGGGTCAACTTTTGACTCCCTTTATATTAGAAAAACTCACTTATTGTGTATTCTTATACTATTTTTTTTGCCCCCTCTTAACTTTTTTTATTTTTTTCAAAATAGGGGAGAGAATCTTTCATGTATATTTAAGTGTTGTTCTCTTTGAACCTTTCTCCCTCTTCAATTTTTTTAACCTTCGGCCAAAAATAGAGGTGCTTACGTCTACACTAATTGGTTATATGCCCTAAAGGTTCCATCAACTTTAGTATTTTTGTTTAAATAGTAAAAGAATTTGAGCTCTAAATGATGGGCCAAAATCAAGACTTTCTTTACATTAACCTCATATAATGAGGTGGGAACGGCCTTTGGGATGGTTAGAATGTTTGGTACGTAGGTGAGTATTTTCCACAAGTACATGTGCTAAAATCATGAAATTTACAATTCTTCCCTACTCCTATGGACCCACTATTGATTGTTGTTGGGTATAGAGCAATATGATTCATCATTTTTATCATTTTTTTAGATAAGTTTTATAACTAGTTTATTAGTTAAATTGAACACATGATTTGAAATTTCTAATATTATGTTAACTTGTTAGTTTTTTTAATTCTTTCTCGAATACTTCGGTAAGAGATATTTTTTTTGCCCCTCCTAGAAGAAAATCATGGCTCTGCCACTGCCTCCAAACAAGGTGAATGAAGTTTATCAGGAGAACTGCCATCAGCTTTGGTCAAGTAGGGATTCAGGTGGCCATTTAGACGGGCTTAAACATGTTTTTATGCTTGACAGGTGCAAGTTATTTACAAAAACATCTTTTTATAGTTCTCCCATCTATCCTTAGATGACTAAAATAAAGAAAGAATACAAACTTAGAAACTTATAGTAAATATTAACCAATAGTAGAACAAGTTTGGATTTGGCACGTAGAACTCATATGAATGATAAACATTTTCAAATATACTAAAAATCACTTTATATACTTTAGATTTAGTTCCTCAGGTAAAAAAGGGAAAGTTTAGAGAAAAATGGTATCTTAAGTCACATTTTAGAAGTCAGATTTATACTTCAATTGAAATTAAAGTCCTCTTAAGTAGGAATTAGAGGATTCATTCAGCTTGGCACTATGAATCAATGTCTTGAAATTGAGCCAAAATGGTCAAACTAGAATTGATACATGGTGCAACTCGGCTCAATGAAAATCACTTTTCCTTAGTCAAGCAAAATGAACCGTCCAGTTCAACTATCAACGATTCAAATAGACTATTTGTAAGACCCCTATCCTACTTACCCTGTTCAAATGCTATATAAGTATGATTAGTGTTGATTAAGTAGATTTTAGTATTGGTTTAATGATCAAGTCGGTTTGATTGCAATTAGACTGAGTTTCGACTTAAAAAAGGTAGCTTGGTCACTTTGATCATTGTCAAAGGTATTTTGGGTATTTAAGAAAATATATCAATTTAGGTTCAGTGGATAGCCCAAATTGTTACAAGAAACCTTTGTGTTCAACTCATGGTTATTCGACATCCGGAATCCCTTCGTTTCATAACTTCTCCCTTAAGTCGAGACATAATTATCATTTCGGTACGAGTTAAACTTTCGCTCGAAGGCTCGAGAAATTTTCACTTTTAGAATTCTTTGGGTAGATAATACCATTACAAGAAACTTTCATTAAGAATCCATACTCATTTGAGTTCAGAGGACCTACCTTCAAGCCATTTGCTTCTCATTTAAGTTCCAGACAGTGTCACTTTTGGAAAAGTTGACTTTTTTACTGAGAACTCGAAAGTTGTCACACTTAGGCTAGTTGGAAAGATAAAATCATTTTGTAAAACTTTTATATAGAACACAACTCATTTCGATGGCTAAAAAACCTATTTAGAGGCCAAATTAACTGTATCCACATGTTCTAAGAGCAAACTTTTAGCTTTACAAATGCAAGTCTATATAAGCAAGGACAAGTCCTAGCTCATTCTTTCTTCATCCTTCTTCAAGTTACATTTCAGCTGATCCTTTGTAGCCTTATTTCATCTTCTAGCTCATACCCATGTCTGACCATACAGATCCGGACACGTTTATGGCCCAATTTGAGGGGTGTTTGAGCCCTTCTCCTCCACTCTTGTCTGAAGTATTCTAGGAACTTATGTAACATGTTTTGGGCCATTGTTTGTCTACTGTAATTGACCAATTAGATGAACAAAAGCTTTGGTTCTTCGGGCTCCAACTTGGAGCCTTAGGACTTAGAAATTAGACATGCAATATGATTTCACATTAGACTTGGACTTGGACCATGGAGAGGGGTTTGAGCTAACATCACCTTTTGGGTTGTCCGTAGATATGTGCGATGCAACATTAAGTCATGAGTATTTAACTTTAGAATTTTGAATGTCTAATACCATCGGAGTACCAAGGGACATGTAATCCCCAACATCATCTAAGAGGAATCGCAGGGTTACATAGAATGGAGCACATACGATGTTGAATGAGGCATCGGGCTAGCTCTAGAGTGAACGTCACATCTTTTTGGCCTTTTGCCACTTCTTTTTGGATAGTTTATCGTTTGTACTTTTGTTAAGACCTTTGTTTTTGTATGGCCTTTGAGTTGTAATTAATACTTTTGCAAATGCTTAATTTTAATGGTTTGATGCTTATTTTGAAAATATTATGTTTTAGTCTAATATTTATCTCATTTTATTTATATATCTCTATCGTTATTAGTTTACACAAAGCTTCCACTAACAATTTCATCGGTTCCTTGGAATCCAACAGAATCTCATATCGCGGAATCCTATGGGAAACACTAGGCTACGGAAGAAAAATAAGATTATAATGATATATATAATAATCCGTTTTGGGGGTATGATACTATCTTCTTAACAACCAACCAACAAATAAAAATAAGAAAAAATATGAGAGCGTGAGGTGCCTAAGTTGTCCCGGGCATCACTTCTCATCCACAGTGGACAGATTGACCCATGGCATTGGCTGAGCCCAAATGGCAAATGGTGAGGCACGAAGCACAGTTGGAGGCGTACTTAGGTGGAGAGTGGATGATTTTTTTTTTCCAGTTGACTCTTGTTCTTTTAAGGGTTGGAAGGGGATGGAAAATTGAAATAGGGGAGGAGATTGGAGGATGAGAAATCAACAGAGGCGAATGAGAGAGGGATTTTCAGATTTAGGTCTACATATCAAAGTATTAGGATGATGGGATTGACTTGAAGTTTAATATATGAGTTGTGCCCATTTAGCTTTTTGAATGTCGCATTGTACTTGAGAATTTGAGAAACTTGTTGAGCAACATCATTGAGAAAATTACAAGTTCTTCATGTTCTCGCCAATAGGGATTTCTCAAAATCCATTAAAGGAAACAAGCCCTTAGAGCATGTTTGGCAAATAGAGAGGAATCCTCTATTTAGAGGATTTTCTCCATTTCCTGGAATCATGATGTCCTCAGAGAGGATTTTTGAGGAAAGTTTCAGGCTTGGTAAATAGAGAGCATTCCTACATATGTAGGATGTGTGATCCCATGGTTGTAAGGTTTTTTTGTAAATCTCTCAAAATCTATGAAAAACCAAGATTGCATATTTCACTTTGTAAATATTTTGGCCATCTAGAGAGTTTGAGTAATTCAGATCGTGCAAAGGGGGCCCACGGGAAGAAGATTTTAATATTCTACAGGCTAGACTTTTTTGCAATTACCTCAAAATCTAGGAAGGATCAAAGATTGGAAATTGAGCTCCTAAGTGTTTGGCTTTCCGGAAATGATTCATGGTTTGAATCATGATTTTGGGGCCCATAGGAACCAAAAATTGAAAAAATGACTGCTATAGAATCACGTTTTCCACATTGTGGAAGATGAACGATATAGAATTTTCTGTAATTTTCTCATGATCCATGATAAATATAGCGTTATGAATAGGTTTAACGGTTCATATTTTGCAAAAAGGGGCCCACATAAGTCCAGAAATTGAGATCCACCAGTCTACCTTTTCTTCAAATATCTTAAAATCTATAATGGACCAATGATCGAGATTTGATCACATAGCCATTTTGGGCCTTTTAAAAATGATTAACGGTTTGGATCTTAATTTTAGGACCAAAGAAATTAGGTTTTTAAACACAAAATCAGTATAACCTCTAATTTAGAGCCTAAGTCCCTGTAGCTCCACTTTTCTTATTTTTCATGGATTTACAAGATCAGATGGGACGAGGTCCATTACAAGTAAATTACCCAAACGGCGCAAAGGCTAACATTTGGGAAATTCTAAAACCCTATTCCAAAAATTTTCAAAATTCTTGCAAACAAGTGTCGGCCGGGAAGAAGTAGCATAGGACTCATATGCTTTTCGTACGACAATGTCTATTTTACCATTGGACCGTACATCCCTCCAAGTTGTGGGCCTCATGGTAGATGGGTTGGTACTACTAATCATATGTGATGTCTCCATCATAGTTTCAACCTAATTTGTAACCATGATAGTGATGTCCTATGGACCACTTATTTTTGTTCATAAAATGGGAGCTCAGTGGGCCCCTCATAGATGCATGCCAATAATAGAAGGTAAATATTGTCTTAACATCCAACCAATTTTTAACTTGGACAAATTTCTAAAATTGAATCCAATGGTGAGTACCAATTTATGCTAGGGAGAGGACTGTGATCATGAGGGGTTAGATTGATCATAAGTTTGGTCTAGATGGGCCCCACTCCTAGTGGAAAATCTTGAACATATAGGATATTGAATTGCAGGATGGCCAATGTAATCAGGCTCCGAATTAGCTAGAATAATTTGGTTCAACAATTTATATTGAATAGTACTCTAAGTTTGATGGCTATGGTCGAAGAATCAAATTTAAATTTTGGGTCACATATAATCAATACAGTCTTACTCCTAACCTACCATTCACAATCAATGCGGTTGACTGTAGTAGGTTGAGTTGGGTGGGGCTTGTTACTGTAGTTCAACCTATTGGAATGATCAATTAAGTGGGAAGTAATTACTAGTGAGATTTGATCTTGTGTGACAATCTTATGGTGGAGTGGGTGTGATGAACTAAAATTGGGGCTCGCCTGCGGTCATGACAATCACCATGAAGTGCAAGATGAAAAGACCTCAATAAAACTTTTTTTTATTATTTATTTTTTGGTACCCGAGCCTAGAGGGTTAGGATCTAAGAGAGGTGATATACGAGGGAATAAGGAGTTCACACCGTAAAAAGGAGAGCCACATAAGTGGAAAGAAATGTAGACCTAGGGATGTTGATCTCTAGACAACCAATTGATATGTGAGATTGCTAACAAACTGAGCAACCTTGCTTTCTCCACAATGAAAGTTATGATTGTACAAATACCAACCTCATAAGATCATTATAGCCCCTTAATTATGACCCTCGAGTTTAAGGGTTTTAGAATAGGGATGCATAGTGAATGGGCCACGGTGTTGCACACTGATGAACGTGCCATGACCCAACACGGGCACAACCAGGCCCTGGCAAGGCACGACCCAACACAACCCACAGCATGGGCCCCACCCCTGCACAACTCATTTAGGCCCATAACAACTATATTACAATTTTTTAACCATTTTACCCCAATTAATAGTTAAAAAAAACAGTCAGATACAGGTATTTTGGGTCATGAAATTACTAAAAAAACTAAACCCCTCCACACACACACACACAAAAAAAAAAGAAAAAAAGAAAAAGAAATTCATTTAGTGGATGGGGGAACAAGTTTAAGCCATCAAAGAGCTTCTCTCAAGTGGAAGTATTTCAACAAATATCAAATTTATATTTTCTCATTGTTGTAAATTTAATTTTTAAGTTGGAAACATTTCAAAGTGGTGGATTTTTTCAAGGAAATTAATGATGAAAGGATGTATGTTTTCTTTCAAGTTGAGCATTCTATTTCTATGAATTAAATGAGATTCTCTATATTTCTTCATGAGGCTCTTAAGACATTTCTTCTCAAAGTAGAAAAAACATGTGGGCCAGCCCCGGCCCGGGCCAGCCCATTTACGGCCCGGCACAGCCCAGGCAAGGCTGGGCCGGCACTGCCCGTTTTGCATCCCCATTCTTGAGGCACCAATTTTCAGATTTGGATGCAACAAACTTACTATAAGTTCAGCGCACCAGATCATCAGTCGGTAATTGTAGGCTGGACTCTGTTTGTGTTGTCGACGAAAGAAGGTGGGGCCCACACCAAGAATGTTCCAACCACTCCTCCTTATAAGACGATGAAATTGATGATACACCTAATATAACAACTAAGTAATACTCCAAATGCTTGGAGTAATGCTGGAGATTGCAGAACAGTTTCAAAAGTAGCACAGAGAGAGAGAGAGAGCAGAACAGAACAGTTGGAAAAGTAGCAGAGAGAGAGAGAGAGAGAGTTAAATGGAGTTTTTCTCAGGGCTGGGGCACTTGTTTGTGACTCTATTCCTGTACTACTATGCTTCCTACTTGGTTGCTCCGGCAATCACTGATGTTACCATGGCTGCACTTTGCCCCGGCAAAGACGAATGCGCGCTTACAATTTATCTTGCTGGAATCCAACAAGTGGTATGATTTTCTTCACAACTGAGTTCAAGCTTTCTTCGACGAACTATTCTTCTTCCTTTTCTTCTCTTTTGCTTTCTTTACATCAATGATGTCAATCCACCATTTGTTATTAAGCAACACTAAAGTTGCTCAATCAAGTTATATATTACTTATTCCTTGTTTGATATATATATATGAAGTACTACTTATAAGGCTTTGGTATTTAGTAGAAAAAGTAAAATCAAAGCAACATGGAATGTGGGATATGAGATTTTCATTAAGAGCATATTAAACCTGTTGGTATGAGCTTCTGTCGTACTTCCCAAGTAGACATGCCTGCATAAAAAAAATGAATGAATGTGCACTCATGTGTTCCATGCTTAATTAGTGACAATTATTATTAACTGCGATTACGTAATGTTTAAGAGGTAAATGTGTGTTTGTTAAAGAGATTTTGGTTGAATGTCAGATGGAAAGAACAAAATAAATGGTAATAATTATAATTGCAGGAGACATCTTTTACTATGAGATTATACTTTCCATTTGGTGCATGAATAGAATCATATAGATTTCTCATAATCAAATGATAAGTTCTCTGCAGTACCAATATAATTTACCTTTCACACTGATTTTTTTGTTAAGATCTCAAAATTCAACAATGGAATCGCAATCGAATTCAAATATGCGGCCTCATCGGTTTTTTTCATTTTATTTTCAATTCTTCCCCTACAGAACAGGCTCTAAAAAATTTTATATATTTTTTCTAACATTTTATAACAGTTTTGGATTTCATTTTTGTTGCTGCTGTTGTTGTTGTAGTAGAAAAGATGGTTAATGTAATCTAGATAGTAGTCCATAATGTAATCTAGATAGTAGTCCATAACGAATATATAAGTCAGATGCATAAAGGTTTAAGCATAGATGAATTCAAAATGTTTGAGAATTTCAAAAGCTAGCCAGCAAAACCTTGTTTATGTAAACTTTTCAAGTTCTCTTATTTCATCTGGAGAATATTAAAAACAAGCTCCAAAAAATGCTCCAAATTTTGAAATTCCAAATGCTTTCTTTAGATTAACATTAGAGGTTTTGAAATGCTTAAGAGAATTCTCGAGCTCGGTCGAGTATTTTAAAATGATCATTAGTCTTTCCTAAATGGGATGTTGTACCTGAAATCGCGCTCCGCAGACTACAGACCCACAGGCCCTCTATTTCAATAAAAACATCTTCACAATCAGGTTTGATTTTAGTACAGACAGAAAAACAAGGTGAAGCCTCTTTTGTTTTGATCCAGTACACCATTCCATGTGAATGTAATTTCATAGGTTGTTAGAGGTCCTACAGTGGACCACATCTTAAATGTCGTATTGCCTTTTGGTGCATGTGTGTTTTAAGCATCTTTGGCAAATTATAGGATGTTATTTTTTTTTTTTTTCAGATCTTGATTTTTTAAGCTTTTGATAGCCTATTTTGGAAGTCGGTACTGAGACTCAGTGGAACTCGACTAAGTTATTTAGCTCGGTGGAAAGACTGAGGACTTGTGAGAAACTTGGTCCTCAAACAAGTTTTGTATGTCAGATGCAACTTGGATGCAAATCTTTAAAAACTTTATAAATTTCCCTTCTCTATATATTTAGACTAAGTTTTCACTTTTCGACTTGGTCATGGCTCAGGCAATCTCCAAACTAGGTTCACACAATGATGCTCCTTGTGAGAGTTTTTTTTTTTTTTTTTTTTGGCAAAACCTTTTGGGAGTTGATGTCTATGTCGACATGCCAATGGAAGCAACTAAGTTGACCTAAAGTGAAAGACAAGGGTTTGCGCGGTTCGCGGGAAACCCTATCTCTCACCTAATTGCCATACTGAATATGTATTTCTCTTTGCTTGTGGGTGCTCTCTTGGGTCCCAACCCCCTTAGTTGGGGTACCAAAATAATAAAAAACAAAGTTGACCTAAAGTTAAAAAAAGACAAATTACACAAAATAATGGCATGATCATGTCTGTTCTCTTTTTATTTTAAAGATTAAATAAGAAACATGAATAAAATATCACAAGTCAACTATATCCTTCATTCTCCTTTTAAATTCTTGAAATCTTGGAAAAAGGAGGGTTTATATAACTCAAATGTTTTATGAAGGTCCTTTTTTTTTTGTCTTCTTTTTCATTTCTTTTTTTTTTCTCTCCTTGTAAAAGCTCAAAACAAAAGTATCAAACAGAGAATCCAAATGAACAGATAACCATAAATCTAATGATGAAATCAAATGAAAAGGAAATACTAAATCAAATTATAGGATTCAGGTCCCATTTGGACACTAAAACTAAGTAATATTTCACTTCCTACCTAGGAACCCTTTGTACATTTAATCAGGTGCAAAGAACCAAAGGATTTGTACTCTGTTGTGCATGAGTAAGATCCAAGTTACTAGCTCTTTTTTTTTTTTTTCTATTTTTATACATAAAGTTACTTCCTTTTGAGTCATGCAATAGACCCTTAATCCAAAGATGACCCAGACAGAGAGTAAGATGAGACAGAAGAGTAACTATCAAGATTTATGCCGAGAGTACTGCACCATTAATTAGTTTAGATGCAACTAGTTGTACTAGACTTTTCAATACAAACAGATGAATTTCTCGACCAATTTGTGGTCCCATCGAGGGGTGCAATGGGTCTATTTCACAATTTGGGTCAACCCAAAGTTGAGTACCACTATATGTAACATGTATTTGTTGAACCCATTCTGAACCAACCCATTCACCAAATGGTTATAAATGTCAACAAAACCCAATCTGTCCGAACCCTGAATTACCAAGTTTGGTTCGAGATAGGCTGGTGCAGTCCGCCAAGTCGAACTTTAGTAAGTACGGACTCAATCCAAAACTAACCCATTTATTAATGAGCTCAAAAGAATTAACCCAAATTCAACCCGGAATTAAACCAAATCAACTCTGACCCTGAATTACTAGGTCAGGTTCAAGTGAAGTCAAGATTTAAATTAATTAGCCTCATGTCCCGTTTTGAGTTTTGAAAATTGGGTTGTATGCAGGTCATAGGAATTGGTACTATGGTGGTGACCCCTTTGGTTGGTAATCTCTCTGATGAGTGTGGGAGAAAAGCATTGCTGACACTTCCTCTCACTGCCGCTGTCTTTCCGCTAGGTAAAATCTTATCACATTGATTGATGATAGAGAATTCTCCATGAGGTCCTTTTTAGCTTATTTGTGATGAATCCAGCCCTTTCACAATACACATGACCCACTTGAATTGGCATTGATGGTAACTAGACACTGATCTAAATATTAGTCACTTGTGGATTTCATCACATTAAACTTGCATAATGATGGTCATTCAACTTTGAGCCTAATGTTATTAACACTTGTAATCCAAAGCCAATGTATTCTTTTACATGCTTTTATCGAGATTTTGCACATCTAGATAGGACCCACATGGCTGCCTCCATCATTGTGGTTCATCTAGGTGGGCCCCAGGGAGCTTAGACATTTTAAAGGCCCCATTTTCTTAGGAGAATACCAAAATAGAAATTTGTGGTGTTGGAGTTTTTTACTTTTTTTAGACAATGGTGTTATGAATGTCGTCTCGACATTTTAAGATTTCATCTCTCTTTACTAATTTTTTGAATTCTATTTCCCTAGAGAGTCACATTTATCTTTTCGATATTCAAATTTCAAAAGTTTTAGAAAAACGAAATCAACGTAACCAATTCTCCGCATACGCTATACAAAAATAACCTAACAATGTAAAAAATTCTACTCCCTCCATTATTTTGGAGGAGACTTTAGACAAGGGAGGCCATGAATGATAGCTTCATTAATGGAGTGGGTGAGGCCCACATCTATCATTTAGCATGCTTTTGCCCACTTTTGCAGACAGTAATTTTGGCCATTGACAAGTGATTTTCAAGCCATCCATAGGGACCATAGTAGGGACCATTTAAATCTTGAGTGTATCTGATGAATGCCACCACACAATGGATGTGAATGAGTGTACGGTGGATGAGTCACCCCCAAACACATATGATGATAGATGTAAACCCTTTTGTACGGTCGATGACTCACCCCAACACACATGTGAAAAGAGGTACCAACACTTGCATTGCATTTAGTATCATTTCAATTTTCATGTGACCTTGTCTTTAAAGACTGCACAATAAGTGGTATAAAATGGCACAAGGGACTGAAGACTTGAGTGGGGTGTCTGTAGCATTGCTGTGAGGTCGTTATGTGCGGAAGATTGCCTTATGATCGTTGTCTGATAGGCTCTGACAAAGAGAGATATCTCCAGGCTCAGTTGGGCCCCTACCTGTTACAAAATTGAGCCACTGAAAATAAGCTCTCTACCTGTACAAAAAGATATTTCAAGTTTGGGCACAACTATGATGCTTCAACTTGGGTGAAGCAACTTGGTGAAACACATGGGTGGAGCCCATCTACTATAAATCCGATTATCTCTCGTTACTCTTTTAACACCCAATGTTTTATCTCTGTTTAAAACTTCTTTCTCAAGGTCCATTTCAATGGGCCAACCATTAGATTTATCAGTGGGTTTTATACATAAGACTCGATCTTCTAAGCAAAAAAGGAGAAAAGCGGGGGAAGTTGACAATGTATTCAATATTTACTCAATTTAGTGGTGGCCATCTTATTGATTAGAATAAGACTTTATATTTATTCACTGCAATGGTGTTAGGAGTGATGAGGGGTTTGGATTTTCAAAAGATTAGCCTCACCTATGTGTTTCACGAGCGCGCTGCGCTATATGCCCTTCAAGATTTTACTGTAATAAGAGTTGATTCCACGGTTACATAAACTACTTGTTTAAATATGCCCTTTACTATCCATATTTATTAATTACTTTTTTAATCAAATGATCGACAAACTTCTGTTAGAGTAAAATTTGGATATGCACTTTAAATTGAAAGTGCTTTTATTTTGGGCTATCAGGAGTAGGTAAGCCACTCTAGAGAGTTCCACTTAGTTTAAGGTAGGGTCTCTCTAAGCTCTAAGCAACAAAGCCTTAGAGGTTTCGGACTCTAGCTTCCATTGATTCCTTTGAAAAAGTGGCCAAATTGATAATTTTTTTCCAATATCATACTGAACTTTTTTTTAAAATGATTTTAGCACTCAAATATTGGATTTATCATTTTTTTTAATAGTTAACACACACTCCCACATGGTCAGCAGTACTATCCCCATTTGTTTTTATGGAGGGGAGGCGCGTTCCCATTGGGCTACAGCAGATTGATATTGGAGATGCATTCAAATATTTACTTCTTTTTGCACTTGACTCGACTTGGGCAGACCAAATCAGTCCGAGTCTGAGTTCTAAAAACCTTTGCACTCATCCTTGTTTGGATCTCCAATGAATCATGACCAAATTCAAAGAACTTAAAAAGAATAAAAGCTTTGGGAGCAAAATCCTGTTTGGGCAAGAAGAGGCAATGATAAAATAGCAAAAAGCAATAAAGGGGCACTTGTTTCTCTACTTTTATGAAAGCAGCTAGCCAGCTGCATCCTGCAATGTCGAAAGACAATCAGCTTCTTTAGTTTATATGATCCTTTATTGACTATTCAATCACACCCTCTCATTGATGTTTTAAGGTTTGGTATTAGATTGGGATAGATGCTGACTTTAACCAATTCCAAGAAACCCAAGTTGAGGATTCCAAAAAAAGAAACCCAAGTGGGAGTTCCAATGGACCTCCATTTCAGTGTCATCTTTGAACCTCCCGTTGAGTGGTCCATGAGTGAGTGGTGTCTGCAAGTTGCAACCTTTCTACAGATACTGCTAATGCCCATCTAACTTTGTCTTTATTTTTGTCTTGGCCCGAATTACAGTCATGTTATGCTTGAAAAAGAAATGAAAACCACCTCATTGTCTATACTCTCTCCACTATTTTGATGGTCCCTCAAACTAAGTCCCATATAAGGTGCCAAGTCTCACTTAATCATGTGCCATGTTGTATGTTGTTGGGATCAAAAGCTATACATACAAGTGGGCAGTCTATTAGACATCTATCAAAAATCATTTTTATCGTACGTAATAACAGATTGATATAAGTTGATTAGTAGAATCTGAATCCTACATACATGGGTTCAATACCCTCTGTCTCTCTTTTTTTTTTTCTGGCTTGGATACTTTCATTTTTAGTAACAAAAATATATGGAGCCTGATGTGGGTTTCTCCATTGCACTTGATTACAGTAACATTGGCCTACAGCAGGACAAAGAACTACTTCTATGCTTACTACATACTCAACATCCTCACTGGCATGGTTTGTGGGGGCAGTGTCCAGTGTCTTGCACTTGCCTATGTGGTAAATACTTTAAAACATCCTCTTGTTTCTCAAGTTCTTGAAGATTATGGTGAGATTTGATAAAAGAAGAGGCCCAACTGGATGGCTCTTACCAGCATCCCCCTAGGCCCAATGGATATGAAAAGCTGTCTAGATTTTGGCCCAACTGTCTTGCCTGGGGCTGTCAACTGAATTGGGCCTAGTCTGGATCCCTCTAAGCCTAATCCTATAGCACTGGATTGGATTGTTTAAGAGGCCCAACAGGTATGAAAAGATGTCGAGGTTTCGGCCCAACTACCCTTGCCTGAAAGCCAAATGGATCATCACCATATACATCTTTTGGAGAGAGGGCTCACCAGATCAACAGAGAAAACCCCCTGCTTTTAGGGCTATCGACGGGTCAAAATTAGGCCAAACCTATAGCCCGAGTTTTGGTCCTGGTCCAACACAAACTCTGCATCCCAAATACATGCCCACCATAAGAAATGTAGGAGGCTAAATCCTACTGCTAAAGGCCCAAGCCCAATTAAGGAGTGCGCCCATATGAAGCATGACCTGTTAAAAGCTTGTTTTTAGTCAAATAGCCCTCTTTTTACCATGAAAATAGAAACTTGAAGGGTATACATCTTCACAAACTTAGAAATATACATATTTACATACACATATGAATTAAAAATCTATCTATATTTAGCGCTCATCAAGCTTGCAGACTGAATTTAGCCCATTAAGGTATCTGACCTCGAAGGGCACGTTTGTGTCTCATCTGTGGAAAACGGCTTCATGGACTATTGCTTTTCCGCAGAAAAAAGAAATTTTTCTAACCTTCCAAGGAAATGTTTTTACGTGGTATCACATAAAATTAGCTCATTTTACATTTCTTCGTATAAAAAGAAAAAGCATCCAACTTTTCCTCGCCTTTTTTGTGGAAAGATAGACGGGACGTTTGGGGCCGGTTAGACAGTTCAAATCCTCAATTATCAAACTGTGGTCAAGTGGGCTCAGGCTGAAAGTGGGTCCATTAACAGCCCTATCCACCTGTACATACAGTTGGGAAAGTTGAGTTCATGTAAATAAAATCCATCCATCATGAAAGTGGGAAATGTTGAATTCATGTAGATATAATCCATGCATCATCAAAGTGGGAAATGATACTTAAAACTTGTGACTGAAATCAAAGTCTCTTCTGAATTGAAAAGGCAGATAAAGTTAGAGAGGGACAAAGAGCATCAGCCTTCGGATTGCTGTCGGGCATCACTTCTGCCGCATTTGTTTTGGGAACCCTCACCTCTCGTTTCCTTTCCTCTTCCAGTACCTTCCAGGTTCCTCTTCTTGTTCTTCCTATCTTATTGAGTTTTGGGTTCTCTGAATTTACCCCTGTACCTTTTATATATTTGTAAAATAACCTCTTTAGATGTTAGAAATTAATAATTACAAACGGCACCTTATTTTTTATCGATATATTCAATTTGGGTAATTTACTTGGTAAAATGAATTAAAGTGAAGGATCGATTTAAGACACAATAAGATGAGAGGGGTTATATCAAAATTACAAAACTTAAAAAATCACCAAGTCTATTTTTTGAAAGTCAAAAAGTTATTCTCTCGTTCCACTTAATGATAAAAATGCATCATCCTCTTGTCCAAAAAAAAAGTCAAAAAAGTTCATTTTCATACCACAAAATGATAAAAAGTCAATAAGGTGAATTTGGGATTTTTTGGATCTTTGCGAAAATATCATAGTTTACAAGTGAAGTACCCAAACAAGCCTGATATATTTTGGGTATTTATGAAAATATCCTAGTTTAAAGGTTTGTGAATTATTTTTTGGTTGATTAAAAGCAGTGAGATCCACCCATAACTCACCATCACCATCCATCCCAGCCAAACATTGCGTGCTACCGTGTGATGCGTGATGGACCATGATGTGAGCCATGCGGTGGGCTCCACTGCCCATATTTAGGTGTTGCTCCACCATTTTAGCTGTGCATTACCAAGCTTTGAAACTGTTTGGATTATTCCAGTGGCCCCACCATATTTTTATCATTAGGGATGATAGGTCCATAATTTTGAGTGAGCCCCACCGAAAATTCATATTTTTTTTTATAATTCATAATCATCATCGAAGTAGTGTACAAACTATGTTGGGGTCGGCTACATGAATTATGTTTATCCATTCCAATCTATTTAAAGCCAAATCTTCGGATAATCCACCGAAAATAAATAATGTTTTATAATTAATTGTTAAATATAGCTTATTTTTTGGAGGAAAAAATTCATGTTAGAATTTCCCAAAAACCCATTAGAAAAGTTTGACCTGCACATTATTTCAGCAAGAGGAGAGGGTTTTTATACAACTATTGATTTCTTAGGGGTTATTTACAAATAGTCAAGGGCTAGGGGGTCTGTATGCAAAATCCCTTATTTTCTTCTCTACACCTTTATCCAGGTTGCAGCGTCTGCAGCAGTGCTTTCAGCAGTTTACATGAAGGCTTTCTTGACTGATTCCAAAAGCAGCAATAATAACACTTCTCATCTGTTCATGAATAGGAGTCCTGGGGCTCTTCTAGAGACAGATGACTCTCCAAAGACTCACATATTTAGCAGAATTCCATCAGTGCAGGATATGATCTGCTTATTGAGGAGTAGGTGAGTGCTTTCTTTAATTACCCCAACTTCTCATTAGCAGTTCTTTTTGCTTCATCATAAGCTCTAGAATATCCTCGATGCATCTCTAAAATTAAGTCCTTAAAAATGGCAAAAACCTGACCCGACCCACAAACCCAGCTCAGTGACCCGCCCAAAAAGTCCTCTGAAAAAATCATTTAAATTATGAGGGTCCCACTAAATAGTTGTCCCACAAGTGTAAACCAACCTCTTGGCAACCAGCAAAGGTATTGATCACTTTGTTGTGACCTATTGGGTGAACTAATTCAACTGGGCTTTAATGAAAATTGATCCCCCAACATCTGGAAACATTTTCATTTCAGTCTGGGTCCAGGTTCGGGCCCATCGGGTTTGGACTTGAATATCTGAATAACACATCTTTATTTAGTATTTAGTGTATTTATAATATAAAGCCCATGGGTAATATTGAAGAATCAGAATTCATGTAGCGACGTCTCCAATATTGTTGGGATAAAGCTTTGATGATGATGATGATGTATTTATATATGAAGTAAGCTTTCAAAGTTTTTTTGGTGAGGACAATATTTAGAGCATTTTTTTTTTCTTTTCTAAAGATGATGAAGAATGCTCTCTAAGTCATTCTTACAATCTAATTAACAAATGTAACACAATTTACAGCGATAGGCTTATGAGCCTTAATGGGTCCAGGTCCAGTCTGAGTCCAGGGTACACCATGGATCCTATCCTTATTACCCTACCTGTTTTCATTCCCGCCAATTACCTTTGCTAAATATTTAAGAGCAAGGCTAATTTATTATTTATGACTCTTTACTCTTTTGCATGTTAATTTTTGCATCAATTAGTACAGCTGATGACTGGTGTTCTGACACTGTAAAAAGAAATTTTCATATGCAGTAAAACATTGTTGCAAGCAGCCATTGTTGCATTCTTCTACAATCTTGGGGAGAGCGGGTTTCAAGCTTGTTTGATGGTATCTGTCTCTCTAACATGTTTCAAGGATTAACTTGCTTCCTTTTTTCTTTTTTTTTTTGGATGCCGAGCCAAGGGGGAGACCCCAGCGATGTGCGATAATGCCCGCTCACTGGGGAGAGAAACCTGCTCAAGTATGTATATAACTAAATGAACGACCTTCTATGGGTTCCTAGGATTGGCTCTTCTCAAGCATGAAAATAGTAGTACCCAGTAGCTATTAATATCCAACAAACTATGGAAACATTTGGCTAGTTTATTAAATTTGTGACCAAGGAAGGGATGCTGTTCTGTTTCACATTCTATGCTCAAAGTAGTTGATTGCTTTTATCTTGATGAAGTTCTATTGATTGGTAATTCAAGTTTTAAATATTTATTTTGATACAGTTCTATTTAAAAGCGCGGTTTCACTACAACAAAGATCAGTTTGCAGAGTTGTTGCTGATATCTGCGATTGCAGGAGCCATCTCACAGGTACATTCTAATATTCTATGATATGGTTGTGCACTAGTAAGCTGAAAATTGACAGGGACTTTGAAATTTCTTTTAACTATTTTTTTGTACATATCTTTTTCAAGAATTACAGTATACTGAATTTTCCATGCAGTTGCTTCTTATGCCTATGTTAGCACCTCTTTTGGGAGAGCAGAAGTTGCTAAGTATAGGGCTCTTTGCATGCTGGACCCATGTAATTTTCTTTTGCACCTTCTCTTTCATTATCTGTTTCCACTCTTTCATGATTTATCATATTTTTATATTCACAGAAAATTTTCTAGTCACTGAGCTTCTGTTTAAACTGCTGCAGATATTTCTTTATGCCTTATCATGGTCCTCTTGGGTACTACTCTGAAACTAAGTCTGAAATGTTTTTTTTCCTTTTTATTGCAATTAATATTTACTATGCTCTTTTTAGACATGGGTTTGTCTTTATCTTGGTCCAGTGATTTCATCAAAACTTTCATGTTTCTTTTTCCATTCTTTCTCTAGTTCAAATTACAAAAATGGATCGCCCTGAAAGGGGATGATTACAAGCTTACTACAAAGGATAAAAACGAGGCTCCAATACAAAACACTAAATAATGGAAGAATGATCAGTTATATCTAATTGAGAAAACTTCATGCCAAGTAATATCTTAACAGTATGGATTGGATGATGAGGATGCTTGTCTAATTGTTGGTTCCAATCCAATCGGAGATTTTTGGGACTTGTCACCATTCCTCATTGAGGAACATGCTAATTGTTTCAATTTTATAATTACCTATAAGTGCTTTGTTAATATGTCATCTTGATTGTTTTTTTTATTTTATTACATGTCGTCATGATTTATCTTCTTTGTCACTTGATTTATTGCAGGTTCCTTATATCGCTTGTACATTTACAGTGATGCTTGTTTTCACTGACCCATGTGTAAGTATTTTATGTACTAGGTTCTGTTTAATTGGTTTGTTAGCATTACCTTAAGGTTTCTTTTTCTTATCCATGTTTGTAGATAAGAAGCATCGTATCCAAACAAGTTGGGACAAATGAGCAGGTAGTTACTCTGCAAATATAGCATGATTCTGGTGAATTACTTAATATGCTTGGTTCTTATTCATATTGAATTGTAATTTCTAATGCCCCTGTTTTTGCCCTCTGTTTTCCTTTTTCCTTTTCAAACCATTGCTTTGTAGAACAGTAGATAACAATATTTGAGTCATACATGATTTTATCTTTATGTTGAGATGTAGTCCATGTTGCTTTTTTTCAACAATTGTTTTCCCACAGTAATGAACAGCAGGTGGGGCCTACAGTATTACAGAATCACCCACCCTCACTTTTGGGATGGGAATAACAGCAGGTGGATTTTGATCAGATAGAACATCATTCTTGTTAGAGTGATGTTCATTGTTGGATTGAAGAAATATTCATCACCCAAAAATACAATGAAATCACCATATGACAATGATTTCTTGGAATCCAATGGTGAAAATCATTCTGATCAGAGTGAAATCTGGGTTTGTGGTAACTTTTGTGTGGGGAATCTAGTACTCTACATCGATCATTTTTATTTTGAAGCATGCTAGTATGCTACCCTTATGTTTCATCATCTCATTGAAGCCTGCTCCAGCATGTCGGTGCTTCATCGCATTCCCTAAAATATCCAACTTATTGCAGGGAAAGGCTCAAGGGTGCATATCAGGAATATGTTCCTTCTCAAATATCATAGCTCCATTGGCATTCACTCCTCTAACAGGTAAACCTGTTCATTTGATTTCCCGCGTTAGTTCAGAAATGATCCCGCATTAACTAATCTCATTGCATTCTTCCAGCTCTGTTCCTGTCAGAAAGAGCACCATTTCATTTTCCTGGTTTCAGTATCATGTGCATCGGATTAGCATCAGTAAGCGCACTGTAAAGAAGTTTATGTATGCATTTTCTTTAACTCTATGATCAAATACACCATTCAATGCAGCATTTTTTTTTTTTTTTATGCAGATGATAGCCTTCATACAGAGTATCATGATAAGAGCTACTCCCTCTATTTCAAGTATTAAGGTCATCGACACCAGCCACATGCTAGCATAATCCATAAGCTTGTGAGTGCACCAAACGCACTACCTTTTTTGCCTGTCATATACATAGATCTTCATCTGAAACTTTGTACTAATGGAAGAGAGAGCTAAGTCTAAGATCTATTTCTGTAATCTGTATTGGAATGGTCATGATTCACCAATCTATGTGCTGCACCATCAATACCACAATGCTGGACTGTAGATTGGTCAAGTACTGGCCCAGTTGAGAGTTGAAGATCTGATACTTATGTGAAAGATGCCTATTACAATGACTGAAGGAGCAGGTTTCTATTATCTCAAACCAAAGAGTGAACAATCTCTCTATCATTTGCATACTTGTATTGTTTGGGCTTATAAATGACTTAGTTTTGTTTGACTCATCTGGTTTTGATCTGCACATTTTTCTAGTTTTGAAATGCTGTGTATATAAAGGCCTGCAATTGTCCATTATGAATTGGGTTAGTGTTACAAAATATATAATTTATTCATTAATGATGCACATCCTGGCCTGAAGGCTTTGGTTTGTCCATTGCTAGGGTGCATAGCCTGGCCTGAAGGCTGGTGAAGTAGGGGATGGTGATGGCAGCTGAGGTGGTCATTGTTGGATGTGGGTGTGGCTTGGATGCTACTTGGGCCCGCGTCGGTCTCCTAATAACAAATTGATTGTGAAGTTTGGATCATATCCACCTAATTTATTTGTGTTTATGAATGTGGAGAATCCGTGGATGATATTCATTCAAACGAGGAGACTGTCCTAAAACCTCATGTAAATGGTGTAAACCCCTAGAATAAAATATAAAAAGAGAGATTAGAATCAATATCTCAATCATTGATGTCTGGAATGCAAAGTAAACTCATTCAGACTTAACAATTTGAATCAAAGCTGAGGCTGCAGGTTTAAAGAAAAAAAAAAAGAGGGAGAGCCCACATTTCCAAGTTCAGTCTCCCTCTCAATGGCCTCATTTTCTTATTTCGCAGAAGAGCTTGAAATTAGATTGGTCACTTGTTTTACACTTAAAACTTTCATTTGTTATTCTTTCAAGACTAAGAAAAGCCAATGAATTTAATCACATGTAGATGGATGTGCGGGATCACAAAGAGAGATAGGATTAGGAATGAGGAGATTAGGGGCATAGTAGGAATAGCACCGATTGGAGATAAAATGAGAGAAAATCGACTGAAATGGTTCGGCCATGTTAGAAGGCGTCCAACAGAGGCACCTATTAAAAGGTGTGAAAGCATGGAGTTTGCCAAGAGTAGGAGAGGGAGAGGGAGACCCAAGAGAAGTTGGAAAGAAACTATTAAACATGATCTTGCCTACATGGATCTAACGGAGGACATGGCCCTAAACAGATTTGATTGGCGTCGTCAAATCCATATAGCCGACCCCACCTAGTGGGAAAAGGCTTGGTTTGGTTTGGTTTGGTTTAGTTTTATGTAGATGGACTCGGGACCGGCTCATCAGGCCTTACGAGTTGGGTTTGGAATCTCTAATAAGGGATTTAAAGGGTCCATCAGGCCTAACAAGTTGGGTTAGAATCCCCATGGTTGGCCAAAATCAGGCCCAGATGTGAATGGATTTAATCACATGTAGGTTTGTAAATGGACTCGGGATTGTCGCATCAGGACCAACAGGTCAGGTCTGAATCCCTTAACTGAATTTGGACTGTCCATCAGGGCCGGAATACACTAATCTTTACTTTAAGCAGATATGAACATCATGGGTAATTTTCTCCTAAGGGACGTCTCCTATGAACCATACGAGGCACACATGAAAAACCTGCAAAATTTTCTCCAATGTTTCCATCCAACTATCAAAGAGAATGTAGACCGACACAAAATTATAGACCCCTCTGAATTAAAGACGCCCACAGAAAATGAGAACATTCCCCAAACAACAGCATTGTTTGAGGCGGCAAAAGTCAAAGGCAAAACATGAAAGATAGACCATTTCAAATTAACTGTAACAGTCCAATGAGGTATCAAATTTGAGGTAATAGCTTATAAGAACTTCCCTTCAAAGAAAGAGAACAAAAAAATCTCGATCATCACATAACTTTATAGTAGAATTGGATAATCAGTAAATCTCGTACTCAAGCAAACCAGTTGAATCAAATAATACATTCAACACCACAGCAAAGATTAGTGAATCTGATCAAAATTGGATGATCATTAATAAATCTAATTAAGAACGATTGAGCTCTATCTACCATGAAGATACACTAACCATAAACAGAAGAAGTGAAGAACCAGTGCTGACCATGCAAAGGGACCGAGTCTAATAACAGATTGTAGAATTCATTACTTGAGACGCATGATATGTACAATTTTTATGGGTTCTCGTGATGTGTTCAATGGTAAAACCAGATGGTCAGATACCATCATCCCCATCAATGAAACCCACCAATGGCACACCTGTCGAATCATCAGTCCTGCCTTCCAAATCCGATGTGATCCGAAGCAATGAGAATATATGCATCATCACATCTTCATAAGAAAACCAAGAGATCCATCTTCTACTCTTGTATTTCAGCTGAGCAAGGACGACAGCCCCCAGTCAGTCATCAATCATAAGAATGAATTGTCGAAACAAGTATCCGCACCATCGTCATCATCGTTGCTGTCGTCGTCGTCGTCGTCCTCGTCGTCATCTTCATCATCATTGTCGTCGTCGTCGTCGTCATCATCATCAACAATGAAATCGCCGTCGTCGTCATCGTCATTGATTGCGAACAAAGCAATTCGACTGGGCATCAGAACCTTTTCCACAAAGCAGAGAAATTAGAACTTCCTCTACTGCTCAAACAGAAATTTGAAAAGATGTAGTCTCCTTGCCCTAAGGATGTGCACAACATTTTCAGGTGCAGAGTTCCTTCACACGGTGCACATAGTTACATTCACCATTATGTTAAGCTAATGGGCAGAATATGGATAATGGATGACCTAAAACCTCCCAGATTAGAATATCCCAACTATCTGATCAGTGGCTTAGAAATAGTTGGCTAAAAGAAAACTGCAACAAAGATTTTTTGAAGAAATGATTACGATTGTCAATCTAGGAGATCGTTAGGGCATCCACTGTCCAATGAGTTTGGCTGGCTGTCTAGATCAAGCCAGTGCCTCAAAGAGAAGTGGGTGCATTAGCAAAAATTGCACTTCCCATGGATCAGGACCCTACAATTCCTCGCAGAGTTTCAGATCGAGTGACCAAAGACTGAAATTTGGAAGACAAATCGCATGCACATACCTCTTCAACATTTGCAGGTAATGATGCCCGTTCAGTAGCTTTCGGGGTCCACATCTTGATGTCATGCTCAATTCCACTGCTCGCAAGAATGGCGGCATGTGGGTGACATTCAACACAGTTCACCACATGAGTGTCAGCTGGCATCACACGCAAGATTTCCCCATCCTTCTTCCTCCAAATGAAAATTCGACCGCAATCTGACCCGCTCACCACATACTCACAATTGGGGCCAAAGAAATTCGGACCTTTCACAGTGGCATGATTCCGGTGCCCCTTGTAGACCTGGGGCCCGGTTTTAGCATCAATATCCAGATTAGATGGATCCAAGCCCATCCCAGCAACTGCATCTGGGGATGACTGAGATGCCGGAACTGGATCAGGCCCCAGTCCTAAATCCCTTGAGAACAGATAAATCTGCTCATCATGGTAAGAGACAAGTAGCTCACTCTGGTCTGAAAAGGCCAGGCCAGTTATTCCAACCTGATCATCCCCAACCAGGTGCTGAGGACAGAAGCAATCTACAGGGTGGCCGTAATTTGTCGATCCATCCAAATTACACTTCCGGATGTCATACAGACGAGCATATTCATCAGATCCCGCAATACCAAAGATATTCGGATTCCTTGGGTCTATTGCAATTGCATTTAGATGCACAAATGGGATTGGCACATAATGTGAGTTATCATGAAACGAATGGCAGGTGAAGAGAGCTGTCGCTGCTCTTGTTCTCAAATCAAACTGCAAAAGTTTGAAGTTAGGATATCATGAAAAAATTGAGACCCGGGGAATTCCCAAATGAAAGGAAAAAAAACAACCAATGACTAACTCACATGCTGAACCAAGCCATCTTCACCGCAGCTGTAAAATATGTGAGGACTTCCGGGCTCAATAGCCAACTTATGAATCCGGCCACCATGCTTGCCCAAATTTGCAGTCTCTACCTGACCATCTTCTCTTATGAGAGCATGTCTCACCTGGCGGAACAGTATTAACAGATTTCTGTTATCCAATCACTTCGCAGAAAGGTTTGGTAAGTCCGTAAATGGCTGAAATAGGTAGGATGCTTGTGCAGATTTTTACATATATTAAACTTGAAGCATCATACACGACTCCATAGATGTTACCCATTTTAAAGCCTCCATGCATAAAATAAGGCAGGTCCACCGTCCACTCTTTATGTTGGCTGCCCACATACACTGAATCTGGGCCATTTGCCTCCATTTATTTTCTACATGTGGACCACCTAATGAATGGTGAGTGAACAGGTCTGCTCTTTGGGTTGCCCACATTGAGGCCCAGATGATGCTTTTCTATGATAGCATGTCTAGCCATGCGGCTATGGTCAAGGTACACATGCATAGGCAGACAAACACTGTTTGTATAGTGTCACAAAAGAAAGATAAAACAGTAGGTTCAAAGCATGGAATCATTCTACCCTTAGGTTATACCTGGCCATCTGCAGCACAAGTAACAACACTTCGATCATCAGAATAAGACATAATCTTTGCTTGGAAAACATTGTCTGTGTGCCCGGAATGGAACGATAGTTTAACACATCCTGCATCCCAATTCCATAGCATTATCATTCTGTCATCTGAACCCGATATGAGAATGCCACCATCTTGATTGAAGCTCAGTGTGTTGACACAGCCTCTATGCTCAGCCAGCGTCTTATGGATATCAAGACGAAGAACAAGATCCTGAGCCATAAAACAATCGTTGAAATCAAGAACAGAAAGTAGAATTCAAGTTCGCTGAAGTCAAAGTAGGATGTTCTTGACCTCAATTTGCATCATTTAATGGGAAGAACCTTTCTTAGATTTCTTATGATTCATAAGCCGTGATTGGATATAGTCATCCCAATTCCCAACCATCCCATCCATCCATGGGTCAAAAATGGATGACTAATAAGGTGAAATATCCAATACAAAGAAGCATCTAATCTGCATGAATACTCAAAACCTTGTGGGCTTTAGGACCTGACTCCAAATCCATTGATTTGGATTGTCTCAAAATTGAAATGCAAGTCATAGAAATTTAACTTACAAAAGTATGAAACCACTTGAGCACTTCTCAACATGAAGACATCGTAAATTTTATAGCAATTCTATCTACAGAATGACGAATGGATGGTTGATGTAAAGTCCTCAGGAGCTTTGGCCAGATGATAATGATGCAAAACAAGTGTTGGAAATTGCATACAAAGCACAGCACTAGGGTTGTGGAAGGGAGAAAAACAAAAATAAAAAAAATTAAAGATGGATAGGAGCATTTAATAAGAATGAATTATTTGCAAGACTAACATGGAGTCGAGTTAAACCTAAAGAACGGTTCTGATCCATTAATTGGATTGTCCACAAATCAGAATGTCAGCCATACAATTCTAACAACTCAGTAAAAATAGCAACTGAATACTTGTCAGCATGACAACATTGCAAAATTATGATCAATGCAATCTGTGAATGGCAACAAAACCCCTAAAACAAAGTTGAAAAAGTCTAACAAATGAGTCAATATAGGTGATCATTTTCAGACTTTTTAGATGCATACCAAGTGTTGGAACATACCATACTGGGATACTTGTACATGCCTGGCATATCCATGATGTCGAACCAATATGACACTTGTATCGGTACTCAATACCATACCGATATTTCTGATATACAAGTTTAGCATATCCTAGTTACCAGGTCCATTATTTCATAGTGTAAGCAACACTGTTTTCATTAATTATGAAAAGTTCCAAATAAAAAAATTATGACAGCCGTATATGTATCAGTGTCCTAGATTTTAAAAAATCCAGAGCCATATTCCCGATCCCCATATCCAAGCTAGTATCAGTAGCTGTATCTGGGCATAATAGGTTGGAACACACATCTGAAGATGGGCAACTTGCCCAGGGCAACGCAAAATAGCCAAGTTGTTCCTTGTACTTCATAATATAAGAAAACATAATGCATGGAATGCCAAATGCAATTTCATCAATTGGGTTTATGTAAGAGAGCCGAGTCTCCATGCAAACTCTTCACTATTAAGTATTAACGCATTCCAAAAACAATTAAAACTGTCTCTATTATTTAATATATTATCTCTATTATTCAATAGAAAAAAGACTACTAATCAAATATCCAAGCAGGTTCTATACCAAGTCTCCTAATCCCACTAAACCCCAGCTACCATATAAAATACTAAGAGAATGGGAATGTCATATGAATATGATGCATCCAATGGGCTACAACATCTAGAATAGGCTCAAAGAATGGACCATTAGGTCACACATTCCAAACGATCTCCATCAGGGCATTTTGCTAATCTGTCACATGAATAAATGCTATGATTTGGGGTTTTCCTAATTCATCAGTTAATAGATGCTATGATTTGAGGTTTTTCTAAACTATTATTTCATTGTTGAATATTTGTTTCTTAGCCAAAATGAGGAAGGTTTTCAAATACGTTAGATGCAATTGTAGGAAATCCATTCCACCCTTTCCAGTTAAGGCAATAAGAAGACCATATGAGTAGTTTTAATATCATTTGGATATCTGACATGCATTAATTTTCTATTGGGGATAAACATGATTATGCAGGTCAGGTCAGCTTTACCTGTTCAATAACGTATCAGATGTGCATTGGAAAAAAAACTATTTAATAAATGGGCCAGTTTCAATCAAGTCATAACCTATTACATGAGTCTCAACCCAACCCAAACCCGATCTAACCCGAGTTGCCCAACCCAATGCCTTCACTACCAAAAAGGCCTCCTTGTAAGACGTAGAAAAGGAGCAAGGAACAAGGAAAAGGGAGAGACCTATTACATGAGTCTCAACCCAACCCGAACCTGATCTAACCCAATTTACCTATTACATGAGTCTCAACCATAACAAATTACATGAGTCTCAAACCACCCCGAACCCGCTCTAACCCAGTTAACCAACCCAATGCCATCACTACCACAAAGACCTCCTTGTAAAATGTAGAAAAGAAGGAACAAGGAAAAAGGGATAGACCATTGAAAACTTTCAAATGAACAAGTGAGGAAGGACATGATGGGTTGCATGGATTTGCTAAAGATATGGTTGCAAATAGGGTCGAGAGGAAAAGAAGACCTCACAAAGCTGGCCCCAAGTAGATGGATAAGAAGTCAATAATGATGATGATGATAGTAGGCAAATTGGTAAGGTAAGTAAGACATAAGCAATTGTTTGATTTGTCTAATGTCACTGTCACATGAAATACTTCAACAAAGAAGGAGATGATCAATCCCACATAGTTCATTAACTATGTGTCAATATCTGGGGCTTTTTACGAGTATGTCCATACCTAAATTACCACCAATTATTCCATATTGTTCCTTTCCTGTTAAAATTCACATCTTGCACCCTTGATTGCACTTTGTGAGATCCATTTGTCCAATCAACATCAATCTTTCTAGTTTGGAAACAACTCATCTTCAATTTCCAAGGACAGTGCTTGGGAAGGAAATTGAATCTTGTTATTCCATCTGATCCTCCATTATACCTATCGTGGAAACACAGACAAAATGGTTTCGAAGGATCCTTATAGTAAATGTAACTCCTTGGTGGCAGTGGTGTGGATATGGACATCGCATCTCTCTTTGGTTCAAGCAGTTAGTCAGGATGATAATAATTTTCAAATGATAAGACGTTCATCCTCATCACTCAAGTCATGGTGCAGACACCCTAATACGGAGGGAATTAGGTTTCAGCATACCCATCATACGAGTATCAATTGCTATTGACATCCTACTCGTGTTCAAACATCATATACAACCCATTTTTCACAGATGCTCCTTCCATTCACACTATTATTTAAGTATTAAACACCAAGATCAAACAAAAACCTCCATCTGCTACTAAACAAGGAAACAGGAGGGAAAAGAAAATGGAAAAAAATTAGTTAATATACGACGAAGGTTATTTAAAAAAAAAAAAACACTAAAGGGTAAAATCTAAGACATGAACACCAGAAAAGTATAACCTGACAGGCTGATACAGAGAAATGCTTCCTAGTTTTGCAAGTTGAATGCCGCTACCAAGCAACTAAATAAATATCTTTTTTATACAAACCTTGATGAAAAAGTTATACATCATAAACTCTGTATCTAGTATCTACCCTTTGGATTCGCACTAGACCCAATTTACACTCACCGGAACATATCCACAGTAAGATTTTCTACTCTTGATCTTAGGGCTTTCATATATATGTCATAATATGCCACACATACTGATTCTTGGTCCGCCTCTTATCCTAGTTAGAGTTTTCCATATCCCACCCCCATCCTCTCCTCACACGAAAAAGAAAGAGGAAAAAAATCCCTAACAATTGACACGCACTGAAGTGAGCCTGTGGGCTATCACTCACAACAAGGCGAGCTACAGCACTCAGCAGATCACTAGTGTGTTGGGGTGACTGGTGAGTCCAAAGTCCAGACCCACGATATAAATAAAAATAAAAAATCATTGGATCAAAAGAGACCTGATGATAATCGATTAGACAATGGAATGAGGGTGGTGGGCCTCGGCGCTAAGATCAAAGAACATTATCCATTACCCCCAAAACGAATTACATGGTATTATTTATGGGATATAGGACTTGGTACTCCAGTTAACTGCCAAAAGATCTAACCCCATTTTAGAGCACAACTACTAAGTTTCTTCATAATAATTGTCCAAAGTCAATCCTAGAATCTCATAAACACATTGCTTCCTGCCTTCAATAAATTATTGTTTCCAAGTCTATTTCTCGAAACTTCTAACCCGAAATAAGAGCTTCCTCGTCGAAGATATTAATATTTTAGTTAAGTCCTTTTGCTTCGCGAAAAGGGCATATTTGGGTCTTTTCAGGGACACTTTTGATCTGAGCAAGCATGAAAATAGAAGGATTTTTCCCCCTCAAGGAGACATGAGAAGTAACAATCACTTTAACGTGAACTCCAAAAGAAAGATGTACAAATAATACTAAAAGAAATTATACTAAGGAATTTTCTTTTAACTCGAGAATTGCTTTGATACAACCTTGAAAATTCCACAATGAATAAAAAAACTTATGTGCAAAAAAATTATCATCTATTTAATAGGTAAATTTACCTCGATGGGATGGGCCACTATCATCTCATTTAAAGGGAATTTTTTTCACGGTGGAGCTGAACTTTCCTTCATTAGAGGATCAGGTCTTCTGTTGTTTTCTATTTAAGTGGATAATGATTGGCCTGCTTATATGTAGACAAACAAATAAATTTTGTTGGGTATATGTAGGATAACAGGAATTCACGGGTTCATGTTGTTCATTATCTTGTCTATGTGAAAGAGGAATTCTTTCAGTGGAGTGATGGGTTCATAACATATGAAATAGGACAGTTAATGGCATTTCAGCAGCCTCTAAATCTGATTCGACATAATTTATGAATCATGATCCCTTAAAAAAAGAAAAAAAAAAGATTTAAGTATTTTTTATTTTTGGGTGCATCACCCTTGACAGTCATCAGACTCTCCCTCGTTCAGGTATTATTCTCTTCTCTCTTTCTAGTTCCATCTTCTACCTTCGTTCTCTATATAGGATGAAACCTCTCTTTGTATCTTCTTTCTTGAACTTTTTCAGACAGATGGTGAACCATATTTACTTGATTTGTGGTCCATCTGATATGCATTCAAGTTCCCAATCCACAATTTGGTCCCTGTAATATTTTACTAATTTGTTAAGGTAGGTTTTTTCAGTTCATGTAATGGATCTTCCAAATTGTAATTCAAATTCACCATATTCAATGAATGAGTTTGATTTTCAATGAATTTGTAGGTACGCCATGGTTATTGTGTTGTGTCTTCTACTAAGTACATTAGTGAGACAGTAATGACCTTGTCATGGTTACTACTTATGGTATCAAATCAATATAATACATCCAAGATAAAAACCAAAGTAAGCTTTAAAAAACTCCCAAGAATTAAGGGAAACGCCACTGTATTCTACACAAGCTCTCCAAGATTTCAATTAAGGCACACCAAAGAACTCCTAAGCAGTCACCCAAGAAATAATTTTAGGCCGAGCCTTAATTGCCACACCAATATAAGTATCAAACTTGTTGAAGATTTGATTATTCCTCTATAATCATGTTGTAAAAAGAATCTCCACCAAAGAACAATATCAAAATAGGTGCCTCTCTTTTTAAAATAGCAAAATCACCAACTCTAAGCTAACTCCATCACTGTTTCAGGCCACACCTGCTAAACTTCAAAAAGATTCATGAAGTATCCCAAACCTGCTTAACGAAGAAAATAAAAGGGCGATGTACATTCTCACCACTTCAAAGGCTGCACAAATTAACTAACACATCCCGATAGGAGCCCATGCCATAATAGAAGGTGTTCATTATTGCAACCTTGAGGTAGTGGGTTCAAGTCATCTCACCAATCAAAATAATAATAATAACATCCTGCTACTCTAGAGATGTTTAATAGAAATTAGAAAGGATCTTGTCCAATACTGTCGCCCATAAAGAGAAGATAAAGCTCTTATGGGTCCTCTGACATTCCACAATCCTCACTTTTTTATATTTTAGAATGTCAAAGTTTGTATTGAATTGATGGTCTGTGAAATTGATTGTTTCCACACCTTGGCTAAACAAGGGGTGGATAGGTCTTTAGATTTGATTGCTTTCACCATGTAATGTGGTGCTCTTTGCTTTTTCAATTATAATACTTTTCTGCCCTTTTCGATTATAACTCTGTTTGTTTGCATAGAATATAGAGGAATTAAATACATATGAATTCATGTCATAAGCTATGATACCGGGATACTTATACAAGCCCAACGTATCCGTATCGGGCCGATATGACACTTGTTTTGGTACCTGATACTGCCGATACTTCTAGGAAACAAGTTTAACATATCCTACTTATAAAGTCCTTAATTTCATATAGTTCTTTTAAGTTTTAATATTTTTACTTCTCAACATAAAACTTGCTAGAAAGGGACAAAAACAATTATAATTTCATTAATTCAAAAGTGATCTAAAGAAAAAAATTAGGACACATGTATCCGTATGTGTGTTTTAGATTTTCAAAAGTGAGGAGTCATAGCCCCGATCCCGTATGAGTTTCCGTATCCATATCCGTAACTGGGCATCATAGTTCATAAGTGGCTAAAAATGATAAACAAAAATGACCATCAAATAACTTTTCCTTTAATGGAAATTGAAGGAAGGGAAGATGGGAATTGAATACCCAACCATCACCCTAATAATTCAATACCTAGAAAAATCAAGGTTACGTCTAATCTCCACCTTATATCCTTCACCCCTCACAATCTTAAATTCTTAAATAATCCTTCAGTGAAAAGCTCATTTGAACATGAATTCCAAAGAAATAAATTCCAATGTAATCTAATGCAAACAAACAGGCACATAGTCTTAAGTCAAATCAAAACTACTTTGATCTGATTTGCGAACTAGACTGAATCAATAGTCAACTATTGAGTCAACTAAACTAAGAACCACTTAAATTAGCTATAGTTCACAATCTGAATCCAGCCAGTATGAACCGGATAGCTACAATTCAAACCCCAATTTCAATCGATCCTTGTCGCATCAAATCAGAGCGAGCTATCATACATTATTTTATCAAAATTAGTTATCCATGACACGCAATCCAAACCGTTGAAACAACAGAAATAGATGTGTCATCCCAACCGTTCATTTTCTGATCGCACTAATTAAAAATCTAGGACCATACAATCCGGGCGATTTCTGAGATGACCTCCATCCACTCCACCCCAGTTCAGATCAACGGTCCGGATCATCCAAAAAAAAAGGGTCACGCGTATACAAAATCAAAGGGGAGAAATGGACGGTGGAGATGGAAAGTACCTCAGATGCCCAGATGCGATGGGCGAAGGCTCGTGGGGGGAGCTCTCCGACCTCTCTCTTCCACAACTCTTCGATTCCACGGCCGACCGTACGGCCCCTCTTCGGAATCTTCTTCATGTTCTTCTTCGATCGAGCGATTTGAGGAATGAATGCGACTGCGAAAACGAATGAAAGAAAGGAAAGAGATGGAAGGAAGAAAAGAGGCGATATCAGAGCCGTTGGATATTCCGTGGAAACGGCTTGAGTGGACGGCAGGGATTTGATGAGGAGAGAAGGGACGGCAGGGATTGGAAGCTTCGTGGCATTCGCTCCATCAAACTCCACGGCTGGGATAGATAGGTCGATTTGGATGATTGTTTTTATAAAATATTGTACAGTGTTGATTGCATGAAGGGTTTTTGGGGGTGGTGATGATGAGCGGTGGGGATTATCTTGGTATCATAGGAGTGGGGGTGTTGGATCTAAGGATTCAAACTCATACACTCTTATTCTCGTAAAGGAATTTTGGTGTTTTAAAAGTCTAATTTACGGTGCATGATAATCTAATCTTAGTTTTCCCTGGATTGTATTGCTTTAATTGAGACCAATGGTAGACTTGGGTCAAGATTGACAATCAAAGAGGTTAGTTCAATTATGTCTATTGCCTTGGGCAACCTGACCCAATGACTCTAACCCTATTAGTGATAAGTACATCCCTTTAATCATATAGATTAAGGAAAATCTCAAAGTCTCCCTAAAGGTTTTTTTTTTTTTTTTTTTTCTGATTTTCTTAAAAGAGTCTTGATTTCTTAGTTTAAAAAATTAAGGGGCTCATGATAAATCATAATGGAGAAATAAAATTCATATTGTGAATCCCAGCATAGTTGATACAAGGTTTTTGATGATGACGTCGTGTCATAAAACATAGGGGGTCATTTGCCTTTCACTTTTGTGGCAGGAAAATGAGATTTACATATATAAATAAATACTACATATGCAAACATTACAAAATGTGAAACACATTACTATATTGGTTAAAATCACCCTAAGTACATCCAAATCGGACATAAAATGTTTGAGGTAGGCATTTTATACTTTTTTGAAAGAAAAGTTTCCTATCATACTTATATTAAAGAGGTTTTGTCTTTAATTTTGACTGTTTGTTGTGATTTTGACAATAAGTTATTAAGTTTAATTATTCTTTTCTCACTCAAATAATTACTCACTTTATTTCGTTATCAAAACTACTTATAACCACCTCAACTTTTTTTGTTTTTTACTGTAAAAACTTCATTTCAATTAAAACTATACTGCTCATTTTCTACTCAAATTCTCCCATTTCCACCACTAGCTCATAGATTATATTAACAGGTACTCTCGTAACCTTCTTATTTTTTTGTCTTCTTTCTTTCTAAAATCTATGAATCTTCTAAATGCATTGATATTTAAATTGCAATGATGACCATATCCTTGCTCGACCCTGATTATTATACTAGTATAACGTTTATTATATGACATACCTCTTTGAAAAACCCTAGCAAAAAGAACTCATCCCTAGGGCCTATTTGAATAAATGAGGAGTGGAGTAAAGTAAGTTTTAATATGAGGAGTGAAGTAGATGAGAAGTGGGCCGAAGTTAAGGTAGAGTAATTCACTTCACTTTGTTTGGATGCTTGGTGTGAAGTTAAAGTTTGGAGTATAATCAACTTTCACTCAATGTAATACAAGTATTTAGGGTTGAAGTGAAATGGTGTGAATAAATATGCGCGTGGCCGATAAAAATACTTCATTTGTCGGGCTAAACTCATATGAACAAAATATGGTTGAAAATTAAAACGGTTAGGACCCATTTAACTTTACTTTACTCTATTTGTTGTCTATCACAAGAAGTAGTGGAGTAAAGTAAGTTTTAACATGAGAGGTGAAGTGGATGAGAAGTGGGCCGAAGTTAAGGTAGGGTAATTCACTTCACTTTGTTTGAATGCTTGGTGTAAAATTAAGGTTTGAAGTATAATCAACTTTTACTCAAGGCAATATGAGTATTTAGAGTTGAAGTAAAATGGTGTGAAATAAATATACGCGTGACCGACAAAAATACTTCATTTGTCGGGTCAAACTCATCCGAACAAAATAGGATTAAAAATTAAAACTGTTAAAACCCATTTAACTTTACTTTACTTTATTTATTGCCTATCCTAAAAAGCCATATAGTCCAAGTATATGGTTCCTACTCAAGTTGCCGAAGGCCTTACCCTTCACAATCTTTCCCATATAGATCAGATTTGCAAATGAGCCCTTCGTAAATGTAAAATAACATTTAATAGAGTCAATAGTCAGAAGACCTAAATAAAAATAAGAAGAGAAGCCAGGGGGTTGTCACAAAAATTATCTTTTTAGGGTGCGGACTATATAACTCCGCGTGTCTCCAAGACTCCATCCTCCATCTTCCTTCCTCTTGTTTCCCCGGTCCCAAGCTCTCTCTCTTTCTCGCGTTTCAGCTTTCGCTACCATCCGAAATGGTACTCCCTCTCTCTCTTTCTCTCTTCTCTCTTCTATTCTTTCTACATCTCTCTTTTCCTAACGCGGTTCGGTTTTCTTTCTCGTATCGGTTTTGCAGGCGGATTCCCCTCGCAGAAGGTAAACCCTAAAATCTCTTTAAATCATATCACTTCTCGCAATTCCTTTCCTTTTCTTTAGATCTTGCTTTGTTGTTATGATAATCTTTGATTCAATCGATCCTTTTCCATATCCGATACGAAATCGATGTTGTTTTGGAATTCTAGGGTTTAGTGGTTTGTTGTCTGCATAGATCAAAATATGTCCAGATCTGCACTGTGGGGCCCAATATTCATCAAGGATGGATCAGAAACCCTAACCATCTTAGCTAAAACCGGCATGGGTATCAGTATGATTGGTTTTATAATTATGTTGTATGGGTGTAATCGAATTCTGATAAATCTTTTTGTAGGATATGTATTTCGCTTTAGGTTGCATCTCTCTAGAAAATTTTCATATATTTTACTGTCCATTTAGCTTGTTCCCACTTTTGAAAAAGGCATGTGCTGCACTTTTCCAAAAACCCCCATCTTGGGTTCATTGTCCATGAATCTAAACCCACTCATACAACGCAACCGTGAATATTTGGACGGCCCATAAAAAATTATCTTCATTCGGAGTGAATGCCATCAGTGGATTGATCACATCTAAAATAGGTCGGTGGATTAACTCTAATTGAATGAATCGCGTTTTTACATGTGATCAACCAACCTCAGGTCGAATCTGTTTGGAGTGTATTTTGGATGAGTGACTAAGGGCCAACTCTCTTTCTTTCTTTCTTCTTTTTTATTATTATTATTTTTGTTTTGTGGGGCTTATGTAAATGGACCCATGGCATGAAATTCAGAAAATGAGAGTATTCTGTGCTTGAGAGTGGAGAGGCCTAGTTTTCAGTGATCAGGATCATTCAATTTAGTGGGTCTACCGTTGCTATAATGATGCAGACATCGCCATCTGATAATTATCTTTGTAAGTGGATGATTAAAAAAAGAGAATAGTCCATGTTCCACTGCAAGAAGCTTCACTAGTTGGATGCTTCTAATTATCTCTTGGTAGAATTATTTTTTTCGTGGCATACCTATGGTGGATATCACTAGATGATGGTCTAGATTACTGAAAGATGTTTTCCTCTTGTATATGATGCTTGGCCCAAGCAAACTGTAGGTTCAATTTGACATTGCATAGTTAACCCCCTTGTGGAAAATTAGCCATTTTGAACAAGCTTTCGAGTTTGGAAGTGCTGTAGGCTTTCCTGTCTCAGATGATTGTAAATTATGCAGCAATGGCCGAAGTACTTGTATGGGCTGACAATATAATTTTAGGCAGATCATATTATAATAGATAGAAAACTTATGTCAAGAATTCCTTGAAAGTTTTTGCAGTTGGTTATTAGACTTATAAATTAAAACCTTCTTTGTCTTGTTGTTTCTTTGAAACAAGAATCCTTATATTCATGCGCAGAATTGTAAATTACAACCTGAATCTTGTTTTCTATTTGAAACAAGATATTACTATATTTGTATGAGAGTCGGCTGGATATGGCTGTGGTCAGCCTCCTTTCACCTTTGATATTTACAAACCTAGCATGTTCTGGGCTAAGAAACCTCTAGGTCAGCTCCTGTTTTTATTTCATTTTAAACTCAAGAAACATGTATGTTTGTGTCTGGGCTGTTTTTCTCAAGTCTGAGGGTTCATGTTTTGAAGATTTTCCTATGTTTTGGCCCACATTTAGGCTGATGCATAGCTTTTCTGAGGTTTATCTTGTCAAGATCAAATGGAGCATAGTTCGGAGTTGGTGGATATCGTCTTTTTGTCATGGACCCTTGTAAATTCCATTAATAAAACTGACGTTTTTATAAAATCAATTAAATTAAATTAATTTGACAATTAAAATTATATCAGTTGTAATACTATTCTGTACTTATTTATTGTTAGCAGATCCACACTCCAGAACAATTTACCCTATTCATATCAGATGATTGGAATGGCTATTTGTTTAACTTGTTTGGAAGAAACTGGAAATTGTGGTTGGTTCCACATAGTAAATGGAACCTATTCACTTCTGCAATTAACACCATTTCCACCAAAATTTTCAAGTGAGTTGGGTGATACTAATCTCATCTCACTTTTTTGTGTGAAACATGCCTTATCTACTTACATCAAATTGACCATAACTTTTAGTCCCTATTAAATTGCATGTTATCTTGTATTTATATTTTCTTTGGTTTTCTTTTTCCATCCACTGCTGCACTAATAATGAGCTAAATCAATGTATCAGGTATTCACGATCCCCTTCACCTAGGAGAGAACGGTCCCGATCTAGATCACGATCCAGGTCTAGGTCAGTATCCAGATCGAGGGCCAGGTCCCATTCCAGATCCAGATCCAGAAGCCGTGGCAGGTTTGAACAAATCCAAACTCTTTAGATCTTTGAATTGAATATCACTCTAGCTTTATCTGATATGATCCCTCACATGAAATTTCAGGAATGATGCTATAAATCCTGGAAACACTCTCTATGTGCATGGCCTGTCTAGTAGAGTCAGAGAAAGAGACCTTGAAGATCACTTCTCCAAGGAGGGCAAGGTTAGTGCTTAATGATATGTAACAAATGGTTGCTCTTTTTCTCCCCTTAATTAAATTTAAAGCTGCTGTGAGACATCAGGGGAACACCAGCACTTCTATTTGAGCAACCCTTAATCCTTGATTCATTTCACATTATTTATTTAGTTGTATCTTTATATTTTATATATGTATATATAAAAATGGTTGCAACACAAATTCACTTCCGTCATGATCTGATGAGTGATAACTATCATAAAATTGGACATATGGCATGTCAGTGAGTTTGTGGTTTGGGCATAACTCGACACCACCAGGTACAAGGTGAGTTTGGGGTTGGACTTATGTTGCCATATCATTATTTATATTTATTGTGAGTGATTCAGTTTTTTTTTTTTTAATCTTGAACATTGATTTCACCAAGAATGGGATGGCTAATTGTGATTAACTGGAAAATAATCCAAGCGATTCATGGGCTTACGATGCAAAGCAGCAGTAGAGTGGAAGCATGGTGGTCACTGTATCTTTGAAAATCAAGATGGCACATGTTGATGCAAAGCAGATTGGGCCCACTCTGACGAGAAAATGGCCGTCCCTACATAATAATCAAAATCCTGTTGGGTTCACCTGCTTATGTATTCATTATCGCAATACTGTTGGAAACTGCCATGGACCTACCTAATGATGCAAACATGATTAACCTTTGCATTTTTTTCTATGGTGACTACGTTTTCCATCATTATGTAAGCTTTATGGCATTTACCATCTTTTTTTTTATTGGTAGTCATTTTCTGTCATTGAGTACGCACCAATGAATCTTCATGTGAGTTTCCCCTTGATTTTAAAATGTTGGATGTCCCTCCTGCTTTCCACCATTTGGATGAACTGCAATTTGATTTCCATTAGAATGACCCTAGTGTGATTAAATTGTTGTTGGTTAGGCCCCACTTTGGCTTCACCATTAGCTTGGTTCCACATTATTTCTCATCTCTGAGAGTCTAGTGTGGGTCGAACCATGATTCCAATCAGTGGGTGGTGGCACCATGTCTCCCTTAGTGGTTGG
This sequence comes from Litsea cubeba, assembly GCA_012931725.1. NCBI lineage: Eukaryota > Viridiplantae > Streptophyta > Magnoliopsida > Laurales > Lauraceae > Litsea > Litsea cubeba. The sequence continues at coordinate 115,359,655 of CM022945.1, forward strand.
GCAACTGACTACATATTTTGGTTGGATATTCACCATGTTTTCCATCATTAGCTTGAGCTATTGTGTACTTATTTAATAATAGGTGAGCCCAATGCATTTTTTGTCATTGGGTGGTCCTACCATATTTCCATCAATCGGTTAGCCCTTCCGTGTTTATTTTATTGGATCACATCTTTGTATTAGTACAGCTGTTTAGGTTCTATTGCGAGCCATTGGTATACAACTCTACATTTTTTTTCGTTGAGAAACATTTTAAAGATGGCATTTTTATCAACAAAGAAAATCCCACAATATGTACCTCATGTTGACAAAACATTTTGTCAACAAAAATCCCTTCCGTGTTTATATTATTGGCCAATATGTTCCTCATGTTGGTCCCTCCCTATCCTACAGTGCTCCACCCATGTCTAGGTGGCCACAGCTGCATTGCACTGTCATGCCACTTGTAATCAATCATTTTGCATGCATGCACACACACATAGGCAGGCATGCATTTTAACAGGGGTGGGGAGTTGTGAATGGAGCATCATGGATTGGACATGGGTGAAACTTTCATAGCAATGTATAAGGTGTCATGCATGGCATGTATATTTGCAGCTTTGTTTGACTCCATATCCAAGTTCTGGGAGTTTAGTACTTGCATTACCATTATAAAAAGGAGGTAGAAGAGTTTAGTACTTGCATTTCCTTCATTAGCTGTTTGGATCCAGTGATGTAATATATTTGCTTCTGGTAGGTGATCGATTGTCATCTGGTTGTTGAGCCTCGCACCAGAGTCTCTCGAGGTTTTGCATTTGTGACCATGGACTCTCTGGAGGATGCTGATCGTTGTGTCAAATATCTCAATCAGTCTGTTTTGGAGGGACGGTACATAACTGTGGAGAAGGTAATTTCATACTACCTTTGATAAGATAAAAATGACTGCACGGAAGGTTTATGATTGGTTATCCCTTCTTGTTGACTCGAAGGTTTTTGGTTATATTCAGAAGACATTGCATCGAGCTATGTTGGCAGCAATCAAGAAGGATGAGTTCATCCATTTCAACTTAAGTTATACAGCTTGATGAATGGCCAGCTAATGGTTTTTTCAATGCATCTCATCAACTAAACATAGCAAATATTCCCAACTAAACAACCTCAGCATTCACCTTCAACTCTCAACTAATCAACGGACATTACCAACAACTCTCTCTAACCGGGCATTTATGGTACCTCACAGCTGACATTCATCTAAATGGTGATATTAGTCATATGGGATGTTTGTTTTTTCGTTCTTTTTGTTTTTTTGCCTTTCCAGTGGCATGGTTAAGCTGCAGCTCATTTTTGTATTTCTATAAAAAGGATTGCTAAGCCCACACACGGCTCTCTTCATTTGGTTCAATGTGTGGCCGTGCATGTTAGTGTTGTATGGATACACCGCATTCAAGATATGCGAAGGTGGATCCTTCAGTTTGGCTTACGTGGCCCAAAAACAGGCCCGGTCCACAAATCATGTCGGGCACATCAACTGGATGTTGGATGTGGAATGGAAGTGGCTATGGAATTTTTTTTTTTTTTTTTTGCCCTTATATATTTTTATTAGGTGCTTATTTTGCATGCACAACTCATCTGATAAGTGGACTGATCTGGTTTCTGAGCCAGAACACAAATGATTGGCCAAACTGATTCACAGTTATTGAACGCGTCCCTCAGTGGCACTTGCATTCTAGGTTGATTCTGTGCAGGCATAGCAAACCTCACTACAGAATGCTGGTGTTCTGTCTTTATATTTTAATCTTTATTTTCTTTGACAATATTGCATCCTTTGCTTGAGGTAGAGCGCTTTGTGAGATATATAGAGAGCATTGAGGTGTTTTTGTTTCCTTTTCAGTCGAGGAGGAAACGCCCTAGAACGCCTACACCTGGAAACTACCTTGGTGTGAAGAACATTCGAGAACCCAGTGAGCTTTTCTTTTTTCTTTCTTTTTAGCCAATATTAATCTTGTTTTCACTCATTTGTCTTCGTTTCATTTTCTTCTGTATGTGGCAGGCCATCGTCATGATCGTGGCAGGTACCGTGGAGGCTATGACCGTGATGACTATGGTGGTGGTCACCGTCGCTCTCCAAGGCGTTCCCCTTACCGAGGCCGTGATTATTCTCCTCGACGCTCACCATATGGGGGTAGATCAAGACGGTCCAGGTCCCTTCCCTACTCTCCATATCAAAGCCCAGAGAGAGGTTATGGGCGTCGTGTTTATGCAAGGTGAGGTTGGTTGTTCCTTCATCTTATGTTCCCATTTATCGTGTTAAGATGGATGGTTAAGACCTTTCTGTGGTAAAAAAAAATTATCCTCTGCACTGTGTTTGAACTTTATTTGACTCTAATAGAAGACTGATTCTGATATATGTTTGATCCATATGAGAGAGAGAGAGAGAGAGAGAGAGAGAGAGAGAGAGAGAGAGAGAGAGAGAGAGAGCACTTTATTTGACTCTAATAGAAGACTGATTCTAATATTTGTTTGATCCATATGTGTGTGTGTGTGAGAGAGAGAGGCTCTACCTTCTATCAAAGGAAATCTTTTGGAAAATCAAGGATTTTATGGTGTCATTTCTGAATTGTTTTGCACTTTTAAGGACATCTCAACTATTTGTCGTTGGGCATTAAGGTGGCCATCTTCAACATTGTTGATATTTCCTGCCTGGAAAAAAAAAATCATACACAGTTGATATTCTTAAAATGAGTCATTGTCAGGAATTGCCAGGCCTTAGTGTGGAAATGGCATGATGTGGAGTTTCTGATATTTTTCTCAGCAGCTGACAAAAAAAGGGGGAGTTTCATGGTTGAACGGCTTACTGGAAGCTCTGTTAATGAAATGATGGAAGTGCCGAAGCATTGCTTCCAGTTCTATTAATATGGAATGTGCACTTGTGCAGAAACTTGTGCTGGGTTGCTCTGTTAATGAATGATAATAGTGCTTCAGTGTCTGCTCCAGTTATATTACTGCAGAATGTGCATACTTACAGCGTTCATGGGCCTCATTAGGTTCCACCTTTGATCAGGGCCTCTCCATGTTCCGGCACCATTTCCAAGTTTGTGCTGGGCCTTTTAAGTCACTGTTATAGTGAATCTTAAAAAAATTCTTATGGTTAAAAGGCCATTAAATTTTAATGCCCTAAAATAGGGGTTTAATGTAATCTGATGGGGCTGTTTTGCTTTTGTGACCTACAGACAATACGACTTAGGACTGCGTCCGAGTAGACCCCGTTAATTGGGTCGGGTTAAGATGATAGGGTAATCCTATTGGAGGAGGGCCATACCCTTACCTCCTAGAATAAATATATACATGTTCCCAATATTTAAGAACTTGCTTCTCACTAAAATTGTAATTAACTACTAAAATATTCTGGGTCCGGGAAGGTTGTGGATTTGAAACTGCACTACCACACTGGGGTTATAGGGGAGTTTATCCGGTTTTCTTTTGGCCCAGAGGAGTTAGTCCAGAAACCCTCTTATAGTAAAAAAAAAAAAAACTAAAATACTCTAATAACAAATTGCCTCACCTTCTTATAGTCGGATTAGCCCAAACGGATCTGACCCAATACCAATCTAATTGGATAGTCTCCAGCAGGCGCTTTTATTTTATTTTTTGACCCCTGACAAGGTGGCCGGGACCTCTGATGCCTCCTGCACATGTGAAATGATCCCCGCAAAAGTGGGAAGTGGGGTGCATGTTAACTAACTCATACAAGTGGGGTGCATGTAGGGAAGTAGTCCACACAAGTGGAAAAGGGAAGGGCAGCACACCCGGGATCAAATCATGTGGAGCTGGATGAAATATGGGATTGCCAACCAATACAGCAACAACTAGTTCTCACCTAGAACTAGGGACCTTAAACCATGACTTGTGATGTAAAATCTCAAGGAATTATAGAAGCACCCACATATTCTTGCATGGAGGAGGAATCTTTAGACCTAGGAAATGTCCGTCCCATGGATGATAAGAATCTGCCTTCCATTCTCTAAAAATGGTTTTGTCAAGGGACTACTGAAAGTCAAGTTTGTACCATCATGGTGAGCTAAAATGGCAGTATTTTTTTAGGTAGAAACATCTGGCTGATGTTTGAATACTGGTTATCCAGAGGTCTAGTACTTGACTGAGTTCTTGAGTCAATTGCGTAAGTGGGCAAGCTATGACAAGAGTACCAATCCGGAAAAATGGGGTATGAGAACATTTTTTTGGGGCCTGATTGATGGAATGTGAATCTGACTATCTGAGTATACAGTTTGTTCTCAATCAATAATGAGATTAAGGTTCAAATCAATCAGTTTACATATCTTATAATGGTCATGTACGCCCTGAGCGTATGATATATTTTCTTTTCCACACCCTAGTGGAGAAGGACCCATGAGAGCACCTGCACATGCATTGACGACCATTGCTATAAATGACTTTTAAATTTTAATTTATCTAAAGGGGTTTTAGTTCTGCCCCTGTGCATATGTGGAGAGAGAGCACCCATGGATGGAGAAATCACCGGGGAAAAGTTTAGGGATCGATCTCTGGTCATTCGAGTGAGAGGGGAGTTTCAAACAAAGTGGATGACCCCTTGTTTGAATGCGTGTGAAATGCACTTAAAAGACTTTCAGCAATGAGTAGTGCTACATGGATAAACTTTTTGGCCAAAATTTTGGGCAACCCGTATGGTTTCCCTTGAAATTTCAAGGGAAACCATACGGGTTGCCCAAAATTTTGGCCAAAAAGTTTATCCATGTAGACTTTTTGTTCCATAATATTTTGAGCATTCTTGATAACTTGGAGACATTTACTTGAAATGGCATTTTGTTGATAATATTGTGACGTCACAAAAATATAACAATTAAATCATAAGGGAATCAGAAAAAAAATGCAGGAAATATAGAACTATGTTTTCAAAAGTATTCTTATTTATCATTTTTTTAATATTATAAAAAAATTGGTAAGGAAATATTTAACAATTAAGTTATTTTACAGTGATAGTACGGCAACAAAATCAATTTGGACTATGAACTGGATTTAATGTGAGAATGACATATGAAGGTGTCTGTCATGACGAATACCAATTTCTGTGTTAAGATAGAACTACCGTGTTGAGCACGAGTATGCCCATACAATATTGCAAGTTAAATATTCATACAATTGTAAAATAAGCATCGACTTGAATTGCAACCCAAATACGATGTAAAATAGTAAATTTTTAGAAAAAAAGAATGAAAAACTATGATTGTACCGAGTGGCGGACCCAGGAATTTTGTTTGGATAGGGCTAAATTTTTGTTCAACTTTGCTAACTTTTTTCACATTAAAAATACCTAATGAGAAAATGTATTGCATTTAAATAGACACAAAACTTTTTAACATGCTCAGATCTTTTGCCTAATTGAAGGGTTTTCCCACTATCTCTCCCAAATTTAGGTGATCATCAATTCATCTTCATCAAAACAACTAAGGTAACATTTTCTTTAATCCTAGGTGTTTGGATGCCTTGAAACGGTAATTTGGGTGAGCACCCAATTACCCAATTTGGGTTCCCAAAGGGGTTCTATTTCGATATAAGAAATTTGGTTGCCTGCACTTACCTAGCTCTAAAAATAATTTCCTGTAGTTGGTCATAGGCTTATGGCAAAGAAGAAAAATTGTCATTTAAATGTAACTCAAGTCATCCAAACCTATGAACCCTAAGGCCTGATTTATTTGTGAATTGAAGATTAAAGTGTGTCAAGCGGTGATTTGGTCATCTCCGGACTTATAAATATGCTTAGATTAGGTGATTTAGGGCTTAAGATTTGGAATAAGATTTGGGGATTAAGGGTTTGAAATTAGAATTTGGAGATTAAGGGCTTGGATTTAGATATAGAGTGATTATGATTATACTAAATCTGAGGAGGGAGAGAGATTGCTTTATTTGGGGTTATTAGGTGAGAGAGAGAGACTAACCACGAGAGGACCGGCACCGGCGACGAGAAGTTCGATCGGTGCGAAGAGGATCTCAAACTCTCAGTAGAAAGAAGATGTCGAAAGAGGATGATACTAATAGGATCTGGTACTCTCGGTCACCAAGGTTTTGTGACGTGGGGTGATCACAAGATTTAGATGTGGTGACTGTTCATGAGATATATGTGGGACATGTCATGTCCATTTAAAATTTTGGCAATCTCAAAATCAACATGGGGCACCCGCCCCAAGTTGTCTATGTGTAGGTCCGCCATTGACTGTACCTATCTTCACAATTGAGAGTAGGTAGAATAGAAAGAGAATATTAGAAGTGAGGTAGAAAAAAAAATGGGAGAATCTGCATAAATGGAATAATGTGGACAAAAATGGGTTTTACCATAATCAAAAGAGGAAAAGTGGGGAATAGACATGGGTAGTTATATGAGATAAAATAGGTGTTGTATGGGATAAGAAGTAGGTTATGAGAGATAATGGAGTAGAGAAAAATAACTTGTTGTCAAAATTGTAACTAACAGTCCAAATAAACTCAAAAACCATTCAGTATAATATATTATAATGTGTAGAAAAGCTAATTTATTGATAGTTCACTGGAAGGCACCTTACTCTCATAGGAGAAAGAAGGGATTGATCCCTTGGCGGCTTCGTGGTAGGTAATCTCTCAAGAGAGCCCACACAAGTGGGAAGATGAAGCACACAAAGTGGGAAAGATAGCTTGCACACGTGGGAAGAGCTGCATATGGCATACCCAAGGTTCGATCTTTTCACAAAATCAAATGGGAAGATGAAGTCCATAGAGTGAGTGAGAACGATAGCCTGCATATGTGGGAAGAGTTGCAAACGGCCTACCCAGGAGTGGATCCCTTCGCTGAGAAATGGTTTTACATAGAATCAAGGGATTTTAGTTCAAATCTTTTCTCTTTCCATGTAGAAGAATACCTCAGCAAACAAAGATAAAAAATAACCTTTCAGTGATATCTTTAAAACCCTCAGTGTTAAACATGAACAGAAGATGCTTCTAACAAAAACAACAAACAAAAAAGAAAAGAAAAAGAGAAAAAAAGGAAGATGTTGTAAATGACTCCAGACTTAAGAAGCCCATATGATTTTATACTTCTCTATTTGTATTTGCATATATTTATTTGCCAAACTATTTGTCTATGCATTTGGTCCAGAGAAGTCCATACTTTTTGAAAAACATCCCTTTGTAACAATATATAGGTACAAGTGCAATCTCTGATGGTAGATTGGTAGTACCTGACAGTCTATAACTCACCACGGCGCACGGACCAACTTCTGTCTCAACTATGGACCCATTTTTTTTTACCAAAAAAACTATTCCAACTTTTATCTCAACCCTATGTTAACAACATCCAATGACAACTATAGAATGGGTAGGGACTCCATCGGTTGACCACTTAAGGATAAGGGCAACAAGTATGAGTTTGGTTCCCTATTTCGTAGTAATAGAGACATACTGTTTCATCCAATCTATACTCACCAATTATCTAAAATCTCGTTTTTTTTATTTTTTATTTCAATAAAGCAATTGAGAGGGTGCATAAGTTGGCATGAAATTTTACACGGTCGGTGATTATGAATATGAAACAGTATCTCCTTCCGGACTCAACAAGTATGGGTCTAACTGGACTCATCCATTTGTAATCGGAGCAGAAATGTAGCCCACATGATGAATCAAACTATTCTTAATTATTCAGAAACTTTAACAAAACCAAGATTTATTTATGCACACAACTATCTTGTTCAACTCCATCCCCAAGTTACTGATCCCCATTGGGCCATTCCACAGTGGGGCTCCCCAGTGAGGGGTCTACTCTAGATTATTACCAACATGGATTCTTTCCTCCCATCCGACGCATAGTATGTGGCAACTAATAGTACTTGACTACTTGTGGTGTGAGGGAACCTAAGCAGTAGTAGTTGTCATTTAGGTAAAGAATTCAATGAAAACCTTTTCAACATTCAAACGAGGGAGAAGGGATACAGGAGAAAATTGCATTGCGTTGGTAAGGAATGGTTGAACAAACAACACTACATTGGATTGAGAATTGAAAGCTGAAAATGAATGGTCACCATGCTTTTGGAGACTTTCAATAAAAGACAATAAATGGTCCTTCCTCATGAAGAGATGCTCCTCTCCATGAAATCAGTTATCTCACCATAAATGCACCAAATTTTGACAAGAGCTTTCATATATTCCACAGAGAGAGAGAGAAAGAGTCTCATGACAGAGCTCCTACTTCATATTAATGCTCTGTCCTGTCCTCCTTGTTTGGTGGTACAGAGTTATAAATGCTCTTGCATTCCCAACCTTCTTAAATTCAAGCAAGACATTCCCCATTCTTCACCTCTCTCTCTGCATTTGATTTTCTTGCTCTTCTTCATCATACACTAGCTACCATTTCCTCTCTTTGATCTTCTTCTTCTCTTTATGGATTTTCTTGGGTCATCCTCAAACCTTACCCAAAGCCTCTTGTTCTTATAGAACAGTCCATTTCTTTCATGTGTTTCTTTGAACTGCAACGAGGAACATCAACTATGAAAGAAGGAAAGAAAGAAAGCGTTTGGTCTTCATTTGAAACGGTTACTGTGATGTTGGCCCGGCTCATTCAGAGATGGTATAAGGGAAGAACAAGGAAAATAAAAAAAGGCAGCTTCTGATTGAGCCGCGCCAATATCTGAGTACTCTTTCAATTTCCCCCACCTCTCTCTCTCTCTCTCTCTTTCTCATTTGACTTTTCCAATGGATATACTGAGGTTTGTGTTTTATTTATGTAAATGAATGCAAGTACATGCACAATCAACTTAATAGTAGAGTACTTTACTGTATCTCCCAGGGTAATCATAATCATAATCATCATTTATTTATATCTAATAGATCTTCCAGGCTAATCCCTTCTAAAACGTGTAAAGAAGTATAATAAGTTTATATAATCAATTGTCAATGTGATGCAGCCTTTTTCATATCAACATGTATACTGTAACCACTATGGATAAATGCATGTATATTGCAAGTCTTTAATTATATATGTCCTCTCTTTGTTTTGTTAATTGCATGTCAGTCATTACTTTTCATCAAAAGGGTGTTAGTGAAGGGGTCAAAGTCTTGTCACTTGTGGAAAGAATTTTTACAACATTTTGGGTTGGGGGTGGGGGTGGGGAAGGGGTTGGTTTAGAATATAAAAAGAAACAGATTTTCTTACAACATTGAGGCTTTCCAAATTTCTTCAGGGCCAATGTAAAAAGAAAAAAATATTTTCATAACACCCCTACTTCTGCCCCTCCTCCTGGGGCTTACTTGGATGTGTTCCTATCATTGCGGTTTGGATAGATGGAAGATTTCCAAATAGATGCAGGTTCATACATTCAGCCCCACGAGATTATTTTAGTCATTGATTTAATGGCCTTTCAACAATAGATTTTTTTCAGTTTCAATCTAAAGGTGAATAAAGTTTTTTATTTTTATTTTTATTTTATGAACATTTGTGCTAATTCATAGGGAGATAAGAATCTGAATAGAGTTCCACTTATCAAAGGTGGGTCCTAGTGGACCCATGAAACAGACTGTACATGTAGTGTGCTTGTAGGAGAAAATTCTCCAAAATCTAATTCTTCTCTCCTTCAACAGTTGATGAGACTTTCCATGGGGTATTTTCTTCCGCTGGAAGTCTAATGGACACATTTAATTTAGGGGTGTCATTTGTTTTCGGATGGGCTGAAAGCCTGAAATGAAAAATTTGCAATCTTCCATTTTTTTAGTTTTTGTGCATGCGTATGGGTCTCATGTATGTTATTGCTTTTCTGATTACTGATTAGAATTTTAAGATCTAAAAGGCACACTGATGATCAGACCTTTGGCTACTGATTCCATCTTCTCTTTTGTACTCTCTCAGTTGGTGGAGGTTTAAATGTTCGAAATAGGGTGGCTTTCTTTAATGCAATATGCACATTTCATCTCAGAATCACCTAAATTTTTTATGGTTGAACCCACTTTGTACTAAGATTGCCCATAATGGATGGACCATTTGAAAGCAAGGAAGCAGAGGTGGTTCGCATTGATTGGATTATTGTGAAAAGTTAGGTCACTTATTAAATGACTTTGCTGGACATATGTTTTATTTTTTTCTACTACATGGGAGAAATTGTAAACTACCCGTGTATCAGGTCAGGGTAATCCTTGGGGCGCTCCATTCCTGTGCTCCATGCTCGACTCCATGCTCCATGCTCCATGACATGATATGTTTCAATGTATTGTGCTAGTGCTGGGGTTTGAAACCTCGCACTTTAGGTGAGTCGAGATGCCCTTTACCACTAGGTTATCCCACCATTCTCTTTGGCAGGGGCGGATGAAGGGGGGGGGGGGGCCCGGGTGGGCTGCAGCCCACCCAAGATTTGGGCCCAAAAAAAAAATCCAGTTTCCAAAAAAAAAAAAAAAAAATCCAGTTTCCCAAAAAAGAAATTGTCACTATTACTTTCACAACTTGTAGTCTTAGCTTGCAAGCATGGGTTTAAATCTTGTTATTTCTTCTCTAATAAAATATCAGAGGAATTACCCTACCATTGTTGCAACAGACAGTAATTCTCATAGCTTTGATAAAACTTCATTGTGAGCTGAAAATGAAAAGAAAAGAAATAAAAAAAATTAGGAAAAAAAAAAAAGAGTAAAACCGGTCGTCTTATGTATAATGTATTGTATATTGATGATTATTTACTATCTTAGGTTATAATGTCGCATCATCAAGCGCCCAAAAAATCAATAACTCTTCTATCGTTCTATAAGAGAAAAGATGATTAATCTGAAAGTGGCGAAACTTCCACATCTATTCCTGATATTTCAAAGCTTGATGAGGATAAGCGACGTCCTACTAAAGTTCAAGTTGTTGAAATTGAAGGAGTTGAACCTTCTTCTCGAGTCCAAAGAGTCGTAGTTGCACATTCTTCCAAAGCTCAAGAAGTTGCACCTATGGAAGTTGATGTCACTTCTTCATTTGAATGTGATCCGGGTAAACGCATTGCTATATATGAATACCCGCTTAACAAACATGATGAAGTTCGGGTAGCTTATCTTAGAATGGGACCTTGTCGACCTACTCATGAGAAAGAAAAAGATTATCCGGCGACAATATTTGGAAAGCAAGGCCGACGGTTCAATACTAATTGGTACAAACTATTCCCTTGGCTAGAATATTCACTCCACAAGGATAGAGCATATTGTTTTTATTGCTTTTGCTAGAATATTCACTCCACAAGGATAGAGCATATTATTTTTATTGCTTTCTCTTTGAAACAAATCCTCCGAAGCATCCGGTATTTTCCATTGATGGGTTTCAGAATTGGAAGAAGGTTAACAATGGGAAGAAGTGTCCGTTTTTTAAACATGAAGGTGGTCTTTGTTCTCCACATAGGTCGGCGACAATGTATTGTGAGAATCTAATGAAACCTTCTCGACATATATATAGTGTTTTCAATACACTTTCTAAAGAAGCAATTGCAAATAATCGGTTGCTTCTCCGAAATGTTATTCAATGTATTCGGATGCTTGCATTGCAAGGGTTTCCTTTTAGAGGACATGATGAATCGAAGAAATCAAAGAATTGTGGAAACTTCATTGCAATGTTCGAGTTTTCGAAAATGTTGAACAAGAAAGTTGCCGAAATAGTAGTTGATTGTCCAGGAAATGCCAAGTATACCTCACATGGTATTCAGAAAACACTTTTGCATATATTTGCCAAAAATGTGAGAAAGAAAATACGCGAAGATGTTGGTGATGCAAAGTTTTGTATCCTTGTGGATGAAGCACAAGATAATTCACATAGAGAACAAATGGCCATTATTCTACGATTTGTTGATCGTGGTGGTTTTGTTAAAGAAAGGTTTTTGCTATTGTTGGTGTTGAAGACACTTCTCGCGGATTGCATGGTTATTTACATCGAAAGAGAGTTTGCTAATGAAGTCGACATAGAGTTGGTAACAGATGAATTTGATAAGAAGCCACGCAAGTCAAGATTTCACTAGTGTCATGTTTTAACTTTTGTTTGTCTTTTGTCATATTTGTCAAGATCTATTGTGAAGACATTTTTTTGTTGATTTTGAGTAGTATAATATAAATGATCACTCTTTTGGTATGATGCTTGTAGAAAATGAATTATGAAGATAGTACATAGATAGTTTTTGGTGAACATTGTTGCTATTTTTTATAATTTTTGGTGAGACATTGTTGTTATTTTTTTAGTGTAACTTAAGTGCAGCCCCCCCATATTAAAAATCCTGGATCCGCCCCTGCTCTTTGGACATATGTTTTGGGCTTCGGGGTTGCGTAAATGTTCTCCTTCAACCATGAGAATCATATATATGTTTATTACAATTGTTTTTTTTTTTTGACCTTATCTAATTGGAGTTGGGCGTATTGTTAGATTGATCATAGATGAATAAGTGATGAAAATTATAAGTCAAAATTGAGTATTTTACCGGGTCCTTGGGACAAGCTTTTATGATAGAGATTTCAGAACAGATCCAACAGAAACCTCCAGCCTTAATCTAGGCGTTGACCACTCACCAGGTGCCACCAGCCCAGAAAGCTTGGCTGCCATTGACTCATTGCACTGGTGGTGCCTACTTTGATCGAAGCAATGCCAACCGTTGGATGAAACCCATTCTAAATATATGAGTAATTTGAACAAAATGGGAATTTGGCCAATTTTCTTATAAGCAATGATCACTGGGTAAGCAATGATCCAATAAAATAAGTATCATACTTGAGAATAAGGGGTTTTGCATTAATTTTTTTTTAATAGTACGTTGGATTCTATTCAAAATTGGGTGTAATCTAAAATAGTACATACTTTGTTCTCAAAAGAGGATAAAGAAAAGAGAAAAAATGCTCACATATGAGCTAAATGAAAAGCCGCCAAGTATCAAGTTCTAATGCCCACAGCCTGGGCACAAACAAACTAAAGATTAAGTAGTTGATGAAGTTCCAAATCTGAAAAAATCTTGGGCGCTGGATACCTTTTCATTCTTTGAAGAAGCCATCAAGATTGCTTGGATATCTGGAGGACTTGAACTAGATGACGTGCATGAAGAATATCATGTACTTTGCGCAATATTGGAAATCTGGACTGCCAAGTGGACAGTAAAGGAGATTTCACAACCTTTGGTAAATCATCCTCCACTTTATAACATAGCTGATTCAGATGAGGTGGAGCTAATTCCAATACTACTTGCACATCATGAGTTGCAACAAGTGAGAGAGCACTATAGGGTACCCTGTATCATACCATAAAATCCCCATGACCATTGGAGTTAACCGAGCAATAGTAATCCTCCACATTAAAGGTAAAGGCTGTATACAATGCTTAGATGTTGAATTTGGTCGGGGGAAGATCAATAAATATGGTTTGGAAGATTAAGTCTTAAGAATAAAATCCGACTTCGAATCTAATTTTGAATATGAAACGCCACAGATCTCCATTCCATATTCATTCCACGAAACACGTGCGAATTTCTCTCTTGCCACACATTCCAAGCGATAGCTAGGAAATTAATTTACTAAAGGTAATAAAAGATTTATCATTTGGATTCACCCCAAGAAAAAATGGACCCTACCATCTCAACAGGAGAAGCACAAGCAATGGGCTGAATATTAACCAAATGAAGCATAAATCTCCAAATATTAGTAGTGAAAGGGGCAATGAAGAAAGATATATACACAAAGCACATGCAGAGTCGCATTGAATATTCTTCTGAATGAGAAAATATTTTGTCTTTAGGTAGCCAATCATCACCATCCGGGAGCAAATGGAGTGCTTTCGAATACAACCCTTAAACCAATTGAGAGTAGCCTGGGGAAACGGATCACCAATATGATTTGAAAGTATGTTAGAAGGTAACTTTAAAGAAAATGTCCCATTCTCCTCTAAGGTCTAGACGATCTCATAAAAAAAAATCAGCAATAATACGCTCCCAAATATGACGCAGATCAACCCTTCTTCTTGGTGGAAAATACCAAGTACCGTCACAAATATACCACCATGGATCAGTCCATAAATGAGTCATAGCACCATTTCCAATCAAACGACGACTTCGCAAAGACAAAATAGAATTCCATCCCCATTGATGAAATAAAGCTGGGCCCCATCATCGGATAATGACAGGCACTGCCAGGACATCTTCTGGTAGTGACTAAACAGAAAATCAGCTTCATTACACTTAACTTACTAATAGCATTATCTCATTAAGAATTCTCTAATGTGAGGCCTATAAATCTAACATACGGGCCAGAAATTAGTTATCCGAATTTAGAATGATCACTTATTTTTTTTTTTGTATCTCAGACAAGGGGGCTGGTATCCAAGAGAGAGCCCGCATACACACAGAAAGTAGCTCACTTAGGGCCTGTTTCTTTTCAAGAATTTCTGACAGGAATTCAGGCTGTCTGGGAATTCCTGAATTCCAGTCAGAAATGCCATGTTCATTTATGAGAATTCCCAGCATTTGAGGTAACTGGCATTTTAAAATTCCAAAAAGGTGGAATTCCAAATGCTAGCCTTTACTCTAGCATTTAGAAATCCAGCCATTTTGGGAGACTTCGTTTGCAACTCTAAGCATTCCGATAGAACTCTGGTTCTCCCAACGGTTGATTGTCATCTTCTATTCTATGCGACTGCACAAAAATCAGATTTGGTAATCTTCTTCCTCTGAACTCCTCTTCCTCACCTGATTTATTTTTTCATTTTTCTTCCATCTTGTTGCATGCTTTTTTTTTTCTAAAGTGTTTTGATGGATTTTTTTTTCTAAAGTGTTTTGATGGAAAGGAGATTTTTTTTTTCTTCCCACCTCGTCTTTCTTGATCTTTCTATGAATCGACATTCAGGTGCCCTGCCACTCTCACTCACTAATCTCACTCGTATTTCCGTCCTCAACATCTCTTCCAACACATTAGGTGGTGAAATTTCTCCTCTTCTCAATGGCAGAATGCACTATGAAACGGGCATGCGTGTTGGTGTTTGGGGTTGTGGGTTGGGGCAAGTGACGGATTATATCAGAAATATATCATGGCTTAACCCAGAAACGTTTTTCAAGCCCATGCATTTAAAGATGGGTCTATCTAGCGTCAATGATAGTCTGATGCACAAGGAGAGGTTAAAAGAGATTTGCAGAGAGGTATCCCAGAGGGATTGACAAATCTAAAGGAGAACCAGAACAGCAATCAATCAGAATTTGAAATAGATACAGAAAAAAGAATGTGATGGTAAGGAAGAAAGACATGACATAGATGGAGTAGCTTCTGGAAGTTTCTGAACATCTGAAAAGAGAAGGGAAATGGAATTAAGAGCTGTGTGTTTCTAGCATCACACAACTTCTCTTTAATAATGAAGATATGGTTACAAGAGTCCTCTTTAAAACCAACACTTATCTTGGAAACTATCCTAAACCAAACCAAACCAAACCAAGCCTTTTCCCACTAGGTGGGGTCGGCTATATGGATCTGACGACGCCAATCAAATCTGTTTAGGGCCATGTCCTCCGTTAGATCCATGTAGGCAAGATCATGTTTAATAGTTTCTTTCCAACTTCTCTTGGGTCTCCCTCTCCCTCTCCTATTGGCAAACTCCATGCTTTCATACCTTTTAACAGGTGCCTCTGTTGGACGCCTTCTAACATGGCCGAACCATCTCAGACGATTTTCTCTCATTTTATCTCCAATCGGTGCTATTCCTACTATGCCCCTAATTTCCTCATTCCTAATCCTATCTCTCCTTGCGATCCCGCACATCCATCTTAGCATTCTCATCTCCGCAACTTCCATCTTCTTGACATGATTATGCTTTACTGCCCAACACTCTGATCCATATAACAACGCTGGCCGTACCGCCACCTTATAATACTTTCCTTTAACCTTGAGAGGGACTTTCCGATCACACAAGACCCCCGAAGCACTCCTCCATTTGGTCCACCCGGCTTGAATCCTGTGACTTACATCAGTATCAATCCCTCCATCCTGTTGCACCATAGATCCAAGGTACCTAAAGTTTTCTTTTTCTACTATCTTTTGTGTGCCCAAACTTACTTCTATGTTACCAGGTGTCCTACTTTGACTAAACTTGCATTCCATATATTCCGTTTTGCATCGACTTAGCCTAAACCCTTTTGTCTCTAATGTTTTCCGCCACAATTCAAGTTTAGCATTCACTCCTTCTCTCGTCTCATCCACTAAAACAATGTCATCTGCAAATAACATACACCACGGCACCTCATCCTGGATATGTCTTGTAATCTCATCCATAACTAGGGCAAACAAGTACGGGCTTAACGCTGAGCCTTGGTGTAGACCAATCGTGATAGGAAACTCCTTAGTTTCGCCGCCAGTCGTCCTTATAGATGTCACGACTCTATCATACATATCCTTTATCGCCTCAATATAAGCGACACAAACTCTTTTCTTTATCAAAACTTTCCAAAGAATCTCCCTAGGAACCCGGTCATAAGCCTTCTCCAAGTCAATGAACACCATATGTAAATCTCTCTTACCTTCTCTATACTGTTCCATTAACCTCCTCAGGAGAAAGATAGCCTCCATGGTTGATCTCCCAGGCATGAAACCAAATTGATTCTCTGAAATATTTGTTGTTCTTCTTAGTCTTCTCTCAATAACTCTCTCCCATAATTTCATCGTATGGCTCATCAATTTAATCCCGCGGTAGTTCGCACAGTTCTGAATATCTCCTTTGTTCTTGTATATGGGTATAAGAATACTTTTCCTCCATGCATTAGGCATCTTCTTGCTCTTTAGCACTACATTAAAAAGCTTTGTCAACCAACTAATACCATCCTCCCCCAAGCACCTCCATACCTCAATAGGGATACCATCTGGCCCAACCGCTTTCCCATTCTTCATTCTTTTCAATACTTCTTTAACTTCTTCCCTACTGATTCTCCTATAGAACATATGATTCGCTTCTTCTCTAGAAATGGTAAGCTGCCCCAATTGTATGTCACTACTACTGCTTTCGTTAAATAACTTGTAGAAGTAGCTCTTCCAACGCTCCTTTATCTCCTCCTCCTTTACTAATACCTTTTCATCCTCATCCTTAATGCATTTAACTTGGTTTAAGTCCTTGATCCGCCGATCTCTAGTTTTAGCAAGCTATCCTAATCATAATTATTTAGGAGATTACCAAAGATTGGAAAAGATATGTATCATTAGAACATCCTTATCTAGAGAACAACATATTAAATTATGAATGAGCTATCCAATCATGGGTCCATGACCAGGCCCAATTAAGGACCCAAGCCCAGGCCCAATTAGATATCCTCTTTACAGTTTCAAGGATCTCTCTCAAGCCAAGAAAATCCACTTGATGTAGTTGATTATGAGGTAGATTTGAAGTTCAAATTTGGATTTGATTGGACTTTTGTTGGGTTATTTGATTTATAATGGTGGATGTTATTTTGTTGGCATTATGGTGGATGTTACTTTGGCTCATATTGGTTGAGATTTATAATGGTTGTTATATTCATGAATATTTTAGCCTTATATAAGCATACATATAATGCATAAATATATAGAAATCCACTTAGAAATTCAAGTAGTTATGAAACAGGGAATTTATGGAATTCAGGTTGGATGAAATTCTCAGACAGGAATTCTAGTATGAAAGAAACAGGGAATTCAGGAATATCAGGATTCAGCAGCATTTCAAAATTCTAGCACCTCGAATTCTGTAAATTCCAGCAGACATGAATTCCAAGAATTCTTGTAAAGAAACGGGCCCTTAAGTGTGAAGGAGGCCCGCACAAGCGGAAAGAAAGCCCACACAAGTGAAAAAGGAGCCCGCACAGCGGTTTCGGGTAACGTACCCAGGATTCGAATTCCGGACAGCCATGTAAGAACTGACGGGTAAGGAGCCGTTCTTGATTGATCATTGATTGAACACTTGTCACGGTCACTACTAAATTATAATTATAGAGAAATTTGCCGATCATCATGCAACTAGATAAGTTTGAGACATAAATTGTACAAGGCAAGTGGGCCTAACTTGACTTTTAGAGCAAGTTACATTCTTGGAGTTACTCAATTTGAGTCCAAATCACCTTTGGCTCAAACTCACAGAAGTTTGCAACTCTTTTATTGGGGTTCACTTATTTAAAATTTAAACCGTTTTAAAATAAATGATCTTCTCTTACATGGATTATAAAAATCATTCAAGCTAGGATAACATTGATCATCATTAAACTATTTCTATTTGAATTTTATAAGTGATTAATCTGATGATGGATCCATCTATTTAGGAGTTTAACAAAAGTAGTGGCCAGTTTATATTTCTAATAGATATGAGTTTCTGGATTCACATCCTATGAAGCTTTCAGTTCAGAAATCCCAAGTTAAAGGAGTTGAACTCTGAAATGTGGATGTTCCTAAATTTACCCTAATAAGAGTTGATCCTCAGTAAGTTTTATAATTTCTTCAAAAAAGAATTAACACATTCGTCAATCTACCGTTCGACCAACTCTTATTGAAAAAGAATTTGGAGATACCCTCACTGTCTCTGAGAAGATGATATTTATTCTGAGTGGCTCGGATTTCTAATAGATGGGCTCATGGCTCAACTGTTGAGTTCCCATTCTTTGAACATAAAATTTCAGAAGTCAAAGCTTCAAGAGGATCTGGACTCTTTCTGGGAGTGGCCTTAGAATGTGGACACATCCAATCTGTGTTTATCCTCACACATCTGCTTACCTCCGAACCTGCCGGCATGTGCCAACAACTAGCCGCTGTTGCATTTCAATTTGAAACTGCTAGATTTCCAATGGTCACTGGAATGCTTGCACTGGAATTGGACTATGGACATAAGGGGTGATCAATCCATTCATTCTACACATGCCTATACTTTGTAACTTGGCAATGGTCCTAATTTGGGGTTGATTTTCATCAATACCAGCCTTACAATTTAGGGCAAAAAGTTTTTATCTATAGCAATTCATTGGATGTTTTGGCTGTTAAATAAACACAAAATCATTTGATCAGACTAATATTGGCCCATCCATAATCTACTTAATCTTCAAGCAACCATTTATGTCGCGCCTGACTTCTTCTTCTTCTTCTTTTCTTTTCTTTTCTTTCTTCTTGTTTCTTAAATTTTTTTGGTCTCATTGATTGTGCTAATCTAAACTTACTATATTTCTCCCAGCTGTTAAGGTATCAAATCTGAGGGTTAGGATGATTTGATTATGGTGTATCCAACCGAGCCTCTAGAGGCTGGGCTGCTATTAAAACCTGCAAGCTTTGCAACACTCAAAAGCTGAAAGCACACAAGTTCTTGTTTGAATTTGTTTACATGGGTCAAACAAAATTTTAAATCACTCAAAATAAATCCATCTTCTTAAATGAGTCTCTTCAGATTTCTTGTAACAAGAGCTATTACTCCTACAAAATTAAGAGAGATCGCTTGTAAGATGGGTGAATAAAAGAATAAGTTGAGAATCTTCTTCTACGAGCAGACTCAATATTAGTTACATGTAGTTTAGCTGGTAGACTTACTTAGATGAATGTCCATAACTGGGAGGAGGGTAGAGAGAAATGTCTCCTTATGGACAATGGGGGAGCCAAAAAATAAAATTAGCTCCACCAGATAAAACTAGCTCTAGACTTAAATAAATTGAAATTAAATGGCATCTTAACCATATGTATATTTTTTGAGATTCAATTCAAAAGCGAGCGAAGGTTTAATGAGTGTAAAATTAAGCCTAACAACAAAATCAAGGAAATATTAAATGTTATCAACTAGGCTTTACTAATCAAAGGTAGGCCCAAATTAGCCCTGTAGAGCTAGACTGCACAGTGAGTTGCTAGTATGATAATATTTTCAGCGAGTAATCAATTTGATGGTGGACTCAACTCCTATCTGAATAAAATTCGGAAAAAAAGCCGCAACATAGAAAAATTAATTTGTGGGTCCAACATAGGAGGTGGGTCCCATATAGGAGATATTTCAATTTTGTTGGAATGATAAAATAAGAGCCTTTAATCCCTTTCTTATGACTCAGAGCCATGTCACAGATATTGAGATGGTTATGACTTTAGTGCATGAAAGCACACACAACGCTCTTTCCCTTCTCTTCCGTATCTCTCTCTCACGTAAAACCGTGAGATCTCTTCTTCGTTTCTTCATAGGCCTTTTCGTTTCCTTGGGATCTTGAAAAACCCAATCTTTTTCATTCATCTCTTTCTCTCTCTTTGTTGGTCGAATGGCGATCGAAGAGAACGAGAGCTGCAGCAGCGGAAACACAGATTTGTCACGGCACGAGCGCCACAAGCTGGAGGGGTACAAGGAAGTCCTTCTCCGCCTCAAGCAATCCTCCATCGAAGAGGCCAATCTCCCCGGATTCGAGGAAGAGCTCTGGTCGCATTTCAATCGCCTCCCCTCCAGGTCTATATAATTACGTCTTCTTCTTCCACCACAAGATGTTTGTTTCTTTGTTTGTTTCGAGTGTTTGATATTTTTTTTATTTTTTTGGGTTCTGTTCACGATTACAACTTTACAAGCACTTTGATTTCTCGTAGTATTATCTTTTTTGTGTTTGTGTTTGTTTTGTTTAATGGATTAGATTGGAAGATGTTGGTCATGTTATAACCCATTGATGGTAATGAGGGATATGTAAAGATTGCTGCTTTTTCACAAAACTATCGGTTTATGGGAATTATCTCCTCCAGAAATTGTTGGGGTAAATCTTCTATTGATTAAAAAGTAAATAACAACTGTTGTTAAACTGCTATTTTATAGATCTCCAAGCCCCCCATTTTCTTAAATTTTGTTTGGATGTTATTGCGATTTTTCATGATCGAAGATATTGCAATATTATTGGGGAGACTACTGTTTCAGTTGAATATCGCAGTAATTTCATATGTAACTGGTATCTGTGACTGTGTCCTATGGAAGTATAGTCAAAATTTGGTCTTGCCACTTGCAAGTTTTTTATAGCCTCAATGACGCATAGGAAGGTCCAAGGCAATTCTCATACCACCATGTTTGCTCTTCATCAATTAGATGAAGAAGCATTTTTCCACTTTAAGACAGTCCAAGTGTTTGGTCAATGGATAGGATTTGATTCCGAGATGTTGGTTTTACAATTCATTTGCTGCTGCTTTTATTCTTTCTATGGGATGCTTTCTTTTACTGTGTGTTTAAAATGTAGTCTGTTTGATGACTGAGAATGGGCTTCTGTTTGTGTTTTGTATTGTAGGTATGCTCTGGATGTGAATGTGGAGAGGGCAGAAGATGTTCTCATGCACAAGAAGTTGCTATGGCTGGCGCGTGATCCAGCTAATAGACCAGCTTTCAACATTCATCTTGTTCAGGTAAAATGATCTCGGCTCTTGGATGCCAATTTTCTTCCTCTGCATGTTATGGATTTTAAAAAACCCAGTTATGGGCCCTCTTAATGTTGAATGCACTTTACTTTATGGGAAAAAGATGGAGACTTGTTGCTAAATTGTGTTTCACATGTTTTGGGATTGCTTGATTAATATTATGGTTATGTCCTTACTTAGTTGGCCTTTGGTTAAGGTGATAATGTTCGTCCCTTGTACCCTTTATCCTTTCTTTTCTCTCTTATTCGGTGCTACCACGTGCTCAAACACACACATGGAGCACCAATATTACAAATATAGGACACATGGTCTTCACTTGGTTCCTTGCTTGAGTAGAACACATTCAGCCGACTTTGGACCAATGGGATAAGGCAATGATGATGCTACTGGGCAGATGTGTTGTTCTATGTTCACGAGTTACTAAGCATTCTTTCTTTAGCAATCCGTGATGGAACCTTTTTTTTTTTCCTCTAGTAAATACTCAACTCACGCGCACACTCACAGACTACACAGTTGTGGTTGAACCCTTGAGCTCTCTTTTGGGGAAGGCAAAAAGATAGGGATTTTTAGAAGGATTTAATGTTGGTCGTAATAGGTGTCGATCACTTACCTGTTTACCTATAGTTTTTAGATGACACTGTTATTTTTAGCTCCTCTAGATGGAAGGAAGCGGCGAAGAGAATCCCAAGATGCTTTGAGTTATCTTCTTGGTTAAAAATTAATTTAGCCAAGAGCATGTTGGTGGAAGTAGGATGTGCCGATAAGGATATTCAACCTCTGGCCAGGAAGCTTCCTTATAAGGTTGGAACTGTAACGAAATAGGCTAACTTTGTTTGACAATGTACAGCCCTTTTGTTAGACTCTAGCAGCCCCTTTGTTTGAGTTTTCTGCAGAGCCGCAAGTTCTTCTTCAATGGCAGACCTCCATTTCGGATGAGCAACGGCCTCCTTATAGGATTGTGGTTCTGTGTAAAGAAATAGGCTAACTTTGTTTGACAATGTACAGCCCCTTTGTTAAACAAAGTTAGCCTATTTCTTTACAGGAACATTGCTGACTTTTGGGGATAATCCAATGTCGAAGACTTTTTGGGACTCGAAAAATGAATTTTTTTGAGAAGAATCTTTGTGGAAAAGGAATTTTCTTGGTAAATTGCTGACTCTTGGGATAATCCAAGATTGAGGACTTTTTGGGACTTGAATAAGGAAAAATTTTGAGACGATCTTTTTGGAAAAGGAATTTCCTTTCTATGGGTAGAAGTCTGACTCTAATTAAATCCATGCTCTCCACTTTGCCAATCCATAACATATCTCTATTTAAAATGCTGGTGGCAGTTAAGTAGAGGCTAGATCATATTAAAAGAAATTTCCCATGGGAAGGATGTAGTGACAAAAGGAATGCATTGGTGTGATGTGATTAAAACTAGAGTAGTTGGGGATTCGGGTTTTGCATATTTAAAACTTAAAAATTGGACATTAATTACAAAATGGTGGTGGAAATATGGGGAGGAGAGAGAAGCCTTGTGGGGGAGTGTGGTTGTTTTGAAATATGGTGAGAACGAGTGGGATTGGAATCCTAAGAGAGCCCCTGGCTATCAGATGTCTGGTTGGCAGGGTAAAATATTGAGGGTTGGGGAGATGAGTATTTCAATAGTGGGATTGTTTCCACTAGAGGGGTTTTAGAGGGGGGAAGGGGAGGGGAATAGGTTAGATTTTGGGTTGATGATTGGTTGGGAGTGGGTTCATTATTAGGATATAATGCATATAATGCAAATCACATATACATGAAAGAGAGTTTCAATATTAGGATAGCTAGTCTTCCGAACCACGCAAGTTGAGTGTGGCTGCTCCTTGGTGACAACAACCCAAATGCCTAGACTTTGTCTAAGAGGTGTCTGCATCATCTATCATGGATGTGCTTGATCAGTTGTCCTCTTACAGGACACTCATGTCTTTCTCATCCATTGCTAGAATCTTATAGGGTGGTCCATAACATGCAAGCTTAGCTAGCTTTGCAACAAGTCAAAAAAAAAAAAAAAAAAAAAATTGAAAATTGTATACAATATTACAATGTGCACATATCACTAGAAACCCAAAATGATCCTTCATGGTAATATATGCTAGAAACGCCCAAGGGAACAATAAGGCAACTCACTTGATGGTGAAGCTTCATTCCTATATGATGGATGGACAAGATTCACAGACATGTCTCGACCTTATGTAATCAATCATCACATCAAGGGTAACCATTTGGAAAATATAACAGTATATAATCTCTGTGGTTTGACCTGCAATTATATATATTTTGTGTCTATAGTTAAGTTGCTGCAATACAACAATGTTAACTGTTAACGGGTCCTTAACATCGGTGAAAACCCAGCAAGAATCTCACCAACTAAAGGTCTTCTAGTTGCAGCATGACAATCATAAAAATTAAACTTGTTGAATACTTACTGAAATTCTATTTCTTCTTAGATCCATGTGGTTATTCTGAGGGAGCAAGCTTAAGATCAATGTTGTACATTGGGTTTAGGATTGCAACTGAACTAGACTGGGGCTTGTCTAGGCCCAATGATGAAGGACTCCTGCTAGTTTGACTTGATTTTCTGGTTAAAGATTAAAGGTCCATAATTGAGCATCCTACATAAACATGAAGAGACTCAGATGATCCTGCTTGGGGACCTTAGAATGGAGGTTCTGTTGCACTGATGATCAAATATGTTGAAGTTACGCCCTTGTCGGGAAATGACATTTCTGGGCCTGATGGTAGTTGAAAAATAAATAACTTGGTGATTAAGTCACAACAGTGATGAAAACAACTCAGTGCTTTGCAAGAAGTTTGGTGGGTAAATTAAGACTTTCATGGGGCTGATTTTTCTCCCAAAATTTAGGGGCTCATGATGTTTCAATTAAATGTTTGAGAGGGGATATGCTTCTCCTTATATTCAATATAACAGAGATGAGGAACGTTACAAAGGACACCTTATTGTGGAAGGAAAGGTTTGTTTCCTTAGGTGGGAACCGTATTTGACCCATATGGTTCCACCTGAGACACGTAGAAGATTATGGCCAGTATTCCTGAGATGAGGAGGTTTCTGTAGCCGTTTATAATCAGCTTGAGTATCTAGCTATTGTGGACCAAAAGACTGTTGACAAAAACTTCTTAGAATATGGTTGTCTACTGATCATTGCTGTTTCTCATGTATGGAGTTGATGCAGAGGACAGCATTTGGATATTCTTTTACAATTGTTGTGAAGGAAAAAAAGTGATCTCTGCATTAAATCGGGGCTGTTAGTTCCTGGGAAGAAAAAATGAGAGGATTTCAAATGAAAACTTCCCAATGGTTTGTACTGATAGTTAGAAATCCCAAGATATCACAATTGTAGTCCAAAGATGCAAGATGAAAAGGGGAAGTACATGGTGCAGAATTTCTACCGTAGAAGAGAAACAGAACTTTCTTGAAGTGAAGCAAATGTGGATGTGTATACACCCATTCCCATCCTCGATTGAGATGGCATTATTACTAAAAATGAGTGGCATGGATTATCAATTGGTGTTTACTAAGGAATCCTGTTGTCAAATTCAAAATTATGTAGCAGATTGACTTATTAAAGATGACGCGGGGCTTGTTTTATGATGCATTATCTTGTTTGCTTTTTCTCATTTTCTATTGCAAATTTGGTTATTCTAAATAATCCTTCCATTTAAAATTAAATCAATACAAAAAGCCTTCATGCATGGTGTCAATGGCTCTATTCTTGGGTTAGTTGCTTTGAATCATGATAAAGATGTGCACACTAAATAGAAAAAAGAAAAGAAAATTCACATGGATCCTTTATAAGGAGCTGAAAATGTTTGCTTGATCGAAAGATCAGCATACAGAATACTTAACTTCTTTGACGAATGTTTGTTAAAATCTATTAGATTTCTGTAATGATCTTGAAGGCATCACCAAGATTTAAACTCATTGCCATTGTTTTTTTATGCTTGATGTCACTTTTCGGGAATTGCTTTCTTCATTTTTTTTATTCTTTGTTTTGTCTTTTTAATCATTTCATAAGACAACAATGAGATGCCTCCCTTGTTATATTGACCTTTTAGTTTTAATGTTTGGTCTTCGTCTATTTTTTAATGTGCATTGAGAGACTGAGTAACTGGTTGCTACTTTTAGATTCATGGCCCGTTATCAAATTCCTTTCCATGCAGGTTCCTCCATTGAGAGATGAAAATGGAAATAATTCTTTTGAATCCGATTTTCTGAGGAAAGAAGATGCTCAAAGTTCTTCTAGCCAACTTAATAAACAAAGGTTTCATATGGTTCTATTCATTCATGCATCCTTTTTTATTCTTATTGAGGGACAACACTATCTCAAATCTTGTGCCTGGTTGTCCCTTGTGCATATTTGTATTGATCTTTCTTTGCATTTTGATCTTTTCGTCCCCTAATGTTTTACCCTATTTTTCTTATGTTGGTACTTTCATGTTTTCACATATTCTGTAGCAGTCATCCACCTCCAACATTTGGTTCATTTCTAAATCTTGAAGCCCTTTCTCTTGAAGATGACAGAACATATGTTCAGGATGGAGATAGTGTGGTGAAAGGAAATCGAGTATTTTCTAGGTAATTTCTACAAAGAATTTTTTTTATGGTAGGAATGCTTTTCATTTTTCATGTTATAATTGGAATTATTTTTCTAGCTTATTATTGCTCCCCTTGTTATAGTTTGTGAAGTATGTTATGCTGGATACTTAAACAAAATAGTGAAATACTCATCCCCTATGGTGCTTTGTTGATGATCTATGAGGTTCTGGTCTATTGTTACGCTTTGGAGGCATATATATGTAAGAATGTAAAGAGCAAAATGAGAGAGAGAAGTTTGGAGGAAAAGTTGATGCCTCAATGGAGGATCGACCAACCAATTTATAATCATTTTACCCTAATCACATGCTAGTAATCAGCAGTAATTACAATCTAATTACAATCAGGAATTGAAGAATAAAGAATATCTAAAGAATATCCTAATCTCTATACATAGAATAATATCAATGATCCACACGTGAGATATTTTACATGAGTTAAAAACTGATTGGGCTGGGCCTAGGGCCTGTTAGCATAAGTCCATTATCTTCTACACTCCCCCTCAAATTGATGTGGTAAGGCAGAGAACATCAATTTGCTAGTGAGATCATGATGACGCGTTTTAGGGTAAGCTTTGGTGAAGATATCCGCCAACTGGTTAAGAGTAGAGACATGAGGCAAAGTGATCTTCTCCGTAACATGCTGACGAATGAAGTGGCAATCAATCTCAATGTGCTTCGTTCTTTCATGAAAGACCGGATTGTTTGCAATTCTAGTAGCACTGGTGTTGTCCCCATGAAGAGGTGTAGATCTACCAATGATGACACCGAATTCACAGAGAAGACGGCATAGCCAGATGATTTCAGCACTTGCAGATGACATTGCCCGATATTCAGCCTCAGCAGAAGATTTCGAGACGGTGGTTTGCTTCTTGCATTTCCATGAAATCAAAGAGTCCCCAAGAAACATACACCAGCCAGTGGTAGAGCGCCGAGAATCTGGGCAACTAGCCCAGTCAGCATCCGAATAAGCTGATAAGTGCAGAGAAGCGCCTGAAGAGTAGAAGAGACCATGGTTGAGGGTGCCTTTGACGTAGCGGAGTATGCGCAAGGCAGCAGCAAGGTGCGGTTTGTGAGGATTGCTCACAAACTGGCTAACCGTATGAACGGCATGAGAAATATCTGGTCGGGTCATAGTTAAGTAGAGCAAACTACCTACTATTCGTCGAAAAACAGAAGGATCATCTAGGGGCTGGCCACCATCCCTACAGATCTTGCTGTTCAACTCCATAGGAGTATCAAAAGTGTGAGCATCATCAAGATGTGCCGAAGTGATTAAATCTTTAGCATATTCCCGCCGATGAACCCGAATGCCAGATTTGCTACGCAAGAACTCCAGCCCTAGAAAGTAGGTGAGAGGACTAAGATCCTTCATTCTGAAGTGGAGAGTGAGATGACGTTTGAGATCCGTAATACCGGCACTATCATTGCCACTGATAATCATATCATCAACATAGACTAAGAGAAATGTGTAGCCTTTTGATGTCCTTCGGAGGAAGAGGGAACTATCAGAGTGACTCTGGCGAAATCCAGCTTGAAGGATAGCGGCCCGAAATTTATCAAACCAAGCCCTGGGAGCCTGCTTAAGTCCATAAAGAGCTTTCCTCAATTTACAAACATGTTGAGGAGGACAAGCATAACCCGGAGGTTTTAAATAAACAGTTTCATGTAAGTCGCCATGAAGAAAGGCGTTTTTGACATCCATTTGCCATAGGGGCCAGTGACGGGCTGCAGCTATATAAAGGAGGGTGCGAACCGTGGTCATTTTAGCCACTGGTGCAAAGGTCTCCTCATAGTCAATCCCATATTCCTGCTTGTAACCTTGGGCAACCAATCTGGCTTTGTAGCGGTCAAGACTCCCATCAGAATGAACTTTGATGGAATAGATCCATTTACTGCCGATTACAGAGGCGCCGACAGGGGCCGGTACCAATTCCCATGTTTTGTTTGCTTCAAGAGCAAGCAACTCCTCGGTCATAGCATCCTGCCAGTATTCAATCTTCGAAGCCTGTGAATAAGATGTAGGTATAGGAGCACTATCCAAAGAAGTGAAAAGAGCAGGAAAGCCATATCTGTCAGGACTAAGAGAAGGACGACTAGAGCGTCTCAGGGGTATGACACTATCAGTAGAGGAAGCATTAATACCTGAGGATGCAGTAGGTGGCACTGGGATCAGAAGAATGAGTCCCCACAGGAGGAACCTTGTTCCGCCGGACATAGACATTGGTAATAGGTGGTGGTGGAGAAGTAGTTGCAGGAAATTGAGGCAGATAAGATACAGCAACCGGATGAGTATCCCAACGCAAAGAAAAGAAAGGAATGTGTTCCAAGAAGATCACATTATGAGATATCCGCATGCGATTCTCAGATTGGTCATAACATAGAAATCCCTTGTGTTCAGTACTGTAACCTAGGAAGAGACATTTGGCAGCCTGAGGGGACAACTTAGTGCGCTCTGTAGGTGGAAGATGGACAAAGCATAAACAACCAAAAACACGCAAGTGAGAATATGAAGGAGTATGACCAAAGAGAGCTTCATATGGAGTAGTCTTTCCTAGAACGGAGCTAGGATGACGATTGAGGAGATATACAGCAGTCTGTGCAGCATCACACCAAAATTTGGGAAGAACTAAGGATTCAAGTAGGAGAGTTCGAACAGTTTCAAGAATATGCCTGTTTTTCCTCTCCGCAACACCATTTTGCTGAGGAGTATGTGTGCAGGATTTTTGGTGAAGAATGCCTTTATTAGAAAGAAAAGCAGAAAAATCATGGGACATGTATTCTCCGTCGGAGTCAGACCTAAGAATTTTTATATCCTTTTGAAATTGTGTGTGAACCATATTATAAAACTTTTGGAAAAGAGAAAAGACTTCAGATTTGAAGCGCATGAAATAAATCCAAGTGAATCGAGAATGATCATCAATGAAGGTCACATAATACTTAAACCCTGTCCGACTTAATGTGGGTGCAATTCCCCAAACATCAGTATGAATGATATCAAAAGATGTTAAAGCACGAGAACGATGAATGGGAAATGGCAAAATATGACTCTTACTCAAACAACACGTTGCACATTTTGATTGAAGGAAAGAGGACATCATTTTATTATCAATAGTGGGTTCTAAACAACCAATGTTAAACAAGGAAAGTAAATAAGCATTGTTTACATGACGAAGACGACTATGCCAGATAGTCCACAATTTATTGAAATTAGGAGAAGAAGAAGAAAATAAGGAATGATGTCCAATGTCCAGCAGAAAAAGTCGACCATGTTTACTCCCCGTCACGATCACTCTCCCAATTTGCCGCTCCTGTATGACACAACCAGTGGAAGAAAAGTTAATATGGTACCCATCATCAATAAGTTGTCCGACTGAAAGTAAATTGACTGATAATTTTGGAACAAAATAGACATTGGAGAGATGGAGGGACTGGCCAGAGACACTAGATAAAGTAATGGTACCAATTCCAGAAATGAGTAATTGGTCTCCATTAGCGGTAGTTATTTTGTCTTTGCCAAGGTAAGGTTGAGAGGCTGTAAAGCTATGTTCCACAGAAGTCATGTGGTTTGATGCTCCTGAATCTAGAAACCAGGTAGATGGGGTAATGGAGGAAGACGTAGAGATTGAAGAATGAAAAGCAGGAAATGCTAGAGGAGACTGAGTTTGATACCGACCACCATTAAAACCCATGGATGCATATGCGGAAGTCACCGTGTTCTGAATCAGTTCTTGAATCTGGGCTGGAGTCATGGATACAGCCCCGGAAGAAGCGCTTCCTGTGTCAGACAGAGATGCTTGAACTTGGAATGTAGCTGGTCGTGACCTGGTGGAAGGATTTTGCTTCTGCTGGGGTCCATTCTTTCGCTGTAAGCTGCGACAATCATCAATAAGATGACCAGAGCGTTTGCAATATCTGCACACCAATTTCTTTCGACAATTCTTGGCCAGATGACCGAAGCCTTTACACTCATAGCATTGTGTAGGCTTCTGATTGGGGGTTGCCAGAAGGGCAGACTCAGTCTGAAGAGAAGCTAGGGATGCCTGTGGTTCTTCAAGAATGGTACGCTGAGAGTTTAGGCGAAGTTCTTCGCGAAGGACTTCTTGGAAGCATGTGTCCAGGTTTGCTGTTACTTCTCGATTCATGAGAGCCGACCGAACAGATTCGAATTCAGGTCTGAGATTCATAAGGAACTGGCTAATGTGGGTTTCCTCTTGTAATTTAAGAGCCCCAGACAGAAATCCAGCAGAAACAGTTTGAACAATCATAGCATCCCTCTCAGTCCATAAGGTGAGAAATCCATTGAAGTACGTTTGCACAGATTTATCACCTTGACTGAATTTTGCAATTTCATTATCTAGTTGAAATTTGCGAGCTTTATTTGTTTGATGATAAACATTCTTAAGATGATTTCACATATCAGATGCGGCAGTATATGCTTGAAGAGCAATGGCAAGAGAAGGGTCAATGGAGTTAAGAATCCAAGTGATGACCTTAGCATTTTCTTTTTACCAGGTGGGTAATGCTTTTGTGTCAGTAGTGCTGGCAGTAGGTTTAGTTATCGATCCATCGAGATAACCAAACAGACCTTGGCCTGCTACAAAATTCTTTAGATGAAAGGACCAGGCCATATAATTATTCCCATTAAATTTAACGGGAATAATATCGTATTTTTCCATTGATAACAGTTCAGCAGGAAGAAGAAGAAGAAGAACTAGCAGAGATGCAAGTAACACAGCAGTAAAGAATATCAACTATTGCAGACACAGTGAAAATCTTTTTGCAGAAACTACACACATATGCAAGATCAGGCTTCCAAATAACCCCCAGAGCTCAGATAGCACGTCAATAATAGTGGATCACTATTGATCATATCATGACAGAAGACTTTCTGTTTCCAATAACCACAGATCACTGATCTGGTTAATGCCAAGATTACAGATCCTTGATCTGTGAGTCTCCCAAGAGCAGTATAATAAATCAACAGCAGCAGCAGTATTGCAGAGAAGCAGCAGTAGCAATCTGATATGAATCAGATGTTCACAGAGACAAAAAAAAAAAAAAAACAACCCAGACGACCTTCAGTTTTGTGTCTGGATGAGCACGTGGGGCCCACAGAGGGATTGAAATGCAGATCAGGTGTAAGATCTGATTGCCAGACTTAATTGTCTTCCTTCAGGCCAAATCTGATGAGATTTGGAAAAGGATCCACAATTCTGGACGGTGGAGATGAAATCCTTTTGAGAAATACCGTCAGATGAAGAAGAGGTTGAAAGTGCCTTAAAGGTGATGGAATAAATCCAAAAAAATCACCATAATTCCCAGAAATGCTAGTCGACCAAGTTGGGAATGACTGTTAGTGATTTTGTGATAATCACATGTGGGCCATAGTGAAAGCAGAGAATAACAGCGGCAAACAGGCGTCACAATGTGAATGTCGACACAGTTCGACAGTGAACCGATCTCCTTGTGAGATCTGGTTAGCTGATTGTGGCCCGATCAGAGGTATGGAGTGGAAGGACAAGTTATTTTCGCAATTCCAGGCCAAAGTTTCACTCAAATAGGATCAAAATCCACAAATTTGGACGGCCTTGATGAAATTAGTGGCAAGAAATAGAAGTATCACAAATGTTGCTGGAAAACTCACCTCTGATGGGAGAAAAATTCCTGAAAAATGTCCATAAATACCAGTAATGTTGGTCGACCAAGATGGAGGTGATCGTGAGAGATGTTGAAGACGATCTGAAGTGGGCCACGTCTTGATCAGGGATGATCAGACACTATCAGGGATAATCAGACACTCCAGGAAGAAGATCCAAGTCAGGGAGAGTGACTGAATCAATGAGAGAAGGCAACTATGACTCTGATACCATGTAAGAATGTAAAGAGCAAAATGAGAGAGAGAAGTTTGGAGGAAAAGTTGATGCCTCAATGGAGGATCGACCAACCAATTTATAATCATTTTACCCTAATCACATGCTAGTAATCAGCAGTAATTACAATCTAATTACAATCAGGAATTGAAGAATAAAGAATATCTAAAGAATATCCTAATCTCTATACATAGAAGAATATCAATGATCCACACGTGAGATATTTTACATGAGTTATAAACTGATTGGGCTGGGCCTAGGGCCTGTTAGCATAAGTCCATTATCTTCTACAATATATACCATCGGAATGGACTACACCATTGGATCCACTGTGCAATTTTTTTTTATCCAGTGCACTTTGTGACGAATAGATGAATATTATAAATTTGATCCAAATACAAATCGCATTTGTGATAAGGAAGGGTGTAAGACAACTGATTGAGGCATTGTCACAATGCTAAAGATCAAGTACGTGTGGCGCGAATGCATCTTACAACATATTTTTATTAACCAAAGCTAAATTTTAAGTGAAGGGGAAGTGGTGTTGAAATAAGTTCCAACTAATTAAATGCTTGCTTATCCTTTTGAGGGAAATAGTATCTTTTACTGTTACATTGAGATAGTCTTGAATATTGCAGTATTGCCTACTCTTACCTTTCAAGTTTACACCATTGGATCAATTGTGCAAGTTTTTTTAAGGGATGAAAATTTCTGGGCTGTTGATCAGGTGGACCCCTTATTTTGTACAGTAGGCCCCAACCAGATCTTTCGATCTCACAGCCCCATCCCCAGATGGGCCCCATAGAAAGGTGTGCATGGAAATCCCCATGTGGTGCACGCGCAGGGATAGTTATATATAATATATTTATAAATATATATTATATTCCAAGGTTGATTATGTGATGTGTCTAGCCTTTTTGGTTGTCGGTTCCTATTGTATTATCTACTTATATTATGATGCAGACTTTATAAAAGGGTTTGGATCGAAGTGTCGATGCACGTAACAAAGAGATGCACAAAGAGGAGGACGAATCTTAAAGAAGATAATCCATGAAGGAAGATTTTGTTCAATTCTAAATTACCTCTATCCTTCTTCAATGCCCATGTAAATAGGAAAAGAAACCCTGGAATCTAAGACTCCTAAGTCCTAATCAAACTAGGAAACTAAACAAGGAATCCTACTGAAATTAGAAAGTTAATCCTAATTACAACTCATTAATGAAATAAGAAACAAGATGCTTAGACTTTCTTGGGTCCATGTCACAATGGGTTATCGGCTTTGCATCATTCTCCCCAAGTTGCAAAAGAGGTCAAACTCGAGTTTTATATGCGTTTCCTCTGTAGATGTGGTATACTTGAAGAACTTCTTTTGTTACACCTGGCCCTGACCCTTTCTTCAGTGGCTCTGGCTTCATAGGATGTGGTGTGATGGGCTTCCATTTTGACAAACGTGTATGTATCATCCTGCATTCTGTGTGTCCCATTCTTGTCGTATATCCATGGTCTTCCAAGTAAAATATCTTCCCTATCCATCAGGGCTACATCGCACCATATGATATCCGTATAGTCTTCACCAATGGTTGAAGTAACATGACATGTATGTTGTGCTTCCACCTTGCCACCTGTCATTAACCAACAAACAAAATAAGGGCGATAGTGCTTGCATACCTTAAGCTTTAGACGATCCACAAATGCTGTGATATGTTGTTGTTAGAACTTCCCCCGTCAAACATGACAGTGCTAACTTCCCATCAACCATATCTATTGAATGAAAGATATGATTCCACAACCATTTCTTCTCAATAGTTGGCAGGGGTCCCTTTGGTATGACCATTTGATTTAGCAGGACTTCACCAATAAAGCTGTTGCAACATGTTCTATTAAAACTGAGCTTTTATCATTATTAATAAAATCTTGTTGTGATACAAAAGTACACAATGGTTCTTGATCTCCTAAATATGCCACATGTCATGCAACTGAAGCTTGTCATCTTTCCAGAATTGTTCTTCAAATGGCATTTTCATTACATGATCATGTCTTATTGACCTACCTGTCATGTAATATAACATTTTAATAGATATGTGCATGAGTAGAATTGTTATAGTAATCAACCATAAGTCCTATTATGTTTTAGTTTAGGAAAATTGATTTCTTAATTCATTTACTTCCTGTGTCAAATGGGAGATTTTCTCATGTTTTTGTTCCAGAATCAAAATGGCCATTTTCACTTATTTCTTTGAGGCATTTTTTTCTTTTCCAATAATATATAAAAAACTCTAAAAATTAAAATTGGCAACCTGCTGCGTATATTTCATTGCCAAGGGTGCACAGGCGAAAATGGATCGCAAATCCGAGTCTGGACGTCTCCAAAAATTGAAAATCAATCCTGGTAGTCGATCTGATCAATTCTGACCATTGACCCAGTGCTAGATTTTGTGCATAGGTCAGGTCACTCTGTCCATATTTCATTCTAGATCTGACCTGACAGCGCTGCCTTCTTGGGCTGAGTGAGGCACTGGTTTTTTCCTGTGACTTGCACCTGTACTGTACAGTTGCTTGTTTGTTGGTCCGACATGTCTTACCCTTAAACTTTGTACCAATAACTCTCTCAGTTCCTCTCTCTTCCCCTTTCTTTCTTTTTGATAGTCAAAGATCTTTTACCTAATGAGACAAGAAAATGGACAGAACCCCAAGAGGCTTTTTTGCTGTCCTTTTTGGAGGTTAAAGGAAATATAAGAAAGAAGATAGAAATGTCAATGAAACAGAGAAACTAGAAACTCTTTCCTTTTCTCTCTCTCTATCTATGCGAACCAAATGATAGAAAGGATCTTTTCTTGTGTTTATTTTTCCTTTATGTTCCTTTCATGATCAAGAAGAGATCTTAATGAGGAAGACTCCCAATCCATCACGACCCACCACTAGCTAGTCATAGTTACAACTTATTATAGAAGCAAAATTCTACACTTCTTTATGTCCCACATGTTGGCCACGAGCCTGGCTGTGTTCGGCACACAGGCTTTTCATCAATAGGTCTATGTTTTAATGTGATAAGTTTGCTATCCTTCTCTCCAAGAGTTCATAGAATTATGCTAAATTCTGTATCATACCCCACTCACTAGCACCGAAGTGTGTAACTAGATTTGTATCATATTTATTGTAACTGATCAATTCTGTATCAATTATGCTAAATTCTTACAACATATTTTTATTAACCAAAGCCAATATTTTAAGTGAAGGAGTAGTGGTGTTGAAATAATTTCCAACTAATTAAATGCTTGCTTATCCTTTTGAGGGAAATAGTATCTTTTACTGTTACATTGAGATAGTCTTGACTATTGCAGTATTGCCTACTCTTACCTTTCAAGTTGCACCTATGGGCCCAGAGGCTAGAACTGATAAAAAACCCACAGATCAACCTCTATAGTGGTTTAATTTTGCTAAAAAAACTAGAGATTTTAAGAAACCAAAACTTTCTTTTCAGTTTTTTGCAAAACAAAGCCTAAATGTAAGGAAAAAGGGTTATAATTTGTAAAAGGGCTACAAATTTCAGTTGCTGTCGTTTAGTTTCATTGTATTTTCCCTTTGATTGTTTTTTTTTTTTGATAACAATAAAAATTTATTTCAACGCAAAGGGAAAATACAAAGACAAAAGGAAAAACTAAATAAGGGTGACAAACAACAAAAAACAACGTTAGATATAAAAAAAAGATAGATTCTTGAGTGAGTCCTTCCTTTGCAAAACCATCAGCTATCACATTGGCCTCTCTAAGAATGTGATGAAATGAAGCATGAAGCTGATTGGAAATATCCAGCATCTCTTCCACCCAATCTGCCAATCTCCAAGGATACATGGTCTTAACTGATCCCCATTGAATAGCAGAAAAAGAATCTCCTTCAATAAGAGAGAAATAACCACCCAGCTTTAATAATTCCCGACAACCAACTAACATAGCAAACATTTCAGCTTCATTAGCATTTGAGGTTTCCACTGGCCCAGAAAAACTCCTAACAATATTACCAGAATGATCCCTTATAACACCCCCTATACCACCTTCCCTAGATGATATGTGAAAGCTCCCGTCAAAATTAAGCTTTAGAATATCACTAGGAGGAGGTATCCCCCTTTTAAAACAACATCCCATGACCTGTTAAGATCATCCAAAAAAACTCCTTGAAAGGCATCTGTCATAGTCTCCCATTCTGAAACAGTCCTGGCAATTATCTCTACAATGTCTTCCACTGTTCTACAGTTGTTCTGAAACAGTACTGATTGTTTTAGTTTCATGGTTATTCAGTTTTCATCAACATGATAAGCCCTTTATTTTTAAGTTTCTGCAATAATTGCTTCATGGTTGTTATTTCTATTCTCACAGTATTAAGTTTGAACTACACTTTGTGCAGGACCATGCATGAGATCACCTTCTCAACAGATGACAGGCCGAAGCTTCTCAGTCATGTAATTGACCAAATCCCTTTGATCTTTTTTTTAATAACCAAGTTTTGACTAAAATGAGTCTCTTTCCCTTTATTTTATTTTTTTTCTTGATTTGGTTATTTAGTTATATTTTTTTTGTCTTTGTACTTCTAGTTGACGGCTTTACTTGCTGAGATTGGTCTCAACATCCAAGAGGCTCATATTTTTTCAACTGTTGATGGCTACTCATTAGATGTCTTTGTTGTTGATGGTTGGCCGTATGAGGTACTTTTACACCTTTGCTTTTTTACTTCTAACAAGATGGGGCTCTTTTTCATGGGGAAGCACATTCATCATGCGACTTATCACAAGTCCAACAGTAGTTCTATTATGAATAAGGATAAAATGTGTTGGGGAAATCTTTTCCATCCCATTTCCTCTACTATTTTATGTTTGAATACCTGGTTGCCTGTCATATTAAGTTCATGTTGTGATACTTTTAAGAAGGATTTATCATCCTTTTAGGTTGCAGAAGCTTCTTGTTTCTGCTTGTGCTCATATCTCATATTGTGCTAGTTCATCTCTTTTTTATGCAGCTTGTGTTAGCTTGATGCAGTTTTGATCACAATTTTAGGGAAGGAAGAAATCTAATAATTCATAAATCACTCTCCAAGGATCCCCCAACACCACCAAATATGTGGAAGAAACACAAACTCAAACCAGAATAACATTAAAACCTCCTTGAATAACTGTAACTCGAAAACATCCCCAGCTACCTGTATCCAAACTCAAGCTAGGACCACCGTATGATAGAAGACGACGAAATTTTTTGCCGAGAACTAAACCAGATATGCCAAATCGAAAGGTTACTAAAGCTTGGCTCTTTGATCAAAAGATAAAGTTTGAAAGTGATGAAAACTCGAGGTCAAGTTCTTTTGAACCTTTTGAGATTGACTGCAAATTGATCGAGGAGGACCATATCATAATATTTGGTTTAATTAGAAAGGGTCAACAGATAGGAGATTCTTACATTTATGTAAGAGATTGTTTTGTGATATCTTTCCTTGCGCAGGGATTTTTTTATTTCATCTTATCTTTGTCTTACATTGTGTGGGTAATATTTTGTCTATAGTATAATTCTGGATTGTAGGACTAGATCGGATACATATTTATGTTTTTTTTAATTGGGAGAACTACGGAAAACACTTTCACAGCTATATATGTTCTTTTCTTTTATTAATTGCTGGTTACTTGTTATAATGTAATACTTTTTCTGTTGTTTATTTTTTTTTTTCCTTTTTTTTTTTTGATGACTGTCAATTTTATTCCAAAAAAAAAAAAAGAAAAAGAAACAAAAGAAGAGAACACCTCAAGAAGAACTAAACATCAAAAGAAATTTGTAGCCACTCCTTCCCTTCTTCTTTCTTTCATTTTTCTTTGCGTTTGTTTCTGCATGTCCAAAATCATTTTAATTAAAATTTTGATGGTTGTGGTTGTTTGTTAAAAAATAATGGAGATTATTCTAGCTGAAACCTTATTTGAGATTATCTCAAATGTTGATATGATAAAGTTAGTTCATTCTGAGAGACTTTTTTTGTTTCCTTCAATTTGATTTTTGATTGCAAACTGATCAAATAATTTCCTTTTTGAAAATTTTAGGAAACTGAGCAGCTTAAACAGATACTGGAGAGGGAAATTTCAAAGGTTGTGGTAATATCTCTTCCATTTATTTTGGAAAACAACAATTGATGCATTGAGTACAGATTTGTTAATATTGTGTTATTGGGTCATACTGATAAAAAAAATAGTATGGTGTCATCTAGTTTTTTGCATGGCTTATGTATCCAGATGGGAAGGCAGGATTTGGTTATATGAAGCATTACGGACCTCTTTTGGTCTTCCTTTCTATTTTCTTGTGCATGTTTTTCGGTAGGTTTGGTCATTAATGCTTAACTTGTTGATTATATAGAATGTGTCCTTGTGTTGAAGGACCTATGGGAATGGTAAATTGCATAGAACGCTTTTTCTTTATTCCTTGAGGTTCTTACAATACATTTGTTAAGTGGTGCTGTCATGTTGAATTATTTTTCTTTACAAATACTTTTATGCTGTTTTGGTTAACTTTAATTGATCTAGATACATCCCTTTTCTTTTACATACCATATGCTTTTATTAATACTGTAAGTGCCTAAAAAATACGGACTTTGAATCAGGGATTAGGACCCCTGTCTTGGGTGGTTTGGATGAGGATGATCGTGGCTCCGGCTGGACCTGTAGAGGAACCGGCTGGACCTGTAGAGGAAGAGAGGAAACACGTCAGAGGACCCTGGCTGTGGGCAGCACAAGGCTCTCCGATGCTTAAGTCAGTTCAGAGACTGAATAAGGGAGATGGAGAGAAAATTGCAGAGTATGTGTATGGGTTATGGGTTGCGTACCTTAGAATGGAGATGGAGATGCTATTTATAGGAGATGGGGGTGTCTTGCGTGGACGAGCCTCATGATGGGCTTTGCCACTTGAGTGGCCTTGTCCACTCAGCCCACACTTCATTAAATGCTGGCCTCACCTACCCATTTCTCATTAAATGCCAATCTTATCGGGCCAGGCGATGGTTTGACTTTTAGGCCAAGTCCCATCGGGCCTGGCCTGGAGCCATGCTTTGGGGGCGCACGTGCTCTGCATAACGCCGTTTTGTCAGGAATGATGGATCGCAGGGCACGCCTTAGCACGTGCCTTCGTCCTG
Organism: Litsea cubeba; assembly: GCA_012931725.1. Classification (NCBI taxonomy): domain Eukaryota; kingdom Viridiplantae; phylum Streptophyta; class Magnoliopsida; order Laurales; family Lauraceae; genus Litsea; species Litsea cubeba. Next base: position 115,398,678 of record CM022945.1, read on the forward strand.
CAAACAGTCCCATCAGCGTCTGTCAAATCCGCCGTGCCGAGGTCGGCTATAATGACACGTGCCACCTGACTTCGGGGGTGCTTACCTCGGCAAGTGCCGCGGCCCTTCAGCCGCGGTCCGCCTTGGCCGAGGGAAGGCATGATTAAGCTGTCTTAAGACCAGGACTAGCTCTGATTTCGGTTTAGTGAAAACATCCCCATACAATTGCCCCCCAGCGTTTGAGCTCTTAGAGTATCCTAACTCTTTGAGGTCGGAAGCTGACAAGGACACGTAGAAGGATTGCCGAGATGTGGCGTACCGCGATGCCGCACTACCCCTGCGTCTGGATCTGGAGGAAGCCCAAACGGCTCATGGTTTTGAAATCCCATTACGGCTTTGGTTGCGGGCGTCTTATCTTTATCCGCTATCGCTTCGGTGTCCGAGGCATTAAATGGCGCACGGAAATTAGGCTGGCGCTTCCACGTGTCTCCTTCGGTTTGGCTGGCCCGTCTTTTCATGGCGGCGCGCGCAACGAAAAGACGCGCCTTCTTCAAAATTCGAAAAGGCGCCATGATTAGGCGCTTTATTTTTGCTATAAATAGGGGAGGCGAGCCTTTCCTTCTTCTTCCTTCCCTATCTTCATTTTTCAGAACTTTCTTCTTCTCTTTTGCTTTCGCCTCCCAGAGCTCTCTTCTTCCCTCTCTGCTTTCGCCTCCCTGAACGAGAGAGACTGCTGCAAAGATTTCCCAGAACTTTCGCCGGAAGGAGGTGCTGCTAGGGTTTTGCTTTCGCTGGCCTGACCATTGTTCTGCTTTTGGCCTTTCGTAAGTCTTCTTCCCTTCATTCCTGTTTCTTCCTGTGCTTAGGGCTCTGTCTAGGGGTTTTCCCTTGCTTCCAGCATATTCTTTTCTTCTCCAAGTTTTTTCATTTGAGAGATGGGTATTTACAGTCATTGGATAGAGTCTGAGAGGGGGTTAGCCGACCTTAGGGTTAGGTATAACATACCAGATGGGGTCCAAGTCATGGCGGCCCCTCCTATTGCCCATATTCTTGGTGACTTTTATAACGGCTGGATGCCGTTCCCCCTAGTGGCCGAAATCGAGGGCGAGGTAAGGTTTCCCCTTCGCCCTCTACTTAGGGAATGCCTCAGGGCATGGACCTCTGCCCCTGCCAGCTGATGCCCAACAGTTTCAAGATCGTAATGGGTACGGACGCGCTCAATACGATCCTGGGCATTGGTCTCGGCGTCCACGATATCGAGGATGCCTATGACATATGCAAATCCGGGAAGGATATGTATTACCTCCGCATCAAGCCGGGTCGGAGGCCATTTGTACAAGCCCTGGAGGATTCCAATAAGTATGCCGGGGACGACCGTTTGATGGTTACGAGCAACTGGGAGTTCAGTGATGACGAGCCCATTGCGGAGAGATTTTTCAATATTCCCTGTCACTTCAGCACCCCTCCAAGTAATTACAGTCCTAGCACGCCTCTTTATTTCTTCTGTTTCTTTGTGCTGCCAGGCTTATGTCGATTGTTCACGCCGCAGGTGTTCGTCAGAGGAGGGCGGCTGCTGGCCGAGACGGCTGGAAACTGAACAAGTCTTGGATCCGGGCCTTGGAGAGCTACCACGGCCACAAGGATAGGTCTGCGTGGAAGCTTCTGGGGTACAAGCCCAGGTACCGCGGCTACAAGAAATATACCGCTCACCGTACGCAAGCCGCGGCGGAGGTAGAGGAGGAGAGTAGAGAGGACGAAGAACAGACCGCGGCTGACTCTGAGGGCCGTGCCGCATCCAATTCTGAGACATCCACCTCGGGGTCCGACGAGGATAACGCCGAAACGATCGGAAGGATCGTTCTATCATCAGAGAGTGACTCAGAGGAGGCAATGGAGAGGACCCGTCCGAAACCGGTCTTCAAGAACCTCAAGGCCCTGCCCGTGGGAGGCAGAGGTCGGGGTGCTGCGTCTTCTTCTCGTGCGCCCTCTCCGTTACGCGCGCCTTCTTCTTCCACTGCGGCTCCTCCTGCTCGGACTCCTATGCCGCTCGCCGTGACCGTGACCGGAACTCCCGTGGTCACCCCCCCCGGCCACGCAAGGGGATGACCAGGCCAGGAAAAGGGCCAGGGTCGAAGGCTCGGCGGGGGAGTCTTCGGCAGCCGGCATGGCAACGCGGGCCTTTCCTGCCCCCTGGAGGCCGAGCTTCATGCTTCAGCCCGGGAGACCAATGACGGTAGAGGACCGTCTCTCCGGGGGGCCGCTGGTGATCGCCTGCTTGGGGAGTGCCTGCGCCTTGCCGCGGGATATGGAGAAGTATGATGAGCTGGATGACATCACCCTGCTGGCCTCGCAGATGAAGGCGAGCTTGAGCGTAAGTACAACCTTCTCTAACATTTTCCATTTTCCCTTTTAACTTTAGTTTTTGCTCACTGGTGGCTTGATTTTCTTGCAGATTGTGTAGATGGCCTAGGTCTCGGTGCAGCGAGTCCAGAAGTGCCATACCGAGCTCAAGCGGGTCCAGGCGAACTGTGAGCAGCACAGGAAAGCCTTGGACGAGGGTCAGGCGAGGGTGAGGGAGTATGAGGAGACGCACCGAACCCTCTTCGCTGAGCTTGACAATGTGAAGTCGACCCTTGATCTGGTCAAGAGGAGGGAGGCCGAGCTGGAAAGGAGGATCGCCGACTTAGAGAGGCAGAAATCCGAACTTGAGTTTAGAAATCAAGCCGAGGTCAGTGCTGCCTTCCAGGACGGCGTCGATGTGGCGAGTGAGGAGTACGCGGCACAGGTCGACGATATAAGAGTCTCATCTTGGGAGATGGGGTGGAAAGCGGCCCTTGAGAAGGCGGGGGTCCCCAGGGATCATCCTGCATACACGAGCCCGAATGAATATCCGCGCTCAGACACTGAGCCGGCCCCCGTGGTCGAATCTGGGAGGGACCCCGCTGTCGAGCCGGAACTGGAACTCCCCCCATCTGCAACTGAGGCGCCTGCTGCTGCCGCGACTCCGGCCGTGGCTTCCACATCTGAAGCCCCTCCTGCCGCCGCGACTCCGACTATGGATGGCGTCGCGCCTGCTGCGTGAAGCCCCTCGGCCGCTGCTTTCCTCTTTCTTTTTGATGTAATTTTTGTTCAGGCGCATCGCGCCCTTTATGTGGAGAACTTTGTCAGTTTCAATGAAACTTTATTACTTTGAATGAAAGCCTTCCTTTGTGTCTACTCTGTAATCCTCTTTTCTTGCACTTTTGCTTGATCTGAATGTGCTAAGTGTTTCGCTTCGGCTATATGGCCGAGCTCCCCACACCTTGGAAACCCGCGATCGATTAGCCGCGCTTAATAGCTGTAGCCCTTAGAATGCGATGTAGGGCCCCCATTCTGCTGTAGGGGTGACCCAAGGCACTGAGTGTTTTCCGTAATGTAATGGCGAGTGAACGATGTTACCTAAAAAGTGAAAGACCTAAAAAGTGAAAGAAGACTCCTTTTGCTTTTTCTTTTTTGTACAAGTGTATGAGCTCGGTAAGTGCCGAGCTACCGTAGTCCGGGACCGCATTGTTTAGGATAGCTGCCCAGCGACTAGATGCGTAAGTAGGGTGATTCCTCTGGCTCTTCACCAGGGGCCGTGCTAGCTACCTGGCACGAGGGCCGAGATGCGCTTATCGCACCAGTGGAGATCCCTCTGGCTCTTCACCAGGGGCCGTGCTGGCCATCTGGCGCGAGGGCCGAGATGCGCTTATGGCACGGAGTGGAGATGCCCCCCTAGCTCTTCACCAGGGGCCGTGCTGGCTATCTGGCGCGAGGGCCGAGATACGCTTATCGCACGAATGGAGATGTCCCCCTGGCTCTTCACCAGGGGCCGTGCTGGCTATCTGGCGCGAGGGCCGAGATACGCTTATCGCACGAATGGAGATGTCCCCCTGGCTCTTCACCAGGGGCCGTGCTGGCTACCGGCACGAGGGCCGAGATGCGCTTATCGCACGAATGGAGATGTCCCCCTGGCTCTTCACCAGGGGCCGTGCTGGCTATCTGGCGCGAGGGCCGAGATACGCTTATCGCACGAATGGAGATGTCCCCCTGGCTCTTCACCAGGGGCCGTGATGGCTATCTGGTGCGAGGGCCGAGATGCGCTTATCGCACGAATGGAGATGTCCCCCTGGCTCTTCACCAGGGGCCGTGCTGGCTATCTGGCGCGAGGGCCGAGATGCGCTCATCGCACGAATGGAGACATTTCTGCCGAGCTGGAGAGGGCGAAGTCATTCCTCTGCCTATTTTATTTCCAAAGCTAGGATGACTATGCGCACTGCTACCGAGCTGGAGAACTGCGGTATTGCCTTAGTCCTTGATTTAGAAAGGTAAGAGAAACTTCTGAGAAGAAATTGTCTTCATTGATTTGCATAAACTGAGTACATTTTAAAAGTAAAACTTTTTGAGGTGTGAGGCGTTCCATGGTCGTGGCAGTTGCTTTCCATTCATATCCTTGAGTTTGTACGCGGACCGGCCAGCGGTCGAGACCACTTTAAACGGGCCACGCCAATTTGGAGCCAACTTGCCTTGGTTCGGATCCTTGTCCGTAGGCAATGCCTTCTTCAGGACCAGTTCTCCAATGGAGAACTTTCTTTCCCGAACTCTCTGATTGTAATCTTTTGCGAGCCGTTGCTGATAGGCTGCTAAACGGATGGACGTTGTTTCTCTGCGCTCTTCGGCCAGATCCAAATCCAGGGTCACGTTCTTCTCGTTTTGGCTTTGGTCAAAAAGTTCGGATCTGAACGTTGGAAGGCCGATCTCAAGCGGGATCACGGCTTCCATTCCATATGCCAAGGAGAATGGAGTTTCCGACGTGGAGCGCCTTGGGGTAGTCCTGTACGCCCACAGAACACTGGGTAGCTCTTCCACCCATCTCCCTTTGGCCCCGTCGAGTCTCTTTTTGAGTCCATCAAGGACCACTTTGTTGGAGATCTCGGCCTGGCCGTTGCTCTGGGGATAGGCTGGAGTTGAATAATGGTTCCTGATGCCGAGCTCCTTGCAGAAGTTTTTGAAGAGGCTGGAGTCGAATTGGGTCCTGTTGTCCGAGACCAAGATTCGTGGGATGCTGAACCTCGTGATGATGTTCTTCCATACGAAGTTTTTGGAGTCTTGCTCAGTGATGGAAGATAATGCTTCTGCCTCTATCCACTTGGTAAAATAATCAGTGGCCACTATCAGCCACCTCTTATTCCCTGGAGCTCGGTGGAGAGGCCCTACGATGTCCAGCCCCCATTGGGCAAAGGGCCACGGGCTGGAGAGTGGGCTTAGATCCTGTGCAGGTTGATGGAGATTGTGCGAGAACTTCTGGCATTTCTCGCATTTCATAGCGTACATCTGTGCGTCCTTCTGCATGTATGGCCACCAGTATCCTTGGCTTATAGCCCGGTACGCGAGTGACCTTCCTCCGATGTGACTTCCGCAGATGCCTTCGTGTATCTCAAAGAGGAAGTCTTCAACTCGGCTCGGGTGGACGCACTGGAGATAAGGGCCTGTGAATGACTTTCTGTACAGTTTTTCTTCTGGAGAGAGCCAGAATCGGGCTGCCCTTAGCCTGATTTTGTGAGCTTGAGCTTTGTCCTCAGGGAGTTGGTCGTCCTTGAGGTACGTGATGATAGGGTCCATCCAACTGGGCCCGAGATCAATGCTCATGATTTGCCATGGTGGGCGGAGCTCTATGCTTGGTGATGCCAGTGAGCCTACTTCTACAGTCCTCTTCCTTCCAGCTTCGACGGCGGAAGCTAGGTTGGCGAGTGCGTCGGCATGTGAGTTAGAATCTCTGCCAATCTGTCTGACTTCTGCTTCTGGGAATTGAGAGAGGAGCTTCTTGGCGAGGGTCAAATAGGCCGCCATTCTATCGTCGCGAGCCTGGTAATCTCCAGTGAGCTGGCTTGTCACCAACTGTGAGTCACTGAAGACCACCAGCTGCCGAGCTCCGAGAATCTTGGCGCTGTTCAGCCCCGCTAGCAGTGCTTCGTACTCCGCCTCGTTGTTTGATGCTCTGAAGTCAAGTGTTAGGGCCTGCTCAATGACTAGCCCTTCTGGAGACTGGAGGACTACGCCGACGCCAGCCTCTTAGAGATAGAGGACCCGTCAACGAAGACCTTCCAAGCCGAATCACGGAACGTATTCCGAGATTGCTCGTAATCAGTCCCCGAGACTAAGTCCTCATGACCTCTGCCCCCCAGTTCGGGGTCGAGTGGGCTCGACATCGAACTCGGTGAAGTGAACTCCACGATGAAGTCGGCCAAAATCTGCGCTTTGATCGCCGTCTTGGGTTGGTACTGGATGTCGTACTGTCCCAGCTCCACTGCCCATCTTGAAACTCGTCCGGAGAAATCAGCCTTCCGGAAGACAGACTTGAGCTGGTGCTCAGTAACCACCACTATCGTGTGGGCTTGGAAATAGTGTGAGAGCTTGCGAGAGGCACTGACGAGGGCCAGTGCGAGCTTCTCCATCTGCAAGTATCTGGTCTCGGCGTCGAGGAGGATCTTGCTTGTGTAGTAAATGGGCTTCTGCTGCCCGTCATCTTCTCTGACTAGTACCGAGCTCACAGCATGATCCGAGACCGCCAAGTACAAATACAGTGCTTCTCCTTTCTTCGGGGTTGACAGCAATGGAGGTGAGGCCAGGTAAGTTTTGAGCTCTTAGAGAGCCGAGTCGCACTCCGGGGTCCATTCGAACATCAGGTTCTTCTTCAGCAGCTGAAAGAAAGGACGGCATTTGTCGGAGGACCTGCTGATGAAGCGGTTGAGGGCGGCGGCCACGCCAGTGAGCCTCTGGACCTGCTTCGTCGTCGCCGGGCTTTGAATTCCTAGGATTGCGGAGATTTGATCTGGGTTTGCCTCGATACCCCGTCTCGTGACGAGGCTCCCTAAGAACTTGCCGGAGCCGACTCCGTAGGCGCATTTGGAGGCGTTTAGCTTTAATCCGAACTTCCGGAGAATGTCGAACACCTGGCCGAGGTCCGTCAGATGGTCGTGAGACTGTATGGACTTGACGACCATGTCGTCGACGTACACCTCGACCGTTCTGCCGAGCTGGTCTCGGAACATCTTGGTGACCAACCTCTGGTAGTTCGCTCCTGCATTCTTTAGTCCGAACGGCATCACCTTGTAGCAGTAGGTCCCCCTGGGAGTGATGAATGCCGTTTTCTCTTCGTCTGGCCCGTACATGGGTATCTGGTGATAGCCGCGGTAAGCGTCAAGGAAGCTCATCCTGTCGTGGCCGGTGGTGGCATCGATCATTTGGTCGATCTTTGGGAGTGGAAAGCAGTCTTTGGGGCACGCCTTGTTAAGGTCAGTGAAGTCGACACAGACTCTCCACTTCCCAGTCTTCTTTTTTACTACCACGGTGTTCGCCAGCCATTTCGGGTACTCCCTGATGGCGCTTGCTTCTAGCAGTTTCCCCACTTCTTCGATCACGGCCGCAGATTGCTCTACTCCCGATCTTCTTGCCTTCTGGACCACAGGCTTGACTTGAGGGTCCACGTTCAGCTTGTGGCTCATGACCTCAGGGTCCACGCCAGGCATTTCCTTTGGGGTCCAAGCAAAGACCTCTCTGTTTCGCAGCAGGAAGCTAAGCAGCTCGGACCTCTCCAGCTCGGTGAGCTGACTCCCAAGCAAGAAGTACCTCTCGGGATCACTGGGGTCGATCCTGACCTCGGTGAGATCTTCAATGCTCTTTTCTTCTGGATCGCGGCCAACTCCGTCCAGTTCGGCCTCCAGTTCTGCCATATGTACTTGCTTTGGCTCTTCCTCGCCGGGTATGACGGCCATCATGCAATGTTTGGCCATCTGTTGGTCACCCTCGACTGTGACCACCTCAATCCTGCCATCCCTTTCCAGAGGGAACTTGAGCTTCTGATGGTAGGAGGAGGGAACAGCTTCTATCTGGTGCAGCCAACTCCATCCCACTATGGCATTGTAGGGGGACGGCGCATCCACGACGAGGAAGTCAGCCATCACTGAGGCGCCTCCGACTTGGACTTTGAGGGAGACTCTTCCCTTTGGATACACGAGCTTCGCGCTGAACCCTATCAGGGGGTCCGTGCTTCTTGGAGATCCTCTTCGGTGAGCCCCATCTTGGTAAAGCAGTCGAAGTAGAGGATCTCGGATGAACTGCCGGGGTCGACGAGAATCCTCTGCACTTTGCAGCTCTCCAGCTTCAGTGTCATGATCAGCGGGTCGTTGTGGTGGAGCTGGACTCCTTCCAGGTCCTCGTCTGAGAACTAGATTTTTGGCCTCTCCGTCCGTGCCTTCTTGGAGGCTGGTCCGAGCTCGGCTGCCATGACCTGCTTCCCATGGGAGGCCCTCCTGGCCTCGGCACGGGCCTGGCTGCTGCCTTGCTTAGTGGGGGCCAGGTGAATGACGCTTATGATTCTCTCCGACTCGTCGCTGTCATGATTCTCCTCGGCTCGGCGCCGAGGTCGCTCGTTGCTCCTGCTGTCTGCTCCCTTGCAGTACTCCTTTAGGTGCCCGTCCTTGACGAGCCTCTTGAGATGGTCTTTGAGAGAGTAGCAATCCTCAGTATTATGCCCGTTGTGCTTGTGGTAAGCGCAGAACCTGTTTTGATCTCTCTTGGAGGGGTTGCTCTTCATGGGCTGCGGCCATTTAAAGTACGGCTTCCCCTGGATCTTGTCCAGTATCTGGTGAATCGGTTCTTTGAAGACCGTATTAACCCTTTCGCGCGAGGAGTAGGATGGCCTGTGTCTCTTGCCCCCTCCCGAGGTGTGAGTTGGGGCTGATGTCTGGCCACCCGAGTGGTGGTCTCGGCTCGTCTCTTCTCTGCGGAAGGTCCTCTTTTCTCTTCCGGAGGGTCGATCCTCCTGCCGGGACCGATCCTCCTGCCGCGGTCGATCTTCCTGCCGAGACCGGTTCTCGTTCCTAGACCGGCTCTTTGAGACGCCAAAACTCTCGTTGGCCCGCGCCTCGTCCTCTTCTTGTTCGATGTATTTGTTCACCTTGGCCATAAGGGCTGCTACGGAGGGCACAGGGTTTCGGACGAGCTCTTTCCGGAGCTCGCACCCCGGCAGGACGGCGTGCTGGAAGGACCTGATCGCGACATCCTCAGAGGAGTTGTCGATTTGGCTATAAATCGTCCAGAATCTCTTCGCGAATTGAGTGACGCTTTCACTCCACCTCATTCTGAGGGCCATAATGTCACTGTCAGTCTTTGGGATGGCTCGGTGCGCCTGGAACTTTCCCAGGAAAGAGTCCCGCAACTGAGGCCAGCTAGTGATTGACCCCTCCGGGAGCGCGCAGAACCACATGAGGGGGAGATCCCAATTGAGGTGCCCGACGTCACCCCAGACAGACAGCTTTTGGGTGAAATGCCGGAGATGTGCTGCTGGGTCCGAGGTTCCGTCATAGAGGACGAACCTTGGGATGTTGAACTTCTTTGGGAGGGGATACTCGTTGATTTCTCTGGAGAAGGGGGACGAGTCGAGGCCAGCGAAGTCGGGGACGTCTGGCTGGTTCTGAGCGAGCCCGGCCTCCTTCAGGGTGCTCTGGATTGCCTGCTTGACCAGGTGGTTAATCAGCGCCTTCTGATCTCCCACTTCTGATCTCGGCATTGACCCCCTGTCAATGTGGTTATGGCAGGAACTCCCAGCGTGACTCCGCTCGCGGCTTTTCTCATTCAGATGTTCTCGCAAATCCCTGCCGGTGACGGGGTCCTTTCTGCCTACGAGGTCACCGCCCACGGGGACTGTCCCCTTCTCACGGAGCTGCTGCCTGAGCTGGCGGATAAGGTCGTCCTTCTCCTGGAGGGCGAGGTTCTGAGCCCTGATTGCCGCTTGAGCGGGGTTGGCTCTGTCGTCTTCGTGGTTCGAGTGGCGTTCGGATCGGCGTGATCCCGTCGCTGCCGGGGCATTACCCTTCGAGAAGCGCTCCTGCAGGGGAGCATTCAGCCGCGGTGGGCTCCCCATCTCTAACGGGGACGACGCAGACTCGGTGTGGTAACTTTCCACTTCTGCAGCCTCCCCTCTCGCGTTGCGCTCTTCTGGATGGGACACATAGGGCAATGGTCCAGGGAGAACCAGTGGCCCTGGAGGGAGGGACTTCGGGTGCTCTCCGCCTCTCTTATTTCTCGGAGCCATGGTGACTGGAAAGGTTTTGAGAAAGGTTTTTGGGAAAGGTTTTTGGGTATGGGTTATTGCTTCCCCACTGACGGCGCCAATTGTAAGTGCCTAAAAATTACGGACTTTGAATCAGGGATTAGGACCCCTGTCTTGGGTGGTTTGGATGAGGATGATCGTGGCTTCGGCTGGACCTGTAGAGGAAGAGAGGAAACACGTCAGAGGACCCTGGCTGTGGGCAGCACAAGGCTCTCCGATGCTTAAGTCAGTTCAGGGACTGAATAAGGGAGATGGAGAGAAAATTGCAGAGTAAGTGTATGCGTTATGGGTTGCGTACCTTAGAATGGAGATGGAGATGCTATTTATAGGAGATGGGGGTGTCTTGCGTGGACGAGCCTCATGATGGGCTTTGCCACTTGAGTGGCTTTGTCCACTCAGCCCACACTTCATTAAATGCTAGCCTCACCTACCCATTTCTCATTAAATGCCAATCTTATCGGGCCAGGCGGTGGTTTGACTTTTGGGCCAAGTCCCATCGGGCCTGGCCTGGAGTCATGCTTTGGGAGGGCACGTGTTCTGCATAACGCCGTTTTGTCAGGAATGATGGATCGCAGGGCACGCCTTAGCACGTCCTTCGTCCTGCAAACAGTCCCATCAGCGTCTGTCAAATCCGCCGTGCCGAGGTCGGCTATAATGACACGTGCCACCTGACTTCGGGGGTGCTCACCTCGGCAAGTGCCGCGACCCTTCAGCCGCGGTCCGCCTTGGCCGAGGGGAGGCATGATTAAGCTGTCTTAAGACCAGGACTAGCTCTGATTTCGGTTTAGTGAAAACATCCCCACACAAATACTAACCACTTTATATAGCAATTACTTTTCAATATTAGCATACAGTTCCGTATTTCATTTTACGTTCTCATGTTCAGTCTTCTAGAGTCCTTGTGTTGGCTCCTTAACCTGTGTTGAGTGTCTGAAACTCAATGCACATTATCAATGTTTAAGTTAGATAAGTTTTGCTGATATATTTTAGTAAGTTCCCATGGTTGACTTTTGGCTTCAAACTTGCTAGATATCTTTTCAAGCAAGGCCTTGTATTTCATGCAGTCCGGAAACCCAATTTCCTCTCGATCCCATTTAGAAATTCTTTTGGTCTCTCCTAAAGTTATATTTAATAAATCCTAAACCATGTACCCTAAAGGAGTTAAAACCTTAGTCTCTGTGGAGTCGAATGACTTCATGCTTTTCATCTTATTTCTAGAGAAGCTTGAATGGAACTGACGTACTAGTAAAAGCAGGATAGCTGAGGGAGAATCTTGTTGTTGGAAGTGTAATAACATTCAAAATAGTTCTTCTGCAGCTTGTAAAGAAAAAAAAAAAAAAAGGAAAACGTTTGTCCCTTTACGTCCATCTTCCTGTTGGATCTCTGTATGGTCTTTTAGTTTCCTGTTGAAAACTTAACAGATCTGTTGTTATCTCTCAATATAAAAAGAATTATGTTCCAATTTCAGGAACATATGAAGCATCCACATGGTGCAATATTGTTGTTATTGTCATTGCTGTTGTTTAATTCTCTATGAAACACAGGTTTGTTAATTGTACTTTGAAGTGCACTGCAGAAACAGCCTTGGTTGAAGCTTCATTCATTTCCTGATATCAAGGATCATGTCCAAACTGGGGTAGTATCTGTTCCAGATCATGTTGAAATTCCTACCGATGGGAGCGATGTCTGGGAAATAGATCCACGGCTATTGAAGTTTGAAAATAAAATAGCATCTGGGTCATTTGGTGATCTGTAAGTATTTCCAGCTATATATTTTGGATCAATTTTATTGTGGTTTGAACTTTGAATCATTGCTTAATCGTGTAGTCACTGATTCAGCTACAGAGGAACCTATTGTAGTCAGGACATAGCCATCAAAGTTTTCAAGCCTGAGCGCATTAATCTGGATATGCAGCGAGAATTTGCTCAAGAAGTTTATATTATGAGGTTTGGCACACTCTTGCAACAATTTCTCAACAACACCAGGTGTCCCTTCGCTATTTCATGAAAGCATGTGCATGGAACTTCATGTTCTTTTATTTCTAAATGGTTCTAGTATAATTTTCCCAATCAATTTAAAAATAACTATGGTAATCACCTTTCTTCTATCCAACATTGGATGTGACCTCCGTGTTGGTGACAGGTGCAGTAAAAAATCCCTATGTATCCATAGGAATATAGATCTATGCACAAAAAAGGAACATATTTTTATGATTAATTACTGAAGAAAAAATATTGAAAACAACAAAGAACAAAAATCACTTTCTTTCTAATGTATGTACCTGTTACATTAGCCTTTTAGAATTGGTTACCACTGTGTCTTCTTGAAACATAGATAATACGCTTAAGCCATACCTTCACATGTTTAGCTAGGAATTGTGAATCATGGCAATTATCTTTTACTTCTCAAACTTATACTCAAAGCTACTTGCTTTGATGGGACCTTCCGAGTTTTATCTAGTAATTGAGAGTGTAGCTTGGTTAAGTGGCCATAAGAAGAACTTTTATGGTGCATGAAGCCTATTGTTCCTTGAACTTTCTTCTGCATAACCAAAGGAATCAGGGAAATGTAATAATATATACCTATGCACATACATATACGGGGTTGGGAATTTGGGATCCTGTGCAGTTGTATCGCACGGGAAACCATGCGAGACATCCGTGGGGTCCACATGGGGCCCCACTAATCATGGGTGAGGTTGGGGATCTATTTATCTAGATGGGACTGGCCCATATATAGAATTTCATTTCCGTCAGTCTCATTCAAATTGATGCAAAAAACATGGGGCCTGAGACATTCATGCAGGGAAAGGGGCCCCACAGGTTGCTTCATACGGTGCGAGATATCTGCATAGGAGCATTGGGGTGTATATAACTATAAATATACACAATTACACTTACATACATGTACACATACATATACATGGTTACGTCCTGCCAGAGAGGTACCTCTCATGGATCACATGAGTACACATACACATACATGGTTACCTCCTGCCAAGAGGTATCTCTCATGGATCGCATGAGAGTATAACTCTAAGTACCTTGTGGGACCCACTTGGATGCATGCCAATTATGGGAGGGTTGTGTGATGGGAAGGTCTCATTGTGCGTATGATTTTTGGAAAAAATCATCTCAATCAGATCATCACAACCATTACTTTTGGGGCCTTAAAGTTTAATGGATTCTCAAGTAACACTTTTTATGAAATTTAATCTGATGCGGAGTGTAATTCAGATTAGGGTGAATGCCAAATCATGGGAGGTTAATAAGTTTGAATTTGTCATAGGAGGTCCCATGTGGTGGAAAAAAAAGTACCTCTCACAGCGAATGTAAACCTACATATATAGAAATCTTAATTGTGTGGTTAAAGTAAGAGGAGATATACAATGAAAAACATCTTGCTGACATTCGTATGTAGGTGGGTACGTTCCTTGCCAGTGACCTTTGCTAGTAACATTTATGCTTTCTTGTCCTTGTTTTATTTTTTATTTTTTAAATTGTTGCAGGAAAGTTCGGCACAAGAATGTTGTGCAATTCATTGGTGCATGCACCAGGCCCCCAAGCTTGTGCATTGTGACTGGTATGATGATTGAATGACTTCTGTAAATTTCTAATGCCATTATATGAATCTTTATCATAAGGGAATCTAGATTTTATGATTTTTCTTTGAAAGTATTTATAGCAATAATTGGTTTTATTGTTCTTATTTGTTTTCCTTTCCAGAATATATGTCTGGTGGAAGTGTGTATGACTTCTTGCACAAACGAAAGGGCACCTTTAAACTTCCATCTCTACTCAGAGTAGCAATTGATGTTTCCAAGGGAATGAACTATCTGCACCAAAATAATATAATCCACAGGGATTTGAAGGCTGCCAATCTTCTAATGGATGAAAATGAGGCAAGGAATTTGCATTTTACTTCGATTAATGGCTCTCCATCTTGCAAAACTTGTCAGCCATAATATTTTCACAGTTTTATATATTTACTTGAATCTTTTTATGTTAATCAGTCATTATAAATTGCTTTTGTACATACGTATTTATTGATATAATGTGATGAAAATGATCCTATGCTTCCATCTGCACTATACTGACAGCAACTAATATATTATTTTTCATGAGTGGGGCCCATGTTTGCTGAATTTAACCCATTCATCTCATGCCTCGAATCTTTTTAGGAACCAGCCCAAGTTTCACGCTAATGAGAGTGATATATATACAGGCATGTGGTGTGAATGGGTTGAATCAAGCAAAGGTGGGTCCTTTCATAGATTAAGTACTGTTAGTTTGTTGCTGATGGTATCATAAGATTGTTTTTTATATTGTAATGCATTGGATCAGTATACCAACATGATTGGGAATTTTAATAAACAAGAATCATCTTCATAGGTGCCTTATCCCATCATTTTATTTAATAATGCATGTTTCAGAATTATTAAATTTATGGACATGGAATTTCTTTTGGTAGGTCTCCACACTCGCTGGTGTGACCGACTTCCAAAGGGTTGAGCAGGGCTCAAACCCAATACTGCCTTTGTGAGCAGAAGTCTCTACCACCAAGCTATGCTTAAAGGGCTGTTGATATGGAATTTTTGTCTTGCTTTGTATCTCTTGTTTTTTCTTTCAAGGAAATCTCATTACCACTTAGAAGAAAGAAGTTACTGAACTAATATTAGTCTTTTATAAATATAAATATTTTGTCTCCAAGCATAAGGTTTGTATTACAGTAGAAGTTCATAATGGAAAAAAAAAACATGTCAGTTCATGATACTGGCTTTCATGATGTCTACCTTACAATAATGCATACGAGTGGCATTGGAAAAATGTAATATTTGTTCTTTTTTTTTTAAATCATCGCGTCAAATATTATTAAAACAAGACTGAAAACAGAGAAAGCAATAATACAATACAAAGAAAGAACCCCAGGAAAAAAAAACGGGTGTAAGAGCAGTATACCCAAGCCCACATTACATAGAAAACCCCACCCAAGGAGAAACCCTCAGCCTGGCCATCTGCCAAACTATTAGCTGACCTAAGAACATGATGGAATTGGAGATCCAAATGGGAAGTCAATAACTTGATCTAATTAGAAGAAAATGGGAATTTCCAAGGTTTTGATGCAGAAGACGACACTCATGAGATAGCTTTCAAAGAATCACTCCACCATGCTGCCCATGAGAGGAACCATAGAAGATCCACAATGGTTCAAGAATTGGCAACACCTCAGCTTTGTTAAAGTATTTCACTCCCAATACATTTGGAGATAATAACCAACACATCACCATT
Organism: Litsea cubeba; assembly: GCA_012931725.1. Taxonomy (NCBI): domain Eukaryota; kingdom Viridiplantae; phylum Streptophyta; class Magnoliopsida; order Laurales; family Lauraceae; genus Litsea; species Litsea cubeba. The sequence continues at coordinate 115,414,078 of CM022945.1, forward strand.
ACTATTCCAAAAACCCCCTCCAATAATAGCCAGACCAAGATTTCCTCTAGGAACCACATCAGCATTGAAATCACCCCGGGCAGAGGAGGGCACCAAGAATCCAGTCTCCTCTCCTTGCTTACACCATGTAACATACACGCCTCCCAATTGAAGAAAATATCATCCACAGAAATCTTTGAAGCCCTTTCTAATTAAAATCCACTTGGCTATCCTAGATTGATTGCTGAAAGAAGATTCAGAAGAGAAAAAGAAGCACCCCACACAGACCAAGGAATAATTCTCTAAAGAGAGATACTACACCCTATAAAAGCCTCAGAACTCCAAGTTTCCACTAATTTAATCAAAATCCTTGGAAAACACCATAAAAATCCACACTTGAAAATGAAATGGCTTCATATGAGAGAAGTTACCTTACAATGAATGAAGAGATGACTAATAGATTCGGCTTCCTCTTCGCACAAAACACAAATGTCTGAAATAGCTTCAGATGTGATGCCTCTCCTCCTCAAAGAATCTGCCGTGAACACCTTCCTACAATTACCAACCAACAGAAAGCCTCCATTGAGGAGCCAAGCCCAACCACACGAGAGCATAAGCTGCCCTTGGAACACGAGTACTCTCTTGCTATATAAAAGTCTTTCACAGAGAAACAACCGGAAGGGGACGGTTTTCATATGATAACATCTCTGTCATTTCTGCACAAAACAACGTGAGAAAGTAGACTCAACCACTTCCCATACTGAACCTCCTTAGATTGATGCAGGACTCTCCTAAATGACACATCCCAAGCCACATTGGGATCCCCAGCCATAGAAGAATAAAAAATCGAAGACTCTTTGATAGACAAAACTCTAGGAAATAAGACATGAAAAGGACCTACACCCACTCAATCATCAAACCAAAACCTAATGCTTTCCCATTCCCAACAAGAAAACGCAACCCCCTTAGAAAAGACCTCCCCCAGACATTAGACATGTCCCCCACATAGAAATAGTTCCTTATAGCCCGGACGACTGATACCTGGGAATTTTCTGAAGCAACCAACCCCATACTTACAGATGAGGTGCTTCTCTCTCATCTCCAAACCTCCACAAACATTAGTTAAAAGAGCCCAATTTATTTAAATCTAGATTGCCAAGACCAAGGCCCCCAACTTCTTTAGGCTATTGGAATGATTTGGTTCAAGCTAGTGGCATGATTTGGAAAAATATAATGTGTGTGGCAGTACATATACGTGTTTAGTGGCATGATTTGGTTCAAGCTAAGTGCATGATTTGGAGGTGCTCAATGCTATGGTTAAGTCCATCTGCCTGCATCCTTAAATATACATCATCATCTGCATCTCTGAATATACTTCTTTGTCAAAATCATCATCTGCCCAATTTGCTAATATCATATGTAGATACGACAATCAAGATTATGGTGATTATTTATTTTACTTATATTACTTATCAATTCTTATGGCTAACACTTGAAGCTTCATCTTGCAGGTTGTCAAGGTTGCTGATTTTGGAGTTGCCAGGGTGCAAATTCAATCTGGTGTTATGACTGCAGAAACTGGAACATACCGTTGGATGGCTCCCGAGGTGACATTCTGAGGACGTTTTGTCTTGGTTACTTGATGTTGGTTAGTGATTCTTTGTTGCCACTGTTATGGACTCGACTATTTATCTTGGAGAACATTTAGATTTGTTCAATATGTTTCATGTTGATCAATATATAATTTTGGAGCATTCTTACATCCTTAAGAGGGGCAGCAAAATCTACAGTGATTGACATGGCATCTAAAGCGGTTGATGGTAGCCCTCAAAGCCAAAAAGAATAGTGACATAAAATCTTTTACATGAAATTATCAGACCAGGGTTAGAGAAGGCACACTTGGTCACTCACCCACCAGGAGAACGCACCCGGACCTGTGCGCCACCGGATAGACTACTTTCAAAACACAAATAAATCTACTTTCAGGTTATTGGGAAGGGAGATAAGAGAGGATATGTGGGCCTGAAAATGATTGACTAGTTTGATGCTTGGATGATGACAGAATCCCAATCACCGAGTTCCCAGAGAAGTGAATTATATAGCAACACTATTAAGCCAAACTGAACTAATTAGTCTCAAAACAAAATTCATAGATCCTGCAATTTGTGGCCTCCTTAGATGATTGCAGGCTGCCTTCGCTGTAGAAGATAATGGACTTATGCTAACAGGCCCTAGGCCCAGCCCAATCAGGTTTTAACCCATGTAAAATATCCCACGTGTGGGTCTAGGATAAGCCTTATACAGGCTGTTTCATTGATTTTCTTCTATGTATAGAGATAGGATATTCTTTAGATATTCTTTATTCCTTAATTCTTGATTGTAATTAGATTGTAATTACTACTGATTACTAGCATGTGATTAGGGTAAATTGTTTATAAATGGTTGGTCGATCCTCCTTTGAGGAATCAACTTTTCCTCCAATCTTCTCTCTCTCATTTTGCTCTTTACATTCTTACATGGTATCAGAGCTCTAGTTGCCTTCTCTCACTGATTCAGTCATTCTCCCTGACTTGGATCTTCTTCCTGGAGTGTCTGATCATCCCTGATAGTGTCTGATCGTCCCTGATCAAGACGTGGCCCACTTCAGATCGTCTTCAACATATCTCTCGATCACCTCCATCTTGGTCGACCAGCATTACTGGTATTTATGGACATTTTTCTGGAATTTTTCTCCCATCAGAGGTGAGTGTTCCAGCAACATTTGTGATACTTTTATTTCTTGCCACTGATTTCATCAAGACCGTCCAAATTTGTGGATTTTGATCCGATTTGAGTGAAACTTTGGCCTGGAGTTGCGAAAATAACTTGTCTTTCCACTCCATACCTCTGATCGGGCCACAATCAGCTAACCAGATCTCACAAGGAGATCGGTTCACTGTCGACCTGTGTCGACTTTCACTTTTTAACGCTGTTTGCGGCTGCTGTTCTCTGTTTCCACTATGGTCCACATATGATGATCACAAAATCACTAATAGTCATTCCCAACTTGGTCGACTAGCATTTCTGGGAATTGTGGTGATTTTTCTGGATTTATTTCATCCCCTTTAAAGGCACTTTCAACCTCTTCTTCAACTGACGATATTTCTCAAAGTGATTTCATCTCCACCGTCCAGAATTGTGGATCCTTATCCAAATCTCATCAGATTTGGTCTGAAGGAAGACAATTAAGTCTGGCAATCAGATCTTACACTTAATCTGCATTTCAATCCCTCTGTGGGCCCCACGTGTTCATCCAGACACAAAACTATAGGTCGTCTGGGCTGTTTTGTGTCTCTGTGAACATCTGATTCATATCAGATTTTGCTACTGCTGCTTCTCTGCCATACTGCTGCTGCTGTTGATTTATTATACTGCTCTTGAGAGACTCACGGATCAAGGATCTGTAATCTTGGCTTTAACCAGATCGGTGATCTGTGGTTATTGGAAACAGAAAGTCTTCTGTCATGATATGATAAATAGTGATCCACTATTATTGACTTATTGACGTGCTATCTGAGCTCTGGGGGTTATTTGGAAGCCTGATCTTGCATCTGTGTCTGCAATAATTGATTCTTTGCTGTGTTACTTGCATCTCTGCTGGTTCTTCTTCTTCTTCCTGCTGAACTATTATCAATGGAAAAATACGATATTATTCCCGTTAAATTTAATGGGAATAATTATATGGCCTGGTCCTTTCATCTAAAGAATTTTGTCACAGGCCAAGGTATGTTTGGTTATCTCGATGGATCGATAACTAAACCTACTGCCAGCACTACTGACACAAAAGCATTACCCACCTGGTCCAAAGAAAATGCTAAGGTCACCACTTGGATTCTTAACTCCATTGACCCTTCTCTTGCAACTGCTCTTCAAGCATATACTGCCGCATCTGATATGTGGAGTCATCTTAAGAATATTTATCATCAAACAAATAAAGCTCGCAAATTTCAACTAGATAATGAAATTGCAAAATTTAGTAAAGGTGATAAATCTGTGCAAGCATACTTCAATGGATTTCTCACCTTATGGACTGAGAGGGATGCTATGATTGTTCAAACTGTTTCTGCTGGGTTTCTGTCTGAGGCTCTTAAATTACAAGAAGAAACCCACATTAGCCAGTTCCTTATGAATCTCAGACCTGAATTCGAATCTGTTCGGTCGGCTCTCATGAATCGAGAAGTAACAGCAAACCTGGACACATGCTTCCAAGAAGTTCTTCGCGAAGAACTTCGCCTAAACTCTCAGCGTACCATTCTTGAAGAACCACAGGCATCCCTAGCTTCTCTTCAGACTGAGTCTGCCCTTCTGGCAACCCCCAATCAGAAGCCTACACAATGCTATGAGTGTAAAGGCTTCGGTCATCTGGCCAAGAATTGTCGAAAGAAATTGGTGTGCAGATATTGCAAACGCTCTGGTCATCTTATTGATGATTGTCGCAGCTTACAGCGAAAGAATGGACCCCAGCAGAAGCAAAATCCTTCCACCAGGTCACGACCAGCTGCATTCCAAGTTCAAGCATCTCTGCCTGACACAGGAAGCGTTTCTTCCGGGGCTGTATCCATGACTCCAGCCCAGATTCAAGAACTGATTCAGAACACGGTGACTTCTGCATATGCATCCATGGGTTTTAATGGTGGTCGGTATCAAACTCAGTCTCCTCTAGCATTTCCTGCTTTTCATTCTTCAATCTCTAGGTCTTCCTCCATTACCCCATCTACCTGGTTTCTAGATTCAGGAGCATCAAACCACATGACTTCTGTGGAACATAGCTTTACAGCCTCTCAACCTTACCTTGGCAAAGATAAAATAACTACTGCTAATGGAGACCAATTACTCATTTCTGGAATTGGTACCATTACTTTATCTAGTGTCTCTGGCCAGTCCCTCCATCTCTCCAATGTCTATTTTGTTCCAAAATTATCAGCCAATTTACTTTCAGTCGGACAACTTATTGATGATGGATACCATATTAACTTTTCTTCCACTGGTTGTGTCATACAGGAGCGGCAAACTGGGAAAGTGATCGTGACGGGGAGTAAACATGGTCGACTTTTTCTGCTGGACATTGGACATCATTCCCTATTTTCTTCTTCTTCTCCTAATTTCAATAAATTGTGGACTATCTGGCATAGTCGTCTTGGTCATGTAAACAATGCTTATTTACTTATTTAAAATTGGTTGTTTAGAACCCACTATTGATAATAAAATGATGTCCTCTTTCCTTCAATCAAAATGTGCAACTTGTTGTTTGAGTAAGAGTCATATTTTGCCATTTCCCATTCATCGTTCTCGTGCGTTAACATCTTTTGATATCATTCACACTGATGTTTGGGGAATTGCACCCACATTAAGTCGGACAGGGTTTAAGTATTATGTGACCTTCATTGATGATCATTCTCGATTCACTTGGATTTATTTCATGCGCTTCAAATCTGAAGTCTTTTCTCTTTTCCAAAAGTTTTATAATATGGTTCACACACAATTTCAAAAGGATATAAAAATTCTTAGGTCTGACTCCGGCGGAGAATACATGTCCCATGATTTTTCTACCTTCCTTTCTGATAAAGGAATTCTTCACCAAAAATCTTGCCCGCATACTCCACAGCAAAATGGTGTTGCTGGTGTTGCGGAAAGGAAGAACAAACATATTCTTGAAACTGTTCGTTCTCTCCTCCTTGCATCCTTAGTTCCTCCCACCTTTTGGTGTGATGCTGCACAAACTGCTGTATATCTCCTCAATCGTCATCCTAGCTCCGTTCTAGGAAAGACTACTCCATATGAAGCTCTCTTTGATAATACTCCTTCATATTCTCACTTGCGTGTTTTTGGTTGTTTATGCTTTGTCCATCTTCCACCTACAGAACGCACTAAGTTGTCACCTCAAGCTGCCAAATGTCTCTTTCTAGGTTACAGTACTGAACACAAGGGATTTCTATGCTATGATCAATCTAAGAAACGCATGCGAATATCTCGTAATGTAATCTTCTTAGAACACATTCCTTTCTTCTCTTTGCGTTTGGATACACATCCTGTTGCTGTCTCTTATCTGCCACAATTTCCTGCGACTACTTCTCCACCACCACCTATTACCAAAGTCTATGTCCGGCGTAACAAGGTTCCTCTTGTGGGGTCTCCTTTAACAAACCAACGTACAGAACTTGAAGTAATAGAATGCTTGAGATTGTATATCATTCCTTTGGAGTACATGCCTCAATATATAGAGTATTACATGCCTTAATCAAGGCTCAAGTTAGGAAACAAATCTAATTACATCAATTTCTATCTAAGTTAGGAAACCAATCTAATTAACAGAATATGTACAGCTGTGTTAATCTTGACCAAATCAAACCCACGTGGAGATAACCTGCTGGACTGGATCCTATGATGGGCCTTGGGCCTATTTAACACCCCCCCTCAAATTGATGCGGGAGGATCAACTAGCATCAATTTGCCAACCAAGAATTGATGGCGTGGGCGGGGAAGACCCTTAGTAAGAATATCAGCAATTTGAAGCTCAGTGGAGACATGTGGAAGGCTGATGACATCACGTTTAAGCTCATCACGTATGAAGTGACAATCAACCTCGATGTGTTTAGTGCGTTCGTGAAAAATCGGGTTTTCAGTAATCCGAATTGCACTTGTATTATCTGCATAGAGGGGGGTAGCACCATATGCTTGAAAATCAATGTCAGAGAGTAGACCGCGGAGCCAAAGAATTTCGGAGCAGGCAGCAGACATGGCTCGGTACTCAGCTTCGGTAGAGGATTTGGAAACTGTTCCTTGTTTCTTGCATTTCCAGGAAATTAGACTATCACCCAAAAACATGCACCAACCTGTCGTCGATCTGCGAGTATCCGGACAACCAGCCCAATCAGCATCTGAATAAGCTTTGAGATGGAGAGGATTGTTGGATGGAAAAAACAACCCGCGAGTTGGTGTACGAAGAAGGTACCGAATGATGCGGCGAACAGCAGCCAGATGAAGGTGACGAGGAGCAGTCATGAACTGGCTCATCAAGTTGACCGCATAAGATATATCTGGACGAGTGATTGTGAGATAGATCAAACTACCAACTAACTGGCGATAGGCAGTCGGATCAGAAAGAAGATCACCCTCCTCGCGACTGAGTTTGACATTCAGTTCGACCGGTGTATCTACCGGAGCGGAAGCAGTAAGGCCAGCCAAGTCAATGAGATCAACAGTGTATTTGTGCTGATTGAGAACGATACCTGTAGGCGATTGATGCACTTCAAGACCAAGGAAATAGTGCAAGGGTCCGAGATCCTTCATGTGAAATGTCTCACTAAGAGAAGCTTGAAGCTCTTGAATGAGGGTGGCATTAGGACCAGTAAGGACGATGTCATCAACATAGACAAGTAGGACAGTGATCCCAGATGGAGCATGATGTAGAAACATAGAAGGATCATACGGGCTCGGTTGAAAATTCAAGCGTAGAAGAGCAGCTTGAAATTTCTCAAACCAGGCACGAGGAGCTTGTTTCAGACCATAGAGGGAGCGACGAAGTTTGGCAACCATACCCTTCCCGGATGAGCATCCCTGAGGCAGACGCATATAAACATCTTCTTTTAGATCACCATGGAGAAACGCATTCTTGACATCCATTTGATATAGAGGCCAAGACTGGGATGCGGCAACAGCAAGAATGGTGCGGACAGTGGTCATTTTAGCAACCGGAGCAAAAGTTTCATCATAATCAATGCCATATTCCTGCCGATTGCCAAGAGCCACCAGACGCGCCTTATATCGATCCAAAGTACCATCAGATTTTAGCTTGAGAGAAAAAACCCACTTACAGCCAATAGGTTTGACACCCACAGGAGATGGCACAACATCCCACGTATGATTTTGCTCCAACGCATCGAGTTCCTCCTGCATAGCCGTATTCCAACACTGGTCCTTCACAGCCTGAGAATAGGATTGGGGAATGGAAGAGGAAGACAAAGTGGTCATTAAAGACGTATGGGAGAACCCATAACGGGCTGGTGGTACCGAAGGACGAGTGGAGCGACGCAATGGAAGATGTCCAGATGGATCAAGTGCCGGGGGTGGAGCAGATGCCGGACGAAGATCAGGAGGGGGATCCCTGGGAGGCGCTTCTTTGTCCCGTCTATGATACACAAAATTTGGATTAAATCGAACAACTGATTGGTTGTCAGAAAAACCAGGTAAAGAGACGAAAGAGGAGGAGGAGGCAGGAGGATCAATGTGTTTTTGAAAAAAATATTGATGTTCAAAGAAAACGACATTCCTAGAGGTACGTAGACGACGAATATGAGGATCATAACAAAGGAACCCTTTCTGGAAGGGTGCATAACCTAAAAACACACACTGAGCTGATTGGGCGGTGAGTTTTGTTCGCTCAGAAGGAGGCAAGTGCACAAAGCAAATAGAACCGAAGACATGAAGATCATCATAGGAGGGAGAAGTCTTGTACAATCGGTAATATGGGCTTTGATTCGCAATGGATGTTAATGGCATTCGGTTGATCAGATGAGCCGCCGTAGCCAGTGCCTCAACCCAAAAACGGGTAGGAACCGATGATTCCAGAAGAAGGGAACGAGTGACATCAAGGAGATGTCGATTTTTCCGTTCAGCGATTCCATTCTGCTGGGGAGTACAAGGACAAGTTTTTTGAGAAATAATACCTTTGTTTTGCAAAAACCGTTGAAAATCTGAGGATACATATTCCCCGCCGGAATCAGATCGCAAGATTTTAATGCAAGTGGAAAAGTGATTCTCAACATAAGCGAGAAAAATTTTAAAAACATTAAAAACATCAGATTTTGAATGTAGAAAGTAGACCCATGTGAACCGACTGAAATCATCAATGAAAGTCACAAAATATTTATAGTGAGCATGGGAAAGGGCTGGAGCAATTCCCCATACATCACTATGAACTAAATCAAAACACTGAGTGGTATTGGAAGTGGAATGAGGAAACGGAAGAGTTTTGCTCTTTCCCATTTTGCAAGTAGCACAATCAAGTGGCACACAAGAAGATAAACCAATAGATTTATTTAGTAAACCAGAATTTAACATCAGGGACAAAGCCTTGGAATTAGGATGTCCGAGTCTATTATGCCACAAGCGGCAATTATCTCTAAGAGAAAAACAAAACACATTATTGTCAAATTGAGTCCTAGAAAATTTAGAAAGATCAAGCGGAAACAAGCGTCCACACTTAGGCCCCCTCGCGATCTCCGTCCCTGTCATCTGGTCCTGCACAACACAACCAGAAGAAGAAAAAGAGATGTTACAGTTATTTTCAACAAGCTGCCCAACTGACAAAAGGTTTGAAGTTAGATTGGGACACAGATAAACATTTGTCAACGGAATGGGACCAGGGATGTCACCGACAGCAGTGATGGGGACATGGCTCCCATTTGCAGTTTGTATTTGAAGATGGCCATTGTATTTTTGCACATGTGAGAGTGGGGCACGGGAAGATGTCATATGATTAGACGCCCCGGAATCAAGGAACCAAGTAGATGATGGAGGGGATGTACCTGATATACCAAATGTAGAAAGGGCATTGACAATCATTTGTTGGACCAATTCCGGAGTAAGAGAAGATGAGGGCCCAGGCTGTGAAGGTATAGATGTAGGAGCAGGCATAACTGAAGAAGCAACATAGGCATGTGGAGTCTGAGTCTGTAGAGTCTGATACTGCGGAGATGGACGTTGTGGGCGGCGGCGACATTCAGAGATGAGATGTCCTGACTTTTTACAGTACCGACAGACCTTCTGGTTACATTGAGAGGCAAGATGTCCAAATTTCTGGCAGCTGTAGCATTGGGTTTTGCTCAAGTCACGAGGTGGAGGCTGAGAAGCTTTAAGTGCCGAAAGCGCGACTGAATAGGTCTCAGGTTTTGTTTGAGCAATATGAGCCGAGGTCGTAAGACGCTGTTCTTCGCGTAAGAGTTCATTCAAGCAGACATCCAATGAAGGTAAGGGCATCCGATTCATCAGGGCAGATCGGACACTGTCATATTCATTCCGCAGTTTCATCAAAAACTGATCTCTGTGACTAGAGGCCTGAAGATCTTGGATCACTGTTAAAACATTGTCAGCCACACCCGCATACTTAATACTATCATATTCCGACCACAGTGTACGGAATCCTGAATAGTAGTCTTGCACGGACAAGGTCCCTTGTGCATATTCAGCAATTTCATATTCAAGGTGAAATTGACGGGCAGAGTTGTCTTGATGGTATACTTGCTTCAAATACTCCCACATGGCTTTAGAGGTTGAGTAAGGCTTGAGATTCATTATCAAATGTGGCTCGACGGATCCCAGAATCCAAGATTTGATTTTGGCATCTTTAGTATGCCAAGATGATATTTTCTTTTCATCATCAGTGGGTTTAGTGTCAGATCCAGAAATATAACCCCACAATTCCTTAGCCTCAAGGTATACTTGGAACTGAAATGACCAAGCAGGGTAATTCTTCCCAGTGAAACGAATCAAGGTAACTTCAGATTTTTCCATCTCAAGTTGATAGTGACCAATTAGTAAATAAAGAAGAAAACAGCAGCAAAGAGAACAGCAGCAATCAGAAAACAGCAGGGAACTTGTCCTCACTAGCAACAAACAAGAACAGTATGTAGGAAAACACAATCCAACCAAAACACATTAAAAATGCACAAAAAGAGTCCCAGACGACCCTGTTTAGTGGCTGAAGATCCACTACGTGGGGCCCACTTATGGTCTGGCCAAAGATCAGAGAACTGATATGAGTAAGCCTTATATTCTGTCTTCTACTGAAACAAGATTGATCTGAATCTACTAAAGATCCAAGATTCTGAACGGTCTTGATGAAAACAGATTGAATTTCTGAAGAAACTTAAGAAGGAGTAAAACACCAACCTGAAGTCTCTAAAAAATTGTGGAAAAATCACCAAAAGTCTTAGAAATACCAGGCGACCAGAGTGGGATGGATTTCTGAAGTTGATCTGATGATCAGGGGTGGGCCACCAAGAGGATGCTTCTGACACAGAATGAGGATATCGCTGGAATGGAGATGTCGCTGGAATTTCTTGAAATAGATCCTAGATCTATTTTCTATACGAGAGAGACTTATTCTCTCTATCCCTCTTGCCTTAATGTTGAGGAAGATGTCTATTGATCAGATTGTCTTGAAACCTGGGTGCTCTGATACCATAACAAACCAACGTACAGAACTTGAAGTAATAGAATGCTTGAGATTGTATATCATTCCTTTGGAGTACATGCCTCAATATATAGAGTATTACATGCCTTAATCAAGGCTCAAGTTAGGAAACAAATCTAATTACATCAATTTCTATCTAAGTTAGGAAACCAATCTAATTAACAGAATATGTACAGCTGTGTTAATCTTGACCAAATCAAACCCACGTGGAGATAACCTGCTGGACTGGATCCTATGATGGGCCTTGGGCCTATTTAACATCCTTCTCCTGATCATCTCCCAATACTGCCTCCTACACCCTCAGGTATTAATACTTCCTCCACCGATAGTGTTGTACCCTTGCGACGCTCTAGTCGTCCTTCTGTTGCTCCTGACAGATATGGCTTCCCTACTCTTTTCACTTCTTTGGATAGTGCTCCTATTCCCACCTCTTATTCACAGGCTTCGAAGATTACATATTGGCAGGATGCTATGACTCAGGAGTTGTTTGCTCTTGAAGCAAACAACACATGGGACTTGGTACCGACTCCTGAACGCACTTCTGTGATTGGCAGTAAATGGATCTACTCTATAAAGGTTAACTCTGATGGGAGTCTTGACCGCTACAAAGCCAGATTGGTGGCACAAGGTTACAAGCAGGAGTATGGCATTGACTATGAGGAGACATTTGCACCAGTGGCTAAAATGACCACTGTTCGCACCCTCCTTCGTGTAGCTGCAGCACGTAACTGGCCCCTATGGCAAATGGATGTCAAAAACGCCTTTCTTCATGGCGACTTACATGAAACTGTTTATTTAAAACCCCCTCCGGGTTCTGCTTGTCCTCCAAACCATGTTTGTAACTTGAGGAAAGCTCTTTATGGACTTAAGCAGGCTCCCAGGGCTTGGTTTGATAAATTTCGGGCAGCTATCCTTCAAGCTGGATTTCGCCAGAGTCACTCTGATAGTTCCCTCTTCCTCCGATGGACATCAAAAGGCTACACATTTCTCTTAGTCTATGTTGATGATATGATTATCAGTGGCAATGATAGTGCCGGTATTACAGATCTCAAACGTCATCTCACTCGCCACTTCAGAATGAAGGATCTTGGTCCTCTCACCTACTTTCTAGGGCTGGAGTTCATGCGTAGCAAATCTGGCATTCGGATTCATCAGCAGAAATATGCTAAAGATTTAATAACTTCGGCACAACTTGATGATGCTCACACTTTTGATACTCCTATGGAATTGAACAGCAAGATCCATAGGGATGATGGCCAGCCCCTAGATGATCCTTCTGTTTTTCGGCGAATAGTAGGTAGTTTGCTCTACTTAACTATGACCCGACCAGATATTTCTCATGCCGTTCATACGGTTAGCCAGTTTGTGAGCAATCCTCACAAACCTCACCTTGCTGCTGCCTTGCGCATACTCCGCTATGTCAAAGGCACCCTTAACCATGGTCTCTTCTACTCTTCGGGTGCTTCTCTGCACTTATCAGCTTATTCGGATGCTGACTGGGCTGGTTGCCCAGATTCTCGGCGCTCTACCACTGGCTGGTGTATGTTTCTTGGGGACTCCTTGATTTCGTGGAAATGTAAGAAGCAAACCACCGTCTCTAAATCTTCTGCTGAGGCTGAATATCGGGCCATGTCATCTGCGAGTGCTGAAATCATTTGGCTACGCCGTCTTCTCTGTGAATTCGGTGTCATCATTGGTAGATCTACACCTCTTCATGGGGACAACACAAGTGCTACGAGAATTGCAAACAATTCGGTCTTTCATGAAAGAACGAAGCACATTGAGATTGATTGCCACTTCATCCGTCAGCATGTTGTTACGGAGAAGATCACTTTGCCTCATGTCTCTACTCTTAACCAGTTAGCGGATATCTTCACAAAAGCCCTCCCCAAAACGCGTCATCATGATCTCACTAACAAATTGATGTTTTCTGCCTTACCACATCAATTTGAGGGGGAGTGTAGAAGATAATGGACTTATGCTAACAGGCCCTAGGCCCAGCCCAATTAGGTTTTAACCCATGTAAAATATCCCACGTGTGGGTCTAGGATAAGCCTTATACAGGCTGTTTCATTGATTTTCTTCTATGTATAGAGATAGGATATTCTTTAGATATTCTTTATTCCTTTATTCTTGATTGTAATTAGATTGTAATTACTACTGATTACTAGCATGTGATTAGGGTAAATTGTTTATAAATGGTTGGTCGATCCTCCTTTGAGGAATCAACTTTTCCTCCAATCTTCTCTCTCTCATTTTGCTCTTTACATTCTTACATTCTCAACCTATCATTTTCGTTGATCAATACAGGATAAAGTAGGACTACATATGTGCTTCAACATAGGCATGCCTGATCTCGTGATAATCATATTATTCCGTTTGTATTGTTCAATTCAAGTTGGATCATTTCACCTCAATTCAAATGGATGATATTAATCATAACTAGGGATGAATTGTACTTTTTATAATGAATAACAATTGTAAATTATAGAATTTATTAAAATCATGTTTCAATCACATTACTAAAACACATGGGATCTATCTATGATTAGGAAAAGAGGGGATGGGTTCCAGAAATGCCCCTCGTTATAGAATGTTTAGTGTGTGGACTGTGGAGTGATATCTCTAACTTTGTGGACGTGTCCAATGTTAGTGGAAATTTCTTAACAAGGGAATGGATTTTAAAGTTGAGAAAGGGGAAGTGTTCAATTTTGGCTTGTTCTTTGGGTGGGGGTAAGTCCTTGATGTCATTTATGTCCTAGGTTCTTTAGGGAAATGTGTCATTAATAAAAGAGTTTTAGGCTTGGGTAGGAGATGAGGTGCCATGGGAAGTGGGTGGTGGGAGAGTCCTCTGTAAGTCTGAGTTGAAAGATTTTGATTTGTTGTCAAGTCTCCTTTCTAAGATTTTTATTTGCTGGGATGAAGCAAACAATCGTATCTTGAAGCTAGTTTTTTTTGTAATGTCTTTAAATAAATCTTATCACCTTTCAGGTTCCACCATTTAGTATTTGAGCAAGAAGTTGTATAGATGCTCAAGGACTAAATGGTGGAACCTGAAAGGTGATAAGCAACTAGCTTTAAGAGAAAGAGTACTAGAGGAAGACGTTTGGGCAATAGATGAGAGTGCAAATAATATGTGGGATAAGGTAGCAGAGTGTATTAGGAGGGTAGGGAAAGAAGTCTTTGGAGAATCCAAAGGGGGTGCTCCAGTACAGAAAGAGGCATGGTGGTGGAGCGAAGCCGTCCGAGACAAGATAAGAGTTAAAAAAGAGTGCTTTAAAACTTGGCAAAAGGATCGAAATGAAGCGAACTTGGAGAGGTATAAAGAAGCAAAAAGAGAAACCAAAAAGGCAGTTAGTGAGGCCAAGGCAAAGGCATTTGAGGAGCTAGATAGGCGACTTGACACTAAGGAAGGCGAAAGAGAGATATTCAAGCTTGCTAAAATCAGAGATTCGGCGTACCAAAGACTTAAACCAAGCTAAATGCATTAAGGATGATGATGAAAATGTATTAGTAAAGGTAGAAGAGATAAAGGAGCATTGGAAGAGCTACTTCTACAAGTTATTTAATGAAAGTAGTAGTAGTGACATACAATTGGGGTAGCTTACCATTTCTAGAGAAGAAGCAAATCATATGTTCTATAGGAGAATCAGTAGGGAAGAAGTTAAAGAAGTATTGAAAAGAATGAAGAATGGGAAAGCGGTTGGGCCAGATGGTATCCCTATTGAGGTCTGGAGGTGCTTGGGGGAGGATGGCATGGTTGACAAAGCTTTTTAATGTAGTGCTAAAGAGTAAGAAGATGCCTAATGCATGGAGGAAAAATATTCTTATACCCATATACAAGAACAAAGGAGATATTCAGAACTGTGCAAACTACCGCGGGATTAAATTGATGAGCCATAGGATGAAATTATGGGAGAGAGTTATTGAGAGAAGACTAAGAAGAACAACAAACGTTTCAGAGAATCAATTTGGTTTCATGCCTGGGAGATCAACCATGGAGGCTATCTTTATCCTGAGGAGGTTAATGGAACAGTATAGAGAAGGTCAGAGAGATTTACATATGGTATTCATTGACTTGGAGAAGGCATATGACCGGGTTCCTAGGGAGATTTTTTGGAGAGTTTTGGAAAAGAAACAAGTGTGTGTTGCATATATTGAGGCGATAAAGGATATGTATGATAGAGTCGTGACATCTATAAGGACGACTGGTAGCGAAACTAAGGAGTTTCCTATCACAATTGGTCTACACCAAGGCTCAGCGTTAAGCCCGTACTTGTTTGCCCTAGTTATGGATGAGATTACAAGACATATCCAGGATGAGGTGTCGTGGTGTATGCTATTTGCAGATGACATTATTTTAGTGGATGAGACGAGAGAAGGAGTGAATGCTAAACTAGAATTGTGGCGGAAAACATTAGAGACAAGAGAGTTTAGGCTAAGTCGATGCAAAACGGAATATATGGAATGCAAGTTTAGTCAAAGTAGAACACCTGGTAACATAGAAGTAAGTTTAGGCACACAAAAAAATTATAGAAAAAGAAAACTTTAGGTACCTTGGATCTATGGTGCAACAGGATGGAGGGATTGATACTGATGTAAGTCGCAGGATTCAGGCCGGGTGGACCAAATGGAGGAGTGCTTCGGGGGTCTTGTGTGATCGGAAAGTCCCCCTCAAGGTTAAACGAAAGTATTATAAGGTGGCGGTACGACCAGCGTTGTTATATGGATCAGAGTGTTGGGCAGTAAAGCATAATCATGTCAAGAAGATGGAAGTTGCAGAGATGAAAATGCTAAGATGGATGTGCGGGATCACAAGGGGAGATAGGATTAGGAATGAGGAGATTAGGGGCAAAGTAGGAATAGCACCGATTGGAGATAAAATGAGAGAAAATCGACTGAGATGGTTCGGCCATGTTAGAAGGCGTCCAATGGAGGCACCTGTTAAAAGGTGTGAAAGCATAGAAATTGCCAGGAGTAGGAGAGGAAGATGGAGACCCAAAAGAAGTTAGAAAGAAACTATTAAACATGACCTTGCCTACATGGATCTAACGGAGGACATGGCCCTAAACAGATTTGATTGGCGTCGTCAAATCCATATAGCCGACCCCACTTAGTGGGAAAAGGCTTGGTTTGGTTTGGTCTTTAAATAAATCTTTTTACAGGGCTCTTGGTACATCTATATTGATTTGATCTCCATGTGCTTTATGTCTGGATGAGCCTTGCTCCTAGTGTTGAAACTTATTGTTGGCTTGCAGTAGGAGGCGAGATAATGGATAATCTTATGAGAAAGGATATATCCTTGGATATTGTTTCGAATGTGTTGTTTATGCCGGGGGAAAGGGAGCCAATCAATCATTTATTTCTGCACTCTGACATAGCATCTTACATTTGGGTCACTTCTCAATGGTTGTGGAGTAGCATGGTCATGGTGTTTTCCTAGTTCATTAAAAAGAAATGGTTAGTGTGTGGAGGGTGGCAGCTTTTATGGCTCCAGGTTGGTGCCTTGGAGGGTCCTCATTTTTCCTTTCTTTGGTCTTATCTAGAAAGAGAGGAATAAAAAGATATTCAGGAGGTAGATTTTGATTTTGGATGCTCTTTGATCATCTGTGTTTATGAGGACTACAAAATGGACTATTGGAAGGAATTCTCCATCAAGCTTGATAATGCCCTTCACAATTGGGAAGCCTGTATGATGTTGGGTCTTAGGGAAGAGAGAGACAATCATTTGGTGGTATTCTCCAGATAGAGCACTCAAATTTAATGTGTGTGGCCCAACTAGAGGTAGGCCAAGGCCCCCGCATGTGTTGGTGGTTTTCTTAAAAATCATAAAGCGGAAATGCTATTTATATTTTCCAAGCAAGTGGGAGTAAAGGACGACGACCTTTGGATTTATTCAATTTATTTCCCCAACAGTTTGACTTTGGAAAGTAATTCATCCTACACCTCTCCTGGTTGAATTCCAAACGGGCTTATAGAAATTGCAATTCTAGTTAAATGAGAGCAAGTATGTCTTGAATGCTTTAGGCATTAAGTCGGTAGGATTGTGTCACAGCCTCGCCAAACTCAACATGATATTGTCCTCTTTGGCCCATGTGCACGCGCAAGGACTTCCCTTAACTCCAGAGTTCTTATGGGATCCGGGACCGCATGACTTTAAAATGCGTCATGTTTGTTAAAGTGTAATATTGTATCATAATAGGCCCATGGACCCAGTCCACTTGTATGATGATAAAGCCCAGCCCACTTATAAAGAGGAGACTTAGTCATATCTTGTACAGCTAGGCAACACCGTTGTATTCCTTTTGTTAGAGATCTAATTGATCTGATTAGCTTTAATTTCTTGATTTGTAGCCTAAACATAGGCATTGTAAACTCTATTTAAAGAGAAGAAATCCAAGATGGTTAGCATCGAAAACAAAGTAATTCACAGACTTTCTCTCTCGTTTTTGCATGTCTCTGAATGTCATGGTATCAGAGCTTCAAGCCTCTGAGTGAATCTTCTCCATCTTCCAAGCATTGGAAGTTGTCATAGTCTCTGTGAGACTCTCTGGATATTTTTTCTTCATCTTCCAAGCACTGGAATTCGCCAGATCAGGGTGTGATCAGACGTGGCCCATCACAGATCAGCACCATTGAGTCTGGATACTGTAACTAATCTGGTCGCCTGCTCCTTCTAGTGTTTGTGGATAGCTTCTGAGGACTGTTTTGCATACAGATCGCAGATCTGTGTTTTGGGGAAGCAAATCGTCGCTGTATTCTTCTCTGATCAATGGTGGCCCACTTATGATCATCTCAAACTCCACTCGGTTTACTTCAGCCTTGGTCGCCCATTTCTTCTTGTATTTTTGAAGATTTTTCCAGCATTTTTCAGGGATCAGAGGTAGGTGATTTGTCACATCTTGTGATTATTCACTTTTCTTAAATAGTTTTCATCACAGCCACACAGATTACTTGATTCTGATTGGATTTGGATAAAACTAGTACTGCTGGAAAGATAATTAGACACTAGTTTCTGGCTGTGGTTCTGATCATCCATTTGATCAATCTGTGGGCCCCACGTAAGGATACAAACCCAAATTTTTGGGTCGTCTGGGCTGTTTTAGTGCATTTTTTTGCACTATTTGTGTTCTGTGGCTGCAAATCTGTTTTTTCTTGCTTCTTTCTTCTGCTGCTGCATGCTATTGGTTTCTGAATTGGATACTGAGATTCTGGTTCCTGCCTCTTGCTGTCGGATTAGAACTCTTTATTGTGGATGTGAGTATATTTTTTGAGTTGCAAGTTATTGTGCTGGTTGTCGACTTGCTCTGTTATTTCTGCATTGCTACAAATGGAGAAAGGTGATCTCAAGTTGATCAAATTTAATGGTACAAACTATACCACTTGGTCTTTTCAATTTCAAATTTACCTTAAGGGTAAAGAACTCTGGGGACATATTGATGATTCCGATCCCAAACCTAATGATGACAAGCTCCTATCTAAATGGGAGGTTAAAGATTGCCAGATCATGACCTGGATATTGGGGTCCGTCGATGCACAGTTTATCCTGAATCTTCGTCCCAACAAGACTGCCAAAGGAATGTGGCTTTATTTAAAAAAGATATATTTGCAAGAAAATTCTGCTCGTAGGTTTCATTTAGAACATGAAATCTCGCAGTTTGTTCAAGGGACCTTGTCGATACAGGATTACTACTCTCAGTTTACCAGTCTGTGGACTGATTACGCTGAGCTTATTTATGCTGACCTTCCTGCTGACTCCTTAGCCTCTATTCAAGGGATTCATCAGATAAGTCAGCGGGATCAATTTCTAATGAAGTTACGACCACAATTTGAAAATGTCCGGTCCAACTTACTGAGCAGGGTTCCATCCCCTTCACTAGAATCATGTTTGGGTGAACTCCTTAGAGAGGAACAGCGCTTGATGACTCAGACGGCACTTACTCAGAATACTCCTCAGACTGCTCCTGTCGATGTTGCTTATGTTGCTAGGGGTAAGCCTCAGACCAGGGACATGAGCAGGGTCAAATGTTTTTGCTGCCACAAACTCGGACATGTTTCCACTCAGTGTGACCAGAAATTTTGTTCCTACTGCAAAACCAAAGGTCATGTTCTTCCGGAATGCCGGAAGCGACCTCAGAATCAGGCAAATAGGGCACCGCAACAGAGAGCCTACTATGCACCTATTCCTGACACTACTTCACCAGTCATACCTGCATCATCTCAGCAACAGAGCGCATACTCTGCACATCTTCCTGATGCTTCTTCAACAGTCATACCTGCACCACCTGCTGCCTCTTCTTCTTCTACCCTCACTCCTGAAATGGTCCAGCAAATGATCATTAATGCTTTCTCTGCTCTTGGCCTATCAGGTAATCCAAAATCTTCAACTTCCACCTGGTATATTGATTCAGGGGCCTCCAATCACATGACACACTCTCCTGTCAATATGACTCATATTAGAAAGTATGATGGAGACCTCTGCATCAATACTGCTAGTGGTGGCAGTATTCCCATTTCTGCTGTCGGAAAGGTTCCTCATTCATTACCCTTGCATAATGTTTTTCTCTCTCCCCGCTTAACCACAAATTTGTTATCAGTTGGTCAACTTGTTGATAGTAATTGCTCCATCTTGTTTTCTCGCTCTGGTTGTGTTGTGCAGGATCAAACATCGGGGAAGGTGCTAGCGAAGGGCCCTAAGCTGGGCCGACTGTTTCCCCTCCAGATTTCGTCAAATGAAAAGTTCTCTTCGGAGTCTGCTTTGTTTTCCCATTTTAGTCATAATAAATGTCAGTTGTGGCATAATCGTTTAGGACATCCTAATTCCAAAACTTTGATGTTTTTATTAAATTCTGGTTTAATTAATGATAATAAAGTTTCTTTTAAGGATGTTTCTTTTAGTTGTGATAGCTGCAAAATGGGGAAAGGGAAAACCCTTCCTTTTCCCCTTCATGATTCTCTAGCACTGAAATGCTTTGATATTGTTCATAGTGATGTGTGGGGCATTGCACCTGTTATCTCTCATTCTCATTATAAATACTTCGTTACATTCATTGATGATTATAGTCGTTTTACTTGGATTTATTTTTTGCATGCTAAGTCTGATGTTTTCTCGGTTTTTAAAGTTTTCTTGTCTTATGTTGAGAATCAATTTTCCACTACAATTAAAATTCTTCGGTCTGATTCAGGGGGAGAGTATGTTTCTAATGAATTTCAAGCTTTTTTACAATCCAAAGGCATCATCTCTCAACGATCTTGTCCTTACACCCCCCAACAAAATGGTGTGTCTGAGCGGAAAAAACCGACATCTCTTGGATATTGCTCGTTCACTTTTGCTCTCATCTTCAGTTCCAACTCGGTTTTGGCCCGAAGCCCTTTCCACCGCTGTGCATGTCATAAACCGCCTACCTTCATCTAGAATAGACAACCAGACACCGTTTTTTTCGACTTTTTCAAAAGCATCCACTCTATAATCATCTTCGTCCTTTTGGGTGTGTTTGTTTTGTTCTTCTTCCTCCCACTGAGCGCACTAAGCTCACAGCTCAATCCTCCATCTGTGCCTTTCTCGGTTATGCTCTTAATCAGAAAGGCTATCTCTGTTATGATTCTAATGCAAAAAGAATTCGAGTGTCTCGCAATGTCGTGTTTTTTGAGAATCAATATTTCTTTCCACGGAATGGTGATTCAAATGAATCTGTCTCGTTCTCTTTTTTGCCATCATTTTCAGATACAACGCCTCCGCCTGTTACTCGGTTTAAGCCGGATTTTGTGTATAAACGACGGAATGTTACAGGTGATCCTGGCTCTGGGTCTCTCGCTACGCCTACCCTGAATGCTCCTGATCCTACACCTGATCTACCTCCGGCGCCTCCTGTTCCTGATACTGCACCTAATCCACCTCCGGCTCCTCTTCGCCGATCCATTCGCCACACAAAGCCCCCTGATCGCTATGGTTTTACTCATGCCTCCTTATTAACCACTTTGTCTTCTATTTCTATCCCTAACTCGTACTCTCAGGCAGTGCACCATGATTGTTGGATACAGGCTATGCAGGAAGAACTACGTGCCCTTCAAGAAATCATACATGGGACATTGTTACCTGTCCTTCCTCTGTTAAACCAATTGGTTGCAAGTGGGGTATACTCGGTGAAATTAAAGTCTGATGGATCCTTGGATCGCTATAAAGCTCGTCTAGTTGCACTTGGAAACAGGCAGGAGTACGGTATCGACTATGAGGAGACTTTTGCTCCAGTGGCCAAAATGACAACTGTGCGTACCGTTCTTGCCATAGCTGCCTCTCAATCCTGGCCCCTATATCAGATGGATGTGAAGAATGCTTTTCTTCATGGGGACCTTAAAGAAGAAGTCTACATGCGTCTTCCTCATGGAATTCCTTCTTCTTCCAAGACCGATGTTGCTCGGTTACGACGATCATTATATGGCCTCAAACAGGCACCCCGAGCCTGGTTCGACAAGTTCCGGACCACTCTCCTTCAGCTTTCCTTTATACAGAGCCCATATGATCCTTCAATGTTCACACTTCATTCCTCCAGAGGATTAACAATTCTTCTTGTGTATGTTGATGATATCATTATTACAGGCCCTCACAGTGATATGATTCAACAGGTACAGGCATCTCTGCAAGATAAGTTTCATATGAAGGATTTGGGACCGTTGAATTATTTCTTGGGTTTAGAAGTCCATCAATCCAAGAAAGGCTTGTTTCTTCATCAGCACAAATATGCTACTGACCTAGTGGATCTCGCCGATCTCGGTGATTCTCGCTCAGTTGACACACCATTAGAAGTAAATGTCAAGCTTCGTCAACAAGACGGCGATCTCCTACCTGATCCTACTTTCTATCGTCGTTTGGTTGGTAGCCTTGTCTACCTGACCATTACTCGACCAGATATCTCTTATGCCGTTAATCTGGTTAGTCAGTTTATGACTGCCCCACGGCATCATCATTTGGCGGCCGTCAAACGGATTATTCGATATATCATTGGTACCTCGACCCGCGGCTTATTTTTTCCAGTTGGCACACCACTTACTCTAACTGCTTATTCTGATGCGGATTGGGCCGGCTGTCCGGACACACGTCGCTCTACCACAGGATGGTGTGTTTACTTGGGAGACGCCTTGATATCCTGGAAATGTAAAAAGCAAGATAAAGTCTCCAAATCTTCTACGGAATCCGAATACCGAGCCATGTCTTCTGCTTGTTCTGAGATCTTATGGCTACGTGGGTTGCTCTCAGGGCTTGGATTCTCGCAGACCAAACCGACTCCTCTTCATGCCGACAATACAAGTGCCATTCGAATTACTGAAAACCCTGTGTTTCATGAGCGGACAAAACATATTGAAGTAGACTGTCACTTCATTCGGGACGAGTATGATCGCAAAGTCATTACTCTTCCCCATATTTCCACTGAGTTCCAGCTTGCTGATATTTTCACCAAAGGCCTTCCACGGCCGCGGCATGAATTCCTGGTTCGCAAATTGTTGCTGGTTGATTCCCCGCATCAATTTGAGGGGGGGTGTTAAAGTGTAATATTGTATCATAATAGGCCCATGGACCCAGTCCACTTGTATGATGATAAAGCCCAGCCCACTTATAAAGAGGAGACTTAGTCATATCTTGTACAGCTAGGCAACACCGTTGTATTCCTTTTGTTAGAGATCTAATTGATCTGATTAGCTTTAATTTCTTGATTTGTAGCCTAAACATAGGCATTGTAAACTCTATTTAAAGAGAAGAAATCCAAGATGGTTAGCATCGAAAACAAAGTAATTCACAGACTTTCTCTCTCGTTTTTGCATGTCTCTGAATGTCAATGTTGAGTTAAAACGGGGTTTGACTTATAAACCTAAGGTCAGGACTTGGATATTTCTGATATGGGAATGGTGGAGTCCCTTATATCCTGGTTGTTCTTGGCGGGTGATGGGCACACCGGATTTTAACCGGATCTCCCACCTTGGCCCAAGCTCGCCGGATCTCACACCTGTGACGACTCGAGCCCATTATCCACATGATATTGTCCGCTTTGGCTTAGGACGTGAATATTTTCGATGTGGGACTTAGTGTAGTCCAAGCCCCTTGGGAGACAAGCAAGCTAACAAATAAGACAGGAAAGCCCAAGCAGGGTCGTGGGATTTCAACCGGGGCCCACTCTCCCCCACCGAAAATAGAGCCACCATCGGCTCTGATACCATTCTGTAACAATCCGGGCCCATTGTCCACATGATGTAGAAGATAATGCGGCTTAGGCCCACTGGGCCTAGCCTAGCCCATCAAGGGCTTGTACACAGCTGTATATCAGATCCCATGTGTGGGATCATCTTTGATTATGTTGCTGATTTCTCTGTATTACTTCCTTACATAGATTAGGAGATTGATTCATTTATTATTCTGATTGTATTAATTAGCATGTTTAGAGCCCTTGATTAGGGTATAATGATAATATAAATTGACAGACGATCCTCCCTTTGGAGTATCAGTTTTTCTCCAACTCTCGTCTCCTTATTTCATATCATTTCATGGTATCAGAGCGTAGGTTATGTGATCAATCATCTTCTATCATTGATCAATCTTCTTCTCTCATTGATCCACTGAGTCTCCTTGGTGTGGATCTTCTTCCTGGAGTGGAAAACTTCTCAGTTAGTGTCACTGATCAACAGTGGCCCACCACGGATCATCTTCGTATCTTCAAGAGACCTCCATAGTTGTGATCGAGCATTATTAAGGATGTTTCTAAGCATTTTTCTGGATTTTTTCCATCAACTTAGTTTTCATCCACTTCATTTGTCGGTTTTAATAACATTCTGTCAGATAGTTTTCATCAAGACCGTCCAGATTTGTGGATCTTTTTCCAAATCTCATAAGATTTGGATTGAAGGAAGTAAATTTGATCCACTTTACAGAGATCAAACGTGATCTGTGATTAGACAACCCTGTGGGGCCCACGCACAGATCCAGGTCCAAATTTCCAGTTCGTCTGGCTCTGTTTGGAACAAAATTGCACTGTTGTGCTGTCTACTGCTGTCTTCTTCTGTTCTTCTTCTATTGATCATTCTGATTGCTGGTATATGCTTTATTGATCATTCTGATTGCTGGTATATGCTGTGGAAGCTACTTGTTACGGATTAATGACTGATCAGTCCTGGATCAAAGGTGGGCCATCTTCAGATCATTCAGAAATAAAAAACAAACTACACCACAAGGGTCGTCTATCCTCTCTAAGATTTATGGGCATTTTTTTCAAAATTTTAGGCACATATGAGGTAAGCCAACTACTGCTACTTGTGTTTTCCCAGTTTTTTAAGATAGTTTTTATCAGATCCGTTCAAATTTGCGG
The DNA here is from genome assembly GCA_012931725.1 of Litsea cubeba. Classification (NCBI taxonomy): domain Eukaryota; kingdom Viridiplantae; phylum Streptophyta; class Magnoliopsida; order Laurales; family Lauraceae; genus Litsea; species Litsea cubeba. The sequence goes on from CM022945.1 coordinate 115,438,642, forward strand.
ATTTTAAACAGTTTGTCATGCAACCTATTCTAGAAGTTAATAAAAAGTCTTAAACAGAAGACTCCATTATCTGATCAAAGGTCTGATCCCATTGTGGGTCCCACGTGCCCACTCCAGCAACAAAAATGGTGGTCGTCTGGCACTATTTTTCTCATTGTTGGGTCGTTTAGTACTATTTTGCTCACGTGCAGAACAACACCCCTTGGTTGCTGTTTGATACAAGAGGTTGTGGATGTTTCCTGCTGTATTAGTACATTTATAGCAGATCAATATCAACTCTACCTTCTGTTTTGTTGATCTAAGGGCTGTTCTCTTCTTTACCCACTGCTGATTGGGTGTGCTGCTGCTCTCTGTTGACCCTCTTCCACTTTCTTCTGCAATGGACAAGTATGATGTTATGTGCACGTTTACTTCTGCATATGCGTCTATGGGCATCTCTGGTGGTCGGTATCAAACTCATTCTCATATAGCATCTCCTGCTTTTCATTCCTCTGCCTCTCTTTCTTCTCCTATTACCTCTTCCACATGGTTTTTAGATTCAGGAGCCTCCAATCACATGACATCTGTAGAACATAGCTTTATAGATTCTCACCCTTACCTTGGCAAAGAGAAAATAATCACTGCTAATGGTGATTAACTACTCATTTTAGGAGTTGGTACCAATTCTTTTTCTAGTGTTTCTGGCCAGTCCATCACTCTTCCCAATGTTTATTTTGTTCCCAAATTATCAGCCAATCTTATTTCTGTAGGACAACTTATCGATGATGGCTATCTTGTTCACTTTTCTTCCTCTGGTTGTGTAATACAGGAGCGACACACTAGGAAGGTGATCGCGACGGGGAGTAAAAATGGGCGCCTGTTCTTGCTGGACATTGGACATCATTCTTTCTTTGCTTCTTCTTCTGCTCTCAATAAATTGTGGACTGTTTGGCATAAACGTCTTGGTCATGTGAACAATGCATATTTGCTTTCCTTATTTAAATTTGGTTATTTGGATTCTACTATTAATCATAAGATGATGTCTTCTTTATCTCAATCTAAGTGTGAAACTTGTTGCTCAAGTAAAAGTCACATCTTGCCTTTTCCTGTTCATAATGCTCGTGCTTTGGCATCATTTGACATCATTCATTCAGATGTTTGGGGAATTGCTCCTACCTTGAGTAGGACGGGATTCAAATACTATGTGACTTTTATTGATGACCATTCTCGTTATACTTGGATTTACTTTATGCGTATGAAATCTGAAGTCTTCTCCATTTTTCAAAAATTTTATAACATGGTCCAAACCCAATTTCAAAAAGCAATCAAAATTCTAAGACCAGATTCCGGTGGAGAATACATGTCTCATGACTTCTCTGCATTTCTTTCTGATAAAGGAATTCTTCACCAAAAATCTTGTCCGCATACTCCTCAGCAAAATGGGATTGCGGAAATAAAGAACAGACATATTCTTGAGACTGTTCGTACTCTGTTGATTGCATCTTTAGTTCCTCCCTCCTTTTGGTGTGATGCTGCACACAATGCTGTTTATCTCCTCAATCGTCATCCTAGCTCCGTTCTAGGAAAGACGACTACTTATGAAACTCTCTTTGGTCATGCCCCTTCATATTCTCGCTTACGAGTTTTTTGCTGCCTGTGCTTTGTTCATCTTCCACCTACAGAGCGCACGAAGTTGTCTCCTCAGGCTGCCAAATGTATATTTTTAGGCTACAGTACTGAACACAAGGGATTTCTGTGTTATGATCAATCCGAGAAACGCATGCGAATATCTCGTAATGTGATCTTCTTGGAACACATTCCTTTCTTTTCTTTGCGTTTGGATAATAACCCTGTTGCTGTGTCTTATATGCCGCACTTCCCTGCGACTTCTCCACCACCTATTACCAATGTTTATGTCCGGCGGAACACGGTTCCTCCTGTGGGGACTCCTTCTCCAGATCCTCTCCGAGTGTCACCTACTGCACCCTCAGGTATTAATGCTTCCTCTACTGATAGTGTCATACCTCTGCGACACTCTAGTCGTCCTTCTGTTGCTCCTGATAGATATGGCTTTCCTGCTCTTTTCACTTCTTTGGATAGTGCTCCTATACCCACCTCTTATTCACAGGCCTCAAGATTGCATACTGGCAGGATGCTATGACTGAGGAATTGCTTGCTCTTGAAGCAAACAACACATGGGACTTGGTACCGACTCATGAACGCGCCTCTGTGATTGGCAGTAAATGGATCTACTCTGTAAAGGTTAACTCTGATGGGAGTCTTGATCGCCACAAAGCCCGATTGGTTGCACAGGGTTATAAGCAGGAGTATGGCATTGGCTATGAGGAGACATTTGCACCCGTGGCTAAAATGACCACCGTTCGTACTCTTCTTTTTGTCGCTGCAGCCTGCAACTGGCCTCTATGGCAAATGGATGTAAAAATGCTTTTCTTCATGGTGACTTGAAAGAGACTGTCTACTTAAAACCTCCTCCGGGCTATGCTTGTCATCCTCAGCATGTTTGCCAATTGCGGAAAGCTCTTTATGGACTTAAATAAGTTCCCATGGCTTGGTTCGATAAATTCCGTGCTGCAATCCTTCAAGTCGGATTTCGTCAAAGTCATTCTGATATTCTCTCTTCCTGCGATGAACACCGAAGGGCTACACATACCTCTTAGTCTATGTTGATGATATGATTATTGTAATAATGTGAGAAGAAGAGAAATAATCAAAGAAGAAGAATGGGAGAAGGTCTTACTCTCTCAGAGTATCGACAGTCTATTTATAATAATGTTGTGCCTCAATCAAGGCCCTAATTGTGTTAAGAATACAATTAAAAGAATAGAAAAGATGTAACCTAGTCAAATAAGGAAAATAAAAATGAGACTATTTAGCTACACAATGTTGAACTATTTAGCTACACAATGTTGACTATACAGCTGCACAATCTTCTAGAACATGGGCCCTTGATGGGCTGAGTTTGTTGACCATGGGCCCTTGATGGGCTGAGCTTGTTTAAGGCCTATTCTTTTCTACACTCCCCCTCAAATTGATGTGGTAAGGCTGACAACATCAATTTGCTAGTGAGATCATGATGACGCGGTTTGGGAAGAGCTTTGGTAAATATATCCGCCAACTGGTTAAATGAAGAAACATGAGGCAGAGTAATCTTCTCAGTAACAATATGTTGACGGATGAAGTGACAGTCAATTTCTATGTGCTTTGTTCTTTCATGGAAAACCGGATTGTTGGCAATTCTTGTAGCACTGGTGTTGTCCCCATAGAGAGGGGTGGAACGACTAATAAGAACACCGAATTCACAGAGAAGGCGGCGGAGCCAGATAATTTCAGCACTGGCGGATGACATCGCCCGATATTCTGCCTCAGCCGAAGACTTGGATACGGTGGTTTGTTTCTTGCACTTCCATGAAATCAGAGATTTTCCAAGAAACATACACCAGCCAGTGGTAGACCTACGAGAGTCCGGACAGCCAGCCCAGTCAGCATCCGCATAAGCTGTTAAGTGCAGAGAAGTATCAGAAGAGAAGAAGAGTCCATGATGAAGAGTTCCTTGAACATAGCGGAGGATGCGTAAGGCAGCAGCAAGGTGCGGTTTGTGGGGGTTGCTAACAAACTGGCTAACCGTATGAACGGCATGAGAGATATCCGGCCTAGTCATAGTTAGATAGAGTAAACTACCAACTATTCTCCGGAAAACAGATGGATCATCCAGTGGAGTGCCATCATCGGAACTAATTTTGCTGTTTAATTCCAGAGGCGTATCAAACGGGAGAGCATCGTCAAGCCTGGCCGATGTGATCAACTCTGTCGCATATTTGCGCTGACTTACCCTAATGCCTGATTTGTTACGGACAAACTCAAGTCCCAGAAAGTAGGTGAGAGGACCAAGATCCTTCATTCTGAAGTGGCGAGTAAGGTGGTGTTTGAGATCCGTAATGCTTGCATGATCATTACCACTGATAATCATATCATCTACATAGACTAAGAGGAAGGTGCAACCCTTCGATGTCCATCGTAGAAAGAGGGAACTATCAGAGTGACTTTGACGAAATCCAGCCTGAAGAATTGCTGTTCGGAATTTATCGAACCAAGCCCTATGAGCTTGTTTAAGTCCATAAAGAGCTTTCTTCAATTTGCACACATGTTTCGGAGGATGAGCATACCCAGGAGGAGGTTTTAAATAAACGGTCTCTCTCAAGTCCCCATGGAGAAAAGCGTTCTTGACATCCATTTGCCAAAGAGGCCAATTGCGGGCAGCCGCGACACAAAGAAGAGTACGAACTGTGGTCATTTTTGCCACTGGTGCAAAAGTTTCCTCATAGTCAATTCCGTATTCCTGCTTATAACCCTGTGCAACCAACCTGGCTTTGTAGCGATCAAGAGTCCCATCAGGATGGACTTTGATGGAGTATATCCATTTGCTGCCAATCACAGAGGCTTTATCCGGGGCCGGAACCAATTCCCATGTTTGGTTTGCTTCAAGAGCGACCAATTCCTCAGTCATAGCATCCTGCCAGTAAGCAATCTTTGAGGCCTGTGAATATGAGGTGGGTATAGGAGTACTATCCAAGGAAGTAAGAAGAGCAGGAAATCCATAGCGGTTAGGGGCAACAGAAAGACGACTAGAGCGTCGCAGAGAAATGGTGCTAGAAGAAGTATCATTACCTGAAGACTCAGTAGGCGATGCTGGGAGAGGATCAGGAGAGGAAGTCGCCAAAGGAGAGACCTGGTTCCGCCGGACATAGACTTTGAGAGGAGGTGATGGAGAAGTAGACTCTGAAAATTGTGGCAGATAGGAGACAGCAATAGGATGACTATCCAAATGTAACGAAAAGAAGGGAATATGTTCCAAGAAAATAACATTACGAGAGATACGCATGCGTTTGTTCAGTTGATCATAACACAAAAAGCCTTTGTGTTCATTACTGTAACCCAAAAAAATGCATTTAGCAGCTTGTGGAGATAACTTTGTGCGCTCAGTAGGAGGAAGATGAACAAAACACAGGCAACCAAAAACACGTAAGTGAGAGTATGAAGGGGTGTGACCAAAGAGAACTCCATAAGGAGTAGTCTTTCCTAGAACAGTGCTAGGAAGACGGTTGATAAGATACACAGCGGTATGTGCAGCATCACACCAAAATTTGGGAGGGACTAAGGATGCAATCAACAGAGTCCGAACAGTTTCAAGAATATGTCTGTTCTTTCTTTCCGCAATCCCATTTTGCTGAGGAGTATGCGGACAAGATTTTTGGTGAAGAATTCCTTTATCAGAAAGGAAGGCAGAGAAATTATGAGACATGTATTCCCCACCGGAATCTGATCGAAGAATTTTGATAGCTTTTTGAAATTGGGTTTGGACCATGTTATAAAAGTTTTGAAAAATGGAGAATACTTCAGATTTCACACGCATAAAGTAAATCCAAGTATAACGAGAATAGTCATCAATAAATGTCACATAGTATTTAAATCCCGTCCTACTCAAGGTAGGAGCAATTCCCCAAACGTCTGAATGAATGATGTCAAATGATGCCAAAGCACGAGTATGATGAACAGGAAAAGGCAAATGATGACTTTTACTAAGGCAACAAGTTTCACACTTTGATTGAGAGAAAGAAGACATCATTTTATTATCAATAGTAGAATCCAAAGATCCAAATTTAAACAAGGTAAGTAAATTTGCATTGTGCAAATGACCAAGACGTTTATGCCAAACAGTCCACAATTTATTGAAGTTAGAAGAAGAAGTAAACAACGAATGATGTCCAATATCCAGCAAGAACAGGCGCCCATGTTTACTCCCCGTCGCGATCACCTTCCCAGTTTGTCGCCCCTGTATAACACAACCAGAGGAAGAAAAGTGAACAAGATAGCCATCATCAATAAGTTGTCCTACAGAAAGAAGATTGGCTGATAATTTGGGAACAAAGTAAACATTGGGAAGAGTGATGGGCTGGCCAGAAATACTAGATAAAGTAATGGTACCAACTCCCGAAATGAGTAGTTGATCACCATTAGCAGTGGTTATTTTCTCTTTTCCAAGGTAAGGGTGGGAATCTGTAAAGCCATGTTCTACAGATGTCATGTGATTGGAGGCTCCTGAATCTAAAAACCAAGTGGAAGAGGTAATAGGGGAAGAAAGAGAGGCAGAGGAATGAAAAGCAGGAGATGCTATATGAGAATGAAGTTGATACCGACCACCAGATATTCCCATAGACGCATATGCAGAAGTAACCGTGCTCTGGATCAGTTCTTGAATCTGAGCAGGAGTCATGGATACAGCCCCAGAGGAAGTGCTTCCTGTATCTTGAGCCTGGAAGGCGGAAGGATTAGTCTGTCGTGGTAGATGTGAGGGAGGCTTCTTAGGCAGCCACGCATTCTTACGCTGGAGGCTGCGGCAGTCATCTATAAGATGACCAGACCTCTTGCAGTAGCGACAGATCAACTTCTTGCGGCAATTCTTGGTAATATGACCAAATCCTTTGCATTCATAGCATTGAGTGGGCTTCGGATTGAGGGTTGCTAGAAGAGCAGAGTCAGCCGGAAGAGGTGTAAGGAATGCCTTCGGTTCGTCAAGAATAGCCCGCTGGGAGGTGAGACGAAGTTCTTCGCGAAGTACTTCTTGAAAGCAGGTATCAAGATTAGCTGACTGTTCTCGGTTCATTAGTGCAGACCGAACTGATTCAAATTCTGGTCGTAGATTCATAAGGAACTGGCTAATGTGAGTTTCTTCTTGGAGTTTAAGAGCCTCGGAGAGAAAGCCAGAGGAGACTGTCTGAATCAACATGGAATCCCGTTCAGTCCATAAAGTGAGGAAGCCAGTATAGTATTCCTGCACAGATCTATCCCCTTGAGTAAATTTAGCAATTTCACTATCTAAGTGAAATTTACGGGCTTTGTTGGTTTGATGGTAGATTTTCTTGAGATGAGCCCACATAGCTGCAGCTGTAGTATAAGCTTGAAGAGCCACAGCAAGGGAAGAATCAATGGAGTTCAGAATCCAAGTAATTACTTTGGCATTTTCCTTGGACCAGGTGGCTATGACTTTGGAGTCTGTGGTACTTGTAGTAGAAGGGCTTGTCACTGTTCCATCGAGATAACCAAATAGCCCCTGTCCTTCTACGAAATTCTTCAGATGGAAGGACCAGGCCATATAATTTTGCCCATTAAACTTAATTGGAATAACATCATATTTCTCCATTGGTAGCAATGTCAGGAGAGAAGAACAGCAGAGCAGTAGAGAGAAAAATCCGGCAGCAGAGAAGAAAAACAACTCTCAATGTAGAGAAAGATGTAATCTGATATGATTTCAATAACCAAGCATGAAAGATGCTGTTGGAATGGCTGATATAGGTATTCAGCAGAAAATAGTAAAGAACAGAGAAATAATATAGCCAGACGAGCTTGGTTTTCTGGGCAGACACTGTGTGTGTGCCCCACAACTTGATCCAATCACTGATCAGAGTATAATCTCTGTAAAGTGGATCAAATGTACTTCCTTTACGTCCAAATCTGATGAGATTTGGAAAAATATCCACAAATCTGGACGGTGATGATGAACTTTGTGTGAGAAAACCGTCAGATGAAGAAGAGGTTGGAAACTACCTTAGAGTTGATGGAAAAAATCCAGAAAAATCACTACAATTCCCAGAATAATTAGTCGACCAACATAAGGTGGACAGTTTGTGAGTTCTTGATCATCGAATGAAGGCAGCAGTGAAGCAGTGAAGCAGTGCAGTGAAAACCGCACGACACGTCCACCTTCGGCAGTGGGTCGATTTGCACAGAAATCCTATTGGAGGATCAGTGCGCAGATCAGAGGTGGGGGATGGAAGGGCAAGCTATTTTCGCAACTCCAGGCCAAAGTTTCACTCAAATCGGATCAAAATCCACAATTTTGGACGGATTTGATGAAAACAGAGCCAAGAAATAGAAATATCACAAATGTTGCTGGAAACCTCACCTCTGATGGGAGAAAAAATCCAGAAAATTGCTCATAAATACCAGCAATGCTGGTCGATCAGGATGGAGGTGGTTTTGAGAGATGTTGAAGATGATCTGAAGTGGGCCACGTCTTGATCAGGGATGATCAGAGAAGATCTGGCTGAAGAAAATGATCCCAGATGACTACTAAGGAGATGATCAGAGATTAACCTTGCTCTGATACCATGTAATAATGTGAGAAGAAGAGAAATAATCAAAGAAGAAGAATGGGAGAAGGTCTTACTCTCTCAGAGTATCGACAGTCTATTTATAATAATGTTGTGCCTCAATCAAGGCCCTAATTGTGTTAAGAATACAATTAAAAGAATAGAAAAGATGTAACCTAGTCAAATAAGGAAAATAAAAATGAGACTATTTAGCTACACAATGTTGAACTATCTAGCTACACAATGTTGACTATACAGCTGCACAATCTTCTAGAACATGGGCCCTTGATGGGCTGAGTTTGTTGACCATGGGCCCTTGATGGGCTGAGCTTGTTTAAGGCCTATTCTTTTCTACAATTATCAGTGGCAATGATACTGCATGCATTACAGAGCTCAAACACCACCTTACACGCCAATTCAAGATGAAGGATCTTGGTCCTCTCACATACTTTCTGGGGATTGAGTTTTCACGTACCAAATCAGGCATTCGGGTCCATCAGCATAAATATGCTACCGATTTGATCACCTCAGCAAGACTTGATGATGCTCACACTTTTGATACGCCGATGGAATTAAACAGCAAACTCATTGCAGAGGATGGCCTTCCCCTGGATGATCCCTCTATTTTCCGGCGGATAGTTGGTAGTTTGCTCTACTTAACAATGACTCGACCTGATATTTCTCATGCAGTTCATACGGTTAGCCAATTTGTGAGCAATCCTCACAAACCTTACCTTGCTGCTGCTTTGCGCATACTCCGCTATGTTAGAGGCACTCTTACTCATGGTCTCTTCTATCCTTTTGATACTTCTCTGCGCTTATCAGCGTATGCCGATGCCGACTGGGCTGGTTGCCCTGATTCTCGGTGATCTACCACTGGTTGGTGTATGTTTCTTGGTGACTCTCTGATCTCGTAGAAGTGCAAGAAGCAAACCACTATGTCCAAGTTTTTCACTGAGGCTGAATATAGGGCAATGTCATCCGCAAGCGCTGAAATCATCTGGCTCCACCGTCTTCTCTGTGAATTCGATGTCATTGTTGGTTGTTCTACACCTCTTCATGGGGACAATACTAGTGCTACCAGAATTGCAAATAATCCAGTCTTTCATGAACGGACGAAGCACATTGAGATTGATTGTCACTTCATCCGTCAGCATGTTGTCACTGAGAAGATAACCTTGCCTCATGTCTCTACTCATGACCAGTTGGCGGATATCTTCACCAAAGCACTTCCCAAGCCGCGCCATCATGAACTCACTCGCAAATTGCTGTTTTCTGCATTACCACATCAATTTGAGGGGAGTGTAGAAGATAATGTGGCTTAGGCCCACTAGGCCTAGCCCAGCCCATCAAGGGCTTGTACACAGCTGTATATCAGATCCCACGTGTGGGATCATCTTTGATTATGTTGCTGATTTCTTTGTATTACTTCCTTACATAGATTAAGAGATTGATTCATTTATTATTCTGATTGTATTAATTAGCATGTTTAGAGCCCTTGATTAGGGTATAATGATAATATAAATTGACAGATGATCCTCCCTTTGGAGTATCAGTTTTTCTCCAACTCTCGTCTCCTTATTTCATATCATTTCAATGATACTGTCTGTTTTGGCTCATGAGATTTCAATCTTGCTGCATGGTTTTAAAAGTCCTCATTTGGAGTTAAGGCTAGGCCGCACTTATCTGCCAAGGGTCAAGACGTGAATATTTCCGATGTGAGACTTAGTGTAGTCCAAGCCCCCTGGGAGGCAAGCAAGCTAACAAACAAGACATGCAAGCCTAGGCAAGTGGGATCTCACATTTTGCTTGTCAACACAGGCCCATTAATACTGATCCATTCTTGGCCCATCTATAAAGCCCATCGTATTATAAATCTTGTACAGCAATACATACTAAGTTTGATAGATACTAGATTGATACTAGATTGACTTGTACAGCAATACATGCTAAAATAGGATATCAAATTGATTGTAATTGCAGCCCAAGATTGGGCAGTTCTGATCTATAAATACAGATGGTGAATCCTCAAGGAGATCATCCAATTCTATTCAATCTTTGTTATTATACTCTTCTGGCTTGTTCGTGACATGGTATCAGAGCCATCTCTGTCCATCGTGTGGAAGTAATTCTGTCAGAAACATCTTTGATTATACAGAAGTTCCATCTTCTGTCTGTGACGCTGGACATACAGAAGTCTTATCTTCTGTTGGAGACATCTCTTTCTTCTCTGATGTTTTGTTCTGGAGCTCTCGATATTGATTAAAGACTGTTGTTGTGCTGCTAAGAAGCTGTGATCAGATATTGGAGAAGACCTGTGACAGATCTGATCGTCTGTGAACATACTGTATTGGCTGTGATCAAAGGTGGCCCACCTATTGATCACCCACTGCCCAGAGCAATCCTCCCATTCTGGTCGACCATCACTTCTGGGAATTATACACATTTTTTCTGAATTTTTTGATCATCTGAGGTAGGCCATTCTCTCTGATTTGTTCTTCTCCAGTTTGAGCACATAGTTTTCATCACAACCGTCAAACTTTCTGGTCTCTCAAGCTTTTTTCAAAATTCCACTTGGAGGAGCTTCGGATTTTTGATACAGAGATCACCGTGTGCTCTGATCTTACCCTTGATCATCCACTGGGGCCCACAGACACAATCTGTGCCCAGATTCAAGGTCGTCTGGCCCATTTTTTTGGATTTTTTTCAGCTATTTCCAAAATCTGTGTTATCAGATGCTGTCTTCCTTCTCTATTGATTGTACTGAGTGCTGCTAAATGCTAATGGTGCTACCTATGACTGATTAAGGCTGCTTAAATAACTGATCAGTGCTGGTTACTGTTTTTTTAGTACACTGTTGTTATCAACACTGCTGAATCCGGCTTTTATAGCAGAACAAAAATATTTTTTGGGTTGGTTTGTGTGCTGCTCTTCTGCTCCTTTGCTTTCTTGTCTACTATCAATCTGTCTGGTTTGAAAATGGACAAAAATGAAATGCAATTGATTAAATTCAATGGGAAAAACTATTCTGCTTGGGCCTATCAATTTGAGTTATATCTGAAAGGCAAAAAATTATGGGGCCACATTTCTGGTTCTACGCAAAAGCCAACGGCAAATGAAAAATTGGAAGACTGGGAAACCAAAGAAGCACAAATTATGAGCTGGATGTTGGGCGCAACAGAACCCCAATTTTTTCTACATCTTAAGCCCTATAGAACTGCTCAAGATATGTGGGGATATCTGAAACGCATATATCACCAAGAGAATTCAGCCCGTCGGTTCCAATTAGAACATGAAATTGCTCAATATTCTCAAGGACAGATGACTGTCCAGGAGTATTATTCCGGATTCTTTGTCCTTTGGACTGAATACACGGATATTGCATATGCCACTATCACTGGAGATACTCTATCTGGGGTTCAGGAAGTTCATAAAATTACTCAAAGGGATCAGTTCTTAATGAAACTTCGCCCTGATTTTGAAAATGTTCGATCCAATCTTATGAGTCGGCATCCGTCTCCCTCTTTGGATACATGTCTCAATGAAGTGCTCCGCGAAGAGCAACGGATAGTCACTCAGCATCAACTATCCCAACAATTATCTACTGGTCCCGCTGAAGTTGCATATATGGCAAAAGGGAAACCTCCCAGGCGCAACACTTCGACCCAAGATTTGAGCAAAATTCAATGCTTCACTTGTAAGGAGTATGGACATTATTCTTCTCAGTGCAAGAGAAAAGTTTGTAACTACTGCAAAGCTAGCGGGCATATCATTTCTGAATGCAGAAAACGGCCAGAACATCGAAATTCGCGTGCTTATTCTGCTATTGCTTCTTCAGATTCTCACTTTGTGGCACCTGCTTCTCCGTCTTCATCTATGTCTTCACAGCAAGGTTCACCCAACCCTCCTATCAACCCTGAAATGATTCAACAAATGATTCTCCAAGCATTCTCTACCTTGGGCCTTTCAGGTAAAACCTTTCCATCTCCTTCCATGTGGTATTTTGATTCTGGAGCATCAAATCATATGACTTCCTCTTCCAGACTCATGTCTAATATTCAATCATATGATGGGAAACTCCAAGTTCAAACCGCCAATGGGGGTCATTTACCTATCACTGCCATAGGAAATATTCCACACAAATTGCCTTTGAATCATGTTTTTCTTTCACCTGACCTCTCTACAAATTTATTATCGGTTGGACAACTCGTCGATAATCATTGTAATGTGTCATTCTCTTCTTCTGGTTGTGTTGTACAGGATCAGGGGACGGGACAGGTGATCGCGAAGGGGCCTAAGTGCGGCCGGTTGTTTCCACTTAGTCTGCCTATACAACCTAGGGATGAATCTACTTCAGCTTTTTCATGTGTTCTTCAAAATAATGTGCATCTGTGGCACAAAAAATTAGGACATCCTAATTCAAATATATTGTTATCTTTGAAAAATTCTGGTTTGATTAATAAAATGCAGTTTTCAACTTCTGATGTCAATATTGATTGTTCTGTTTGCAAATTAGGAAAAAGTAAAACTCTTCCATTTTCTGTGCATACCTCTATATCAGAAAAATGCTTTGATTTGATTCATAGTGACGTTTGGGGTATAACACCAGTTATTTCTCATTCTCACTATAAATATTTTGTCACATTCATCGATGATCATAGCAGATTCACTTGGGTTTATTTTTTAAGGGCTAAATCGGAGGTTTTTGAGGTTTTTAAAAAATTTTTAGCCTATGTTGAAACACAATTCTCCACCTGCATAAAAATTCTTCGATCCGATTCCGGTGGTGAATATATGTCAAACAGATTTCAAGAATTTCTTCAAAACAAGGGGATTATATCACAACGAACCTGTCCTCATACTCCACAGCAAAATGGCATTGCTGAACGGAAAAATCGTCATTTACTTGACATGGTTCGTTGTCTGCTACTTGAATCATCTGTTCCCCCTCATTTTTGGCCAGAAGCTCTCTCTACTTCAGCTCATCTTATTAATCGGCTTCCGTCTTCCAAACTTCAAAATCAGTCTCCATATTTTCGTCTTTTTAACTCTCATCCTACATATACTCATCTTCGTACTTTCGGATGTGTTTGTTTTGCTCATCTTCCTCTGTCTGAAAGGACGAAATTGTCGGCGCAAGCTACCAGATGTGTTTTTCTTGGATACGCAACCCATCAAAAAGGCTTTGTTTGCTATGATCCATCTGTCAAAAGAATTCGTGTTTCTCGAAATGTCGTGTTTTTCGAAAATTTATATTTTTTTTCTCAACCCACTGCTTCATCCACTACTATTCCCATGAATATATTACCATCTTTTTCATCTGATACTTCTCCAGCTATTGTTGAACGGTTCAAACCTGGAATTGTATATCGCCGACGAACGGAACCAATCACTGCTTCGATACAACCCCTTCAAGAGCCACCTGATCCGGCACCTGATCCAACTCCTTTATCAACTACACCCGAACTAGCTATGATGCCCACTCTTCGACGCACCACGCGTGTCTCTCGGCCTCCTGATAGATATGGATATTCTCATTCATCCTTTCTTGCCACTCTATCGTCTGTTAACATTCCCACTTCCTATTCTCAAGCTGTGAAACATGAATGTTGGCGGAAAGCTATGTCTGAGGAATTAGAAGCTCTACAGACTAATCACACATGGGATGTGGTTACCTGCCCATCTACAGTTCGGCCTATTGGGTGTAAATGGGTTTATTCAGTCAAACTAAAATCTGATGGCTCGCTGGACCGATACAAGGCTCGTCTGGTCGCTCTTGGAAATCGCCAAGAATATGGAATCGACTATGATGAAACATTTGCTCCTGTTGCAAAGATGACTACTGTCCGGATGATTATTGCCATTGCAGCATCTCAAGCTTGGCCCATTCTTCAGTTCGATGTAAAGAATGCTTTTCTTCATGGGGATCTTAAAGAGGAGGTTTATATGCGCCTTCCTAACGGGTCCACTCCTTCCAATAGCTCCGATGTGGCTCTACTCAGACGTTCCCTCTATGGCCTTAAACAGGCACCCCGAGCTTGGTTTGAAAAATTTCGGGACGCCTTGTTTTTGTTAGACTTCCAGCAAAGCCCATATGATCCATCGCTGTTTTTACATAAGTCTCCAAGAGGAATCACTATTCTTCTTGTTTATGTTGATGATATCATTATTACTGGAACTGATTCCGCAATGATTTCTAAGCTGCAATCATCGTTGCATCAATCATTTCATATGAAAGACTTGGGTCCCTTAACCTACTTCTTAGGTCTTGAAGTTCATCACACAGAAAAAGGGATCATCTTGCATCAACACAAATATGCTCTAGACCTAATTGAACTGGCAGGCCTCCAGCAATCAACTCCCGTTGATACACCTCTTGAAGTAAATTTAAAGCTTTCAAAGGATAGTGGCGATCTTCTTCCCGATGCCACGCTCTATCGGCAATTGGTTGGTAGTTTGATCTACTTAACTCATACTCGCCCCGACATTTCCTTTGCTGTTAACCTGGTCAGCCAGTATATGACTCAACCGAGGCATCTTCACTTGACGGCTGTCCGACGTATTATTCGTTACCTTCTTGGTACGTCTACTCGTGGTATATTTTTCCCTGCCGGCTCTCCACTAAATCTCATTGCTTTCTCTGATGCTGATTGGGCGGGTTGTACTGACACACGTCGGTCCACAACTGGGTGGTGTATGTATCTTGGCGATGCATTGATATCTTGGAAATGTAAGAAACAAGATAAGGTTTCAAGATCCTCCACAGAAGCTGAATATCGCGCCATGTCTGCTGCCTGTGCTGAAATATTATGGCTTCGTGGACTTCTCTCCGATCTTGGCTTTCCACAAAGCTCCCCTATCCCTCTTCATGCTGACAACACTAGTGCTATTCGTATTACAGAAAATCCAGTTTTTCATGAACGGACCAAGCACATTGAAGTTGATTGTCATTTCATTCGTGATGAATATCTACGGAACGTCATTTCTCTACCGTTCATTTCATCTGGACTCCAAATTGCAGATATATTCACGAAGGGACTTCCTCGTCCACGTCATCAATTCTTATCCAACAAATTGATGCTTACTGATTCCACCGCATCAATTTGAGGGGGGGTGTCAACACAGGCCCATTAATACTGATCCATTCTTGGCCCATCTATAAAGCCCATCGTATTATAAATCTTGTACAGCAATACATACTAAGTTTGATAGATACTAGATTGATACTAGATTGACTTGTACAGCAATACATGCTAAAATAGGATATCAAATTGATTGTAATTGCAGCCCAAGATTGGGCAGTTCTGATCTATAAATACAGATGGTGAATCCTCAAGGAGATCATCCAATTCTATTCAATCTTTGTTATTATACTCTTCTGGCTTGTTCGTGACATTGCTAATGACATTGGGGAATGCCTTAGCAAATCAAGGGGTTGGCACTTGATAGAAACATTAACTTTGATACTTGTTTTCGTATTAGGCACTTTGGTACTCTTGGATACTTAAAATGATGAAAAACTATGTTAATAATGGGAGCTTGTTTCAACCCTACGACATAGAAGGAATAGGAAAGGAACATATAGAAATATTTTAAAGCGTATTAGTCGTCCTGATCTACGAATCTATTCCAACCATCAACGAATTCCTAGGATTTTAGGTGGAATGGGGGTCATAATTCTTTCTACTTCTCGAGATATAATGATGGATCGATCATGTGGAAGTTCAAGGCTCCTCCTAGGGTTGTAGTTTTTGGACGGCTTGTTCTAAGGAAAAGAATCCTCACAATAAGGCCGAGAGGAATGGTTGTTGTCAATGGATGCCCTATGTGTCTAAGCGAAGAGGAAACAATGGATCATCTACTTTTGAATTGTAAAGTTGCCCATCTGCTTTGGAGGTCAATGGTGGATTGTTTTGGGTGTAGTCGGGTTTTTCCAAATTGTATCGTGGAGCTATTCCAAGCTTGGAGGTCTCCGGTCCAATCGCACAGAGGGAAGGAGATGTGGGGTCTGACTTATCTTGCAGTCATTTGGACAATTTGGAAGGAAAGAAATTTACGGTGCTTTGAGGGGAAGTCCAACAATGTTGGTTCTTTAATAGAAAAAATCAAGTTCTTGGTTGCATCCTGGGTGATGATTAATGAACATTTTTGACCCTTCTTAGTGGATCAAATTATGCATAACTAGGTGGAAGTGGCTTTCTCCCAAGCTCGTCTGTTGTAGGATGGTTCTTATCTAGCTTCTTTCCGTGTTGGTGTGTGTAGCTTTTTAGGTGATGTCCGTGTGGGTACTTGATGTCCCTTTTGTGTTTTATCCCTTTGGGGTTGTTTCTTTTTTTTGTGTTTGCTTGTCAGTGTAGTACTCTTGTATTGCTTGCTTTTAATGAAAGTAACCATTCAGGAGAAAAAAAAAACTATGTTAATAATTTCTATGCTTAATCTCCCCTTTACTTATTAGATTAGCATTTATGTACATTTTGCCTCAAAATAATATTATCCTTATATAGAAATGCAACCTATCCAAGGTTTTGGCTTAGAATAGATCGGAATAGGGAAATAAAATTCATATAGACGACCTCAAACATAGGTGGAACAAGGCTTTGACGGTGATGATGATATTCTATTTAGTTGTATGAAAGGGTAGGCAAGTGGATCGGGTCAAAGCGAGTTGGTTTAACCTAGGCTGTATGGATGTTGAAGCTTAAGCCATATCCGACCCGTTTTTCAAAACAGATTAGGTAACCCTAACCCGTAGCTAATGCGGGTCCACCTGCATCCGACCTCTATAACCCATATCAAACGTAGTTCAACCCATTTAACTTAGATCTGAGCTCGCCCAACTTGTAGAAGTTTTGCCCAAGTCCAATCCATTTCAAATATTTAAGTTATATTTTTTATTTGAGTTAGGTTTGGTCATATTTTTCCACTCCTAGCTTATGTTCTTCTATCCTTAAAGAAACATTTTTTACATATATGCTATGGAGGACCTAGGATTTTCATTTGAAGGGGGTGGACGCAAGCATGCAGTTGGGTTTTGCGGGTAAACCTTGGATTTTCGTGTGAGTTTTGGGGACGGACCTGGAATTTTCATGTGGGTTTTGAAGGCGGATTGAGGATTTTTCCTGTGAGTTTTGAAACTGGACCCAACTCTGATGGGGGCAATACCATATATGTGGGTAAGCCCCTTCATATATGATTTCTTTAAATCATTAACATTTATCATATAATTATATTTGTATGGGTTCATCTATGTGTTATTGGAGAATTTATACAAGCACTTCGTGAACAATATATTTTCCAACTTAATCTCTAACCAAATGCTTATGGGAATGCAACCAAAGCTACAATGATCAAACCACCATAAAAGTAGAGATAAGAAAACATCACCATGATCAACCAAGACACAAGATATACGTGGTTCAACCACAATATGTGACCTACATCCACGGGAGAACAATGCAAAGCTTTCCGTACTCTTTAACGGAGATTACAAGGCAACTAAGTTAAGTCTAGAGAACCCACTTACTAAATACAAGCTTACTATAAAGCTTCTTTCCTCCCCTTTATCTGTCTTCTTGTAGAAACCTCTCTATTTTTTTCTCTCTCCTGATCTCTACAACCTCTACAATGAAATTTTCTATAGGGAGCAAGCTCTACAACCCTTGGATTAGAGTCAATCCAATGGCTCATAACAAAAGGAGCTAAAAGAGAATACAAATAGAAAAAATATAAGTACAAGGGGGTAATGAAATAGAACGATTTGGCTTAACTCATGTTGTGCTCACACACAAAACACACATATGGCACTACGTATCAGGCTTCTTAAAGTTATTCTATTGAACCCCTGAATTGGATTTCGATCTTTTGTGCTGCATTTCTGCGGGCTTAGATTTCATTGGAATTAGGGCTTGTCACGGGGTTTCTTGAGAAGTTTATGCAGAATCCTAAAATTTTAGATGGGACCTGGAAGTTCTGAACCTAAGATTATCGGTCAGATGGGGATGTGTGTGTGTGTGTGGGTGGGGTGGGGTGGGGTCAAGGTGGGGCTATTGCGCCCCCCTCAACTTCTTTCGATTCAATAAAATACACCAATTAGTTTCAAAGTATTTTGATTTCTTTCAATTTTGACCCTCGTTTGCTTTTCTTTTTTTTTTTCATAAGAGGAGAGTTTTGAAAAGTCTCTAGGTTCCTTTTGTCTTTTGCTCGCTTCCAATTGTCTTTTGCTTGCTTCCAAAAGATAACTCCAAGTTTTAAGGAGTCAGCTAAAGGAAAGCCTTCCCTCCCACCCCTTCTCTCTCTAAATTGGAAGTCTTCGTAAGAGATATTTCTTCTCTACCTTTCTCTACAACTAATTGAATTTGGGCATGCAGCTATCCTTTGGATTCAATAAGAGTTGGTCCCACTGTATTTGAGCATATGTTTAAAATATGATGTGCTCAATCTTATGGAGGGGCCAACTCCTATTGTAGTAAAATTTGAGGAAAGTGTATTATACCTTAACTCTTCACTTTTTTATAGCATTGTTTAATGGCAGTTCTTTGCTCTCAACCATCCATGCATACCCCAGGCATCAAAGCCCATCAAACGATCACAAGTAACCAATCAATGTATTTCCAACCATGCATGTCTATCATAGGCGTCATGGCCCATTGAACGGTCATAAGTAACCAATCAAGATGTTTTCATGCAATCAATCCGATATAAGCTCTATTTTGATTAGAGTGAGACACAACTCTCAGTCCTAAAACAATGAGTAAGTGATTCTTTTGAGTGAATTGGATTTATTATGGAAAACCCTATTATTTTTGTATTTCAACTGTCCTCAAAGTATTGAGAAATTATTTTCTTAAAACTATTGAAGAACTTTCAAATTTAGGAATTTTTTAAGATGTCAATAAAAAATTTGAAAAAAAAATAAATTTATTTTAAAACTATTAGTAAAAAACCAATAGATATAAAAATATTATTAATCCCCTCTAGAAAAAATATCCTGGCTCATTCCTGGCTCCGCCACTGCCTGGGATAGAGGTACAACATCTTTGTACCAGAGTTCATTTATCTCCAAAGCTATGATGCACGGATACTTCAAAATGGGCAACGTATCGTGTCGTATTGTATTCGATACTTCAGTTTTTATGTGTAAAATCCATGTCCCTTGGTCTCTATGGCGTGTCCCTGCTGTATCCATGCCGTATTTAGGTATCATAGCTCCAAAGTCTGCTGATGTCTCTGGATCTGATCCTAATTATCAGCAAGTCTTCTCAAAGGAAATGACCTACAAGAGTCTTTAATCCCATAATGGGTCTAAACCTTCCCAAGACAGGCCCTTTGGATTCTAATGCTCAAGACATGCCTTTGGATTCAGAAGTCACTTTTTCCTCCTATATTAATATGCTTATTGTATTTTATAATTGCACGGATGGATAAGCGTACTTTTTTTTTTTTTTTTTTCTGGGAGTTTACACAAACAATGCTTAGCTATTTTTCTTATTCTTCTTCATTCACTGAAGGTCATAGAACACAAGCCCTATGATCACAAAGCAGACATTTTCAGTTTTGGGATTGTTTTATGGGAGCTCATCACAGGAAAGGTGACAACTTATAAATATATTTTAAATTTCAGAATGAAATATTTACTGCTACATTGGTATTTATTGTTCATTTTATTAGATTGTGATGGCACGCATTTCGTGACAATGACTGCTGTACTTCCTCAGGTTCCCTATGAGTACTTAACCCCACTTCAGGCAGCTGTAGGTGTAGTTCAAAAGGTATGTATCTGTTTTGACCTTCTGTGAATACTCCAAATGGTTCAAAATGCACTTGTTCATCATCAGCTGCGACTTCTATACTCTGAGATTTGTATAACATAATCTGAAGAAAACTGATGATCAAATGAGAAGGAATAGATTAAAAAAATGAGTTCTTAAATGTGGTATTAACTATGGAAATGCTGCCCTTAGAAGGGAAAGACCTTTTGGTTTCTTTCCATTGGAAGATGTGGAAAATTAGGAAATGTTCTCCCACGAGCAACTGCAAGTGCTGTCTAGCAGTTTGGTGCCCATTTGGGCCCACTTTTATCAGTGAAGCTCCTTTGGTAGTCTTTTCATCCCATGATCTGGCATCAACCCCAATTTTACACTCACTAAACCTTCATTCACAGTTGGATTGAATCTCAAGAAAATCAACGGTCAGGATGCCATTAAGCTTTAAGGCTGTTAAATCAAGGGCTTGGATAATATGGTGAGGCTGATTTTTTGGATCCCCCTTGTCCATGAGGAGACCTTTCAATCCGCCCTCCTCCCATTGGTAAAATTGCATCCGAGTGGGCCCCACGAGCTGGACTACATATAAGCTGAATGCAGTCTGCTCGTAGGTGAACATTTCCAGTGGAAAATCACCATGGCTTGGGTAACAGCAGTCTTATATATTATTTGGACCACTGAGTTAAATGTGTGCTCGTCTAGAGTTGTAGCTCGTAAAACAAAAATATTGAAAAGAAAGATCTGATCAGCTCCCATGTTGACTCTCACATGACACTTGATTGCATGCAAGTTGAATCTAAAAGATGAGTTCCTCTTGCTACAACTTTGATGTCATATTGGTACCTTATTCATAATACAGAGTAATGGTGTGATCAGCCTTTTGCCATTTTGTCTTAAAAAACAATGGAAACTTACCTGCCTTTGAAAATGGCATGGGCTAAATGTGTCTTTAAGAGTTGCAATGCTACTTTTTTCTTGAAACATAGATTGGTTTTATTTTTTTATTTTATTTTACGAGGGACTTGAACTTACGCGCCTACACACGCTGCACATATCCCTACCAGCTTAGAAACAGATATGGACTTAAACATAGATAGTTGCATGCTGTTACCCTTGTAATCTTTTATTTCTATACCTTGATGATATTCAGGGCTTACGTCCAACAATTCCAAAACATACTCATCCAAAGCTTGCAGAACTGCTTGAGAGATGCTGGCAGCAAGACCCATCTCTAAGACCTGACTTCTCCAAAATCATAGAGCTCCTGCAGCTCATTGCGAACGAGGTATCACATTCAAGGTGAAGATTAATATTCCTATAATTCAACATTTTGGTTTCTGACAAATTTTCCTAACAGGTTGGTTCTGATGGTGAGGAAAAACGAAAAGAGAAGACAGCCCATAGATTCCTTTCAGCCCTCAAACGAATCCACTAACTGGCACAAATTGTTAATGGGTATCTATGCTTCATCATGTGGCTATTCCTGTTCCAGGAATTCTTTTATCCATGCTGTACAGTGCTTCCTATGAGACAGTAATCTCGATTTTTTTTGGACTGGCAGTCATCTCGGCCACCTTTTTTGCTTTGTCCATAAAAAAAAAGCCCTTCATTGCTGTAAAATTTTGCAGAATTACTTCATCCAAACAGTGCCAAAATAATTGATTGATTTTTGGGTTAATTATTCAGTTTGAGGGATGGATGTGCATGAATATTTTCATATATATATATATATATATGGAAAATATTCAAGTGCATATATCCCTCACCATAGATAGATATATATATATATCTCATAGGAGCATCTCCCATATATATATATATTATTGGATGGCTGTAGAACAATGGTCATTGCTACAATTTGCTAGTGTGGTAAAGCTCACTGTGCAAGTGAATATCTGTGAGCAGTTACCACAGTTGGTCATTGCTACACAACCATTTGGCTGCTTTATGACAGCTTATGGATCGCCCAGTACAATTAGCAAGTACAATCAGATGAGCAATTGCTTATAAATTTTGTAGTCATTGGATATGACTTCTCAGTTCTTCCTCTTTTCTCTGTTTCATTTAAAGCATGAACTGATTTTTCTACATTTCCATATCTTCCCATTAGCTTTGATGCCATTCTTTCCATTTCAAACTCTATCAAGTTTTAATCTGTAGTCATTTTCCTGATTAGCAAACGATACTGTAAATCATATGACTTAGAATATGCCTCATTGTAGGGAATAGAGAGAACCCCACTAGTAGAATATGATCTTCTAGGGGAGATGGTCTTTTGTTTTCTTTTTGGTACCCTGTTGATTTCCTGTGCTCTGCTGCATACAGACCAATCCAATTAATAGCCTAGATTAGACAGAAAGAGTTATAATTCTTCGCCAGAAAACAAGTCCAGATGATGCGTGCATGGTCCAGAATTGAATCTAGCCCATCCTCTCCCTTATCTACCACCCGATCTGGAAGAACATTTCCCCCCTGGAATTTCCCATTTAGGGCCTGTTCTTGCGTAAAACTACATAGGATTTATTTTTGAAGTGGTTAAAAATGAGGACCGAAGGCTAGTTATTCATTTTCCATCTTCCTTGCAGTCTATCTTCATAAAAGAAAAGGTTATTTGATGATCATTTTTTGAAATTCACTTTTGATTTTCATTTTTAATGACTTCAAAAGCATCCAATGTATTGAATACCTATGTATTTTAGACCCTAGTCTTATCTTACTCAATTGTATGGATCACTGCATAATGGACCCCGTATACTCCTAAATTGTGCCCAGAGGCCTTTTTTGGATCTTCATAATCTGAGTTCAAGTAACTCGGTTTACTATCAGGGTTCATGTGCATGGATAACTTGAGTTTCCTGCACACCTAAAGTTTATTTGTTAACTGATTACAGGTAAATAACTTTACAGGTAAACTAAGTGAAGGATTATCGAGTTCTGAGTCCATGTGATTTGATCGCTTTCTACGTTTCTACCTGGTAATTCAAAGTCTCCTGAGTATCTGCTTTTTATATTGGGGATTTGACCGTACGGGTTATATAATACCCCGTATTCCTCAAAACAGAGTTGACCGAAAAATAATCCCTAAGTAGGATATTCAACAGTGGAATTTAATTTTTACTCCAGTTTTGCCCCTTATGAAAACGTTTGGTGCGACATCATTCTCCCTGTTCTTTCCCCTACTGCCATTGTTCCTCCTACTTCTTTTCCTAATGCCTCCTCTCCATCGTTTTCCACTGACCCTTCTGCAGTCATCCATTCTTGGAGAGGAGGATCGGCTAATGCGCATCGTCGATTTGCGAGCTGATCTCTCCAGAAAAAGAGGACGTCAGACAGGGGCGGACCCAGAATTTTTATTTAGGTGGGGCGATTATTTACCATTTAAACATATGTGCTTCGGACATGGGGCGATTGTGTAGTGTTTAGACACATATGTGTGGGGGGCCCATTTAAATCAATGAAGAATTAAAAATCAACCTGGGGCGATCAAAGCCTGGGTCCGCCCCTGCCGTCAGAGATCCGTCCGAAGAAGAACCAACAGGTTGCGCTGCGTCCCCAATTCCGTTGCAGAAGAAGAGGCCAGGTTGTACTACAGCTGCTCCAGTTACAGAACAAGAAATCAAATGGAGGAAGAACAAATTGAAATATCGATTCAATGCTAATTGTGCAATATCGCAATTATATGCAATATCGCACAAACTAAATAGTCAAATTGTTTTTCTTCCGTATTCCCCAGATCATTTTCCTCATTTTTTGTTGTAACTCTCTCCATCATTAAAAGAGGTTTTTTCTATCAAGTAGGAATCCATGGAGTAAGGCCTAAGATGAAGCAAGACAAAAACCACACAAAACTATGAGTCTAATTGATCCGAAAAAGACTTCTTCTGTAGACCGGAAGGATCCGAAAAAGGGTGACTCATCATCATTATCTTCTTGATCTATTCTATCTCGAGAAAGGGAATCGAGTGTCTCCATCTTCTTGATCGTCTTCAACCTTCTTTTGACTTTCAGTTTGTGCGATATCGCACAAAATGTTTTCATAGTCGATTCCAGACCATGTCGCAAGAGTCTTCTTCTTCCTTGATATGATTTCTTGTTCTGTAGAACCTGGCCTCCTCTTCTGCAAAGGAACTTGGGACGTAGCGCAACCTGCTGCTTCTTCTCCGGTCTCCAGACGGATCCCCAGCAATCCTCTTTCTCCGTAGAAAGCAACACGCAGATCGGCGATGAAGATGTAGTTTGTGCGATATCGCACAAAACGTTTTCAGAAGGGTTAAAATTGGAATAAAAACTGAAGTTCCACTGTTCAATACCCTACTTTGGGATTACTTTTCGGTTAACACTGTTTTGAGGAATAGGGGGCATTATATAACTCGTCCGGTCAAATCCCCTTTTATATTTGTTCGTATTGGGGATTATTTTGGGGTGAGTCTCGTGACTTGACCTTGACTAAGCCTTTCCCAACCTAGTACAGGAGATTATTTTCCTATGTATTCATTTCTATCCAAATTCCAAACATTCGGGCCTTCAGTTGTTAGTCTTCTTCTTCACATATTGATCATTTTGATGTCGAATATTATTCAAATTAGCGAAACTTGGGCCCATATTTTTTTTATTATAGAATTGGGGTCAATAATCTTGAAACAATACATGACCCGCTAATGATTTGATCAAAATTGTTCTGCTAATGCAGTTATGGATGACTTTGTGGGGGGCGATTTACTCCAAATGGTACACATGGTGACAATCAGCCCGTGGCACACATGGTGCAAGGGGCCCACATGAGTGAACATAGGTCCCTATGGTTGCATGTGTGCCACGGGCTGATTGTCACCATCATTCCACTGCACATTTTTCTTCGCCTAATGATATTGCACCAGTCACTCAATCTTAGTTTCCACGACACAATCTTTTTTTAAAAAGGTGGTCAATGTCCATTTTCATTCTCTCGGTCCGGATCTCCTTGAAATCAAGGAAAAGATTTTACACCGTTGGTGATTTAGGATTGGATGAAACAGTATCTTCTTATTTCTATAAAATAGAGGATTCGGGCTAAGTAATTAAGAGTGACATGACATTTTATACAGGTGGTATTTAAAGATACGACGAAACAATATTTCTCTTACAGTAGATCTGGACTCTCTCCTCTCACATGAAGTGATTGATTGTTGGCAATGGGTCCCAAACGGCCAAATCAGCTTAGAAAATTAGATACATATCTAGGATTTGGTCCCATTTTAAATTTTGGATCAGGACCAGCCTCATGGTTCATATATTTTTTATGAGGATTTTTCACAAAAGGCAAAAAAATATTTTTATACAACCTCACGAAGGACCCATGTGTCTTGTGCTTTTACTAAAGGAAAATGTTCTCCAACCTATGGGGCCCACTTAGGCCCACCTTTGTTCAAACACGATCCTTTGATAATCTCATCATCCCACATTTTGGCAATCGGCCTGAGTTTATACTCATTGAACCTTCACTCACTGTTGAATTAAAGATTAAAGAATCTACGGTTAAGATGATATTGAACTTTAATGCCGTTTAATCAACGTCTAGAATAATCTGGTGGGGCTGAGTTTTTGGTTCCCCACCCTTCCTAGGTGACCATTCCAGCTTTCCTCTTCCCAGTTTCCACAAATAGACATGCATCTAAGTGGCCCCACTAGTTGGACATCGACTTTTTTTTTTTTTGTTTTTTTCTCGGTTGGAAACATAGTTGATTTATTAAAGAAAGATAATTACATGCTACTTCATCCGTAATAGACAAACAAGCACAATTTGAAGTTAAACCTATTTTTGCGAGAGCATGAGCTTTGGCATTGATCAATTCTACGGATTGCCTTGAATTTCACTATGGTGAATTCTTTTGCCTTGTCTCTTATCTCTTGCGCTGGATCATTTGCATTTGAGTTAATCGCATCTATAGACAACAACGAATTACTTGGGAAGCTAACTTTCCTCCATCCGCGTTGTATCATTTCCCAATTCTTTTGGCCTCGATTTAAAATTCGATTACACCGCTTGGAATATATATCAGCCATCGATCTGATTAGTGAGACTCAGTCTCAACAGTCATTTGGCATTTTTTTCAATCAGAGGAGGAACACACGTTGTTACCCTTAATGATATGAGGGACAAACAAGTCTTAATTTTTATCTTGTAATTAAATGAAAGAGGTAAATCCGTCAAAAATAAATAATTGGACAATGGAACCGATTGTAATTATTATATATGTACACTTAGACTGTCATGGATATGGGTATGGGTTTAGATTATAAAAGGTATGTTTGGGGATGGATGGAATATTAGATCCCAAGTCCTAACAACAAATATGGCCATTCAGTTATAAGCTGGGCCCGATCAAGGTTATAACAGTGACCCAACCAAAAGAATACCCATTTTTTATTTTTCGTCCTTCACTCCTCCTCATCGGAAAGATCAAAAAAAAAAAAAAAAAAAAGGGGGGGGGGGGGGGGAATTATTTGTATGAACGTGATGCACATCACACTTTTCAGGTCCAAAGTCTAAGTCATTCTGCAAATGGATCCCACTACTCATGTCTAGACTCTAGTCCATGTATTCATTGTTATTTTATTATCGAACTGGACGTGTCATGAACGTAACTTGGTAAACGGTGAGTCCTGTAATAGCAACAGCACGGCATCTGCTAGCTGTCAACGACTATCAAGATTACTCCTTCATCACAATGATCTAACTGGTGATATCCCGAAACAAATTTTTAGCATTACAACTCTCCGAATTCTCGATCTAGGAGCAAATTCTTTGGTCGGGTCCTTGCCAACGGAAGTAGGCAACTCAAAGAGCCTTCAAGTGCTAAATGTTTCTGATAACAAATTATCTGGTGAAATTCCCAAAAGCCTAGATAATTGTCTAAGTTTGGAGAACCTTTTTCTAGAGGGTAACTTCTTTCAAGGAGCATTTCCATCTTTGAGTGCTTTGAAAGGCATGTTAGGAATGGATATTTCACGCAACAACTTCTCAGGGCAGATTCCAAAGTATCTCGAAAAGCTTCCCTATTTACAATATCTAAACCTATCTTATAATGATTTTGAAGGCAAAGTACCACAAGAAGGAATCTTTAAGAATGCAAGTGCAATTTCAGTCATAGGCAACAAAAAGCTTTGCGGGGGAAGTCCAGTACTGCTGTTGCCAGAATGCCCCAGCGAAGATGGTAAGAAACAGAGCCAACACTTTTGTAAAAAACAAATGATTGCAATACTCATCAGTTCAGTCCTTTGTTCGTTTTTGCTATTGTTCCTCCTTTATTATTATTGTGTAAGAAAATCAAAGAAGCATCCACATCCTCGTTCAATAACGCACCCCTTGGAGGAACAACTTACAAAAATCTCTTATGGAGATCTTTGTAAAGCAACTGATGGGTTTTCTTCAGCCAGTTTGATTGGAGTTGGAAGTTACGGATCTGTCTATAAAGGGTATTTGGATCACATTATGAAAATTGTGGCAGTGAAGGTGCTTAATCTTCAGCGGCAGGGAGCTTCCAAGAGTTTCATAGTCGAATGTAAAGCTTTGAGAAGTATTCGGCATCGAAATCTTCTAAAAGTTCTTACTGTGTGCTCGAGCATCGATTTTAAAGGTGATGATTTCAAAGCTCTGGTTTTCGAGTACATGGCTAATGGGAATCTGGAGCAGTGGTTGCATACAAGCATGGATGAGCAACATCAATCCAAGAATTTAACCCTTATTCAAAGGTTGAATATAGCTGTTGATGTGGCTTTCGCATTGAATTATCTTCATACTTGTTGTGAGAAACCAATTGTTCATTGTGATCTAAAACCAAGTAATATTCTTCTCGATGATGACATGAATGCCCTTGTTGGAGATTTTGGATTAGCGAGGTTCCTTTCTGAAGCTACCAGCAATGGCTCTCAGAACGATACCAACTCGCCTGGCATAAGAGGAACTATTGGATATGTAGCTCCAGGTACACACTTTATCTTTGAGTGCTGCTATTGGCACACAAAAAATTTCTTTTCTAACACAAGGATTTTTTGTTTTTTCATATTACATTTATACCCCTTTATGAAATGACTAAAGTAGCCATTCTCCAACAAAAACTCAAACCAAATTTTCTTTTCTCACACAATCTCCATTCTTCTTCCCTTCTCCCAACTCACTCTACACTTCTCACTCTCCACTTCCTCCATCTTCCTTGGGCATTCTATCTCACTTGCATTTTAATTTTTCTGGGCATTCTATCTCAATCTCCACTTCCTTCATTTTCCTTTGCAACTCATCTTTCACTCACATTCCTCCATTTGATTGTGCAATGAAGGAAGAGATGGATGAAAGCAACAATCAAATGGTGCCTTTTAATCAAAGCAGCAGTGGAAAGGTATTTTTCATTGATATTTTTTTTCATTTTTGTATATTTTGTAATTTCATCATCTCGCCTGCAACTTAGAACATCGCGATATGTACGGTATTTCAGAACCGAACATATAGCATATGTTCGGACGTACAGGACCGAACATATGACATATGTTCGGATCTATACAACCGAACATAAGCTATATGTTCGGTCGTAAACTTCCGAACATATAGCATATGTTCGGTCCTGAGATTCCGAACAGATGCTATATGTTCGGAATTAAATATCCGGACACTGATATTTAATTAATATATTATGCAGGTCTCTACGCAAGAAAGTCAGGTTGGATCGGACTTTGTCATGGATTATACCAGTGAGTTTATAACTCACGAGGTAAGACCAACATATGTAGGATTTATTATTCAAGTTACATTTACTTATTACTAAATTCGTATTTAATTTGTTTATTTATTGTAGATATTTCACAGCCGCGATTCGTTGATCAGTTGGGCTCGTGGAGTAGGAAGGAAAAATGGGTTTGTTATCGTGATAAAGGTTTCAAATGCTGCTCGGGTGGGTGTCAAAGCGAGAGTACTCCTTGCTTGCGAGAGAAATGGACAATATAAACAAGAAGAGTGCCAAAAGCGAAAGAGGATCAAACAAACTGGTTCAAAGAAATGTGGATGTCCTTTCGCACTAAAGGGTAAAAAGTTAGACTCAAATGATGATTGGATGTTGGAGGTTATATGTGGTGTGCATAACCATTCGGCAGCGGAATATTTAGAAGGGCATTCATTTGCAGGAAGATTATCAGAGGAGGAAACAAAGTTGCTGGTTGACATGTCGAAGAGCATGGTTAGACCAAAAGAAATTTTGGTTACGTTGAGATAAAGAAGTGAATTAAACGTAACCACAATGAAGACCATATACAATGCACGCTACAGATATAAAGTTAATGAGCGGGGTGGAAGAAGTCAGATGCAACAACTACTTGGTAAGTTGGCAGAGCATGATTACATAGAATGGCATAAGAATTGTGAGGATAGCGAGATTGTAACTGACTTGTTTTGGACGCACCCAAAAAGTATAGATTTGTTGCGTGCATTTCCACATGTCTTGATAATGGACTGTACTTACAAGACCAATCGTTATCGCATGCCTCTTCTGGAGATTGTTGGAGTCACATCCACAGACATGACTTTTTCAGTATGCTTTGCATACCTTCATGCTGAACGTGAAGAAAATTATGCATGGGCACTAGGTGTATTGCGTTCTATTATTGGCGATGGTATTCTTCCTGATGTCATTGTGACGGATAGAGAATTGTCACTCATGAACGCCATTAACAGAATATTCCCTGGTGCTACTCATTTATTATGCAAATGGCACATTAATAGAAACGTATTGGCGAGATGCAAGAAGTTGTTCGAAACGAAAGAAAAATGGGACAGGTTTATTTTGAGTTGGAATATGTTGGTGTCTTCATCCACAGAAGATGAGTTTGGTGAACAACTCAGTAAGCTAAATAATGAATTCAGCACGTACCCTGATGCACTCAATTACGTCAAAGGTAGTTGGTTGGATGCTTACAAAGAGAGATTTGTCTCCGCATGGACGAACAATTGTGTCCATTTTGGGAATACTACCTCGAACAGGTAATTTTTAAAAAAATTACTTGTTTTGATTTATGCTTATTAATTAATAACACTAACCTCTTAATAATCCAATGCAGGGCCGAGAGTTCACATGCACAACTCAAAAGACAGCTTGGTTCAAGTCAAGGAAATTTTGAAGCAGTTTGGTCTAAAATCCATAATTTGCTTGAGTTGCAGCATACCAATATCAAAGCATCATTTGAGAAAAGTAAGACAGTTGTGCAACATAATTTCAAGCCGGCAGAATACAAAGATCTTCGTGGTAATGTTTCTAAAAATGCACTTGATAAAATTTTAACAGAAACCAAGAGAGCTACATGAGTAGTTGGAATTGACGCCAGTGCGTGTGGTTGTGTTATTCGACGCACACATGGATTACCCTGTGCGCATGAGATTGCAGAATATATTGTCACTCATGACGTCAATTCTCTCTCGTATGCTTTGTAAAGGAGCAGACTCTCTACGAGGGAACCAACGATGGACCCGGGGCTGAATGGCTTGATAGAGTAAGTTTGGAGTCGGAGCCAAACTTTCAAAGTGTTCGTACACCCAAGCTTCTAGTAGAGTCAAATAGCCGGCTATTTGTTTCACTTCATGCCTGCTTGCTAACCCCAACTGCCTGTATAAGTATGCTAGTGCAGCAGCACCCCATGCATATGAACGTATGGCCTCTACATCCACGAGTTTTGTAAGGAAAATGATCGGCACCCGTGTGCCACTCTTGTCAGTAAACAAGGTACAACCCAATAAGTACAAAAGGTATGCTCTTACTGCAGAGTCTATCATCTCGTCCCCATCACCGTCAGTCAAACTGGAAAACCTTTCCCGTAACCACTCCAATCTAACTGATTGGCCCCGCACTTGTATCAACTCATCATGTGCTTCTACCGGTTCTACTCCTAGTGCATCAACAAGGAGTGCTTGAGCTTCTTCATATGACATTCTTTCATTATAAGAAACCGTCCGCCCAATCACTGGGATGCCTAGGATAGATGCAACATCATCTAAGGTGATTGTCATCTCACCAAAAGGCATATGAAAGGTGTTCGTCTCAGGTTGCCACCTTTCCACAAAACCAGATACAGTAATCTTATTGACGGATCGGTAAGATGCATTCACTAGTGTAGCCAATCCAGACCTCGAGACTAAATCTCTAAACCTGTCAGACTCATTCAGTTGCCACAAAGGCACTTTCTGCCCATGACTTAGACATTTCAGTGGGCCTCGATCCTGCATTCAACCATTAATATATAATTTAATAAATTAACAAATAAATAAAAACTTTCATATCAAACAAGTGAAATACACCTCTCCAATCCAAATATACCCAGCTGTATGTGTATCAAAGCTGGTCAATAAGGACCTATCTTGTGGCCCCGGGGCTTGTTGATCTTCCATCTCTTCTTCTTGTTCTTCCTCTTCCTCAGATATTTCTGGGTCTTCCACAACCTCTTCTATTATCTGACGTCGCTTCCTATTTGAAGCAGTAGGTCGCACTCGAGAAGAGCTTGGCCGGTCCATTTCTAAAATACGAAAGAAACAAATTTTTTTGACTGCTAGATATGTTCGGACCTGAGTGTCCGAACATATTACTTTTGTTCGGACCTGAGTGTCCGAACAAAAGTAATATGTTCGGACACTCAGGTCCGAACAAAACCAATTTGTTCGGACTTTAGTGTCCGAACATCTGCAACCCGTTCGGTCAACCAGAGCCGAACAGTCGCGATTTCTGAACCTAAAACCGCGACTATGGATGATGAAATGTAACCCTAAACTATTAGAAAACAGTAACATTGTCTGTCAAAACTTACATTGAGTTAAAATCTATCCTAATAACAAGTTTTAATGGAAAAATAAGTAATCTAAGATGGAAAAGAATGGTAAAGAATAGATAGGGAAGAAGAAGAAATGGTAATGTTGGAAGTATCCATTTACCTTTGGAAGAGAAGGATGTCTAGAGGAATAGGAACGCCGGTGGCACGCCGGAGAATCGCCGGAGAATGATGATCCAGTAGGTGGAGTGGAAGTGGCTTTTGGTTTGTGTCTGGGAAGAAGAAGAAGAAGATGTGTGTGGGAAGAAAAAAAGAGAGAAATGAATATAAGGGCAGTTTAGGAACTTTTGATGTGTGTGGAAAGAAATACATTTATTTTTAAATTTTAGTAATGTGTGTGGAGAGAAATTGTGTTTGAAAAGAAATTTTTTGTGTTCCAATAGCAGCACTCTTATCTTTCCCTGTGTTTTTTTTACGAGCATACTTAGCTATAACCATTACTAAGCTCCTTTTCCTTTAACACCATCATGAGGTTTAATCAAGTAAATAAAATGATTATAGAAAGCAATCACATATTCACCAACAAATCCCCGTATCTTTCTTTCACCACAAAAAAAAAAAAAAAAAAATTAAATGACTAGGATGACATGGAAAACTGAGACAATAGAATAAAATTATTGAATGTGTCAAAGTTATTTATTTCATCTAATAAAATGATTTTATACTTTGGAAAATTAAATTTACTAAATGAATATTATTCTCTTTTAGAGTTGCCCCTTTTTTCTTAATAAATTGACTTGTAACTCCCTTTTCTTTTCAATAAATTGACTTGTACATACACTATTTTACAAAAGTTCAATATATCTAACCAATCATTTATTGTGTGCGTTTCGAATACAATTTTTGTTGACGATTATGTTACGCACTAATTTTTTTAAAACTTTGAACTATAGTAGCCTTACTTCATTTACAAGTAAAACAATTTTTTCATTTGTCTACAAATGTGAAGTAGATGTTGCAATATAAGTGACAAATGTGAGGGGTGCTTAAGGAAGATCCGTTTTGATGGTTTTGTAGTTTATATTTAGGCCATGTTCTTTTTCTAGAATTCCTGACAGGAATTCCGATTGTTTGGGAATTCCGGAATTCCTGTCAGGAATTCAGTGTTTTTTGGCAATAATTCATAGCATTCCGAAATTCCAGTATTTACAAATGCCAAAAAACAAGCATTTTCAAATCCCACCTCTCCATCTGGATTTCCAAAAACCCACAGTTGCAGGAATTCCGGCTGACCTCTCTCCTGTACTCAACGGTCATGACGGATATAGTGGGGCGACTTGGACTGTGGGCCACCTTTGAAAATCCGGACCCCACATCTGATAGTGGACCCAGGGGCGAACCTGATGGTGGTGGACCCATGGGGATTGGGTCCCATCTGACCCCACATCTTAGGATTTCACAGTACTGGGCATCATTCACAAAGGGGTTTTCTTATATGAACATCAGGTTGTGGTCCCAGTAGGATCACTTGATGCCAAATCAAGACCTTAGGATCTGATGTGGGGCCTTGGGCGACCTGGATGATGAGGGTTGATCGTGGGCCCTTGATCAGTGGGGCCCACGATTTCTCTATTTTCCTAACCCAGGCGAGAAGCATCCGTGAAAATAAGAGAGGAAATAGATGAGTGAGTGTATGGTGGTCTGAGGGTGCATGGGAATAAGAGAGGAAAAGTAGGAAGTTGAATGGAGATGCCACGTGGTGCATTAGTAGAGAGGGGGGGTGATGGCTGGGACCATTTGTTTTGGATTTATTTTAATCATGGATACAATATATTATTAGTGGATTAACTACCTGACCCCATTAGTTCATAAAAAATGCCAATTTTGTTTGTTCTTATCTAATTATGTGATTTTATTTTGTTTGGCTCATCGACATGTGATTAGTTTTTGCATGGATGTTGTTTTTAATTTTTTATTTTTTATTTTTTGCTGCTTGAATTGTGAAATTGGTATATAAACAGTACATACATGAGTAAAATTCCAGTCAGAAATCCTATAGTTATGAAACAGATAATTCAGAAAATCCAGGAACTCATGAATTCTCAGACAGGAATTCAGACATAAAAAAAACAGAGAATTCAGAAATGACAGAATTCAGTAGCATTTCAGAATTCCAGCATTTGCAAATCCCAGACAGCCACCAGACATGAATTCTAGGAATTCTAGAAAAGAAACAGGCCTTAGATTAATCTATGTTATTTGCCGCTTTTGGAGTTTATTTGTTAGAATATTGTGACAACTTTATGGTACCATGGAATAAAGTTTTCGTAGATATTGAGTCTTGCATTCTGTTGTCTTGAATTGAATCATAACCATTGAGAATAATTGGAGTAAAAAAAATGGCAGAGTACGGAATGGGGAGTGAAGTATCTACATTCGGAGACATCTATAGTTATGGGATCCTTCTTTTGGAGATATTCACAGGAAAGAAACCAACTGATGAGATCTTTAATGGAGGCTTAAGCCTTCATCAATTTGCTAAGTTGGCTTTACCCGAGCGAGTGATGGAGATAGTTGATCAAAACTTGCTCTCAATAGAAGTCAAAGTTCTTAATGAAAGCCAAACTCACACAAATGCAAATAGCAAACTTGAAAAGTGCTTAATATCTGCCATCACAGTTGGGGTAGCATGTTCTGCGATATCTATGAAGGACCGAATGGACATAGAAGATGCTACGGTGGAGATGCAACGTGTTAGAGATTTATATCTTGGAGTTGGAATCAATGATACAAACAACTGAATTCTATGTTGGCCAAAGGTATATCTTTTTTTGCTTGAGTAATTATTGAGATATTGTTTATTAGTATTACTAAGAATATTCAAACAGAAGGTAGCTAGTGTGCTTAAAAAATATTACCTTTTGTTCTATGATGTGGTTTCTTCTCAATGTGATTGTGTAAAGATGACTGTAAACTAGGGCCATCTACATGCATGTGTTTAACGTTAGCTTAGATTGGATACCGCCCTGGTAGATAAACAAGCTAGTTTTAGCCCCCTTCGATTGATCATTGGTAAACCTACGGTTAATGTCTTAAAGGGATTCGAAGGCAGGACCTCCAGGTTAAAACTGGACTTTCTAACCACACGAACATTTTTTAAGTGTGGGTACATTTTAAGTGTGGGTACATTTTAAGTTGTATTCTAATTCTTAAACCGGTCCATTGAAAATTTTAAACTAAATTATGATACATAAAGGTTTTTCTTTTTTTATTTTTTCAAAAACACTTGAAAATGCAAACATATTTGTGGGGTCCACCTTTTATCGATCTAACCTCATCAAGGGCTATGACTTAATAATATGGCATTAGATAAAATGTGATCGACAAGAGAAATTTTAATATTCAATTTTATGATGAAAAGCGAATTTTATCTACACTCTAAGGGCATGCTTGGTAAAAGGTCTTCAAGGAGGAATCCGTGCTCATTTTCTGTGACTTTGTGGAAAGCCTACGTTTGGTAAAAGTCAGAAAACTGCAGCAAGAAATCCTTGCATACTCGTTTCCAACGATACATGGCGTCAGACCACCCCCCATCGCACAATAGAAGTATGCGCAAATGTAGAAAGGCGGAGCTACAGTAGGTTTAGGCGTCCTTTTAGCATCTGCGTTCTTTTGGATTTTTTGGTTTTTGTTTACCCCAACATCAAGATCTGGTCCATTAATCGTGTTTATAAAGCCAAGAACTGCTGTTACATAAAAAATCAGCCGTTGATTCTTCACATATTTCGAGATATTTGCAAAAACGTAACAGACATTTGATCATAATTTCTGAGTTTTTGTGGGCCCCTTTTGAATAATCTGAACCGTTCAAACTCTTCATCAGGTCCCAAATGGTTAGTGGTATAATTTTGGCATTCAGATTCATTATGGATCATTAGAAAGAGGCAAAATACTACAGATCATTGATATGCCATAGTGCAAAAAAAGGGGATTACATGGGCAGTCCGTTTTTGTTGATTTTCTTATTCTTATGGGATCCAAGATGACGATCCAAGCCGTGAGTTATTTCCAAAATACCAAAATCGTTGAGGAGATCAAATTTCAACCGTAGATTCATCGTGGATTTTGAGATATTTAAAAAAAAAAAACTCCATATTTTAAAATATTTTTATTTTTATTTTTATGAGCCCCATTTGAAAGATGTGACCCGTTCGAAGTCTCTAGAGTGCCAACGAAGGTTATGGGGTGATGGGGTGAATGCTCAGCCCTTGATTATTCTTAAATTTTAAAAAAATTGCAAACAAACCTATAACCATTAGATCACACCGAGTGTAATTACAGGATTCCTTTCTCTTGCCAAACTTGAAACTCTCCTCAAGAACTCCACTATGAAGATAGCTTAATTCTAGCTGAATGAAGGAATCCTCTAAAGAGAGAATTCCTCTGTGTTTGTCAAACGTGCCCTAAAGGTATTAAATTATTGAACATTGAGGCCATGGAAATCAAGGGTCAGAATGATAAGGAGGAAGTTGTGGCATACACTGAGACCTTTCCGGTCCCCTTCCCAATGACTAACGTTCTAAATAGGTGGTCCTACAAAGATTCCTCCTAGAAGAGGAGTAATTTTTTTATGTACACACACAACACCGCCATACATATATTTGATTGATCCCTTGTGTGCCCTACGCTAGGTGGTAAGTCGTACATCTAGGCCCCCACTAATCAATAGGATTGTAGAGGTTTGAAAGATCTGAATGGGCCCTTCGTATGTATAAAATTTCAGTCCTCATCAGATCATCTTAACCCCTTATAGTCCGTGACCCATAAGGTCAACAATTTTATATAAAAAGGACAGTCAATCCAACAGTTAAGTCCATCCTGTGTGGTGTAAAAGAAATGGGATGGATAACTATTAGGGGTTTGTGTGGGGTCCATTCAGATGAGTGATCAGGTGGTCCTACTTAGTGATGGGTATGTAAGACCCATGGAAAAGGGATGCACTGGATAGTTTCTGCAAGCATACATATATGCATATATGCTTTATATATTCTTATATCTATGGCCAATTTTCCTGCGCATTAACCTGTCATGGATCTTACCGTGCAAGGTAGGATATGAAGCACACCAGATTCTGATCTGAATGGACCATCCAAACCCCCACCCCCTACATGTTACTTGAATGGGTAAATTAGCCAAAAGTCCCTGCGCACGGTCTTCTAAGGCATCAAGGACAACAACTTTTTCTCTAATGTCTCTAGTCTAGACAGCTGGAGATACTTTGGTGAAAGGTCCCTAATATGCCACGTCATATATTTTCATGACTAATTTGCCCCTTTCAACCCTCATTCGAACTCCTGCCTTCTTCTTCTCTCTCATTTTCCATTTTCCATTCCTTTCCATGGTTTGGAGTATCGTTGCAGAGCACTTTTCGTCGCCACCATGCCATGACTTCCGATTCTCTCTATTTCATTTCTTCAAAGATGGAATCGGTTTTGAAATCTCTCTCTATCCAAATCTCTCTCTGTACAACTGATTTAAAAGATAGTTGTAGGAGGTGCTTCCTCCCCACAGTAGAGCCATTTGTTTACACTTCAGGCGTCTTATTTGCGTGCGCCTTAATCATGCATTTGGCTCCGTAGAGTAGCCTCCCCAGGAGTCGATCCCAAGACCTCTCCCTTAAGAGATTTCTTGGACTTACCCTGGTACCACTTGAGCTACTAGCTCAAGTGGTACCAGGGTAAGTCTAAGAAATCTCTTAAGGGAGAGGTCTTGGGATCGACTCCTGGGGAGGCTACTCTACGGAGCCAAATGCATGATTAAGGCGCACGCAAATAAGACGCCTGAAGTGTAAACAAATGGCTCTACTGTGGGGAGGAAGCACCTCCTACAAAAAGGCCGGCCTTTTTGTAGGAGG
Source organism: Litsea cubeba (assembly GCA_012931725.1). Classification (NCBI taxonomy): domain Eukaryota; kingdom Viridiplantae; phylum Streptophyta; class Magnoliopsida; order Laurales; family Lauraceae; genus Litsea; species Litsea cubeba. The sequence goes on from CM022945.1 coordinate 115,476,243, forward strand.
TGCTTCCTCCCCAGTAGAGCCATTTGTTTACACTTCAGGCGTCTTATTTGCGTGCGCCTTAATCATGCATTTGGCTCCGTAGAGTAGCCTCCCCAGGAGTCGATCCCTCAACCTCTTGATAAAGAGATATTTTGGACTTGCCCTAGCTCAAGTGGTACCAGGGTAAGTCCAAGATTTCTCTTAAGGGAGAGGTCTTGGGATCGACTCCTGGCCTTATTGTAGGAGGTGCTTCCTCCCCACAGTAGAGCCATTTGTTTACACTTCAGGCGTCTTATTTGCGTGCGCCTTAATCATGCATTTGGCTCCGTAGAGTAGCCTCCCCAAGAGTCGATCCCAAGACCTCTCCCTTAAGAGAAATCTTGGACTTACCCTGGTACCTGTGTAAACAAATGGCTCTACTGTGGGGAGGAAGCACCTCCTACAATAGTAGTTTGTTTTTTTGCTTGTTTTCCCTTTCTCTTTTCTCGATTGGATCATAGTCATCAAGTGTTCTTATTTTGGATTTCAATTTTTATTAGAATCTGATTTTTCATATTCTGATTTTCGGTGTCACCGAGCTCAGATAAATTTCCCAGAAACTCTGATAAACTGGACAAAAACTCAGACAAATTTGCCAAAACTTTAATAAATTTATCTGAGTTTTAACAAATTTATTTGAGTTTCTGGCAAAACTCAGACAAATTTATCTGAGTTTGTGTCCAACTTATGAGGTATTTTTCTATGATATAACGGTAGAATCTTGACTTGGTCTCTTCATGAAAGTTGTAGCCCTAGATGTGTAGATGATTTTAGGGTTTTGAATCACCCGATTTGGACTTCGGAAACTCAAGTTATGGCTCATTGAAGTTTACTGGTAAAAACAGGAATTTTGGATCGGTTTTTCCGGCCTTATTTTGAAGCAATGCTTGGAGGCCCAAACGAACTTGAATTTTTGCGAACCAGACCTTTCTGAAAAGCTTAAGACGTCCTCTAAAAACTTCATGAAGACCACTTTGTTGTTCTGAAACTCTAACGCCATCCAAACCTCAATGGAATGAGAGAAGTTCATTTGACAAATTTATCTGAGTTTCTGGCAAAACTCAGACAAATTTATCTGAATTTCTGATAAAACTCAGACAAATTTATCTGAGTTTGTGTCCAATTTGTGAGGTATTTTTCTATGATATAACGGTGGAATCTTGACTTGGTCTCTTCATGAAAGTTGTAGCCCTAGATGTGTAGATGATTCTAGGGTTTTGAATCACCCGATTTGGACTTCGGAAACTCAAGTTATGGCTCATTGAAATTTACTGGTAAAAACAGGAATTTTGGATCGGTTTTTCCGGCCTTATTTTGAAGCAACGCTTGGAGGCCCAAACGAACCTTGAACTTTTGCGAACTAGACCTTTCTGAAAAGCTTAAGACGTCCTCTAAAAACTTCATGAAGACCACTTTGTCGTTCTGAAACTCTAACGCCATCCAAACCTCAATGGAATGAGAGAAGTTCATTTGACAAATTTATCTAAGTTTCTGGCAAAACTCAGACAAATTTATCTGAATTTCTGATAAAACTCAGACAAATTTATCTGAGTTTGTGTCCAACTTGTGAGGTATTTTTCTATAATATAACGGTGGAATCTTGACTTGGTCTCTTCATGAAAGTTGTAGCCCTAGATGTGTAGATGATTCTAGGGTTTTGAATCACCCGATTTGGACTTCGGAAACTCAAGTTATGGCTCATTGAAGTTTACTGGTAAAAAAAGGAATTTTGGATCGGTTTTTCCGGCCTTATTTTGAAGCAACGCTTGGAGGCCCAAACGAACTTGAATTTTTGCGAACTAGACCTTTCTGGAAAGCTTAAGACGTCCTCTAAAAACTTCATAAAGAACACTTTGTCGTTCTGAAACTCTAACACCATCCAAACCTCAATGGAATGAGAAAAGTTCATTTGAATTATTGCTGAGCTTTGCCAAAACTCAGATAAATTGTCTGATTCTGCTTTTGCTGACGTGTACAAGGGTGTTTTTGTCTTTTTCAATGAGTTACTTTTACAAAAGGACTGCCGTCAGTACGATAAAATGTTGTGGACCATTTGCAATAAAAATCACAGTTGAGGGACCTCCGCCCAAATGCCCCTTATTGAATCCCATGGGTTTGCACTGATCTGAATGAAATAAACCATTGAAATTTGAGGGTCAATTCGGCTATAAAGCCATTAAACTTGTGGGTCACAGATTAAGAGGTTAAGGGAAAGGGATACGGACCTGAAATTTGATACGTGGACCCTATACACGTGGATCTTCCCATGATCTGTGGGGCACTATGTGGGCCATAGCAAGCTACCTCGCACAAGAAGAGGGCTACACACACAGAGATGGCGCTCCTGTGCATACCAGCTGTAGGCGTCCATTTTTGCAATGGTGGACTTGGGGTTTTTGTTTGAGTGGGGCGGACCATGGTTACTTGAAAATGTCAAATTAAATTTTATAGCATACCCAAGTTTTCAAGTTCTTAGGAGAACCCATACAAAAAAGAGAAGAGACTCATCCACAACGGTGGTAGAAAAATACCGTGTACAAGAAAAAAAAATTAAAACCAGGCCTTCTTCTAGCGATTGCATTAGAGCTGCACATGGGCGGTTCGGATCGGTTTAACACTAAAACGAACAACCAAACCGAACCTGTCGGTTTTTTAATTAATCGATCCGATCCGACCGATTGAGAAGGCTTAAACTGAACCGAACCGAACTGAACGGTTCGGTCCGGTTCGGTCGGTTAAACCATTGTTTTTTATTTTATTTTTTTGAAAATCAAACATTGAAAATTTTAAAATGATGATACCAGGTCCTTTGCATTTATTCCAATGTTTAGTGCGAATATAAAAATCCAACATTCCAGTGACCCATATAAAAAATAATTATACTCCACAAAGAGAGTTTGGACTAAATGCAAGCGCATAAAAATGAAACCCTAAGGCTAAAATAGTAAAAAAGCAATACTTAAGTTATTGTATACGGTCGGTTCGGTTTAAGCGGTTAACTGTGGGCTCAATCCGATAACCGACCGATGTAAGCGGTTTTTATGATTTTCAACCGTTAACCAAACCGATCTACTATAAACCGATCCGAACCGCCCGGTTCGATCGGTTCGGTCCGGTTTTACGGTGATATCGGATTTTTTGTGCAGCCCTAGATTGCAAGAAAATTCAAAATACTCAAAAGCATGAAGAAAACCCCCTTTTCACAGATAAAAAAAAAAAACGTAATCTTACCTTTTCGATGGAGGGGTTTTACCGATTTGGGAATTAAGTTTTTTATTTTTGATCTTCGTGAGTGGGGCGAGAGCAGTACGGCTAATAGCCCATCATGGCCCTTTTTCAAATTGCACAGGTGCGACCGCACCCGCGTGCCATAACTTGGGTTTGCCGCTATATTTTTTACTCCACCGATCATGGTAGAGTGGGGATGGAATGATCTACGTGGGACCACCCTAGATATAAAATTTCAAGTCAATCCAATGATACTAACCCCTTCATCAACCGCCCATAAATTTAATAATTTTAAATAAAAAAAAGCTTTAAATAGTTGATCCAACAATCCACCCCTACTCGATCGGTGCAAAACCCATTGGATCCTTGAGATATAATGGAGATTTTTATAGTTCAAGGGAGACATTTTGAGACAAGGGAGATGAAGAATGTTGTGTTGATATTTACGGATCGATGTTGCTTTTAAAGCTCCAAACGGCTTATCTTGGTTTCTTAAGGTTTTGTAATGGCACTTTTCTTGATGCAGGACTGTTCAAAGGGCCGAAGCTTTTTTCTTGTAAAGAGGCAGAAGAAGAATGATCCTGCTTGTGCTAAAATCAAGCTAAAGCTGGTGGTTACTCAAAATTTCAGATTTTTTCAAATGCTTGCGAAGTTATTCAAGCCGTTAAGGGCAATGTTGATTGGTCAATTAATTCTGTCATTTTTGGATATTGTTGAGTCTATTGGGAACTTTGATAGTTTGGACTTTAGTTATGTTCCTAGGAGGTTTAATGAGGCAGCATAGTATTTAGTTAAGCTTAGTTTTGTTAAAGCTGCCATTTACAGTGGTTTGAGAGATGACAAATATTTTGAATGTTTGTGTAGTTTGTTGTTTGTTGGTTCAATAAAATCTACTTTTATTGAGAAAAAAACTGATCCAATTGAAAACTACTAAACAACATAAAACGTGTTGTCTATGAGAACATGCAGATTTAAGGCATGCCTTATGAAAAATGAGGAATTTACAAATGTGAGGATTCCTCCCTACTCTTGAAATAGCCAAACTAAAAATGAGACGGCCAAACTAACTTTACCCAAAAGCCCTGAATTGGAACTCACGCACTTTCAATCATACAACCATGTCCCTCACTAGCTTGAGGTAAGTTAAAGACCAAGGGAAGAGCAACTTGCAACAGCTGAAATGGATCCTATTTCCTATCAAACAAGAATTTGATTTCAAAAGGGGAATCATTGCCGTAACATCTAGCGCTAATTGGTCTTTTAGGGTCCACCTTGATTCATGGCAATATGGAAGGATAAGGAGGATGTAAAGGTCTCATTGTGAATTTGGGCCCCAAAGTTTTATAGTTATAGCATTAAGGATGGGCGAATGGATTGAAGGGAGGTTTGGTACCGGTCAAAGGTTCAAAGGTTTTTAAAGGGTTGGAATATTAAAGGAGCATCGGGTTCTTTTTTATGCCATGGTGTTTTGGCATTTTTAGCTTCAAGAGCCTTCAATTGACACACTTGTATAGAAGTTAGGGTTGTAAATGAGTACCCAATTCTCCGATTACTCGAAGGTTCCGACCCGTTAGGATCCAGGTCTGGGTCCTTATTTTGGTCCCGATAAGAAAATGGTTCCGGTTCCGGATCTTTTTTTGGAATCGATACCTAAACGGTTCCGGTTCCGGATCCACAGTGGCTCAGACCCGTGGACCCGGGACCCGACCCAATATATGCTAACATAAGGTAACTTTATTATGTGAGAACAGAACCCTTTTACTTTTCTACTTTTCTACATTAGGATTTTCTACTTTTCTACATCTCATTGTCTGTTTGGATGTGATTTCTGAGTTTTTGGTTAAAAGTGTCTGTTATTGATAGACAAAATGTCACATTAGTGTTTGTAGGTACGTGATCCAATTGAAATGTGAAAAAAGCATAAATTTTTTAAAGAAAAATACAAGTATTAGTCTAGACCCGGAACCGGAACCAGACCCGCCTCACAAACGGTTCTGGTTCCGGTTCTGGTTCCCATTATTCTTAACGGTTCCGGTTCCGGTTCCCCTTCTTAGAAAACGGTTCCGGTTCCGGTTCCACCTTGGACCCGGACTGGAACCGACCCGTTTACAACCCTAATAGAAGTCAAGGCTAGTCTTTTGATTTTAATGACAATCACAAAACTAAAGTAAATTTTAGAAAAATAAAGGATATCAATATTCAATTTTTTTAACTGCCGGGTTTTCCTAAATATTGCACCGTTATAAATAATTGAGTACCCCGGCCCAATTCAGAGTTTCAATGCTAAGTCCAAATCAACTCGGGCTTCAAGATCCACAGACAAGGCTAAACCCGAATTTTACTTCTACGCGGTCTGGGACATGTGGGCTCAGGCTTTAACCGGCCCAAGACACAGCCCTAGGTCGTACATGTGTTTGTAATTTCATGCCTAAAAAGTCTACATGGACAAACTCCCATGGACCACTCTTTCATGCCTGGGACTATATGTCATCTAAAAGAAAAGGTGTTAATAGGACTCCCACAGTAGGAGATACCGATGGGAGATAGAAAAATCTTGAAACAGTGGGAGTAGAGGTGTCAAAGGGCTTAGCCCGGGCCAGGCTGGTGTAAGCCCTTACCCTACCATTATATTTGTGGGCCGCCTAGGTCGAGCCAAAACCCTCCAAGCACATGGCGGGCCTACAGTATCGAAGTCCTTAACCTACCCAACCAGGCTAGGGCCGGGTCAAGGCCGAAAGAAACAGTTTTTTTTTAATATTATTATAGATGTATAATAGTTTTTATACACCACAATGCCAACCCTCCTTTTTTTTCAAGCTAAGAACTAATGTAATGCAAAAGTCAATATTTTTGTGTCACTTCTAAAAGAATGTGTAAAATAAATTACTTTGTCTTCATAAAAAAAGATATTATTTATGAAGTATGCTAATCTAATAGTCTTGTGACATGAAATGAGCACATGCTCTATTAATGACCTTAAGCACAGTAGCAATAAATTACATAATTTAAGTAATGTATCATGTATTGTTTGTCGTCACACTATTAGTAAGATAATTGCAGTTCAAGTTTTGCTAATCTTATCATTATTTACTAGTTCATGTACCACATTTTTTTTATAACGCAATAATATGGACCATAAGTGCCTGTTTGGTAAGTCTCATAAAATTCAAATAGATTTATTTCAAATAAGCATTAGATCTTTTAAAAATAAATTATTTAGTATGTGTGGTTCAAATAGAATTAGTCCACTTTTGAATTGCATTAACCCAAACTTGTAATTGAGTTTTATAACAAAGCAATTAGACTTTGACTACCTAAGATGAGTGATGAAGATGATTTGATGTATGTAAACATGGGTCAAAGTCGCAAACTTTAGCTTCGGACGTGGAAACCACTTCAATGAAACAACAATCATGGAAGTAAGGGGATAAAAAGAAATTGGTATTAGTCATTGGCTAGTGATTGAAGCTCAACTCCACTCAATGATGATGTTGACGGCCATCCATCTAAACTTTCAAATTCTAGTAGTTTACATTAATGGTGAAAATCAGTCTAATCAATGACAACTTCGATTTCCTTTTCACTAAAATATATGTCCGTGTTGGATAAATGTAGAGTCAAACATAGGTTGCAATATTGTGATCTATTAGGATACCCATTAAAAAAAAAAAAACACTAAGATTTGGTTGTTATTGTTTAGCAAAATATTAAATCTGTCATTAATTGCTAAGTGGGTTTTTTTTCATAATTTTGTTGGTAAAAATCTATATATATATTATTTATTTTTTTATATGAATACACAAAGGGCTGAGCCGGGCCCTCTCGAGGCGGCTAAGTCAAGCCCTAAGTTGGCTCTCCAGGTTGCGGGCTTTTCAAAATTGAGCATCACCCTACCCTCAAGCTTTATGACCAAATAAAAAAAAAAAAAACCCACTTTACGGAGTTTTGCTGCTATGCTGGGCCGGGCCCGTTATCAAAGGGCTGGATTGACTGCATAGTTATCAATGTCGATTCCTTTTGGCCAAAATGGGCGAAAATTTTCATTTTGGTCATGCGATTCAAACGAAATGCCTATCAAAACTTTTCGATCTGGATTTCGGACCATTTCAGCCGGAACCCATGATTTTATCTGAAAATCATGGATTTTGGCCGAAATGGCCAAGATCCTACTTTCATTTTTTTTAAATGAAAAAAAAAAAGAAGAAAAAAAGGAGAAAGAGGAGGAGAAGAGGGCAAGAGTGTCCCATTCTGTAATCAGAGTTGCCAAAAGAGGTGGTGGAATCATACAATCCAAGCCCTTCACCTTTGCATTATGCATCTCCGCCATCTCCCCCTTCTCGTCCATGCCCTCTGTTACACCTCGTCCTGAGTTAATCAAGATTAACTCTAATTAATCAAGGTTAATTTGTATTAAGCATGATTAGTTAACTTAAATGTGATTAGTGATCAAAATGAGTTGAATTAATCTTGGAAGATTAAATTGAACATAATAAGATGATTTGGAAGATATTTAGTTGATTAAGTTGGATTGTAGATTCAAATTAGTGAAATGAAGGACTTTTACGTAAATACGAATTTATACGTATTTTGTCGAATTTGGTGAAACTTTATACTATCATGTGTATCTCGATGAGTACATTAACTTTCATAATACACATGATTTCATTTGGTTTAAGATGAAACAAGTTGATCTTAATTTGACTTAAAGTTATAATAATGAAAATGGAAGGGTTTAGAATGCAAAGTTTTGTTGTTAAAAGGGTTTAAAAGAACCCAGATGTCTTGTGTGTGATCGTTCCAGCACATTTAGAATGGAATAGGAGCTGGAAGCCATACAAGAACCCAGCTATAGCTACTGAAATTACAGCAACTGGCTCTTTCTTCTTTTCATTCGTTTCTTTTTCTTCATTCTCTCTTTGTCAAGTACTGGAAAAAGGATTTCTGCAAGTGGGTTTTAAGACAAGGGAATTGGATCCTCGTCATCTTCTTCTAGTTTCTTGCTTTTCTTGAAGTTAAGATTGAGGAAATTCTTTTCTTTGAGGCTACAAGTAAGTAGCTGAAGTTTCATAAAGAGTTTCTACATGATTTTGTGATTTTTGAAATTAGAGCTAATCTTTAGCATAGTTGCTCAGAAAAGATTTGTTTTGGGATTTTTGATGTTAGGTTAAAGACAAAGGTTTTCAATTTGAGAAGTGATCTCAACCCTCAACCATCAAAAAGGGGTTTTTGTGCTAGAATTGAAATAGAGGCAAGTATAAACATGTTGTTGTGATTATATGCTACTTTATGTATAGATTTCATTTGATTTGTTAGAATTATGATTTCAGTCTCTTTGTGAGAAATTGATTTATGTGTGGGACTGATTGATTAATTGATTGAAAGGAGAAGAAATTGATACGTATGGAGATGATTATTGAGGTGGGAACAAGAGGTTCCATTTACTATACAGGTTGTGAATGAGTCCAGAGAATTTGTGATTTGGGTGGACTTAATTAATTTTCTTATGAGCATAAATGGTTTGTTTGAGCATAAATAGTTTGTGAAATTAGTCAAAAGACTAATAATCAAACTATTAAGAATTAGAGTACATAAATTACTCTTTTAATTTGTACAAGTTGGAAGTGAATTGGAAGAGAAACAGAAGTTTTAAAATGAATCCTGCAACTTTCTGTATCAAGTTCGGTTCTTATGTCGGTTAGCATTCGGTCAACCGACAGTGTGGAAAGGGAGAAAATTACGTCTCTGGTTTTTGGACCGAGAGCTGACCGAACATGAAAGGAGGTTGGGCTGACCGACAGGTCAACCGAGTTCTGTGAAATTTCAGACTTATTGTTCTCTGAATTTCGAACCGACGTGTAGCCGAAATGTGGACCGACAGAGGTTCGGTTAACCGAACAGCTAACCGACATGATGATTTTTCAGGATTTAATTTCTGAAATTTAAAGATAAGAGCCTATTGATTTAATCAAGGTTGTTTACATTGTTTATACCTCAATATGTGTTAATTAAGGGGACTTTAATGTACAAATTTTATATAAACTGTGATGTTCATCGAGAATAACACGAGTACATTAAATAACCGAGGATTACACTCAATTGGATGGTATTGTTTAATTGAATTGAATTGTCAAAGATATGTTCTTTATTGTCTTAAATGACACTATATAATGAATCAAACCCAGATAGGGTAATTATTGATTTATATATTGAAAAGAATCCTGAAAGGATTCTTTATTGAATTGTATCCGTTCATTTGTAATTAAAAGGAAATTAAATGAAATGAATTGTATTATATACTGAGTCTGGCACTACATAGTGATTTATGTCTGCTGCAACAGATTATTTGAGAGTGCTCCGGAACTCCGTGGTGATGCCAGTGGTCTCTGATCAAGACACTGAGTAGACTCCACTTATTTGATAAGTCCTTGAGGCCTGAGTCATGAATGGTGCGTCCATCAGTCCTGTGCCGGGGAATTTATAAAATTCTTCCTTTTTAGGAAGATATAATTTGATTTGGAAATGCTATGGTAGTTTGCCAACTTATAAAGACTCTCATTGATTAGTAATTGTAATTATAATTGATTTGAAATTATAAATATTGTTACTGTCATTAGAATTAGTACTGGTTTTAGTCTCACATTGAATTAAATAGATTAATACTGTTTAATTTGTTTAAGTCTAATGAATAATTAGACACATTAAAAATATAATTAGCATATGAAATCGTAGAATTGTTTATACATTGTTGAATTGTGAATTTACAGTGTTATTGATGGCATTACAGGCACAATTGTTATTGCCGGTCCTTTAGAAGCCACAATGTCAACAGGAACAACCAATCTAGTTTCTTTAGAATGACTAGTTGAGTAGAAATGAAATAGTGTTTATGTTCCGCATAATGTGTAATTGATATCCTTGTGAATTTTATGTTTAAAGTTCACGGGAGTAAGTATGGTCGCGACTCAGGGTTAACTTGATTTAAATTTTTAGCTCGGGCTCGGATCGTGGCACCCTCCATCTCAATCTGCACCTCCAGTTCTCCACTAGACTCAAGGAAAAATAGCAGTCGATGTAATCCCTTTGCACCCGCCAGCAAGAAATCCTTTTCTTTCCTCCTCCTCCTCCTCCTCCTCCCTCCTTTCAGTTTTTTCAGCAAATTTCTTCAGAGATCTGAAACTCGATACTTCCCTGGAAGTATCAAAAAAGAGGCAGGGGCGAGGCTAGAAGTGTCCGTGTTTCACAAGGAGACTTGACTCCTGAGTTCTCTGCACATCTCAGATTCTAACACATTTCACTGATGCATGTCCGCTCAACACATTTTAATAATGCATGGCCCATCTCAACTCTCAAGTCTCAACAAGTTCCAACGCATTTCATTTTTTTCCCCTTTCTTTAACACTAGCGAAGGACGTGCAGGGAAAACATAATTAGTGATATAAAAATATACAAAAATAGAAAATTCAAAACATGATATTTCCTACTAAGAAAGTCTACTATTATCGATATAGATGAGTAAATGCATAGATTAAAAAAATGAAATTGACATAAACCAGTTCTCATTGGTATCCAAACTATTTTAAGGGGTCATGTGTTTGGTCCATTTGGATGGACCAAAAGTTGGCCCAACATGCATGAGCTTAAGAGATTTTATCCTAAGCTTGAGCTTAGGAGAGCCTTGCTCATATATATATATATATATCCCCATTTAAAAAAGGGGAGTTTTTGCCCCTTTTGACTTGTCCAATGAGATTTTACCACCTCACAAAGGAAACATAGAAAAAAAAAAAAGGAGATTTTTGAAATTTTAAATTTCTTATCCGTATTTAACTTGATGATGACACGTGTCAAAGTTTTAGAGGCTTAGAAAAAAGGGCATTTTTTTTTTGTGAAAAGCTCCCGGGGAGTTTTGTAGTTTTATAGGCTTGGAAAGTTTCAAGTACATAGGAAGTATACCTATATACTTGAAAAGTCACTTTTGTACTTGAAACTTCTCAAAAGGGGGAGTATCCCTCACTTATGGATGAGGGATAGATGCACTTGAATATTTCTCATATATATATATAGAAGCAATTTGTTGTATCAGGACAATGGTTAAAAAAATAAATTAACAAACGCAAGCATATTGGTACTAAATGGCGTGTAAAGTTTAGAAAATGAAAGTAAATATTGTTATGGCATATATTTGAAAAGAATCATATTAAGCACAATAATATTATAATATTGTCAACTGTATTGTAAACCATTCAATTCCTCATCTGTACAACTGTATTGTAAACCACAGCGGGTTTCAAACACCCCCCTCCGCCATATACATGTTAGTTGCTTTTATGGAAAAATAGGCCCATTTGGACCTTTGGAAACTAAGTGCAGCTGTGCAGGTAAATTAGTTAATGTTTAAATGATGTTTTATCTGTTTGGATAACCCTCACTTACCTGTGGCATTTTCTTGTTTTTTGCCATTATTAGTTTTTAGGTAATTAGACTCACTTGTAAAAATATGCCAGGGTCGAATAGGGTTCTATCTTTGAAAGTCATTGCCCAGTCATATGCACTATGAATAGATTGTTGTCCATGCCTAGGTGAAAATTTTAGGCAAATAAAGGTTTTTTAGTCCTATGTTGGACTTGGTATGCAATATCATGAGCACATTTAAAGATGAGGAATAGAGAGGAGAGAGGTAAAGAAGTGCCTTTCAGTTGATTAGAGAGAGGAGAGGACCACTGCGTCTTGTCGATGGAGTTCTTCCCCATTTCCTAGGAGTTGATGGAATCCAAGGGAACACTGAAAGAAGTGAAGGGGTAGGGAGCTGAAAGGGCAAACTATACAGAGAAGAAGTGGAATGGTTACAAACTTTACGAAGAGATGAGGAACGTCAAGAGGCATTGATGGGAGGGTCTAAATAAGTTGGACAGTTTTAAAATCAATTAGAAATTGCAAATTGATTTTAAAATTCAAAGGCAATTCTCCACACGGTGGAAACCAATGGTTCCTATTAATTGTTGATATTAGTAGGAGGTCAAACTTGTAGAACCGTCAAAATCAAATTTAAGACATAAACTGATCTTAAGATGTTCTTGCATACAGTGATAACTAACATTAGAAATGATAATGTTCTTGCATTAGAAACATAACATAGCTCATGGCAACATTAAATATCATAAAGATCAAACAATATAAACCCATTTATTAAATAAAATCTTTTACCGAGGTCAGCCGGTTTTGCAGTGATATATGGAAAGCATCATAGGCACATCATAAACATCATAGACACACCAACTGTTATGGACCGTCTCTCCTTAACTCAAATCCCAACTTTCACTTGCCCTGGAATCGAATGACCTTCCTGATTAAATAAATTTGGAAATATATATCAAGGTACCATTCTTTTTCTTAGAAGAGGCTTTACATAAATTGGACAAATGTAGGGCCCTAAATCAGTTAATAGTTAATACTCATACCATTGATCAAATGATTAGGACTGCCAATTTAGTCTTTGATAATGGTTTGTCCATATCTTTCTAAACTATCAAGAGTTTTCTTTTAAGAGAGGAGTGTGTTGTCTGTCCCCTGTACTTATAATACCTTTCCTTGAAAACTATAAGAAAGATTTAGATCATGGTAATGGAGATACTGTATGCAAGAACATTAGATGTAATTTATGACTGTAAGACATTTTTAAGAAAAGCATGAACATAATCGACAACATTACATTCAACACATAAGATGCTTGTAGCTTGTTGTAAAAATAACATTAGAAAGAGCATATGACTAAAATACCATATAATCCTAACAATATGAATAGAAGCTGTACAGTGTGGTTATTCTGAAACCTAACCAGATGTAGAGCCAATCATGTCAACTTGAAACATCCTATAGGCGTCGAACAACACATCTTTACATACTAAACAATGAGCCACACACTAAAGGTCATAGGACATTATGAATACTCTTGGACAGTGGATGCACACATGCAGCATGTGTCCAAACTTCAAAGTAATGCAGTTAAAAAATATAAGAGAGGTTGAAAAGGTGTTCTTAGCTGGCAATGTTTAATCTTCAAGACTGGGAATTAGAGCAACCCATTACTCCTAAATCCCAAGCAAAGAGAGCAGAAAAACGTTTAAGTAGAACACTTCTTCCATCTCTTCCTTTTTCAACAGACAAAAAAAGAAGCAACATACAGAGTTGACAGCTTCCCATGTGATGCATCTGAAACTGAAAATGGGAAATCTGTATACATACATAGTTGGGAAGATGAAATATCAACATAGTTGTTCTGCAATTTCATGGCAAGAGAGGTGAAAGCTGTATATGTATAGATTTCTACAGAAGACATTAGCAACATGGGAAATCTCAACGCTGTTATAAGGGAAATCTGTTTGTTATTGTGTATACATATTTCTACACAGATTTCTATAGAATCAAACATGGGAAAAGCACGTTGTATACACAACATATGAAATATTTTTTCCATATGGCAACATGGGAAAAGCAAGGTGAAAATGGAAAATCTATATAGACATGGGATTTCTGCTTCTTCATACAGACCCAGAGTCAAATTATTATATATGATGAATACTAAAGGCCATAGGATATTATGAATACTCTTGGATAGCGGATCAAATAATTCCTTCTTCAAGCAACCCTTAGGATTGAGAAACTGCACTCAAGCAACATTTGTCCAAAGTAATGCAGTAAAACACGAGACATGTTGAAAAAGTGTTCTCAGCTGGCAGTATTTAATCTTCAAGACTGGGAATTAAAGCAATTAAAAAAATTAAAATACGTATACAATAATATGAATTATGAACAATTGGATAGAAGACTTATATGAAGCAGAAGGTATCAAATCGGAACCATATTTTTAAATGTTAAGCATCACTGATAATCTGAATTGCCAGTTCAGTGTTCAATGTGAATAATTATAAGAATTTCGAAAAAAAAAAAAAAACATCCCGTGCAAAATTGGAATAATAGTCAGTCTTGAATCTGGGTTGTTCCTCACTAAAGAATTTCAATGCCAAAGATGGATGCCTCATTTGTGCATCATCCACTTATTTCTTCTTCAAGCTTTCTCAAATTAAAAAAGAAAATTAAGCAGATTTCGATTATTGTGGCATTTTATCAAACACCATATGCATATACTGATTAGAAGATATTGGCAGTGACAGAAAGAATTGAAAAAAAACACAGAAGTGGGGAAAAATCTACATACTAGAGAAGAAAAAAAAAATCAGAAGAAGGACGTGTATTAAGAAAAAAACTCAAATACCTGATATACGGCCAAAAGTCAGAGCAACTCTTGTCTGAGAGTTGAGACTGCTTGACAGACCCCAAAAACTCTGAATGATCGTTGTGGGGAGGGCTACAAACGGAAAACGGCTATTGAGTGAAGAAGATAGAAAGAAGGAAAACTACGCAGTGACCATTACTCATCTTATCCATGATTTGAACATTACCCAAATGCAAGGAATGACCATTACTCATCTTATCCATGATTTGAAACCATTACTCAAATGCAAGGTGTAAGTGCCTAAAAATTAAGGACTTTAAATCAGGGATTAGGATCCTTGTTTTAAGTGGTTTGGATGAAGGTTGTCGAGGCTCCGATTAGACCTGAAGAGGAAGAGAGGAAAACACGTCAGAGGACCCTGGCTGCAGGCAGCGCAAGGCTCTCCGATGCTTAAGTTAGTTCAGGGAATGAACAAGAGAAGATTGCAGAGTAAGAGTGTGTATTATGGGTAGCGTACCTTTAGGATGGAGATGGAGATGCTATTTATAGGCGATGGGGATGACTAAGGTGGGCGAGTCCCAAGACTGGACTGGCCACTCGAGTGGTTGCGTCCACTCAGCCCATAATGCATTAAATGCTGACCCATACCTCATTAAATGCTAGCCTTGCTGGGTCAGGCGGCGGTTCTGACTTTTGGGCCAGGTCCCATCGGGCCTGGCTCGGAGCCATGCTCTGGGGGCGCACGTGTTCTGTATGCGCCGTTTTGTCAGTAATGATAGTCTGCAGGGCATGCCTTACCATGCGCCATTGTCCTTTCGTCGGTCCCATCAATCTCTGTCAAATCCGCATTGCCGAAGTGCGATGCCGAGGTCGGATAGGCCTGACTTCGGGAACTCTTTCCTCGGGAGATGCTGCGATCCTTCGCCAGCGCTTAGCCTTGGCCTAGGGGAGGCATAACAAATCTGCCTTAAGACCGGGGCTAGCACCGATCTCGGCTTAGTGGAAACATCCCCACACACAAGGAACGAAGGGGATGAAAGTTATGATAAGGGAATAAAGAGGAGAAGAGTAACGTACCTACGGAAGAGGAAACGAAGATAGGAGTTACGGTACTAGGGTGCTCTTTGACATGGTATCTAAAGTGATTGATAGTAGCCCCCAAAGCTGAAAAGATTAGTGACATAAAATCTTTTACATGAAATGACCAGGCCAGGGTTAGAGAAGGCACACTCGGTCACCCACCCACCAGGAGAAAGCACCCGGACCTGCACACCACCAGAGAGAGTCGAGACCACTTCCAAAACACACAGAAATCTGACTTTCAGGTTATGGGGAAGGGAGATGAGAGAGGATATGTGGGCCTGAAAATGATTGACTAGTGTGATGCTGTAGAGATTCTAGAGAATGATAGTGGATCCCACACGATTTCCTCTACGGATGATTGGATGAGGACAGAATCCCAATCACCGAGTGCCCCGAGCAGTGACGTATATAGCAACACAATTAAGCCAAACTGAACTACTTAGTCTTAAAACAAAATTGATAGATCCTGCAATTTGTGGCCTCCTTAGGTGATTGCAGGCTGCCTATATTTCTCAACTTCAAAATGCAACCTATCATTTTCATTGATCAGTACAGGATAAATAGGACTCCCATCTGTGCTTCACCTCACCGTAGGCATACCCGATCTCATTATAATCATATTTACTCTGTTTCTTTGTTCAATTCAAGCTGGATCATATTTCAATCATAACTAGGGATGAATTGTATTATTTAGGTAGGGGATGAGGTGCAAAGGGAAGTGGGTGGTGGGAGAGTCCTCTTTAAGTCTTGGGTTAAAAGAGTTTGATTTGTTGTCAAGAATCCTTTCTAACATTCTTATTTGCTGGGATGAAGCAAACAATCGCATCTTGAAGCCAGATTTTTTTGGAACGTCTTCTCATAAATCTTTTCACAGGGCCCTTGGTACATCTATATTGGTTTGATCTCCATGTGCTTTAGGTCTGAATGGGCCTTGCTCCTAGCGTTGAGACTTATTTTTGGCTTGCAGGAGGCAAGATAATGGACAATCTTATGAGAAAGGGTACATCCTTGTTTCGGATATGTGCTGTTTATGCCAGAGGAAAATGGAGCCAATCAAACATTTATTTATGCACTCTGACATAGCGTCTTGACCCACGGTCACCGTGGGGGTAAATCACGCTGACTCGGCCTCCGAAAATTAGATACTCGTACAGATCTAAGGTTTGGGCCAATTTTTAAGTTTGGGTTCAGGACCAGCCTCATGGGCTCATATCTTGTTTTTTGTTTTTCTTATGAGGAGTCCCACAAAAGCCCAATAGCAGTTTTATACAACCTCACAAAAGGCCCATGTATTTTGTTGAAAAAACTCCTGTAATACTGCTTTTGTAATTCCTCTTAAGGATGTAGGCAGAGCTGTAGATTAGTCCCTGACTTTTCTATCCAAAGACATGATATTTTGTTCTGTGACCTTGACTGTTTGCAAGGAATTGAATTCCTAAGAAGTCATTATTGCCTGTTTGTTTACATAGACTTGAATTCCTAAAAATTCATGGCAAAATAGACTTCCAACAAAGGATTGTTACAGTGGTGAAGAGTAAATGATACGAGAGAGAGAGACATAGATTACGCTCATGCTTTGCAAGGATTTGATCTTTTCTTCTATGACTCTTTTGCATGGGATTGAATTAAATAAGAAACTCATGGTGGCTTTTTTTGTTATGGTGAAACTGAATTCCTAGAAAATTCATGGTAAAATGGGTTATATAATAGGTGATTTTATTTGACTCATCTACATCAGCTTCATCCATGATGGGGCTGCCCCAATAGCTCCGATCACCATATTGGTGATTATAAAATTTAAAATTCTATCATTTTTCCAATTTTTCTCGCCCCAATTTAGAATCTGATTATAGCGCTTGTAATAGATATCTGCCATCTGATTAATGGGACTCAGTCTCATCCGTCATTTGGCTGCCACGGTGATTTGGTAACATGCCATCACCATTAATGATAGAAGGGGCAAACATGTCTTTTTATCTTTTAATTATGTTAAAAATAAATAATTATTTTTTGCTAAGAGAGGGTTCTCAACCCTTTGAGCTGAACTAATCCCTCCGGGACCAGAGAGAAGCCGGGTAAAACCCCTTGGCCCCCAAGTGGTAGTAAAAAAAAAAAAAAAATTTGAAGAATGGGAACTGAAGTAATTGTTGTGTACACTTTCACTATAAGTCAATATAGATTTTAATAAACATAGTGGTTTTTATGCTGTTGAATGAAAATATAGGGAATTATTGCAAAAATGAAAAAAGAAAGAAAAAAGACTCTTGATGACATAGCTTTCCATAACTTAAAAGAAAAATAAAGCATAAAATTAATTCTTTTAACATGAGGATATGGCACTGAATCTGATTGAGGTAGAGGGTATGGATATGGGTATGGGTATGGGCATGGGCATGGCCCATTGGTTTGGATTATAAAAGGTAAATTTGGATATTGTGGAGCCCCTAGCAACAAATAAGGCTGTCCAGGTATAGTCTAGGCCTGAGCAAGGCTGCAAGGGTAAACCAAAAAACCCAGCCAAACATCCCTGCTAGTAGGTGGAGAGTGCCTTTTCTTTCTTTCTTTTCCCTTTTTTTTTTTTTATATAAATGAGGTGAGAGTTGAGATTGAAACTCTCGAGTCCTTCTATAAAAGAAAATGAAACCCAAAACCCAAAACCCAAAAACAAACACCCACACCCGAAAAGAGGTTTTGAAACTTTAGTCCACTCGTATCAAAGAAAATGAAACCTACACCGCCACAAAGTATTTGTATGAACGTGAACGTGATGCATACGCACACGTTTTAAGTCCAAGTCTGTGTCATCTGCATATGGCTCCAATCCATGAATGGTAAAAGAAAATACCTATTGAGCTAATCACATGAATACTAGTTATAGTATCTATAACAAAAGGTCTCAGCATCAAAGCTCACCAAGTGTTGATGCTCACCAAGTGTTGGAACTCCAGGCAAAAAACTAATTATAGTACCTATAAGCAGGGAGGGATGGTGGGGCCCACATGAGTGAACATAGGTCCCTATGGTTGCATGTGTGCCACGGGCTGATTGTCACCATCATTCCTCATGATACATGGTCAGGAATTCTAACCATCCACGAAATAAAATTTTCAGTTAATATTGCCCCAGGCGCTACTCAATCTAAAGTTTTCACGACACAATCTTCTTTTAAAAAGGTGATCTATGTACATTTTAAAAAGAAAAATTAAATAAGAGATTTTAGATAGTTGGCTGTTTAGAGTTGAATGAAACAGTATCTTTTTATTTTCTAAGAAACAGAGAATCCAGACAAGGCATTTTATACTGATAGCATTTGGGGATAAGACGAAACAATATTCCCCCGGAGTCTCTCCTCTCACATGAAGTGATTGATTGTTGGCAATGGGTCCCAATCGGCCAAATGCCGCGGTAGAATTTGGTCCCATTTTAAATTTGGGTTCAGGACCAGCCTCATGGGTTCTTATCTTTTTCATAAGGATTTTTCGCAAAATGCCAATTTTTTTTTTTTTATACAACCTCACAAAGGGCCCATTTGTTTTTGTGCTTTTACTAAAGGAAAATGTTCTCCAACCTATGGGGCTCACTTGGGCCCACCTTTGATCAAACACAACCCTCCCACGTTCTGGCATCCAGCCTGATTTTATACTCATTGAACCTTCACTCACTGTTGAACTAAAGATTAAAAAATTTTCGGTTAATATGACATTAAACTTTAATGACGTTAAATCAAGGTCTAGAATACTTTGGTGGGGCTGAATTTTTGGTTCCCCACCCCGCCCAGGCAACCTTTTCAGCTTCCCAGTACATGATATAATCTTCAGCAACCCTTTGCATGGAACTGCATTCCTAAGAAGTCATGGTTGCTGTTTGTTGTTTGTTTACGTGGAATTGTATTCTTAGGAATTCCTGGTAAAATGAGTTCCAAGAGAAGATTGTTGAAGTGGTGAAGGGTAAAGGATATAAGATGCATGAAGACACATATTAGGCCCCTGCTTTGCAAGGATTTGATATTTTCCTTAATGACTTGCATGGAACTGAATTACTAAGAATACATGGTGGTCCTTTTGTTATCATGAGACTGAATTCCTAGAAAATTCATGGTAAAATGGGTTCAGACAAGGTATTATGTAAGTGGTGGTTTTTATTTGACTCACCTACAGTAGGGAGGAGAGGTGAGATTGTGAGAGTTGAGTTTGTAACCTTGAATCCTTACAAGAATGATAATGAAACCTTTAAGTCCACTCCTATCAAAGAAAACGAAACCTAAACACACACACCCCAATCCTAAAAAAGGGATAAAAGTATTTGTATGAACGTGATGCATACATATACGTTTTAGGTCCAAGTCAAGTCATCTGCTTTTCTGGATCCAACTAGAGTCTAGTCCATGCATTTATTATCGTAGAAAACTGAACGAGTCACACACACACACCCCAACCCTAAAAACGGAACAAAAGTGTTTGTATGAAGTATGAACGTGATGCATAGGCACGCGTTTTAAGTCCAAGTCAAGTCATCTGCATAAGGTCCAACCACTCTCTAGTCCATGCATTTATTACCGTAGAAAACTGGACCAGTCACACACATGACATACCCCAACCGTATAAAAGGGCTAAAAGTATTTGTATGAAGGCGATGCATATGTACACGTTTTAAGTCCAAGTCAAGTCATCTGCGTATCGGTCCAACTACTGTCTAGACGTCTAGTCCATCCATTGGAGTAATGAACTCTTTTATCATCGTAGAAAACTGGACGAGTCATGAACGTAACTTCGCAAGTCAAGTCATGTAGCAAAAGCATGGCATTTGCTATAAATAGGTGGCATGGGATTCTGTCCTGCCTCATTCCACAATCCACACACCACACCCTTTCCACAATTCCACTAGGCACTAGTAACAGAGCATCAGTTGGTGATGGAGCTCTCATGTAATATTGTTGTTGTTGTTGTGGGGTGGCTTTGGTTATTCTTCTCCATCCATGCTACGCTTCCCATGTGGCCTGTGGTGGGTTCGGTTACGACAAAAGATTCAGCAAATGCAACCGATGCACTCGCTCTACTTGCTTTCAAGCATCAGCTGTGGAGCGATTCCTTGAGCACATGGAATGATTCTCTCCCTTTCTGCCAGTGGCAAGGAATCACATGCGGTCGGCGCCATTCTCGGAGGGTCGTGGCCATGAATCTGACTGGGCTTCAGTTGGTAGGTCCTTTGTCACCCTTCATTGCGAATCTTACTTTCCTTCGTGTAATTGACCTTAGCCGCAATAAACTTCATGGCCAAATCCCCCAAGAATTTGGTCGTTTGTTCAGGCTTAGGTACCTCAATCTCAGAGAGAACTCGCTGGGAGGCGAAATTCCAACCAATCTGACCCATTGTTGGAGACTCATGGTCATCATGTTCAGTTTCAACAAGCTCACTGGCAGGATTCCTGTTGAGCTAGGCTCTTTGCCAAGGCTTGAAGGGCTCTTACTTGGTGAAAACAATCTCACAGGAAGCATCCCCACTTCACTTGGGAACCTTTCATCTCTTATTTTTCTCTCTATAGGGCGTAATGGATTAGAGGGAAACATACCAGAAGAGCTTGGCCAGATTAGGAACCTACTTTTTTTCAACATAGCAAAAAATAAGCTATCTGGCATTATTCCTCCCACACTTTACAATCTCTCATCTATGGCTAGATTCTCTGTCACTGAAAACCAACTGAGTGGAAGCCTTCCACCCGATCTCGGAGTCACTCTTCCCAATGTCATTGAGTTTTATGTAGGAGATAACCGATTTACAGGACCCATCCCTGTCTCATTGACCAATGCCTCGCGACTTGAAAGACTTGGATTGAGCGGAAATCAATTCACTGGATCGATTCCTACGAACTTTGGAAGGTTGCAAGGTCTCCGTGGTTTAGGTTTGCAAACAAATCTACTTGGAGGGGGAGAAGAGGATATGGGCTTTGTCTCTTCTCTAACCAATTGTAGCCTTCTCAATGCCTTGATACTATCCACCAACCGGCTCACAGGTGCATTTCCCAGCTCCATAGCCAATCTCTCAACGAATCTTCAAATGCTCCTTTTAGGGAGGAATCAGATTTTTGGGAGCATCCCTTCAGGAATAGGTAATTTGCAGAACTTGATTTCATTGGGCATGGATTCCAACTTCATGACAGGTATGATTCCAGAGAGTATTGGAAAGCTTAACAAGTTGCAGGTTTTGAGTTTGGATTATAATGATTTCTCAGGTGAAATTCCAGCTTCCATCGGCAACCACACTCAATTGTCTGATTTGTTTCTTGGTGGAAACAACTTACAAGGAATCATACCTTCAACTCTTAAGAACTGTCAACGACTATCAAAATTATACCTTGATCACAATGATCTAACTGGTGATATCCCGAAACAAATTTTTAGCATTACAACCCTCCGAACTCTCAATGTAGGGGCAAATTCTTTGGTTGGGTCCTTGCCAACAGAAGTAGGTAACTCAAAGAGCCTTCAATTGCTAAATGTTTCTGATAACAAATTATCTGGTGAGATTCCCAAAAGCCTAGATAATTGTCTTAGTTTGGAGAACCTTTTTATTGAGGGTAACTTCTTTCAAGGAGCATTTCCATCTTTGAGTGCTTTGAAAGGTATGTTGCAAATGGATATTTCACGCAACAACTTCTCGGGGAAAATTCCAGATTATCTTGAAAAGCTTCGTCATCTACAATATCTAAACCTATCTTATAATGATTTTGAAGGCAAAGTACCACAAGAAGGAATCTTTAAGAATGCAAGTGCAATTTCAATCATAGGCAACAAAAAGCTTTGTGGGAGAAGTCCAGTACTGCTGTTGCCAGAATGCCCCAACGAAGATGGTAAGAAACAGCGACGACACTTATTTAAAAAAAAATTGATTGCAATACTCATCGGTTCAGTCCTTTGCTCGGTTTTGCTATTGTTCCTCCTTTATTATTATTGTATAAGAAAATCAAAGAAGCATCCACATCCTCGTTCAATAACGAACCCCTTGGAGGAACAACTTACGAAAATCTCTTACGGAGATCTTTGTAAAGCAACTGATGGGTTTTCTTCAGCCAATTTGATTGGGGTTGGGAGTTACGGATCTGTCTATAAAGGGTATTTGGACCACATTATGAAGATTGTGGCAGTGAAGGTGCTTAATCTTCAGCGGCAAGGAGCTTCAAAGAGTTTCTTAGTGGAATGTAAAACTTTGAGAAATATTCGGCATCGAAATCTTCTAAAAGTTCTTACTGTGTGCTCAAGCATTGATTTTAAAGGTGATGATTTCAAAGCTCTGGTTTTCAACTACATGGCTAATGGGAATCTGGAGCAGTGGTTGCATACAAGCATGGATGAGCAACATCAATCCAAGAATTTAACCCTTATTCAAAGGTTGAATATAGCTGTTGATGTGGCTTTCGCATTGAATTATCTTCATACTGGTTGTGAGAAACCAATTGTTCATTGTGATCTAAAACCAAGTAATATTCTTCTCGATGATGACATGAATGCCCTGGTTGGAGATTTTGGATTAGCGACGTTCATTTCTGAAGCTACCATCAATGGCTCTCAGAACGATACCAACTCACCTGGCATAAGAGGAACTATTGGATATGTAGCTCCAGGTACACACTTTATCTTTCACTCTGTTTTTCACAAGCATACTTAGTTATAACCATTAATAAACTCCTTTTAATTTAACACCATCATGAGTTTTAATTAAGTAAATAAAATGATTATAGGAAGCAATCACATATTCATTAACAAATCCCCATATCTTTCTTTCACCACAAAAAGATAAAAAAAAAAAAAAAACGACAAGGATAACATGTAAAACTGAGACAACAGAGTTTAATTATTGAATGTGTCAACGTTATTTATTTCATCTAATAAAATGATTTTATACTTTGGAAAATTAAATTTACTTAAATGAATGTTACTCTTTTTTAGAGTTACCCCATTTTTCTCAATAAATTGACTTGTAACTCCCTTTCGTTTCAATAAATTGACCTGTACACTCTTTTACAAAAGATCACTAAATCTAACCAATCATTTATTGGATGCGTTTCTAATACAATTTTTGTTGAGGATTATATATGTTGCACACTAATTTTTTTAAAACTTTGTTTGGAATGTCAATTCTTCACTATTGTAGTCTTACTTCATTTACAAGTAAAACAATTTTGTCATTTGTCTACAAATGTGAAGTAGATGTTGCCATATAAATGACAAATGTGGGGTACTTAAGGAATATCCATTTTGATGGTTTTGTAGTTTATATTTAGCTTAATCTATGGTACTTGCCGGTTTTGGAGTTTATTTGTTAGAATATTGTGACAACTTTATGGTACGATGGACTAAAGTTTTATAGTACTCAAGAAATCAAACTCAATCACTGGATACTTTTGTTTTCTTAGATATTGAGTCTTGCATTCTTTTCTTGAATTGAATCATAACCATTGAGAATATTTGGATTTAAATAATGACAGAATACGGAATGGGCAGTGAAGTATCTACATTTGGAGACATCTATAGTTATGGAATCCTTCTTTTGGAGATATTCACCGGGAAGAAACCAACTGATGAGATCTTTAATGGAAGTTTAAGCCTCCATCAATTTGCTAAGCTGGCTTTACCCGAGCGAGTGATGGAGATTGTTGATCAAAACTTGCTCTCAATAGAAGTTGAAGGTCTTAATGAAAGCCAAACAAACACAAATGCAAATAGTAAACTTGAAAAGTGCTTAATATCTACCATCACAGTTGGGGTAGCATGTTCTGCGATATCTATAAAGGACCGAATGGGCATAGAAGGTGCTATGGTGGAGATGCAACATGTTAGAGATTTATACCTTGGAGTTGGAATGAATGATACAAACAACTGAAGCCTATGTTGGCCAAAGGTATATCTTTTTTTTACTTGAGTAATTATTGAGATATTGTTTATTGGTATTACTAAGAATATTCAACCAGAAGGTAGCTAGTGTGCTTAAAAAATGTTGCCATTTGTTATATGATGCATAGTTGTCAATTCCGTTCTGTTCCGGCCGGAATTGGCTGGAACGTTATGGAATTAGCTCTGGGCGGAATGGAATGACTCCCTAAAAGTTTTTCGTCCCGATTCCATATTGTGCGCGTGTATGCGGAAGCGCCTAAGTGCGATCGATCAATCATGCCACACAAGAGAGAGACGGGGATCTTATGTGTTTTGGCAAAACCGCTTACATCCACGGCAAGAGAGCAACATTCAAATCTTGACTCTCTTCAGAGTCTAGGGTTACAGATTACATCACATATATAATCTCCGCTTTCTTCTAACCCTAAGAAAGCCCCAGAACAAAGACCAAAATACCCTTGACCCTAAACCCGATCATTGGCTAACCCAATGGACCAATCCGGTAAACCCAGAATACAAGACATAGACTCCACATTCCGGCCCATTCCGGTCTCAATTCTGGCTCCAATTCCGCCTCATTCCGGCCAAGATTTCATACTTCCATTTATATGTAGTGAAAACTAGAAAATGGTTGATTGTAGAGTGTAGTTTAATTTAAGTGATGTAGGTATGCATTTTTAGTATAATACAAGAAAACTAGGCTTTCTTGTAGCAATTGCAAGAAAACTCAAAACCCCATTTTCACCAATCACATTCACAAAAACATAATCTTACCTTTCAGATGGAGGGGTTTTGCTGATTTGGGTATTAGGTTTTTTTTACTTTTGATCATAGTGAGTGGGGTGGATTGATTTTGAAGGTGGGGAGAGGGCATTATGGCTAATAGCCCATCATGGGCCTTTTTTCAAATTGCATGGGTGCAATCGCACCCACGTGCCATAACTTGGGTCCACCTAGGGCTGTCAAAATGCCACACGACCCGTTAACATGACACGAACAGTCGAACACACACGATATTAACGGGTTTGGGTGGGCTCTTAATGGGTTCGGATCATTAACGGGTCAAACCCGTTAACATGTTAAGTTAAAAGGTCGTGTACGAATTAAACCAGTAATCCGTTAACAACCCGCTTAACCCGTTAAATTTTTTTTAGTCCCTAAGTGTAACTAGAATTAATTTATATTCATAAAGAAGAAATTGAAATTAATTGTTTTAGATGGGATCCACTTGAGATCCTCACTTACAGTTTCGTGTGGCTTATATATTTTTTGGATGAATTTTATTTTAATTTTCAAAATGACTTAATTACTTAACGAGTTGGGTCGTGTAACCTGTTAAATTAATGAGTCGTGTTCAGGTTGGATTTTTTTACCCGTTAAGTTAACGAGTCGTGTTCAGGTTGGATTTTTTTACCCGTTAAGTTAACGGGTCGTGTACAGGTTGAGGTAATTTTAACACGAATTCGTTAACCCGTAACCCGAATTCGTTAACACGACACGATTGACAGCCCTAGGTCCACCTCTGCATTTTCAACTCCACTGGTCGTGGTAGAATGGGGATGGAATGATCTACGTGGGAGGGACCACCCTAGATATAAATATTTCAATCAATCCAATGATACTAACCCCTTCATCAGTAGCCCACAAGTTTAACAACTTTAAATAAAAAAAGCTTTCAACTGTTGATCCTAAGAAATCATTGTGGCCTGTTTGTTTACATAAAGTCGAGTTCACAGGAATTCATGGTAAAATGGATTCCAACAAAGGATTGTTACAAA
The DNA here is from genome assembly GCA_012931725.1 of Litsea cubeba. NCBI lineage: Eukaryota > Viridiplantae > Streptophyta > Magnoliopsida > Laurales > Lauraceae > Litsea > Litsea cubeba. Next base: position 115,502,471 of record CM022945.1, read on the forward strand.
AAAATAAAAAGGATTGTTAAAGTGGTGAAGGGTAAATGATATAAGATGGAGACATAGATTACGTTCATGCTTTCCAAGGATTTTATCTTTTCCTCTATGACCCTGTTGCATGGAATTGAATTAACTAAGAACTTATGGTGGCTTTTTGTTATCGTGAAACTGAATTCCTAGAAAAATTGTGGTAAAATGGGTTGACACAAAGTATTATATATAGGGATATAGACTAGTCGGTTTTGGTCTAGGTCCATGGTGGAGCTGAACCCAGAACCGTTAATGAGAATGTGGAACCGGTTAAAAAAAAGATGGAACCGAAAACGGTATCCTGGTTCTATAACCGGAACCATTAATGAGAAGATGGAACCAGAACCGATTCTATATATGGGACAAGTCCGAGTGCGGGCATAGGTAAAGAATGATATGGAAAAAAGGTGGAAGCAGACCCGGACCCGTTTAGGTCATGAGTCCACAAATGGATCCAGACACCTTTACTTATCGGGGCCTAAATAAGGACCCAAACTTGGTTTTTAATGGATCAGAACCTCCAGTTAATCGAAGAATTGAGAACCCATTTATATCCCTAATTATATAAGAGGTAATTTTATTTGGCTCGTCCACAATCGCTTTATCAATAGCCCCGATCACCATATTGGTAAAATTTAAAATTCTATAATTTTTTCAATTTTTTGCCCCAAATTTAAAATCTGATTACACCGCTTGTAATAGATATAAGTCTCATCCGTCATTTGCCCGCCACGGTGATTTGCATTTTCAAAGTTGTATAAAGGGGCTTTTACCCAAAAAAAAAAAAAAAAAACACTTTAAAAGTGGCAAGTGGACCAAAAAGGTCAATTTAGGGGACATAGCACCAAACCAGCCTTCCCACCTAAAATTCCTCTTTTTTTTACCTGTTTCTTCGAGACGTTGACCCTCACTATAACAAGTGAGGGTCAACGTCGACCCTACATAGACGGAAAAAAACAGTTTTACTCATCTTCTTCTTCTTCCTCTCTTCTCCAAACTCAATCCAATGGAGAAGAATAAAATGAGGATTCACCATGATATATATATACACACATATCCTTTCACAGTAGTTTGCCGCATTTACAATGAAAGTGGAGATATTGGTCGTCTTCTCTCTATTGATCGTCCTCATCAGTGTCTCTCTTGCCCAGACCCTAGAAGAAGTTGGTCCTTTGCAGGGTAAGATGTTTGAGTTTTCTCTATTTTTATTTCTCATGGCAACTACTGAACTTCCAGCAATAAATGATCTTTTATATATATATATATATATATATAATGGTGATCAGTTGTAATGACCTGTTTGTGCAATCAATTGATGGCTTTCGATGGCCTACCTAGGTGGGTGGAATGGAGCCTGTGGTTGATCATTTGAATGGTTTGTACATGAAATAGCACACCCAAAAAAGAGAGCCAAGATCTCTAATGTCTTATCCTTTTGATTGGAATTAATTAAATTTTACATGCATGAGTAGTAGTACTGTACTAGCTTTGTAAGAGCTTTCTCAACTTTACCAAAAAAAAAAAAAGGATCGTCTTTCTCTAAGTTTTCTGGGGATGGGGATGTTTATGAATATTTCAAAACGCCGTTTTTGACCTGGGCTTTGAACTAATCACCTTTCCAGCCTCTTCCTGCAATATGCCATATCACTTCTTTGCCTTGATTCCTCCTTTTCCCATTCCAAGCTGATATGCAGGATGTTCCCTTCTTCTAGCAGCTAGCTTATTCGATCACCCAAAACACACAGTTAACCAACTTAATACCCCAATTTAAAAGAAAAAAAAGGGTATTGTGTAATATTATAACTTAAATAACCCCTTAACTTTTGAGCCCTAATCGTTGGAACAAAAAATGAAAGAGGAAAAAGTGAAGGATCAATGCTGTGTTTGCTGGAAAAATGGATTTTATTATTTCATTTGTCTATATGAACATTTTAATGCTATTTTAGTATTTTGAAATTATGTAATTTGTTATCTAGGATACTCGGCTCTGACTTTTGAATATGTATTTTGCATTTTGACAAAAATGATGTATTTTAAGTGACAATTAACCACAACCGAACCGTCTAATACGGTTAACTGCAGTTCGATTTATTTAACGATTTCTCAGGGTACGGTTATGGTTACTAAATACGATTTGGTTAATGGTTTTCCCAAAACACACGGTTAACCTAACAGTTACACCCCTACTAAATTCTATGGTTAATGAACACATTTGAGAGAATAAGACTCTTTCACATGGTAAATCCTCAGGATAATTTTTTTCCATGGATTTGGAGAAGAGGGGAAGAACAAAGAAGATGAAGAAAACTATTTTTTCCACTTGCACAGGGTCGACGTCGATCCTTACTTATTATAGCAAGGGTCGGCATCGACCCTCACTAAAACTAGTAAGGGTCCACGTCGACCCTCGAAAAAATAGGTAAAAAAAGAGGAATTTAGGCGGGAAGGCTGGTTTGGTGCTAAGTTCCCTAAAGTGACATTTTTGGTCTACTGGCCACCTAAAGTGTTTTTTCTGGTAAAATCTTCTTATATGAATTACAAGCAGAGGAGTCGACATGTCGTCACTATTAATGATATAAGGGGCAAACATGTCTTTTTATCTTTTAATTATGTCATAGAAATAATTGGAGAATGAGAATTGAAGTAATTATTGTGCACACTTTGAGTGTTAATCAATACAGATTTTAATAAACAAACAAAATAGAGTGGCGTTTATGATGCTGTATGAGAATATAGGGAATTTTTTCAAAAAAAAAAAAAAAAAACTCTTGATGACATTGCTTTCCAAAACTAAAAGGAAAAATCAAACATAAAATTAAGGGATTTTTACATAAAAAATGAAGTATAAACCTTATTTAGACGATTTTATTAAGAAAAACTATAAAATAACAAGATAATTGTTCGTACGTTTTCTTGGATGAAGTCGCCTCAATTGACGATATCGTCAACTTTCATTGAAGAAAACGATATTCTACTCCATTTTCTTCTACCTAGTGATAGAAAGATTATGAAAATCATTACATTTTTATGTCCCAGTGGTGTTCCTTAAGTAGACTTGGCAATCTTCCTTTGGTATGTGGGTCCCATGCTTAGTTTATACGAATTGGTCACCTCCTTCCCACGAGTTTGATAGATCGAGTTTGGAGTGTAAGGTGTACGGTGAAATGCCTAAATGAGGATTTTCTCTCGATTTGGCGGTAGCTTCGAGTGAGGTTGGAAGGGCTGAACATTTAGAGTTTGAAGTCATTTGTTTGGAAAAATTTCGTAGGTCTTAATGCTTGTGAGCAACATGTAGTGAATGTGAGGTTTACTCCTATGTATTGTATTGTTTACTCCTATTAATTTGCGGCCAATAATCATCTATAGTGTAAGCTTTTCATTTGATAAGTGAAGATTCCAATTACTGTAAATATGATAAGGTTTGAAAATATGTGCAGATAACACATGGGCGATAATTATTTACAATAATTGGAGTATGATAACATTTGAAAATACTAATCTTACATACACATGGAAGTGCCGCACTAGTAATTATTTATATGTTCTTTCTGCAAATAAAATCCATCTGATTACACAGGTTAGAATCTGCAAAATATTATGGGTTCGAAATACATGCTTTTTTGGCCCGTGTTTTAAAAGTTGTGTGTGTTGCTATGTACAAATAAACCCAGAATCTATCCTCTCTTCTGGGTTTGAAAGCATTGATGCGTCTATTATATTATACTTTTGTGCGGGACATAACTATTTTCATATACCATGCATGGAAAGAGTCAAAGAGAGAGTAAGGGCTGGGTAAGGGATGCACATCGGGTCGGGTTCCGGGTTATCGGACCGGGTCTGACCTGACCCGTTATTTTTTAAGACCTCTAGACCCGGTCCAGTAACCCCGTTAAGTAAAACCGGGTTACCGGGTCACCGGGTTCGGATAACCCGATAACCCGGTAACCCGGGAAGAAACTGCATGTCAGTTGCTGATACTGTGATGCATAGCAGTGCATATGCACAACCAGCAACCTTTCAAATAAATTACTGGCAGTAGAGTTCAACCTTCAATGTATTTTTGTACCTATATAGGACATTTGGACCTTTATAAGAAGGGGCAAATATAGTAACAAGTGAACCATAGTTTTATTTCCTAAGCTAGCTCCTCATCAACCTACTAGATGAACTAGCAAGTAGCAAATGACTAGTTATATTGGTACAACATTTGCTCAAAATGGCATTTAACTACCGCTGCTCTAATTCAGTAATTTGTTTTAATGAAATAATATTTTCTCTTTTCATTTTTTATTTTAAAATTATAGAATATTTTCATTTGTTATCGGGTCAATAACTTATAAAATACAAACCCGGACCTGTTAAGTAAGGTCCGGGACGGGTTTGACCCGGTCCGATAAATTCTTTATCGGGTCAGCCCGATAAGGTCCGAGTCGGACTGGGTTTCAAGACCCGGTGTGTACCACTTGGTGGGGGCCCGCCCTTACATTTAAGTTGTTATATATATATATATATATATATGGGAGATGCTCCTATGAGAGATACTCTCACCTTACTATAAGAGATAAGGTGGGGGCCCTCACATCCATATCCAATGCCAACAACTTAAATGTGAGGGCCCCCACCTTATCTCTCATAATAAGATGAGAGATGCTCCCACATGAGCATCTCCCTATATATATATATATATATATATACTTATGACAGTTCAGGAATGAGCTAGGCCTGAGCAAGGCTGGAAGTGTATAACAAAAACCCAACCAAACACGACCCATTTTTCGTTCTTGCTCTTAAATACTGACACTGTATTTCTCCTTTTTTTTCTTGTGCACAAATGTGAGAGAGAATGGTGATAAGAAAGGAAAAAAATATTTTAAATAATAAGTAACACACTATAGCTCAGCTACACTAAACATCCTTGCTAGTAGGGGTGTGCATAGTTTGGTTAAAACCGATTAACCGAACTGGACCGACCGACCGTTAACCGAATTTACCGGTTATTCTTAACCGATCGGGCGGTTCGGTTAAAGATGTTTGAATATTTCGATTTTCGGTTAACGGTTCGGTTAACAGAAGAAATTAACTAAATTAACCGAACCGAACCGAAATTATAGCATACTATATAAATATATAATATATATAATAAAATGTGTACATATATATAATATGAAAATCTATTAATACTTATATAAAACATTCAAAATAAATATAACATACATCAATTAATAAGTATTAATTCATGTTACCAAGTACCAACTTAGTAACTTACCAAGTTACCATGTAATGTAACACCTTCAATATATTATATATTTATATTTATCAAGATTGCAGAACTAATGGTTGTACCATTGTAGAACTAATGTTTTCAATTCCTTTACAATTAATGGTTGCAAAGTTGCTGCAGGTTGCATGTGTATAGAGTGGCATTTGGGCTTTGGCCCAAAATAATGAAAATATAAGGCTTTTGTGAACTTAGCTTTTGGGCTTTGACTTTGGCCCAAAATAATTGGAATTAACCGAACCGACCGAAATCCAAACCGATATTTTAGGTTAACCGAACCGATGGTTAATCCGCTAAAAATTTTTGGTTTGGTTAAATGGTTGAAATTAACCGAAAAGTTTTGGTTATGTTAAAAATATGTCAATAACCGAACCGACCGACCGATGCACACCCCTACTTGCTAGTAGGTGGAGTGTGCCTTTTCTTTCTTTCTTTCCTTTTTTTTTTTAAATGAGGTGAGGGTTGAGTTTGAAACTCTCTTGAGTCATTCTATCAAAGAAAATGAAACCTAAAACCTAAACACACAACACACCCACACCCCCAAAAGAGGTTTTGAAACTCTGAGTCCACTCCTATTAGAGAAAATGTAACATAAACCCACCTACCCTTTGAAACTCGAGTCCACTCCTATCAAAGAAAATGAAACCTGATAAAAGTATTTGTATGAACGTGATGCATACGCACACGTTTTAAGTCCCAAGTCAAGTCATCTGCATATGGGTCCAAGTCCAACTATTGTCTAGTCCATCCATAGAAAGCTAGGCCGTCTAGTCCAAGCATTTACCATCGTAGAAAACCTGGACGAGTCATGAACGTAACTTCGCGAGTCAATTCCTGCTGCAAAAGCTTCTCATCGAATTGGGATCCTATTGACCCAAGTCACCATGGGGATAAATCCCGCTGATTCGGCCTGCGAAAATTAGATACTCATACAGATCTAAGGTTTGGACCAATTTTAAGTTTGGGTTCAGGACCAGCCTCATGGGCTCATATTTTTTTTATCAGGATTTCTCACCAAAAGCCCAAAAGCATGTTAATACAACCTCATAAAAGGCCCATGTATTTTGTGCTTTTACTAAAGGAAAATGTTCTCCTACCTATGGGGCCACTTGGGCCCACCTTTGATCATTACGGCGGACCCTTTGATTATCCTGTCATACCACACTGTGGCATGAGGCCTGATTTTACTCTCATTGAGCCTTCACTCACCATTGGATTAATACTAAAATAAATCTACTACTAACATTAAACTTTAAGGCTCGCTATTAAATCAAGGGCTAAGATAATCTGGTCGGGCTGAGTTTTGGGTCCCCTCCTTGCCAAGGAGACCTTTCACCTTCCTCCTAATTCCCACCGATAGACATGCATTTAAGTGGGCCTCATGAAGACTGCAACTTCCCATCACTAACCTTCTTAAAACTATTTTACTTTCCACTCTCCTGTTTTTTTTTTTTTTTCTTTCTTTTTCTTTTCTTTTTGACCAATTGACCCCTTCCATGTAGTTAAAAGATAAAAATTTGAGTCATATTTCCCCCTATATCGTCCACAATGAAATTTACCCCTTCCTTTGTGGCACTGAGATTTAGCCAGTTGGATTGAAAAGGTGGTCCCCCTGATGGACTTTTACCAGTGGTGTCAGAAAATCTCGTTGACCCTCCCTCTGGAAATCTCAACTCCTGTAATACTGCTTTTGTAATTCCTCTGTGAAGGATGTAGGTGGAGTTGTAGATTAGTCCCTGACTTTTCTATCCAAATACATGATATTTTGTTCTGTGACCCTGACTGTTTGCAAGGAATTGAATTCCTAAGAAGTCATTGTGGCCTGTTTGTTAACATAGAATTGAATCCCTAAAAATTCATGGCAAAATGGACTTCCAACAAAGGATTGTTACAGTGGTGAAGAGTAAATGATATAAGATAGAGACATAGATTACGCTCATGCTTTGCAAGGATTTGATCTTTGCTTCTATGATTCTATCGCATGGAATTGAATTAAATAAGAAACTCATGGTGGCTTTCTTGTTCTCGTGAAACTGAATTCCTAGAAAATTCATGGTAAAATAGGTTATATAATAGGTGATTTTATTTGAGGTGAGAGTTGAGTTTGAAACTCTCAAGAGTCCTATCAAAGAAAATGAAACCTAAAACCCAAAAACAAACACCCACACCCCCGAAGAGGTTTTGAAAATCTGAGTCCACTCCTATCGAAGAAAATGACACCTACACCCCCACAAAGTATTTGTATGAACGTGATGCATACGCACACATTTTAAGTCCAAGTCTAAGTCAGCTGCATATGGGTCCAACTACTGTCAAGTCCATGCATTTATTATCGTAGAAAACTGGACGAGTCGTGAACGTAACTTGGAAAGTCATGTATTTGCAACAGCATCAGCAAGGCATCTGCTATAATTAAAAGGTGGCATGGGATTCTGTCTTGCAAATTCCACAATCCACACAACCTTTCCACTAGTAAGAGAGCTAGCAACAGTTGTTGATGGAGCTCTCATGTAATATTGTTGTTGTGAGGTAGCTTTGGTTATTCTTCATCATCCATGCAACGCTTCTCATGTGGCCCGTGGTGGAATCGGTTACTACAAAAGATTCAGCAAATGCAACCGATGTACTCGCTCTACTCGCTTTCAAGCATCAGCTGTGGAGCGATTCCTTGAGCACGTGGAATGATTCTCTCCCTTTCTGCCAGTGGGAAGGATCAAATGCGATCGGCACCATTCTCAAAGGGTCACGGCCATGAATCTGACTGGGCTTCAGTTGGTAGGTCCTTTGTCACCCTTCATTGCGAATCTTACGTTCCTTCGTGTAATTGACCTTAAGCCACAACAAACTCCATGGTCAAATCCCCCAGGAACTTGGTCGTTTGTTCAGGCTTCAGTCCATTAATCTCAGCAATAACTAGGTGGGAGGCGAAATTCCAGCCAATCGGACTCGGTGTTGGAGGCTCAAAACCATTAATTTTAGATTCAATGAGCTCAGAGGCAAGATTCCTATTGAGCTATGCTTTTGTCAAGGCTCAGTACACTCAATCTTCCCAGAAAAAATTTCACAGGAAGCATCCCTGCTTCATTTGGGAACCTATCATCTCTCACTCATTTTTCCGTGGCGGGTAATGAATAGAGGGAAACACACCAGAAGAGCTTGGCCAGATTAGGAAACTATTCTTTTTCAACATAGGAGAAAATAAGCTATCTGGCACTATTCCTCCCACACTTTACAATCTCTCATCTATGGCAAGAATTTCTCTCACTCAAAACCAACTGAGTGGAAGCCTTCCACCCGATCTTGGAGTCACTCTTCCCAATCTCATAGAGTTTCATGCTGGAGGAAACCGATTTACATGACCCATCCCAATCTCATTGTCCAATGCCTCGCGACTTGAAAGACTTGGATTGAGCACAAATCAATTCATTGGATCGATTCCTACGAACCTAGGAAGGTTGCAAGGTCTCCGTTAATTAGGTTTGCAAAGAAATCTACTCGGAAGTGGGGGAGAAGAGGATATGGGCTCTCTCTTCTCTAACCAATTGTAGCCTTCTCAATGTCTTGATACTAGGCACTAACCGGCTCACAGGTGTGTATTGCCCAACTCTATAGCCAATCTCTCTACTAATCTTCAAAGGATCAATTTAGGGAGTAATCAGATATTTGGAAGCATCCCTTCAGGAATAGGTAATTTGCAAAACTATGCATTCCAACTTCATGACATGTAAGATTCCAGACAGTATTGGAAAGCTTAACAAGTTACATGTTTTGCGTTTGAGTTATAATGATTTCTCAGGTGAAATTCAATCTTCCATCGGCAACCACACTCAATTGTCTAAGTTCTTTCTTTGAGGAAACAACTTACAAGGAATCATACCTTCAACTCTTAAGAACTGTCACCAACTATCAGAATTATACCTTAATCACAATGATCTAACTGGTTATATGCCGAAACAACTTTTTAGCATTACAACTCTCCGAATTCTCAATCTAGGGGCAAATTCTTTGGTCGGGTCTTTGCCAACGGAAGTAGGCAACTCAAAGAGCCTTCAATAGGTAAATGTTTCTGATAACAAATTATCTGGTGAAATTCCCAAAAGCCTAGATAATTGTCTTAGTTTGGAGAACCTTTTTATAGAGCGTAACTTCTTTCAAGGAGCATTTCCATCTTTGAGTGCTTTGAAAGGTATGTTACAAATGGATATTTCACGCAACAACTTCTCAGGGCAGATTACAGACTATCTTGAAAAGCTTCGTCATCTACAATATCTAAACCTATCTTATAATGATTTTAAAACCAAAGTACCACAAGAAGGAATCTTTAAGAGTGCAAGTGCAATTTCAGTCATAGGGAACAAAAAGCTCTGTGGGGGAAGTCCAGTACTGTTGTTGCCCGAATGCCCAAGCGAAAATGGTAAGAAAGAGAGCCAACACTTTCCTAAAAAACAAATGATTGCAATACTCATCGGTTCAGTCCTTTGTTTGATTTTGCTATTGTCCGTCCTTTATTATTATTGTATAAGAAAATCCAAGAAGGATCCACGTCCTCGTTCAATAACACACCTTCGAGGAGCAACTTACGAAAATTTCTTATGGAGATCTTTGTAAAGCAACCGATGGGTTTTCTTCGGCCAACTTGATTGGGGTTGGAAGTTATGGATCTGTCTATAAACGCTATTTGGATCACATTATGAAGATTGTGACAGTGAAGGTGCTCAATCTTCAGCGGCAAGGAGCTTCTAAGAGTTTCATAGTCGAAATGTAAGGCTTTGAAAAATATTCGGCATCGAAATCTTCTAGAAGTTGTTACTGTGTGCTCAAAGAATTGATTTTAAAGGTGAAGATTTCAAAGCTCTGGTTTTCGACTACATGGCTAATAGGAATTTGGAGCAGTGGTTGCATACAAGCATGGATGAGCAAGATCAACCCAAGAATTTAAGCCTTATTCAAATGTTAAATATAGCTGTTGATGTGGCTTTCGCATTGAATTATCTTCATACTTCTTGTGAGAAACCAATAGTTCATTGTGATCTAAAACCAAGCAATATTCTTCTTGATGATGACATGAATGCCCTTGTTGGAGATTTTGGATTAGCGAGGTTCCTTTCTGAAGCTACCAGCAATGTATCTCAGAACGATACCAACTCACCCGGCATAAGAGGCACTATTGGATATGTAGCTCCAAGTGACACTTCATCTTTCACTTCTTCTTTTTTTTACAAGCATGCGTAGCAATAACCATTAATAAATTTCTTTACCTTTAACACCATCATGAATTTTAATCAAGTAAATAAAATGATTATAGGAAGCAATCACATATTTATCAACAAATCCCCATATCTTTCTTTCACCACAAAAAAATAAATAAATAAAATAAAAAATGACAAGGATATTGAATATGTCAAAGTTATTTATTTCATCTAATAAAATGATTTTAAACTTTGGAAAATTAAATGATTATTATTCTTTTTTAGAGTTACCCCTTTTTTCAATAAATTGACTTCTAACTCCCTTTTTTTCAATCGACTCGTACACTATTTTACAAAAGTTCACTAAATCTAACCAATCATTTATTGGATGAGTTTCTAATACTATTTTTGTTGAGGATTAAGTTAAGCACTATTTTTTTAAACTTTGTTACGAATGTCGATTCTCCACTACTGTAGTCTTGCTTCATTTACACGGAAAATAATTTTGTCATTTGTCTACAAATGTGAAGTAGATGATGCCATATAAATGACAAATGTAATGGGTGTTGGCCAAGTGGGTCCAGACCAAGTGGGTTCGGGGTCATGGGTATTTTGGTAATTTTGGGGCTTTCTTGGGGCTAAGAAAGGGTTTTTTGTATGCCAAGAAAGAGTGGATTATATATTTAGACGTAATATGTAACTCATGAGAGAAACATATGGTGGAAAACCCAAAGGAAAGTTGAGTATCTTTCGTGTGGACGTAGGCGAGTTTGCCGAACCACTATGTGATTTTTTCTCTTCTTGTCCGGCTTGTTGATTGTCGATCAGGGTGATTCACGCTTCCGCACACACGCGCACAACAGGGGGTGCTTAAGGAAGATCCCTTTTGAGGTTTTGTGGTTTATGTTTAGCTTAATCTATGGTATTTGCCGCTTTTGGAGTTTATTTTTTAGAATATTATGACAACTTTATGGTAGGATGGAATAAAGTTTTCTAGTACTCAAGCAATCAAACTCAATCACTGGAACACTGGTTTATTGTACCCATTGAAAAATTCTTTACTTTTGTTTTCGTAGATATTGAGTCTTGCTTTCTTTTTTCTTGAATTGAATCATAACTATTGAAAATATTTGGAGTCAAATAATGGCAGAGTACGGAATGGGCAATGAAGTATCCACATTTGGAGATATCTATAGTTATGGAATCCTTCTTTTGGAGATATTCACAGGAAAGAAACCAACTGATGAGATCTTTAATGGAAGTTTAAGCCTTCATCAATTTGGTAAGCTGGCTTTACCCGAGCGAGTGATGGAGATTGTTGATCAAAACTTGCTCTCGGTAGAAGTTGAAGGTCTTAATGAAAGCCAAACTCACACAAATGCAAAAAGTAAACTTGAGAAGTGCTTAGTATCAACCATCCCAGTTGATATAGCATGTTCTGCGATATCTATAAATGATTGAATGGATATAGAAGATGCTATGGTTGAGATGCAACGTGTTAGAGATTTATATCTTGGAGTTGGAATCAATGATACAAACAATTGAAGCCTATGTTGGCCAAAGGTATATCTTTTTTTAACTTGAGTAATTATTGAGATAATGTTTATTAGTATTACTAAGAATATTCAAACAGAAGGTAGCAGTGTGCTTAAAAAATATTACCTTTTGTTCTATGATGTGGTTTCTTCTCAGTGTGATTGTGTAAATATGGCTGTAAACTAGGGCCATCTACAGGCATGAGTTTAACATTAATTGGACATATTTGAGCTGAGATCCCACCCCGGTAGATAAACAAGTTGTATCCTAATTCTTGAACTGGTCCATTTTTAATTTTAAACTAAAATGGTTTTTTTTTTTTTTTTGAGGCCTGAAAGTGGAAAATGGGGTTCCACCTTTTATCAATCTAACCTCATACAAGGGCTATGACTCAATAACATGGCACTAGATAAAATATGATCTAGACAGAAGTAATTTTAATATTCAATTTATCATGAAAATCGAATTTTATCTACACTCTAAAGGTTTTAAATTATCTAACATTGAGGCCATGGAAATCAAGGGTTTGAATGATGAGGAGTTGTGGCATACACTGAGACCTTTCTGGTCCCCTTCCCCCTGACTAACGTGCTAAATAGGTGGCCCTACAAAGATTCCTCCTTGATGCAGTATCGGCTACTATTCTACTACTGGTCCCACCCAACATAGTTTTGAGGATATTTAATTTTTAGTAGCTTCCTAATTTTGAGGGCGAGCCTTGGCGCAACGGTAGAGTTGCTCCTTTGGTGACCTCGAGGTCACGGGTTCGAGGCGTGGAAACAGCCTCTTTGCAAAAATGCAAGGATAAGGCTGCGTACACATGCGCCCACCCTCCCCCTACCCCCGCTTAGCCGGGGAGCACTTTGTGCACCGGGTGAGCCCTAGTAGCTTCCTAATTTTATTGTAATTAGGATTAGCATTATGATTTATTTGGTTTCCTAGTTTGATTAGGATAGTTTCTATTATTAGATTAGGTTGTCTTAGGCCCTAAGTTTACTTTGCCTATTTATATTGCTTTGTAGAGATGATAATCTTAGATTTGGAGTTCAATAAAATTGGGATTTTCCCTTGGAGAGGTTGTTCCTCGTGTTAGAAATCTCTGCGGAGATAATTTGAGGTGTCTTTGACACGTGCTTCGGCATCTACACAGGCCCTAACCCTAGGGCCTGCTTCAATTGGTATCAGGAGAGGTTGTTCCTCGTGTTAGAAATCTCTGCGGAGATAATTTGAGGTGTCTTTGACACGTGCTTCGGCATCTACACAGGCCCTAACCCTAGGGCCTGCTTCAATTGGTATCAGAGCTGAGGGGATTGCAAATCATCAAGCCAGAAAACTTAATGCGTCTAAATGGTCTGCGCAAAAGACTCCATCAAAGTCAGATTTTAATCCAAATGCTAATTCCTCAGAAAAGTTTTCTTCCAAGTCTGAAGATCCAAACAGATTCACATGTTTTCATTGTAAGCAAAAGGGTCACCGTGCGTTTGAATGCCCAAAAAGAATAAATTTAATGAAAAGTGCACAAGAAGAACCGGAAACAAAAGATGATCCTAACAGTGAAGAATCCGATGAAGCGGAGGAAATAGCAGCTGAAACAGATGGCGAACTTCTCTTGGTGCAACAAGAGTCTATACCCACTGTTGAAAAGAAATGGTTGCGGAAAAATATTTTTCGTTCTACAGGTACAATACATGGGCAAAATTGTACAGTTGTGATTGATGGTGGAAGTTGTGAGAATATTATCTCTCAAACTCTTGTTGATCGCTTGAAGTTGAAGGTTTACAAGCACAATCGGCCCTACTTTGTTAAATGGCTCATGACAGGTGATGAAGCGCAAGTGCGACATACATGTCAGGTTACTTTTGCAGTTGGTAATGATTACAAAGATACAATTTGGTGCGATGTGCTACCAATGGATAGTGGCGATATCCTATTGGGTCGCCCATGGATGTATGACAAGAATGGCACTCATGGGATGCGCAACAACACGTATACCTTCATGCACGGTGGAAAAGATGTTACTCTCTATCCAAAGAAGCCCGAATCACAGAAGAAGAAATCCAGGGCCACTGCTACAAAGGAAGTGCTTCACGTACATCATATATACAGAGGCAACCTGAAGAAGAATCCAGTTCGAGGTCGAACTCTTCTTTCAACCTGGGGGGAATGATGCAGTATCGGCTACTATTCTACTACTGGTCCCACCCAACATAGTTTTGAGGATATTTAATTTTTAGTAGCTTCCTAATTTTATTGTAATTAGGATTAGCATTATGATTTATTTGGTTTCCTAGTTTGATTAGGATAGTTTCTATTATTAGATTAGGTTGTCTTAGGCCCTAAGTTTACTTTGCCTATTTATATTGCTTTGTAGAGATGATAATCTTAGATTTGGAGTTCAATAAAATTGGGATTTTCCCTTGGAGAGGTTGTTCCTCGTGTTAGAAATCTCTGCGGAGATAATTTGAGGTGTCTTTGACACGTGCTTCGGCATCTACACAGGCCCTAACCCTAGGGCCTGCTTCACTCCTAGAAGAGAAGTGAGCATTTGTAACAGTTCCACCTAGAAAATAAAGAGGAAAATAAAAGAAAAGGATAATTCGTATCATTCGAGGAACCCGACACCTCCCGGATCATTTGAGAGAACCCGACACCTCCAAATAACTATTTTACTGACAATTTCTTATGAAATACACAAGACAAAAAGCCCCTTTTTATAGGGTTAAAAATGCTAATAATATAAAGAGATAACCCTAATCTAATTACATAAGAGAAAATCCTAAAATAGTAAGAGAATAATTATCATATAGAAGCTAACTAATTGAGATAGTCTGTAGGATCGTTACAGCATTTTTTTTTTACATATGTATATAGTACATACATAATACATACAAACACACACATATACACTTACACACAAAAACAAGATATATACATGCGACTGATCCCTCGTGTGCCCTGCGCTAGGTGGTAAGCCATACACCTAGGGCCCCATTAATCAATGGGATTGTAGAGATTTGAAAGATCTGGATGGGCCCTACATATGTATAAAACTTCAGTCATCATCAGATCATCCTAACTCCTTAATCCGTGGTCCATGAGTTCAACAATTTTATATAAAGAGGACAGTCTGTGCAACAGCTCAGTCCATTCGGCGCTGTGAAAAAGAAATGGGATTGATAACTATCAGGGGTGTGTGTGGGGACCATTCAGATGAGTGATCAGGTGGTCCCACTTAGAGATGTGTATGTAAGACCCATGTAAAAGGTACGCACTGGATAGTTTCTGCGAACATACATATATGCTTTATATATTTTTATATCTATTGCCAATGTTCTAGCGCATTAACCTCTCACGGATCTTACTGTCCAAGGTAGGATATGAGGCCCACTTGATTCTAATCTGAATGGACCATCCAAACCCCCCACCCCCTGCATGTCATCGAATCCCATGGGCTTGCACCAATCTGAATTGAGTAAACCATTGAAATTTGAGGGTCAATTCTGTTTGATATAAAGCCATTAAACTTGTGGGTAATGGATGTAGAGGTTAAGGGAAAGGGATATTGACCTAAAATTTGATATGTGGACCCTATACACACGGATCTTTCCATCTCCTAGTCCCATGCCCTAGCAAGCTACCTTGCACAAAGTAGAGGGCTACACACACAAGCTCCTGTGCATGCCAGGTGTTAGGGTCCATTTTCGACTCCACCGATCATTGTAGAGTGGGATGGAACGATCTAGGTGGGACCACCCTAGATATAAAATTTCAAGTCAATCCAATGACACTAACCCCTTCATCAGAAGCCTACGAGTTTAACAGCTTTAAATCAAAAAAGATTTTAATAGTTGATCCAACAATCCTCTCCTACTGGATCGGTGCAAAATCTATTGGATCCATGAGATATAATGGGGATTTCTATAGTTCATTTGGATTGATCAATAGGTGGGCCCCACATGCTGGGCCACACAATAATACCACGCGACACAGATGCACAAGAGAAATGGGCTATATACATACAATACATCCTCTTTTACAGACAATTTACATAAATTGTCTTTATGGACAGCCTTGTGGGGTCCACTTGGGGCCACAACAATCATGGGGAATGTGTTCTTTGGGCCTAGCCTACCTATCGTAGTGTTTTATTTACCCATTTATGTTTTAAGTTGTATTTAGGTGGATGTCCTAATCATGGCCATCGGTGTAGTTGGATGGTCCAGATTAGCTTTAGGGTTATGTTCACGCATATTTAAGCATTGCAAAGCCTTTTGGCTCCTCAGTTGATGATTAATGAAATTTAGTTCGAGTGATTATGGGGCTGCTCAAGTTATCTCTTCTTCCTCACCCGCGATGGGGAGTTTGGCGTGAGGCCAATTTACAGGCGAAAGCCTGACATATCCGTTTCACCCTCCATCTCTTGTCTCTCCATCTCTACCTACCCCGCAACTGGTACCCTACTCCGCATCACATTGTGGGAGGTGGAGTGCAAGAAAGGGAATTCATGATTTTTTAAAGGTTTTATGGGTGGGACTTGGGAGCCCTAAAACTTGTTAATGAAAATGTTAGATGAATTATTGGATATGGAGAAAAACTTATCTCACATAGTTCAAATCCTAATGATCTAGTTGGACACCTCTTGAATTCCTAAAGGAATTGGGATAAAATTAAAATTCAATTATACTTTGATAATATGAAATTTCGTGGGGGCGACCCCTACTTAGCGACGCGCTGTATGGTCCGGGTACAGTGATAAGTGAGCAAGGACCGCTGCATCGGCGCCCGGGTGCAGTGCTAAATAAGCAAGGGTCCTCCACTTTATTGGACGAGTGTGGGGGGTAAGGAAGCTAGTCCAAAATAGAAGGCTGAGATTGGGTACTTGGAACATTAGGAGCCTGACTGGGAAACTTATGGAAGTGATGGATACAATGGAAAGGAGACGAATCGCAATTGCTTAATTGCAAGAGACAAGAAGGGTGGGACACAAAGCTAAAGAGATTGAGAGGACTGGGTATAAGTTATGGTACACGAGACTTAATAGATCGAGGAATGGGGTCGGCATAGTGGTAAACAAGGACTTAAAGGAAGATGTAGTTAATGTAAAGCGCTATGGAGATAGGATTATTGCAATTAAGTTAGTGTTAGGAGAAGAGATAATGAACGTAATTAGTGCTTATGCCCCCCCAGGTGGGCTTAGGAGATGGACATAAGCAGAAGTTTTGGGAAGACTTGGAAGGAGTGCTACTAGAGATACCCCAAGGAGAGATGGTCTTCATACGAGGAGATTTGAACGGTCATGTAGGACGCGACGTAGATGGATACATAGGAGTACACGGGGGACATGGGCACGGTAATAGAAATGAAGAAGGGAATGATATCTTGGAGTTTTCAGTGGCTTATGATCTCATGGTAAATAACACCTTTTTTAGGAAGAGAGGAGCATTTGGTGACTTATAAGAGTGGCTCATCAAGGACACAAATTGACTTCTTCTTAACTAGGAAAAGAGACCACTTAGCTTGTAAAGATTGCAAGGTTATACCAGGGGAGAGCTTGACTTCCCAACATAGGTTGTTGATCATAGATGTGCAGCTACAAAGGTGGACTAGAAAAAAGAAGTTGTATAGATGCTCAAGGACTAAATGGTGGAACCTGAAAGGTGATAAGCAACTAGCTTTAAGGGAAAGAGTACTAGAGGAAGACGTTTGGGCGATAGATGATAGTGCAAATAATATGTGGGAAAAGGTAGCAGAGTGTATTAGGAGGGTAGAGAAAGAAGTCTTAGGAGAATACAAATGGGGTGCTACGGTACAGAAAGAGGCATGGTGGTGGAGCGAAGTCGTCCAAGACAAGATAAGAGTTAAAAGAGAGTGCTTTACAACTTGGCAAAAGTATCGAAATGAAGCGAACTTGAAGAGGTATAAAGAAGCAAAAAGAGAAACCAAAAAGGCAGTTAGTGAGGCCAAAGCAAAGGCATTTGAAGAGCTATGTAGGCGACTTGACACTAAGGAAGGCGAAAGAGAGATATTCAAGCTTGCTAAAACTAAAGATCGGCGAACCAAGGACTTAAACCAAGTTAAATGCATTAAGGATGAGGATGAAAAGGTATTAGTAAAGGAAGAGGAGATAAAGGAGCGTTGGAAGAGCTACTTCTATGAGTTATTTAACGAAAGCAGTAGTAGTGACATACAATTGGGGCAGCTTACCATTTCTAGAGAAGAAGCGAATCATATGTTCTATAGGAAAATCAGTAGGGAAGAAGTTAAAGAAGTAGTGAAAAAAATGAAGAATGGGAAAGCGGTTTGGCCAGATGGTATCCCTATTGAGGTCTGGAGGTGCTTGAGGGAGGATGGCATTAGTTGGTTGACAAAGCTTTTTAATGTAGTGCTAAAGAGCAAGAAGATGCCTAATGCTTTGAGGAAAAGTATTCTTATACCCATATACAAGAACAAAGGAGATATTCAAGAACTATGCGAACTACCGCAGGATTAAATTGATGAGCCACACGATGAAATTATGGGAGAGAGTTATTGAGAGAAGACTAAGAAGAACAACAAACGTTTCAGAGAATCAATTTGGTTTCATGCCTGGGAGATCAACCATGGAGGCTATCTTTCTCCTGAGGTGGTTAATGGAACAGTATAGAGAAGGTCAGAGAGATTTACATATGGTGTTCATTGACTTGGAGAAGGCCTATGACCGGGTTCCTAAGGAGATTCTTTGGAGAGTTCTGGAAAAGAAACGAGTATGTGTCGCATATATTGAGGCGATAAAGGATATGTATGATAGAGTCGTGATATCTATAAGGACGACTGGCAGCGAAACTAAGGAGTTTTCTATCACGATTGGTCTACACCAAGACTTAGCGTTAAGCCCGTACTTGTTTGCCCTAGTTATGGATGAGATTACAAGATATAACCAGGATGAGGTGCCGTGGTGTATGCTATTTGCAGATGACATTGTTTTAGTGGATGAGACGAGAGAATGAATGAATGCTAAACTAGAATTGTGGCGGAAAACATTAGAGACAAAAGGGTTTAGGCTAAGTCGATGCAAAACGGAATATATAGAATGCAAGTTTAGTCAAAGTAGGACACCTGGTGACATAGAAGTAAGTTTGGGCATGCAAAAGATTGTAGAGAAAGAAAACTTTAGGTACCTTGGATCTATGGTGCAACAGGATGGAGGGATTGATACTGATGTAAGTCACATGATTCAGGCCGGGTGGATCAAATGGAGGAGTAATTCGGGGGTCTTGTGTGATCAGAAAGTCCCCCTCAAGGTTAAAGGAAAGTATTATAAGGTGGCGGTACGACCAGCGTTGTTATATGGATCAGAGTGTTGGGCAGTAAAGCATAATCATGTCAAGAAGATGGAAGTTGTGGAGATGAGAATGCTAAGATGGATGTGCGGGATCACAAGGAGAGATAGGATTAGGAATGAGGAGATTAGGGGCAAATTAGGAATAGCACCGATTGGAGATAAAATGAGAGAAAATCGACTGAGATGGTTCGGCCATATTAGAAGGCGTCCAACGGAGGCACCTGTTAAAAGGTGTGAAAGCATTGAGATTGTCAGGAGTAGGAGAGGGAGAGGGAGACCCAAGAGAAGTTGGAAAGAAACTATTAAACATGACCTTGCCTACATGGATCTAACGGAGGACATGGCCCTGAACAGATTTGATTGGCGTCGTCAAATCCATATAGCCGACCCCACCTAGTGGGAAAATGCTTAGTTTGGTTTGGTTTAGTTTATACTTTGATAATATGGAAGCTGTTTGTTTTTTTGTTGTTAAAAAATATGAAAGATGTTGAGGACATTCTTAAGATTTTTATTCGTGTCATAGTGGAGAAGACAAAAGAGCACGGATCTTGACTAAAAAATAATCATATCACTAATAAATCAGCTTACAAAATAATTATGAAGAACAATACTAATGAGACCCTACCTAATGTTTATTCGAAGTCCCTCCCCTTGGAAGATTTCTCTTCCTCAAAGATTTATTATTATTTTATTTATTTTTTTTGGTTTGAAATGCTTCAAAAGGACTATTATAGTAAGATCCTCTATCAATTCTAAGATTTTTGACTTAAATGATTTATGTACCTATCTGTGACAAGTGGATAGACTCAATTGACTATGCTCTTTTTCGCTGTAATTTTGTGATAGCATTATGGTTTGGCTTGCACCTAATTAGCTTGTTATCTCATAATATTATAGAAAAATAGTATTCGGGATTGATGGAAAGAAGGGCTTAACTCCAATCAACTAGATCTACCCCTTAACAACTATCTCCCTATATTATGGACTCTAGCTTTATGGTGGGCAATTTGGAAAGCTAGAAATGATTTTATATTTAGGGGCATTTGTTTTACCTTGATAAAAGTACTGCAGATACCAAAAGCAAGGTTTTTTTTTCTCTAACGATCTTAATTGAGGACAAAGTACAAAGTGTTAATGGCCTTGAGACAATTCGATACAAGGGAGATGAAGAATGATTTGTTGGTATTTACGGATATTGCTTTAGAAGCTCCAAATGGCTTATCTGCTATTGGTTTCTTGATGTTGTATAATGGCTCTTTTCTTCATGATGCAGGAGGAGCGTTCAAAGGGCCGAGGCTTTTTTCTCTTAAGTAAGAAGAACAAGAATGGTCCTCATTGCGCTAAAAACAAGCTAAAGATGGAGGTTACTCAAAAATTCAGATTTTGTCAGATGCTTGTGAAGTGATTGAAGCAGTTAAGGGCAGTGTTGATTGGTCAATTAATTCTGTCATTTTTGGATATTGTTGAGTTCGTTGGGAACTTTGATAGTTTGGACTTTACTTATGTTCCTAGGAGGCTGAATGAGGCAGCATAGTATTTAGTTAAAGCTTAGTTTTGTTAAAGCTTAGTTTTGTTAAAGCTGTCGATTTCAGTGGTTTGAGAGATGGCAAATATTCAGAATGTTTGTCAACTTTGTTTGTGTAGTTTGCTGTTTGTTGGTTCAAGGAAAAATTTCCTTTAATCCAACTGAAAACTACAGAACAACAACGTGAAACGTGCCGTCTATGAGAATGTGAAGATTTAGGGCATGCTTGATAACAAATGAGGAATTTGCAAATGTGAGGATTCCTCGCTACCCTTGGAATAGGGATTCCTCGTCGACTTGTATTTTGACATATGTGCATGAAGCTTGATTTTCACATCTCACAATTTTAGTTAGGTAGGCATCACAAATCTTCGCTATTAAGTTTATTTCCAGAACCTTAAGCCCTAAAACCTCATTTCAAAATCCTAATTCCTAACAATCTCCAAACCCTAATAAACCAACACCCCAAATAAAAAAACACCAAAAATCCAAACCCACAAGAAAATTGTTGCAGGGCGAGTTGCAAAGAGAGGAATACCTGGCCGACCTCCGCTACCGCCGCCTGCCACTACCGCCGCCCGCCACTGCTACCGCTGCCTGGTTATCTTTCTTCTCCTTTTCATCTCCTCCTCCTCTTCTTTCCCTCTTCCTATTCTCCTTTTCTTCTCTCTTTCCCTCTTTTTTTCTTTTTGTTTCCCTATCTGTTTCAATCTAGAAGCAGCGAGAAGGGAGGCAAAGTCCCCCTTTTAAGGTTACAGCTTACGGTGTGAGGCTGCCACTATTCTGGGCCTCTTGCAAAGAGAGAGTGTTAATGGGCCATTTTTCTCTCTCTATTAGGCGTATGATTCTAATAATCTAATAATCTAATAATGTGGCGGGGTTAATTTGACGGTGGCCCCAATTTAATAGGTGTACAAAATTATCCGTGATCCGACCTGACTCGACTCGTGGGTTAATGGGTGGGTCATGTTAGCCAATTTCTGGTGCTCGACCCGACCCGACCCGACCCGTGATCGTCGGTACCGGGTCATTGGGTCACCGGGTGACCCGTGAACCTGGTAAATTTTGAGTGTTTTTTTTTTAATTTTCATTCTATACACGAAGATCTGGACCCTACAGTTGATCATTGAAGCAGCAGGAAATGTGAGACTGGCCATGTTTACGATGTGCTTTTGTTTGCAGGCCAAGGAAATGGAACGTATGTGTGGTGGGGTCCCATGATATGTTTGAGCACCCTCACATCAATGATCTTGCATACATGCCAGCCATGAAAGATGGACGGTTTGGATTTAATTTGTTGGTGGGCGGGTTCTTTAGCCATTCCTAGATCTTAGTTTACCAAATTTTTAGAATATAAACAATGTTAGCCAAACTCACAGCACAAGTTTTTGAAGGGTCAGATAGAGCCGATTCACAGATATCTTAAATTGGTCATAGAATTAATTAATTGACCAAATCAAATTGCTACTTTAGATAGCATGCATTTCTAGTCCAACAAACATACAACGGTATAAGTTCCAAAGCATCCATTTCTAATCTAACAAATATAAAATCTATAGGCCCAAAAGGAGCCATAATTAATGGATGTGGGTTTTACAATTTTCAGCTTATGGCCCTATTCTTAACCATTTTTGTTGTGCATTTTAGAACAGTGGTATGCTTAGAAATTCTGTATATAATCAAGCTGCCCATGCGAAATTATCTCCGATTTATGGCATGATGAGGGTGGTAGCTTCTGAGCTAGACCTATTTCCGTTTAGTCAATGATACAGGCCAAGATTTGCACATGCCCTGTTCCAAAGTTCTCGTGTATTCTGGCCCAGACTATTTTTTTTTTTACGGCCCAGGACCAGGTATGATTCTGGCCTAGTTCAGGCCTTTCTCCTCATCATAAACAAGCCCATACCATATCGGCAGACGTTATATATGCAGTTTTCAAGATCCTTTATATACTTATAATCTTATATAGATGACAGGTGATTTATGCAGGCCCACATAGGACCATTCAGAGACATGGTGCTGTATGATTTGGGCTCAAAGTTTAGTCAGAGGGACTTGGCTCAAACAATGTGAATAGGTTCAGAGATCACTTTTTGGCTTAGCCCAATCCGCCACATTATAAGAGACCTGAAACAAAGTATGAATGTAGGGGTCATCATGGGCCTGTCCAAATGGGTCCAGATTGATTTGGACCAGAACTGTCCCTTAGATTTTTTGTACTTCGGTCTGCCCTGGATTAAAATTTGTTCCAGGACTGGATTAAGACATGGGTCCAGATTGATTTGGACCAGAACTGTCCCTTAGCAATCTACTTTTTTTTTTTTACCCGAACCCGACCCGTGACCCGTGACCCGACTGACCCATGACCCGTCTGACCCGTAACCCCAAACGGGTCGGGTTCGGGTGGGTTTTCGCCCACAAAAATGTGGTCGGGTCGGGTTTGACCCGTTGTACACCCCCTGAATGACATTTTGACAAAGCTAATATAAAGTTAATGTGCCTCGTACTATTATAAAATACTAAAAAAACACAATATTTTCTTCCCATTAGTAAATACTTTAAAGCAAAGTAACAATCTTTTTAAGTTATAACCCATGTCAGAATTCGAACACTGGTAGTGGTTTATGTTATTCTTGTTCTCTTGGTAGTAGTTTCTTCATTGTTTTTAATAAGAGAACTTCATGCAAGAAGACTTTTGTTAATGAATATAGATTCTCTTCTGGTTTCCTTGTTTATTTTCTTTTTAGAGGATTTTATCGGAAAATGAACTCTATTTGGCCGTTGCACGACATAATGAAAAATATTTTCCGCTGCATGAGGTCGTTCATCCCTCCATGTTTTTCTTTTTTCTTTTCAATTTTTTTTACAAGGGACGATAGCGTCGCCCAAAATAAGAATGGGCAACGCTAACGTCTCTCTTCTCTATATATATACCCTGTCCCGAATCCAACTATTCATCCCTTTTCGGACCTTCTCTTTTTTCCAGCTACTCCACCACCATATAGCTTATCCAACTTTGTTGTGATCGTGTGTGCGGAAGTGTGCGATCAACAAGCAAACAAATCAAGTCACACAGAAGAGAACACAGATTTACGTGGTTCGGTGATTTCACACCTACGTCCACGGACAAAGCTCGTCTTCTTCTTAGTTTTCCCACTAATCAGAGTTTTTCCCTACACTCTAGGGTTACAACCAAAAGAGATAATATATAGTTTTCAACAAATACTAAATTACCCCTCAACCCTAACACAATGCATTGGGCCTACAAAACGAGCCAAAACCCAAACCCATAAACCTAACAAATCTCCACCTTGGCGAGATGTGTAGGTCACAACATTTTTCACCTTGGCATGCAATCACACACCTCCAAATGCGCCCGTAGGCGCCATGCACCTGAAAGTGCTCAAACTCGCAGGATGTTGATCAAGTCTAAGCAATGCTTAAACTTGACCCCAGTCACAACCTTAGTCAGCATATCTGCGGGGTTATCAGCAATCGCGATCTTCTTAAGAAGTATATCTCCCTCATCAACAATCTCCCACACAAAATGATACTGTACGTCGATGTGTTTCGTACGTGAATGATGAACCTGATCCTTTGACAAACAAATTGCACTCTGACTATCACAATGGACATCCATGTGCTCCCGAAAGATCCCCATGTCATCAAGCAAACCTTGAAGCCAAATGGCCTCCTTAATGGTCTCTGTCACCGCCATGTACTCTGCCTCTGTAGTCGACAAAGCAACTATAGACTGTAACGTTGACCTCCAACTCACTGGTCCCCTTGCAAGAGTGAACACATAACCTGTTGTAGACCGGCGCTTATCCAAATCACCAGAGTAATCGAAATCCACATATCCAACCACATGCTGACCAATACTATCATCCCACTGAAACAACAAACCAACATCCACGGTACCCAGAATATACCGTAGAATCCATTTCACCGCTTGCCAGTGCCCTTTTCCTGGATCATGCATATATCTGCTTACTATACTGACAGCCTGTGAAATGTCGGGCCTAGTACACACCATTGCATACATCAAACTACCAACAGCACTCTGATAAGGAACCTGAGCCATGTACCGACGCTCATCATCTGTGCTAGGAGACATAGCAGCGCTAAGCATGAAGTGAGAGGCAAGTGGTATACTTACAGGTTTTGTTTTTGCATCCATACGCTGTAGCATCTTCTTCAAATACTGTTTCTGTGATAGACAAATCTTACCTTGCACCCTGTCTCTCTGAATTTCCATACCAAGTATCTTCTTGGCTTCCCCCAAATCCTTCATTTCAAATTCATTACTCATCTGAGTCTTCAATTTTTTAATCTCCACCTTGCTCTTAGAAGCTATAAGCATATCATCGACATATAAGAGCAAATAAATGAAGGTTCCATTCCGTAGTTCGTGATAGTAGACACAACGATCAAAAGAACTCCGTCTGTACTTCTGCCCAATCATAAACTTGTCAAATCGTTTGTACCACTCTCTCGGAGATTGTTTCAAACCATACAACGATTTTTTCAGTTTACAAGCCAAATGTTCGTTACCAGCAGCTTTATACCCATCTGGTTGGGTCATGTAGATCTCCTCATTCAAATCACCATGCACAAATGCATTTTTAACATCGAGTTGCACTAACTCAAGATCAAATTGTGCAACCAAGGCTAAGAAAATACGAATTGAATAATGCTTCACAATGGGAGAGAATATCTCATTGTAGTCAATGCCTTCCTTCTGTGCGTAGCCTTTATCCACCAATCTAGCCTTGTACCTGACACTGTCCTTTCCTGGAGTTCCTTCCTTCATGGTGTAGACCCATTTGCACCCAATTATTTTCTTCCCCTTAGGTAACTGTACAAGCTCCCAAGTGTCATTCTTATGAAGAGATTTCATTTCCTCATCCAATGCATTCTGCCACTCTACACTTTCTGAATGCCTCTTTGTAGGTAGTAGGAACACATTCTTCAACCATTGGAAGTACATATGCCACCATGTCAGTGAATCGTTGAGGTAGGGATGGCAATTCCGTCCGGTCCGATCCGATTCGATCCGATACCCGCTCCATTTGGATATGGATTTCGGAGATTTTTTCGAAGATCGGGTCGGATTCGGATATGGATTTTGAAAAAAATTCGGAGATCGAATCGGAGGCGGATATGGAGATATCAGATCCGAATATCCGTTTGGACATCCGATCCGAATATCCGTTTGGATATCCGAACCGTATCCGACCCGTTTGGATATCTGTTTAACCCTTAATTGCAGTTTCCCCCCTTATCTTATATAATATTATATATATATTACACCATATATATATATCAATATATTACAGAGAACACTTCAATAATTGGGATTTGTATGACTTGTGTAAGTGTGTTGAAACTTGAATGACTTTATTTTGGAAGTTTATTTTTTGATATATTTTGAATTGTATCGTCTTTTTAATGTTTTTAATGCTTAAATTATATTTTGAATTGTATTGTCTTTTTAATATTTTTTTAATGATTTGGATATCCGATTCTCCGTTTGGATATCCGATATCCGTTTGGAGGCGGGGATGGAGGATAGAATGGATATCCGTTTGGAGATTGGAGCGGATATGGAGATGGAGAATTGGATTTGGATATGGATGTGGATATGACAATATCTGCCTCCGATCCGACCCGTTGCCATCCCTACGTTGAGGTTTTCGAATATTCATTTTTGGTCTACTGGCTGCGATAGAATCTTCTCCTTCTTGCTCTTGTAGAGGCTCTTGAGCTGGAGTCTCTTCCTCATATGTATCATCACCATCTAACTCAACTGGGATGACATCAAACTCCACCTGCTTCGATTTACCATTGGCTTTGCTCTCCTCCTGAGAGTCATTTTGCTTGTTCTGTTTACACATAGCAGCTTCATCAAAAGTCACATCCCTGCTCAGAACAAGTTTTTTTGGATTAGGACACCATAGCCGATATCCTTTCACACCACTGCTGAAACCAAAGAATATAGCTTTCTTGGCCCTTGGATCCAACTTACTCTCTGTGACATGGAAATAAGCAGGACAACCAAATATATGTAATTTATCATAATCAGTAGCGGGTTTTCCAGACCATACCTCAATGGGTGTTTTACCCTCGATTGCAGCAGAAGGCAACCTATTGATGAGATGACATGCATAAGCAACTGCCCCACCCCAAAAAGCTTTGCATAATCCAGAATTAGACAACATACACCGAACTTTCTCCAATATAGTGCGGTTCATGCGTTCTGCCACCCCATTCTGTTGCGGAGTCCCACTAACTGTGAAATGCCTCACGATCCCCTCATCCTGACATACTTTCAAGAACGGATCATACTTGTACTCTCCACCATTATCTGACCTAAGCCTTTTTAATCTTTCTGCCAGTCTGTGTTTCAATCATTTTCTTCCACTTCAAGAACACATTCAAGACTTCATCCTTGTGCTTCATGATGTACACCCATACTCTTTTGGAGAAGTCATTAATGAATGTAACAAAGTAGTGCATACCTCCCAAAGATGCCACCTTGGTAGGAACTCATACATCCGAATGAACATAGTCCAGTGTGCCTTGAGTGCGATGGATCGCGGTGCCAAACTTCACTTTTGTCTGCTTGCCAAAAACACAATGTTCACAAAATTCCACCTTGCAGGTCTTTGCACCTTGCAACAAGCCTTGCTTAACCAAGCCCTGCAATGCTCTCTCCCCAGCATGCCCTAGACGCATGTGCCACAATCTAGTAGTGTCTGTAATAGTCTCATTTGAGCTATCAGATACTGTTGCTGCTTCACCTACAACTGTACTCCCTTGCAAGAAATATAGATTTCCTCTTCGGACACCCTTCATCAACACAAGTGCACCATAAACAACTTTTAGTACTCCACCTTCCATGGTAATCTTAAAGTCTTTGGAGTCTAAAGCACCCAATGAGATAAGATTCTTCTTCAAATCCGGTACATACCGAACCTGCTCCATAATGCATCTTCAAATGGATTTTTCCTATCCCTTTTGTTTTGCAAGCACTATCATTGCCCATCAAAATTGTTCCACCATCCAACTCTTGAAAGCTGAAAAACCATTCCCTGTTGGGACACATATGATAGGTACAACCCGAGTTTAAAATCCATTCGTCAGAATGGCATACCAATGAAGAAACAGTCAAATTAAATTCAAAATCATCATCTCCATCGTGTCTAATGTTTGCATCAGATTTATCTTTTTCTTGTTTTTCAACTTTGGACAATCCTTCTTTCAATGCCCTTTTTTGCGACAAAAGGCACATTCATCTTTTGCAGGTGGTTTTGATTTTCCTATCGATTTAGAACAAGATTTACTACTAGAAGTCCTATCATCTGATCTGCCTCTTATTGTCAATGCATCAGATGATGAATCCATGTGGGCCTGTTTGTCCTTCTTCCAATATTCATTATTCATCAAAGCAGTAGACACGATATCATATTTAATCACAGTCTTCCCGTTGATCAAAGTGTGAGTAAAATGATCATAACTATCGGGAAGCGAATTCAGAAGAAGTAATGCATTATCCTCATCATCAATTTTCACATCAATGTTCATCAAATCAGCAATAATCTTATTAAAATCATCAATATGTTCAGTCATAAAAATACCTTGACGATACTCGAAGCAGAAAAGTTTCTTCTTCAAATAGATCGATTCTCCAAGCTCTTGGTCATACACTTTTCCTCCAATTTCTGCCACAACTCTTTTGCAGAAGTTTCTCTCATCACTGAGTATTTCTGATCCTTCGCGAGACATAATCTGATGGTGCTACATGCCCGACGATTGATCTTCTGCCATTCCTTATCTTCCATATCTGAGGGTTTATCCTCAAGAGCAATTTTCAACTCTTGCTGGCTTAGAACATCTCTAACCTCACATTGCCACATACCAAAGTTATTTGTACCATCAAACTTTTCGACTTCAAATTTTGCATTCGAGATGGTGGCCTTTGCCGATGATGAGCTTGCCATTTTGTTTTTTTCTGTCAAACTAATAATCCACTTCGTTCAAATCGTAGATCTAGTCGATACGAATCCAACAAAAAAAACGGAGCTCAATTATGAGTCCGGATGTCTCCGGAAATCACAATTCAATTTTGGCCGTCCAATTGGTCAAATCTGTCTTGACCGTACAGGTGACGTCAGCGGTTGTTGAACTAGGCCTCTTCGAAGTGGGTCAGGTCGAACTGACCCGAGACCTGACCTGGAACCTGAAACCGACCTAAACAGGTCGTCTTCTCGCTGGGTTCTGTAACAGAACCTGGTTTTCTTCCTTCTTCTTCGGCAGAGATTGGCACGGCCACAGGTGGACTCCAGCGACGGTGTTGCTGTGAATGACGACTTCTCCGGTAACAGAAACTGGGCCACTCTTCTCCTCTGCAACTCCGGCGTGCAGCAACGAGTTCCTCCAAATCCAGATTTTGCAACGACGATCCTCCTCCGGTCAAATTCCGGCGAAGATGGCGACGGACGGCAGCGGCTTCAAACCAGTCCAGATCTTCTCTGGCAACAGCGAAAATTCTGGGCCCTCCGTACTGGCCCCGGTTTCTGCACGACGACGAGAGCAGCAGTGCTGCTATTCTTCTTTGGCAACGTGCAAGTGGCACAGGCCGCGGGCGAACTCCGGCGACAGCGAGCAAGAGTTCGGAGTCCGGTAGCGAATGGCGACTTGCGTAGCGATGTCTTCTGGGGTCTTCTCCGGCGACGGTGGCGCTGCGATCTCGGCGTCCGGTCTGCTCCTCTGGCAGCGGTGTCTGCAGATCGGAAAAACTGATCGCTTGGCGATCTTCTTCTTCCTTCAGATCGTCTTCAATGACGATGACTCCACGGCCGAGTTCCTCTGGTTTCTAATCTGCAGCGAGTCCAAATCGAGAAACTCTGTTCTCCTCTACGCAGCGATAACCAAGCCACAACAATCTGTGTGGCCCACCTTGATCTCACCGATCTTGTTCTCCTTAGGCTCTGACTCTGTTCACTGCAACGTCCGATCTGTGTGACGAAACAAAGAACCTCTTCGAGATACGAAAATCACTGTTGATGATCGCGTACCACAACAAGGCTCTGATACCAATTTGTTGTGATCGTGTGTGCGGAAGCGTGCGATCAACAAGCAAACAAATCAAGCCACACAGAAGAGAACACAGATTTACGTGGTTCGGTGATTTCACACCTACGTCCACGGACAAAGCTCATCTTCTTCTTAGTTTTTCCACTAATCAGAGTTTTCCCTACACTCTAGGGTTACAACCAAAAGAGATAATATATAGTTTTCAACAAATACTAAATTACCCCTCAACCCTAACACAAATGCATTAGGCCTACAAAATGAGCCAAAACCCAAGCCCATTAACCTAACAAACTTTTCCTCGTCTGTTTTCCCTCATCCTTTTTCAGACCTTCTTTATTTCCAACTACTCCACGACCATATAGCTTTTCCACTTATATTAAAAGTGAAAAACTTATATTAACAGCTTTTTCGCCTATAATAATAGTGAAAAACTTGTATTCGCAGCTTTTCTGCCTATAATAGTAGTGGTAAACTTTTCGCTTATAATGACAGTGGAAAACTTATATTCACAGCTTTACCAAAGAGATAAACTGATCCCAACTTGAAATACATTTGGAATCCATTAATTAGAAACATAAATGGATTTAAGCCATTAACAATCATAAACAGAAATGTCAGCAAAGTCCATTCAAACAAAGATTTGAAGTCATTAAAGATCAAAAACAAAAACCCGAAATAGCTTCATCGCAGTGATTTGAAACCCCAAACGATTCAAACCACAAACTCCAATGCTACTCAACTCGAAATGGATTATTGGCAAGGAATACTAAATGCCACAAGTCATTTGCTTCATGCAACTGATTTGAAGCCATTAATAACAAAGCACACAACCAGTGTGGCAGAAGAACGAAGGAGAAAACTGAAAAAATGGGAGCAAACGAGGGTAATTAGGATTTCCGAATAACTTGAGCAACGCTAGCGTCGTTGATCCTAAAGTTTTTTTTAAAAAAAATGAAACCACGCTTAACGAACTACGTTTGTGCATTAGAAAATACTTTTCATTATTTCGTGCAACGGCCAAATACGGTTCATTTTTTGATAAAATCCTCTTTTTTGTGCTTATCTTTGATAAAGCTTGATTGAACGTGGGCAGGTGTTTGTGGTACTCAAAAGGAACATTTCAGAAAAAGATAGAATAAAGAAGAAAATCGCGAATCCGGGTCAGAATCCTAAATGGGTATACGTTATACTTGGTTTCTCTTTATCTTTAATGCATGATAAAAAATTCTGGCTATGGGTTTTGTTATTCTCAATCGACTTTGTTTCGGTTCTTTTATTTTTTTTTGGTAAAATTTTAGCTCTTTTATTGGTGTTTGTTTTGCATATTCAGTCCTTTAGAGTTTTTCCTGTCCTCTCTCTCTCTTGGAGGATGCTCTTCAGACCCAACGTCCTTCTATAAGGGGGCCACAGGAGTGACAGTTTGTTTATATAAAATTGAGTTCGCAAAATTTCACAATAAAATGGGTTCAAACAAAGGATTGTTAAAGTGGTGAAGGGTGAATGATATAAGATGGAGACATAGATTGTGCTTATGCTTTGAAAGTATTTGATGTTTTCTTCTATGACCTTGTTGCATGGAATTGAATTGACTAATAACTCATGGTGGCCTTTTTGTTATCGCGAAACTGATTTCCTAGAAAAATCGTGGTAAAATGGATTGAGACAAAGTATCATATATAGGAATGTAAACAGGTTGGTTCTGATTTAGGTCCATGGTGCACCAGGATCAAAAACCATTAATGAGAAGGTGGAACCGGTTTTCTGGTTCTAAAACCGGAACCATTAATGAGAAGATGGACTCAGAACCGGAACCGGTTCCGTTACATGTAGAGAATGATATGGAAACTAAATATGATTTTAAGGAGGGATTTTTGAAAATTGAAGTAATATGTAGAGTCCCGGGTCCACAGATCGGAAATAAGGCGGAACCCGCTTAGGTCATGGGTCCACAAATGAACCCGGATCCATTTACTTATCTGGGCTTAAAAAAGGACTCAAACCCAATTTTTAACTGGTCGGAAATTCCGGGCATTGGAGAATAGGTACCCATTGACATCTCTAATTATATAAGAGGTGATTTTATTTGACTCATCCACAGCATCTTCATCTATGATGGGGCTGCCCCAATAGCTCCGATCACCATATTGGTGATTATGAAATTTAAAATTCTATCATTTTCCCAATTTTCTGGCCCCAATTTAAAATCTGATTACATGGCTTGATGCTTGTAATAGATATGAGCCATCTGATTAGTGAGACTCAGTCTCATTCGTCATTTGGCTGCCAAGGTGATTTGCAGTTTCCAAGTTTTATAAATTACAAGCAGAGGAGTCAACATGTCGTCACTATATATGAATGATATAAGGAGCAAACGTGTCTTTTTATTTTTTAATTATGTCAATAAGAAATAATTAGAGAATTGGAAGTGAAGTAATTATGTTGTAAATTTTGACTGTTAGTCAATACAGATTTTTATAAACGTACAAAATAGAGTGGCGTTTATGATGCTGGATGAAAATATATGGAATTTTTGCGAAAAAAGAAAGAAAAAAAAATACTCTTGATGACATAGCTTTCCAAAACTAAAAAAAAAAATAAAAGCATAAAAATATTGGTATGAACGTGATAAGTACACTGATACACACGGTTTAAGACTAAGTCAAGTCATCTGCGTATGATCCAACTACAGTCTACTCCATGCATTTATTATTGTAGAAAACTGGTCGAGTCACACTGTCACACACACTCCAACAGGGCATGTTTGACACTTAAATAGTTAAAGTGAGAAGGGTCACATTCAAAATATACAATTTTAATATTTTCTCTCAATTTTTAAAAAAATATCAAAAAAATAACATTCTTTTTCCACTAAAAAGATAAAAAAACTCCACTTTTTTATACAAAAAGTTAAAAAGATTCCGTACCAAATAATTTAAAATAAAACACGATCATAACAAGTTATATTTTATTCCCTCTTGATTTTATATTTTACCTCACCATATTTTATTCCCTCTTAATTTTATATTTCACCTCACCATATTTCAATTCACCACACATCCAAACGGCCTAACAAAAGAGCAAAAATATTTGTTTTTCCCTCACCATACCGGACTCTTCTAAGAACATGATGCATAGGCACACAACTCTCTAAGTCCATGCATTTATTATCGTAGAAAATTGGACCGGTCACACTCACCCCAACTTTATAAATGGGCTAAAAGTATTTGTATGACGTGGTGCATACGCACACGCTTTAAGCCCAAGTCAAGTCATATGCGTGTGGGTCCAACTACTGTCTAGTCCATCCATTTATCATAGTAGAAAACTGGAACGTAACTTCCCAAGTCAAGTCATGTTGCAAAAGCATGGCATCTGCTATAGATAGGTGGCATGGGAAGGGATTATGCAATGCTAAGTCCATACTCCACACCCTTTCCATAGTTCCACTGAAATGGTAATAGAGAATATCAATTGGTGATGGAGCTCTCATGTAATATTGTTGTTGTTGTGAGGTGGCTTTGGTTATTTTTCTTTATCAATGGAACGCTTCTCATGTGGCCCGTGGTGGGTTCGGTTACGACAAAAGACTCAGCGAATGCAACCGATGCACTCGCTCTACTCGCTTTCAAGCATCAGCTGCGGAGCGATTCCTTGAGCACATGGAATGATTCTCTCCCTTTCTGCCAGTGGCAAGGAATCACATGCAGTCGGCGCCATTCTCAGAGGGTATCGGCCATGAATCTGGCTGGGCTTCAGCTGGCAGGTCCTCTGTCACCCTTCATTGCAAACCTTACATTCCTTAGTGTAATCGATCTCAGTAACAATAAACTTCATGGCCAAATACCCCCAGAAATTGGTCGTTTGTTCAGGCTCAAATACCTCAATCTCAGCGATAACTTAGTGGGAGGAGAAATTTCAGTCAATCTGACCCGCTGTTGGAGACTCGGAACCATCGATTTTTATACCAATGAGCTCATAGGTAGGATTCCTGTTGAGCTAGGCTCTTTGTCAAGGCTTAGTGGGCTCCGTCTTTCTAGCAATAGTCTCACAGGAAGTATCCCCACTTCACTTGGGAACCTTTCATCTCTCACTTATTTCTCTGTATGGGGTAATGAATTAGAGGGAAACATACCAGAGGAGCTCGGCCAGATTAGAAACCTAATCTTTTTAAGCATAGCAAAAAATAAGCTATCTGGCACTATCCCTCCCACACTTTACAATCTCTCATCTATACGTCACTTTTCTATCACTCAAAACCAACTGAGTGGAAGCCTTCCACCCGATCTCGGAGTCACTCTTTCCAATCTCAGGCGGTTTTATGGAGGACTAAACCGATTTACAGGACTCATCCCTATCTCATTGGCCAATGCCTCGCGACTTGAAGCACTTGGATTCTGCGAAAATCGATTCATTGGATCGATTCCTACGAACCTAGGAAGGTTGCAACGTCTCCGTGATTTAGAATTGCAAGGAAATCTACTCGGAAGTGGGGGAGAAGAGGATATGGACTTTCTCTCTTCTCTAACCAACTGTAGCCTTCTCAATTTATTGTTAATATCCACCAACCGGCTCACAGGTGTATTGCCCAACTCTATAGCCAATCTCTCAACTAATCTTCAAGTGCTCGATTTAGGGGACAATCAAATATTTGGAAGCATCCCTTCAGGAATAGGTAATTTGCAAAACTTGTTTTCATTGGCCATGCATTCCAACTTCATGACCGGTATGATTCCAGAGAGTATTGGAAAGCTTAAGAAGTTAGAGGCTTTGGATTTGAGTGAAAATAATTTCTCAGGTGAAATTCCAGCTTCCATCGGCAACCACACTCAATTGTCTGTTTTGTTTCTTCATAGAAATAACTTACAAGGAATCGTACCTTCACCTCTTAAGAATTGTCAACGACTATCAAAATTATACCTTGCTCACAATGATCTAACTGGTGATATCCCGAAACAAATTTTTAGCATTCCAACTCTCTGAATTCTCGATCTAGGGGCAAATTCTTTGGTCGGGTCCTTGCCAACGGAAGTAGGCAACTCAAAGAGCCTTCAAGTGCTAAATGTTTCTGATAACAAATTATCTGGTGAAATTCCCAAAAGCCTAGATAATTGTCTTAGTTTGGAGCACCTTTTTATAAAGAGTAACTTCTTTCAAGGAGCATTTCCATCTTTGAGTGCTTTGAAAGGTATGTTACGAATGGATATTTCACATAATAACTTCTCGGGGCAGATTCCAGACTATCTTGAAAAGCTTCTTCTTCTAAGATATCTTGACCTTTCTTATAATGATTTTGAAGGCAAAGTACCATAAGAAGGAATCTTTAAGACTGCAAGTGCAATTTCAGTCATAGGCAACAAAAAGCTCTGTGGGGGAAGTCCAGTACTGTTGTTGCCCGAATGCCCCAGCTCTTCAGGTAAGAAACAGAGCCAACACTTTCTGAAAAAACAAATGATTGCCATACTCATCGGTTCAGTCATTTGTTCGATTTTTCTATTGCTCCTCCTTTATTATTATTGTATAAGAAAATCAAAGAAGCGTCCACATCCTCGTTCAATAACACACCCCTTGGAGGAACAACTTCTGAAAATCTCTTATGGAGATCTTTGTAAAGCAACTGATGGGTTTTCTTCAGCCAATTTGATTGGGATTGGAAGTTATGGATCTGTCTATAAAGGGTATCTGGATCACATTATGAAGATTGTGGCAGTGAAGGTGCTTAATCTTGAGCGGCAAGAAGCTTCTAAGAGTTTCATAGTCGAATGTAAAGCTTTGAGAAATATTCGGCATCGAAATCTTCTAAAAGTTATTACTGTGTGCTCAAGCATCGATTTTAAAGGTGATGATTTCAAAGCTCTGGTTTTCGACTACATGGCTAATGGGAATCTGGAGCAGTGGTTGCATACAAGCATGGATGAGCAACATCAATACAAGAATTTAACCCTTATTCAAAGGTTGAATATAGCTGTTGATGTGGCTTTCGCATTGAATTATCTTCATACTTGTTGTGAGAAACCAATTATTCATTGTGATCTAAAACCAAGCAATATTCTTCTTGACGATGACATGAATGCAATTGTTGGAGACTTTGGATTAGCGAGGTTCCTTTCAGAAGCTACCAGCAATGGCTCTCAGAACGATACCAACTCACCTGGCATAAGAGGAACTATTGGATACGTAGCTCCTGGTACACACTCTTATCTTTAACTCTATTTTTTACAAGCATATACTTAGTTATAACCATTAATAAACTCCTTTTCCTTTAACACCATCATGAGTTTTAATCAAGTAAATAACATGATTATAGGAAGCAATCACATATTTTTCAACAAATCCCCGTATCTTTCTTTCACCACAAAAAATAAAAAATAAAAAATAAAAAATGACAAGGATATCATGGAAAACTGAGATGGTAGAGTATGATCATTGAATGTGTCAAAGTTATTTATTTCATCTAATAAAATTATTTGATACTTTGGAAAATTAAATTTACCTTGAATGAATATTACTCTTTTTTAGAGTTACTCCTTTTTTCTCAATAAATTGACTTCTACACTATTTTACAAAAGTTCACTAAATCTAACCAATCATTTATTGGATGAGTTTCTAATACAATTTTTGTTGAGGATTATATATGTTGCGCACTAATTTTTTTTTAAAACTTTATTAGGAATGTCTATTCTTAACTATTGTTGTCTTACTTCAGTTACAAGTAAAACAATTTTGTCATTTGTCTACAAATGTGTAGATGTTGCCATATAAATGACAAATGTGAGGGATCTGTAAATACACCAAAAACGAAAAATTGGAATGGATTACCATTCCTAATCCATGTGTTCCTAATCCGTTCCAATTTCCTGTTTTTGGAACGGATTAACGGATTAGGAATACACGGATTAGAAATGGTAATCCGTTTTGATTTTTCACTTTTGGTGTAGTGTGTTTTGATGGTTTTGTAGTTTATATTTAGCTTAATCTATGGTATTTTCCGCTTTTAGAGTTTATTTGTTAGAATATTGTGACAACTTTATGGTACGATAGAATAAAGTTTTTCAGTAGTCAAGAATATTTTGGAGTTTATTATACCCATTGAAAAATTCTTTACTTTTGTTTTCATAGATATTGAGTCTTGCATTCTTTTTTCTTGAATTAAATCATAACCATAAAAAATATTTGGAGTCAAATAATGACAGAATACGGAATCGGCAATGAAGTATCCACATTTGGAGATATCTATAGCTATGGAATCATTCTCTTGGAGATATTCACAGGAAGGAAACCAACTGATGAGATCTTTACTGGAAGTTTAAGCCTCCATCAATTTGCTAAGCTGGCTTTACCCGAGCGAGTGATGGAGATTGTTGATCAAAACCTACTCTCAGCAGAAGTTGAAGGTCTTAATGAAAGCCAAACTCACACAAATGCAAAAAGTAAACTTGAGAAGTGCTTAATATCT
This sequence comes from Litsea cubeba, assembly GCA_012931725.1. NCBI lineage: Eukaryota > Viridiplantae > Streptophyta > Magnoliopsida > Laurales > Lauraceae > Litsea > Litsea cubeba. The sequence goes on from CM022945.1 coordinate 115,539,893, forward strand.
ACCATCACAGTTGGTGTAGCATGTTCTGCCATATCTATAAAGGACCGAATGGACATAGAAGATGCTATGGTGGAGATGCAACGTGTTAGAGATTTATATCTTGGAGTTGGAATCAATGATACAAACAACTGAACCCTATGTCGGCCAAAGGTATATATATCTTTTTTACTTTAGTAATTATTGAGATATTGTTTATTAGTATTACTAAGAATATCCAAACAGATCAGGTAGCTAGTGTGCTTAAAAAATATTATCATTTGTTCTATAACGTGGTTCTTCTTGGTGTGATTGTGTAAAGATGGTTGTAAACTAGGGCCATCCACAGGCATGATTTTAACATTAATTGGACATATTTGAGCTTAGATTGGATTCGACAGGCTTAGATCCCACCCCAGTAGATAAACAAGTTGTGTCCTAATTCGAAAACTGATCCATTTAAAATTTTAAACTAAATTACGGTACATATAATTTTTTTTTTTTTTATAGAAAAAGACCTGAAAGTGAAAACATATTTGTGGGGTACACCTTTTACCGATCTAACCTCGTGCAAGGACTATGACTTAATAATATGGCAGTAGATAAAATGTGATCGACATGAGTAATTCTAATATTCAATTTTATCGATCCTGAAAATTAATCGAATTTTATCTACATAGTAAAGGTTTTAAATTATTGAACATTTAGGCCATTAGAATCAAGGGTTTGAATGAAAAGGAGGAGGTTGGGGCATATACTGAGACCTTTCTGGTCCCCTTCCCATGACAAACGTTCTAAGTAGGTGGCCCTACAAAGATTTTCTCCTAGATGAGAAGTGAGCATTTTTTTTTACATATGTATATAGTACATGCATCATACATACAAATACACACCGACACATACACATATACACATACACACAAAAACATAATAAATACATGCCACTGATCTCTTGTGTGCCTTGTGCTAGGTGGTAAACCGTACGTCTAGGGTCCCACTAGTCAATGGGATTGTAGAGGTTTGAAATATCTGGATGGGCCCTACATATGTATAAAATTTCAATCCTCATTAGATCATCCTGACACCCCACACCCCCCACCAATTCTTACCCCACAAGTTCAATGATTTTATATAAAACTGATTCTAATATGAATGGACCATCCAAACCCCCACCCCTACAGGTCATCGAATCCCATGGGTTTGCACCGATGTGAATGGACTAAATCATTAAGGGTCAATTTTTTTTTTTATATAAAGCCATTAAATTTGTGTCACGGATGTATGGGTTAAGGGCAAGAGATATTGACCTGAAATTTGATATGTGGACCCTATACGCATGGATCTTTCAATCTCCTGGTCCCATGATCTATGGGGCCTTAGGTGGGCCCTAGTAAGCGACCCTGCGAAGAAGAGAGAGAGAGAAGAGAGAGAGAGAGAGAGAGATGCACCTCTGCATACCAGCTGTTGGGGTTCATTTTCAACCCCATTGATCATGGTAGAGTGGGGATGGAAAGATCTAAGTGGGCCACCCTCGATGTAAAATTTCAAGTCAATCCAATAATACTAATCCCTTCATCAGTAGCCAACAAGTTTAACAACTTTAAATAAAAAAAACTTTTAATAGTTGATCCAACAGTCCGCTCCCAATGGATCGGTGCAAAATCCATTGGATCCATGAGATATATTAGGGATTTATATTGTTGAATCGGATTGATCACTAGTTGGGCCCCACATACTGCGTCACACAATAGGACTGCACGAGACAGATGCACAGGATAAATGGGTTATATACACACAATACATCCTCTCTTACAGACAATTTACTTAAATTGTCTATATGGACAGCCTTGTGGGGTTCAAGTTTGATGATTCTAGAAGGCTTTTTTTTTTTTCAATCCAATAGTGAGTAAGAAAAGTATAAAACCTGGGGCTTGTGACATTCAGGAGACTGGGTTTGAATGTGGGACCCCCTCAGCTGGAGGTATTTGGACAATGCCAACCTGCTTTATATCAAGATCCTTAAAGCTAAAGGCAACATGTATAAATCATTGTGGGAGGTGGAGTGCAGGAAAGGGGGAATTCATGATTTTCGAAAGGTTTCATGGGAGCCCTAAAACTTATTATTGAAAGTGTTAGATGGATTATTAGAAATGGAGAACGACTTTCGGTTTGATATTGTAACTGGATTCCGTGTGAAAATTAGGGTTGTAAACGGGTCGGTTCCGGTCCGGGTCCAGGGTGGAACCGGAACCGGAACCGTTTTTTAAAAAGGGGAACCGGAAACGGAACCGATAAAAATAATGGGAACCAGAACCGGAACCGGAACCGTTTGTAAGGCGGGTTTGGTTCCGGTTCTGGGTCTAGACAAATACCTATATTTTTCTTTAAAAAAATTATGCTTTTTTCACATTTCAATTGGATCACGTACTTATAAACACTAATGTGACATTTTGTCTATCAATAACAGACACTTTTAACCAAAAACTCAGAAATCACATCCAAACTGACAATGAGATGTAGAAAAGTAGAAAACCAGAATGTAGAAAAGTAGAAAAGTAAAAAGGGTTCTGTTCTCACATAATAAAGTTACCTTATATTAGAATATTTTGGGTCGGGTCCCGGGTCCACGGGTCTGAGCTACTGTGGATCCGGAACCGAAACCGTTTAGGTATCGGTTCCAAAAAAAGGATCCGGAATCGGAACTATTTTCTTATCGGGACCAAAATAAGGATCCAGACCCGGATCCTAACGGGTTGGAACCTTCGGGTAATCGGAGAATCGGGTACCCATTTACAACTCTAGTGAAAATGGTCTTAGAAAGTTTTAACTGGAATAGTTCAAATCCTAATCTTCTTGTTAGAGACCTCTTAAATTCCAATAGGATTTGGGATAAAAATTAAAATTCATTTATGCTTTAATAATATGAAAAATGTTTGACTTGAATGACTTATGTTCTATCTGTGAAAAGTGGATGGATTCAATTGAGCATGCTCTTTTTCGCTGTAATTTTGTGACAGCATTCTGGTTTGGCTTACACCTAATTAACTTGTTATGTCCTAATATTCTGGATTGATGGAAAGAAGGATTTGACTCCAATCAACTCGACCTACCCGTCAACCACAATCTCCCTATATTATGGATTCTAGCTTATAGTGGGCAATTTGGAAAGCTAGAAATGGTTTTATATTTAGGGACATTTGTTTTACCTTGATAAAATCATTGCACATACCAAAAGCATGGTTCTAAGTGGGCCCCACCACTGCCTGATGTCCAAAATAAAACCCACCGAAGCTTGCTGTGATAAAAAATAATTGCCAAAATCCCACCTCTGTGATGCCAACAACTCCCAAAAAAATCACTGAAAACTTCAAAATATTCAGGCGACCAAGATAGTGGTGCTATTCAGAAGTGGTTATGATGATCTAAGGTGGGCCATGTATGATCAAAGTATGATCAGACCTTCGTTTGGCTGGATTCTCGGAGCATATGTGAAGAAGAGAAACTCCAAAGGCTTCCAATGCTTGGAAGATGAAAGAAAACCTCACCCAAAACCTTTGTAGAGAGTTTTGTTAACTGATTTACTTCACCCTCGTTCTCACGAGAATGATACGATCAAATAGTTTGAAGCTCTGATACCATTTAAAAAAAAAATGCATTTGGGTCTTTTTTACCCTAGAAATAGATTGACAATCCATTGCACACACAGAGTTTGAGAGAGTAAATATTAGAGAGATTGAGACAGAGAGATGCATTAGAGATTACAGAGAGAGAGAGAGATTGGAGAATGGGGGAGAGACATGAGAGGGGAGAAAGGTACCTGGGCACGAGTAGGATTGGAGCACCACAGAGAGGAGGAGAAGTTCTGGACTGGAATAGAGAGGAAGATGTGAAGTTGTGTTTTAATCTACTACCTTTCGATATATGTGTTGAGAGGAAATATGGATATGAAGTGGGGTTTGCATGTTTCGAACCCAGGATACATATGACGGAACAAAATATCTCCTTACCAGGCTCCTTTTTTAGTGGGGTTTAATTACACACCATTCCACATGCAATTCCTTTTACCATCTATGAAGGTGTGAAAACTTTGGTGTGAAAATGAGCACCTTTTCACACCATTTTCACATGAGATTTACATACGTGATGCGTAAAATAGTGCAAACAAACGTGATGGTATGTAACATTCACGCATGTGCATTATTTACATACGTAAATTGTTGCAAACAAACGACCCCTAATGATCTTACTGAGGATAATTGCAAAGTGGTAATGAACTTGAGACATTTTGAGATAAGGGAGATGAAGAATGTTGTATTGATATTTACGGATGTTGCTTTTAAAGCTCTAAATGGCTTATCTGCTATTGGTTTCTTGATGTTGTATAATGGCTCTTTTCTTCATGATGCAGGAGGAGCGTTCAAAGGGCCGAAGCTTTTTTCTATTAAAGAAGAAGAAGGAGAATGGTCCTCCTTGAGCTAAAAACAAGCTAAAGGTGGAGGTTACTCAAAAATTCAGATTTTGTCAGATGCTTGTGAAGTGATTAAAGCCGTTAAGGGCAATGTTGATTGGTCAATTAATTCTGTCGTTTTTTTATATTGTTGAGTTTGTTGGGAACTTTGATAGTTTGGACTTTAATTATGTTCCTAGGAGGTTTAATGAGGCAGCATGGTATTTAGTCAAGCTTAGTTTTGTTAAAGCTCTCAATTTCATTGGTTTGAGAGATGGCAAATATTCTGAATGTTTGTCTAGTATGTTTGTGTAGTTTATTGTTTGTTGGTTCAATAAGATTTCCTTTTAATTGAGAAAAGACTTATCCAATTGAAAATCACTAAACAATGTGAAACATGCTGTCTATGAGAATGTGAAGATTTTAGGGCATACATGATGACAAATGAGGAATTTGCAAATGTGAGGATTCCTCGCTACCCTTGGAATAGGAATTCCTCCTTGAGGATTTGTGTAGCTGAGAATTTCACATCAATATTGGTGTATGTAGATGCATATAGTTGAGAAAATTAGTATCGACATGTAAATTCATAAAAATGAAGATTTTAAAATTCTATTTTTTTTTCTTGTGGGGTGGGGGGGGGGGGGGGGGGGGGGGGGGGGGGGGGGGGGGGGGGGGGGGGGACGTAAAAATGGGACAACCAAACTAACTTTTTCAGACTTTTCCAAAAGCCCTGAATTGTCCAACTCACACACTATCAATAGTACAACCATGTACCTAACTAGCTTGAGCTATAGTTAAGGACCAATTGAAGAGCAACTCGCAACATTTGAAATGAATCCTATTTCCTATCAAACAAGAACTTCGTTTCAAGGGGAATCACAGAGTGTCCATGTGGTAGGCACACTCGCTCCCATAACTCGACACAGGGATCGATCCCTGGGTAGGTAAGTTGTTTCCCCTCTTCCTGGCCACTGGGCCTACTTACAAAAAGAAAAAAAAAACTTTTTTTTCAAGAGGGGAATCATTTCCCTAACATCCAACGCTAACTGGTCTTCTAGGTTCCACCTTTATGCATGGCAATAAGAAAGGGTAGGGAGGATGTAAAGGTCCCATTGTGAATTTGGGTCCCTCGTTTATGGGCCGCCAAAGTTTAATATAGTTATAGCATTGAGGATGGGCAAGGGGATGAAGGGATCTTTAGTACCAGTTAGAGGAGGCAATCGGGTTGGGTTGTGCTAAACGGGTCGGATCCGTTTATTAAACAGGTTATACAAGTCTAACCCGCATCCGATCCGTTTATTAAACGGGTTATATAAGTCTAACCCGCATCCGACCCGTTTATTAAATGGGTTGGAAACTCCTAACCCGCACCCACCACGGGTCAACCCGATCCGACCCACTTAAACCCGCATAACCATTGCGGGTTATACAGGTCAGGTCAACCCGCATAACCCACATCCATCTAGTGAATCAATCGACTCAACCATGGTTCCCTGCCTGACCAAAATTAACTTTTAAGCTCAAATTTGGTCTAATCTCATTTCAACAATCATTTGATGCGCATTACCTTGCTTTCCATTAATAAAAAGGGTGGGGTTGAATTGGTAAAGGTCCATTTATTTTTTTTAGCCTATGCATTAAAATAATCAAATTCAATTTTAGCTTAAATAAGCGGGTTATGTGGGTCAAGCAAGTCAACCCTAACCCGACCCACTTAATTGCAGGTCATGAATACTTGACCCGTGACCGACCGGCCTATCAAACAGGTCGGGTTAAGCGGGTAATACGCGGGTCGGGTAGGGTCATATTTTGCCACCTCTAGACCTACCAGTAATAGGTTCAAAGGTTTTAAAAGGGCTGGAATAATAAAGGGGAATCGGGTTGGTTTAAATGCCATGGTGTTTTGGCCCTTTTAGCTTCATCAAGTGCCATCAATAGACACACCTGTATTGAAGTCAAGAGTAAGAGTAGTCATTTTATTTTAATGACAAGCACAAAATTAAAGTAAAATTTACAGAAATAAAGGATATGAGTCATTCCACTCTTAACTGCCAGGTCATCCTAAAAATTTCACTAGTATATATAGTTGAGTACCCCGGCCCAATTCAGAGTTTCAAGGCAAAGTCCAAATCAACTCGGGCTTCAAAATCCACGGAGAAGGCTCAACCCGAATTTTCTTTCTGCGCATTCTGGGACATGTGGGCTCAGGCTTGGTCTGGCCCAAGATACAGCCCTAGGTGGTACATGTCTTTTTGATTTTATGCCTGCGACTGTATATCATCTAAAAGAAAAGGTGGTGAGAGGACTCTCGCAATGGGAGAGAGCAAAATCTTGAAACAGTGGGAGATACAAACATTCCAGTAGCAGTAAAGAAAGTGTCTTTTCTATACTTTTGTTGACTTAAAAAGACCCAATTGTGGTTTCAGTGGGTTTCGACTTGCTGCATATGCCACTATTTTGACATATGTGCTTGATTTTACTTTTTCAAAACTTTATATACTGGGCACATCATTAAAGGATTTTCACAATTTTAGATAGGTAGGCATCACAAATCTTTGATACAAGAACGCCGTCCTATCTCAGTGGGTATGACGTGCAGTTTTTACTGGGAGCTTAGGATTTGGATCCTGCCTCCCCCCTCCCCTTTAATATACAAGTTCCTTCACCTCATTTGTGCGTTGATAACCATCTTTAGAGTAGGGCATGTGGTTTGAGCGATGAAGGTAGGACTTTGACTTCCGTGGAATTTGATTTACTTAAGTAAAGGTTGGGTATTCATTTATCATGCCCCTTAGTTCACTTTCCATTAAAAAAGGGAGGTTATTTGATAGATGAGCATTTATGAATTCTCACCTTTCAATTCTAATCCTTGAGCTCCTTAAAATTCCTTGGAACTCAATTCCGAGCAAACAAACAAGCCCTTCAAATAAGGTGATAGTATATTATAAATCATTAACACATGACTACCCCATTGACGAACTTGAATCTTTTGTCCAATGGCTCCACCTTTAGCACCTTCAAATTGTCCATTCAAGCTCCCATCTTGGTTTTATAGAAGTCCAATATTTTGCCTATATTTTAAGAGTAAGGAGAATGCTGTTTCAACCAATCGGGGCTCCCTGATTCGTTGAAACAGTTGAAACAGGGGATCCAGACTCATATTATAAATATTCGCAGTTGGAGAGGATATAAAAGAATCAGATTGTAGGTGCCTCCAATGGTAAATTCAATGTGATCCACGTCAAAACTCTTTTAACCAACGCACATCACATGGAGGGTTTGGATCCTGAGAAAGTGCACCCTATTGTATGAAATATCATGATTTATTGCAAATAATTAATTTCATTAGTTCAATTACTCTAATCTCAATCCAATGGTTGGCCACATGAAGAGGTTTAACTTTGGATGCCTCCTTTATGGTATTTGATTCTTTCACTTTCGCATATCATCCCACTTGTGATCAATCTAATTCCTCCGCACAGCCACCCTTGTCCCACTTTATTTAGTTATAATTTACAATGATCCACTTATCCGCTGGTGCTAGATTAAAATACAATAAGTTTGCATGATATGCAGCCGTTTAACACTAGAACATAGGATAGGAGCAATTGATGGACGTGCACATCCAAACTTACCAGTTACCAATGGCCATGTCTTATTTTGTTATAATGCATCTAGGTAGGCCCAGGATCCAAAGAAAAGAAAAAGCCCGGGTGCCATATATGTGACTTACGTTCATTAAACATTTGTGGATCCTCAGCTTTGTGCTAAATTTGTCACCAATCCAGTTTTTTCTAAAGACTAGAATGTGATCAACTTTGAAGCTCTTAAAATAGTAGTTTCACATATAATTTTCATATAAGCGCACGAGTAGCTCTTGAGACACATTTTCAAGAGTCCGGATCCCCTGGGCGATACTGATTCATCCTATCAAGATTTGCCAATTGTATAAAATCTCATGCCCAACTAATACACCCTCTCAATAGCTTCTTTGAATGAGACAAAAAAAGAAAAGAAAATATGAGATTTTATACAGTTGGCAAATGTTGATTGGAAAAAATAGTATCTCCCCATTTTAACAAAGCAGTATCTTCCTATTTCAACGAAATAGAGAATCTGAACTCCATTTTAAAACCCCGGCCCTCCATGATTTGTATGCTTTAAATGGACCCCACAGTCTAAGGTATTTCAAGCATGGAAAATTTTATATGCACCCCAAAAATTGCTAAGCACACCCACGTTCTAAAGAAAAAAATCACTGTTCATTAAAGAATGTGGATGTGTTCAGCAGTTTTTGAGGTGCATATAGAATTTCCCTTCAAGCATAGGAATGGCGTATAATGACTCATGACTAATACATTTTTCCTTAAATCCACCCAATTCTATCCGGCCCCACTTATTCCATATTTAGTATGTGGGTCCAACCCACTGAACAAAATATGTTCACATTCATTTACCCTTGGTGAATTTGGCACTCTCATCTAACTATAAATAAATATTACTTCCAAAACTATTCAATATTTAGACTCCAAAAATAAATCTTAAGAGTTATCTGATCAAAGTGATATTTGACACACCCTTATACTCCAATTTCCTTAATTGGATGTGCCCTAGTGGGGCCCAGATAGGATAGAAACACCCATAAACACAAATGGTCATGGCCTGGTTAAGTACGAAAAGGCAAGGTAATGTGAAACATAGTTGAGCTGGCTCTGCAGAGAAAGAGGGGGCATTGTAGTGGTTAGATACACTCATACACCTCCCTTGCTGCATTTAACCTTTCCATATTTAAGTTCCTTCCGTATCTTTTCTAGATTTGTAAGAACTTTTTTGAAAAAGTTCCCATCTTTTCAAACAACTTCAAAAAGGCCCATCTATTGTTTACCTCTACAAAAGCCTCCCTTACAATCCCACTACAGCAATGCTCATCTATGTCAGAATTCTTGCTGTTAAAATTATGGTTTTTCTTATCATTCTATCTTTGAGAATAGCTCACACAAGTGGTTACTAAATGATTAATTAAGCATAAAAAAATAAAAATTTTTGGGAAAAAAATGATTGTAACATATACCCAATTTGTGTGGGTAACTCGTTTAGGCAAGATCAAGTCAGGTGATTTTGTGAGTCAATAAAGGGAAATCCACTGGGATAAGAGTGCAGTGTTTCGGTTATCATCATAAGGCTTTGTCCAAGTTCCTCATTAAAAATATATAAGTCCTGCATCTGAGCTTATAAGTCAAACGCCATCTTAATTCGATATGACACGTTTTAAAGGGCTGTGTGGCCCCGAACTCTGAAGTTCAACTTAAATGGTTTAAGTAATTCTAGATAATTGGAAGATAAACTGATTGACTTGAAGTTAAAGAAGGCTTTGAAAAACAAATACTTCAGGGGTCTTTTTGAGGTTGCTTTTAAATTCAGGTGTTTTTGGGGAAAAAAACCCCAATTTCTTATAGCTGCATGGGACATAATTAGAAGGCAACAGCTATATACAGTCACAAAATCCCAGTTGGGTATGTGATGTATGTGATGCCTCACCCTATTAGTTCTCCGTTTCTACATTTTTCTTGTTTCCATCTGTGCCAGAGAACTTGAAGATATTGATGTAACAGGTAGTACACCATAAACCCATGTCAGAACTCCTATCACTGGTAGTGTTTTCTGTTCTTCTCCTCCCCTTGGGCAGTAGTTTCTTCCTTGTTTTGAATCAGAGAACTTCATGCAAGAAGACTTTTGTTAATGAATATTGATTCTCTTGTGGTTTTCCATTTTTATTTTCTTTCTACCTTTGATAAAGCTTGATTGAATGTGTGCAGGTGTTTGTGGAACTCAAAAGGAACATTTCAGAAAAGATAGAATAAAGAAGAAAATCGTGAACCCAGGTCAGAATCCTAGATGGGTATATGTTATACTTGGTTTCTGTTTATCTCCAATGCATGAGAAATATTTTGGCTGTGGGTTCTGTTGTTCTGCATTGCCGTTTTCTCTTTGGCTTTGTTTCAGCTCTTTTATTGGTGTTTGTTTTTCATGGATACATGTGAGAATAGAATGACGGCTACAGGAACCAGAAGCCCACATCAAAACTGATACTGATCGATTCCGTTTTAATTATCTATCTCTGATGCATGAAATATGGTTTTGGCCTTTTGGGCATGTATTTTGTTATTTCACCTTTGTTTTTTAGCATTTGATGGAAAATATTGGTAGGTGCCTCTAAAGTAAAGAAGAAGAGCTGAAGAATCAGAACCCCATATCAAAATTGAACTGGGTATTTCATCAGTTCCTTTTGCATACACTTCTGGTTCATGAAAAAGTTTGTGTATGGATTCTCTGAGAAAAACCTTATCAACTAAAGGTTCTTACAAACATATGGGTAGAAAATCAGCTGATATTTCAGAAGAGCAACCCATCCTCTTAGATCATGAGGGAGAAGCAGGAAAATCCATTGATCAGAGGGATTTGGTGGAAGACATTGAAGCAGGCAATGTGAATAACAAAAATGGAAACGCTACCATATATAATAACAACGAGCTATGGAGGGGATCAAGCTATGAGTTTTGGAAAGACAACAATAGGGATGGTAGTGGAATTCCACATTTGGGGAATTCCATAGAAAGTGGTGAATCCAACTTCCAGCATTGGCCATTACATGATGACCCCCCGTCGAAGCTCATTGGGCAGTTCTTGCATAAACAAAAGGCATCAGGTGATATGTCCTTGGACATGGATTTGGAGATGGATGAACTAAGGCATGACCAACCCCTTCCCCCTCTATTGGAGAATTCAAGCCGACGACAGTCCCTTTCCCCAAAGGAGCTCAAAGTCTCCTTCCAAGACCCATCAATGCAACAGTTTGAGATCACCTCGGTACCTGTCAGGCAGAGTAAATATGATTCTTCAGAGGATGAAGATGGTGAAAGTGAAAGTGGTGGCAGAAAGCAAAATAGAATACCAATGAATTCAGGGGAGGTCTTGAAGCGTACATCAAATGCTTCATCTAGGCGGAACTCAGGCATATTACCAACCAAGAATAAGTCAAGGCTGATGGACCCACTGCCTTCACTCAAAGATGAGGCGAAAAAATCTGGGAAGACAACAAATTCTGGGCAAGTGAAACCGGTGAAGTCCGGGATATTGAAATCAGGAGTGTTAGGGAGGATCGAGGAAGATGATGAAGACCCTTTCCTCGGTGAGGACCTCCCTGAAAGATTCAAACAAGAGAAGCTTGGTGCAGCTACAATTCTCCAATGGTTAAGCCTCTTTGTCATCTTGGCAGCTCTAGTTTGCAGCCTCACAGTCCCGTTCTTAACCCGAAAGATGGTATGGGATTTGCATCTATGGAAGTGGGTTGTTATGGTTTTGGTTCTTATATGTGGACGGTTGGTCTCTGGTTGGGGAATTAGGATTGTTGTCTACCTCATAGAGAGAAACTTCCTTTTACGAAAGCGCGTCCTGTATTTCGTCTATGGCGTGAGGAAAGCAGTTCAAAATTGCCTGTGGCTGGGTCTAGTTTTGATTGCCTGGAACTACATTTTCGATAAGAAGGTTGAAAGGAAGATGAAAAACAAGATTTTACCCATTGTAACTAAGATTCTAGTCTGTCTTTTGGTGAGTACATTAATTTGGCTTGTAAAAACGCTTCTTGTTAAGGTGTTGGCCTCCTCCTTCCATGTGAGTACATACTTCGACCGTATTCAGGACTCGCTGTTTAACCAATATGTGATCCAGACTCTGTCAGGTCCACCTTTGATTGAAAGACGGAACATTCAGGAAGAGGAAGAGAAGCTCATGGATGAAGTTCAGAAGCTTAAGAATGCTGGTGCTAAGATACCTGCTGACCTCAAATCTGCAGCATTTACAAGTGGGAGGGTGATTGGGAGTGGCAGACTCCAGACGAGCCCTAAGATTGTGCAAAGCCCAAGGCTGTCAATAGGGGATTCTAAGATGGAGGACAGGGAGATAACTGTAGAGCATCTTCACAGGCTCAACCAGAAGAATATATCAGCTTGGAACATGAAGCGGTTGATAAATATTGTCAGACATGGGGTTTTGTCTACTCTGGATGAACGGATCCAAGATGAGAATCATGAGGATGAGTCTGTGATGCAGATCAGGAGCGAGTACGAGGCCAAAGCTGCTGCGAAAAAGATTTTTCACAATGTAGCCAAGCCTGGATCTAAGTAAGTTGATATTTTTATCTTTTGCTTTCAGACTTTGTGTTTCATGTTGCTTGTTTTAATCTAGAATTTGATCTGTTAGCGATATGGATATGCTCCTTAGTGCAGAAGCTGTTACTTGCATTGTTGAAGGCTACTTAGATTAATTTCTTTCAGTTGGATTGCAAGAATGAAAAAATTAATCTGCTTTGTGGGTGGAGTGTTATTTGGTTTGTGAATTAGCTGATCAAAGATTTAACTTGCTTCAGTGGGATTATCATGTGTTCCTCTAACTGTTCTGTTCGGCAAAGACTATCTTCTTTCCCCTCAAGATACGAAAATCCTCCAATTGAATTTGCATGATTCCTTACCTGTTACATGGTCCCACCTTCAAAGAAAATGCAATCTTTCACTAGAGCACTTGAAACAGGTTATGGCTTGGAAAAATGAATTTAGCTTTCATATGTATACCCCATGTCAATATTTTGGCAGAATGGAAACCACATTTGTAGTAGAGTGGACAAAATGAAACATAATTGACGGGGAACTGTTCTTTTGAGCCAAGGATCAGAATAGCGGTTGCGGCGGGTGTAGCAGCCAATGGTCAAAATGTTACGTAGCGGGTGATACGTAGCAGCATGAATTTTTTAGGTGACAAAAAAACTCAAATCTTGTAGTAGCCTATCTTGTGTTGTTTTAGTGATTTGGAACCATATAAGCGTAGAGACAACTTTAGGAAAGGCCATTGAGGAGAAGAAATATGGAAAACAATGTTTTAAATTAAAACTCCTTGGCCCTACTAGGATTTAAGACCGTAGTGCTGCTATTTTCAAAATAGAGTAGCAGCCTCATGTTCTGAGCATGTCTTTGTTGGTAAGGATATATTTTGGATTTTCTGCTATTGTTTCAAAATTCAAACTCGTAGCGGAATGAATAACCATTCATTTTTCAGGAATAAAATATTAAAAAAAACTTGTGCATCAAGGTACTTCCTTGCGCAGCCTGGGTCAAACATTGGGCCATTTACGTAATGGTGGTTAAATATTTTAATTTTGTGACTTAACCAGGGAAAATATAATTTGTACACACTGCTCTGGTAAAATTATATCCATTTTGTCAATTATTACAGTTTGACATATTACACCCATTGTCTATTCAGTTTGTAGGATGGTTGTCACACACTGACTGCATTTCTTTGGATTGGATGAGTTGGCATGAATGACAATTGGAAAGAGGCTTGGATGGTCTTGAATATTTAACGACCGACTTAAGAGAGAATGTCTTGTAGTATTGGTGAAGAAGGATGGTCCAGTCTTGAATGCCAAATGGGAGCAGAACTGTGTTTTCCAAGAAAAGAAGCAGGTCCGGATTTGTTGATAGGTGTTAGGGGTGTAGTTCTTTTTTGATCTGCCAGTGTAAAAGAACCCTCACCGGTTTTTTGTCCTCCACAACAAAACCATTATTATCTTTAGAAAGATTTTGAACTAAGAGAAGATAAGTTGGGGCTTCAGGACTGTGTAGAATATCATGAAGTTGAAAATGAGAATAAGAAGTATGGAGAATGGATGAACTGGTGTGTGTGTGTGTGTGTGTGTGCACGCGCGCGTGTGTGTGTGCAAACCTTGACCATTGCCTACTTGAACTTGATCATCTCCTTAATAATTAGAGTGAACCAATATGTTTCCCTGGACAGAGGTGATGTCATTGGATTTGCTACTGCCAACAGAACCATATTTGATCATCTTTAGGAGAATTAGAAGCTACCATTGTAGTGAGCTTTTGCGGATGCATTCATCCTTGCGTGCATGATCCATCCTATGATGACAATCAATGGCAAGATGTCCAACCCGATTGCAAATTTGGCAGGTTCAACATTTCGAGGGAACCCAGATGACCTTGCACAGGAGGCCTATTTCCATTACTAGATCCACCATGTTGAAAAAAATTATTTAAGGGGTTCCCGATTTCTAGATTGGTCTACTCAAATAATCAGACAAGAGTGTGCAAATAATAAAAACTATGCAGCGGAAATAAAACTCAAGCACACACCACAAGGACACCAAATTTTAGGTGGAAAACCCTAACCAGGTAAAAAACCACCGATCCAACCTGGATCAATAATCAAGCACTATGAATCTCGCAATTACAAGAAACTTAGATTTCCTCCCCAGATATCCCCTACCTAAGGACTGAAGTTACCTTGTGTCGCTTCACGCTTCAACGACTTCACACCGCTGATTGCAACAGACTCAATCCAGCACTTGACTCCTCAAATCTTCTACGCAAGAAGACAATCTTCTACTAAGGATGCAGAAGATCTTGGCTCTAGAGAACTTGACAGCACAACTTCTTAATAAATCTCTAGAAAAGAATTCTCTCAATCAAATCTTTAACTCAGTACTTTGAGAGGTGAGGTGTATCTTTGGAATAGCCCTTGAGTCCTTTAAATAGCCCTTGGGACGTGCTTAATATTCCCTAATTTGATTAGGATTAAAACCATCAGTTTGAGCACTATTAGAAAAACATAATCTTAATTTCCCGGACTCCCTGCGCCATGTCCGCTCGAGCGGACCCTTCATCCGCTCGAGCGGATGAGGTACTGTCTCCTGTCTTCGCACATTTATCAAGTTTGTCAGGCTGCCAAAGTTTGTATACTTTCTCTGTTATGTTGGCTTTGGAAAAATACTCTAAGGCTCTCCTATTGTTTACTAATTTAATGGCCTTGGTGATGTCACCACCATAAAAGAAAGTATGGAGCACCACGTGTGTAGTATGGAAAAGCACTCATGTGATGACAACTCATGTGATGACTACTCATGTGATGTCATCATGCTCTGGTAGTCCTCATGTGCTTATGAAATGGAAATTGATTCTTGTGTATGGTAGTCCTCATGAGTTCATGAAACTTCATGGCAAAGTCTTCTTCCAGCCTTTTTCTTCTAATTCTTTCAGACCATCTTCTTAGAGTCCTTCCCATCTTTTGAGTCCTTTTCTAAATAAGACATACAACTCAAAGACCCAGAGTTTTGTCCAACCCATGAATTTAGCCAACACTCAAAATCCTAACACATGTCCACGGCCACAACCACAGCCACCTCTGCAACTCTGGCCTACAAAAAATTCTGAGGGAACATGTGCGGCAGTAAGAGCAGTGGTGGGATCAGGAATAGTGACAACATTTTGAGTGTCTTCAACACTTAACTCTTCACAAATGAGAAAAGTTTGAAGTTCTTCATAGGATAGGATCAGACTGCAAGTGGGTTCAAATAGAGGTCTTTAATGCTTGATATTCAATAGGAAGACCATCTACATGTGAAGAATGATATCATCTTCATCAAAAGATGCATCACAGCCGCAGCAACTTTATTGGCCAAGCTTTTAATCTGCTGAATATAATCTTGCATAGAAGAGGTGCCTTTCTGCACAGATTGAAGTTGTTTCTTAGGCTGCAGAATATGAGAATACAACAAAGACACATACCATTGTCAAGATCAGTCTAAACATCCTTTGAAGTTTGTAATCCAATAACGTAGGGAAGAAGACTTTTGAGCGAGTTAGTTGATCCACATAAGGAGATTTTGATCTTTGGTAATCCAATCCCTAAACTTGGGATTGACGGTGGCTTGGGATTGACGATGGTGGAGAACCTTCATTCAGAATCTTATAGAAATTGAGGTGGACATATTGAGGTTCCATCAACAAAACCCAACAGATTATGTGCTCATAGGATAGGTAAAAATAAAGACCACCAAAGGTGATAGTTACCGCTATCGAGTTTGATTGGGACTAGATGTGAGATATTGGATAGAACAAAGGGTTTTTGTAGTTGGGATGTTCAAAATTTTTGAGATGTGAGCGTTAAAGCTCTGATACCAAGAAAATGCTAGAGGTTTTGATGTAATGTTGTGTTGTATTCTCTTAGGCTCATTTACATGTATTTATAGTATTGTACAAGGCTTTCAATCTGCAATTCAAATACAAATGTTGAAATTTGAATTGCTTAGAAACTCTATTTGGGATAAGTCAGATTATTAGGATTGTTAGACATTTCCTTGTGCCATGTTAACCATTTTTGCAATTTTTTCCGCCCATTTGCATGTAGCTGATCAGATGGCTAAGATTGCCTGGCCAGTGAGTTTTGTCTTTTGTGACCGATTTACAATAAATCCACTCTATGCATAGTCCAGTGCCTCCCAACCATACTGACGAATATACAATTTGTCTTTCTTAGAGTGATGTATTGGATAATTTAATTGGAGCACCGCACTTGGGATAAATTCCCTTTATTTTGTAATATACTGAAAACGCAAGTCAACATGATTTTGTCTTCTTGGATATTTTCTTGCATAGTATTCACCTGTTCACATATTGTTGCTAATTTCTCATATTTAACATAAACATGACAATTGCAGGTATATCTACCTCGTTGATCTGATGCGTTTCATGAGAGAAGATGAAGCTACAAAAGCTATAAATCTCTTTGACGGAGCAAATGAGAACAACAGAGTCAGCAAAACTGCTCTCAAGGACTGGGTGGTAATGGTTTTATTTGCTTTTGACCTTTATATGATTCTCAGTTCTTTGTTGATTAATTTTGTCAAAGAGCTTTCCTAAGCCTGCATTTGGCTGTGCCTGGGAGCGCAACAAGATCAAAGTATGTGGCCGAAGCAGGATTAGGTTGCACACTCACACAAGGGTTTGATCAGAGGATTCACTCATAAAAAGGTGGACGGAGACCTCCATGCCAATGTCACCAAGAGAGGTGAACTCTCTAAGGTTGTGTTCCCGAGGAGAAAGAACCTTCCTATTTCCTTTCAAAAGATATAATACATACATCAGTTTCAGGGTTAATATAACACTGACACAACAAACTAAAGAAGACAAAGCGGGCATAGAGGATTGGCTTGGTCCTCTTGTCATTCATGTGGCTGCCTAAGAAAGTTTGCTTAGGCTCCTTATGTGGGTCAATGTTGAGGCCTAGGTCCTTAGGTGCATCATTCTCCTGCCCATAAAAAAATGTTATCCTCAAATTCAAAGCGCAGGATATGAAAAGGTGGGGAGCATTTCCTTGTACCATTACTGTAAGTGGTGAAGTTGCAGTTTCTCCCTACGACATCCATCTACTATGCCCAGTGGTTTTCTTTCTCAATAGTCCATGATTAGGCCTTTTACACATTGTAGAGGTGGCTCTGAGGGTACCTTGGGTCGAATGGATCCCTGAAGTATTTTTGCAACAACTATAAAATTCCATTATTCTCAGCCATGGTTGCTGCTTGTGGTAACACAAAAAATGAGTGGACAACTTCTCAAGGCTTGATTCTCATTGGATGGTTGTCAAAAACCACTGCTGTGCACCTATCATTGAATTTTCTTTCTCATCGATGAATAATGGATGAATGTTTTCTTTCCACGATACAAGAGGAAAGTAGGGCCTCATAGTATCATCATAGATAGACTGTCACTGAGAAATGTTGAACTGCTGGAGCGTCATTTATTTGATCATCTTGGCCTCTGGTGAGGGCATACTTGTTGCTCGTCTCCTATGTACTATCATTTTTGTAAACCTTGAAATGTACTTATGATGCATTCAGTGGTGGAGCAATCAAATGCTGCAGTGGTGCTGATACACATTCCTTTGGTTGTTCAGTTGCAGCGTCATGACTGCGATTTGACTTTGAGTTTTTGGTGTTTGTGTTTGCCGTCTTCAATAACTCTAGCATAGTCTTCTTCGTTGTCATGAATGCCTCTGTAAACCTCTTAGGCATGAATTTCTCCTATGTTCTCCATAGTTACAAACATACGACTATGGTACCCACTCTCCAACCCTTGTTTATCATGCTCTGGGGCTTCTGTTGTTGCAGTTATTCCTTTGTTTGAGTTTCTATTCCATTTGGTTGTTGCCTCTGAGGGTCTAGGGGGTTTCATCTCACCAGAAGAAGAAAAAAAAAACCTCCTCAATGCAGCCCTTAGACGTAGCTATTCATTTCATCTTCTGAGAGTAATGTTTTAATTTCTTTCCTGCACTAGGTTTCACATCATGAACGAGACCATTGCAATAGACAATTGGAGAACGTAAGCATTTTGTGACCATCAAACTCTCTTTATCATCTCCAGGATATTCTACAAGTCTAGAATAGGATGACCTTTTCATGGTGAGACTTTTTCCACAATTTCTTCCTTAGAGTTAACATGCTACTATCCTTTCCTTCTATAATCTTCTGAAGTAATTATAGGTTTCTCTCGCATCGAACTAGTTCACTAGAAGTTAATGATCCTTTGAATCTTTGAATCTTTCTCTTGTCTTGACTGCATTTCAAAGTTGGAGACTGCAAAGAGTTCATGGTTGTGAGAAATGTCGAACTTATCCTTCATCTTTAGGCACTTTAATTTGTCTTCATCAGGACTGTTGTCACAGGCCTAGAGATTAATTTGGCGGTACGAATTTCTCTCCTTTTCTTTCATCTTGCTCCACATGTTGACTTTCTTTACATCCCTTTTTCCACGACTCACCTGTCGTTTTTTCCATCTTGTGAGGGCATATCCACTAAGCCTTGGAGTTAGAAATCGTACTTTCTGATCTTCTGTTCAAGTATTCTCATTCAGAGAACAATTCAGTGTATCAATCTATTGTTTTGAATGGTTGGATGCTTGGATATAATTTTTCTTGGATGCTCCATTTCTTGAACGCAGTTCATCTGTACTCCACAGAAGCAAGGAGTTTCCTTTTGACTTGTGAATTTCGGTGCAAGTTGTCATAGATCTTATCATGTTGATATTGAATTTGACAAGTTCACTTTGAGTTTTGATATCATCCAGTCTTCTTAGTATCGGTGGAGGCACCTCAATGAAATTTTTATAGTACAAATTATGGGGTATAAATTTCTGTGTCATCTTTGCATCAGGATCTTTCATAGTGATCAGTGCTAGAACAATGGCAAATTTGATCACTATCGATTTGTTTTGACTGCTCATCGATCTTTTTTTGCAACTGGACCACTCTAAGGCGTTCTTGACTTATTTTTGTAAGCTTTAAAGCTCAAAGGTTGTAACAAGTAACAACCATTCTAATTTGGCAAGAAGAGGGGAGGGATCCAACTATAACTTCTGGCATAGATTTACCTCAATTTTTAATCCTCAATGGAATTTTTAAAGTACAAATTATGGGGTATAAATTTCTGTGTCATCTTTGCATCAGGATCTTTCATAATGATCAGTGCTAGAACTGTAAAAGTAATAGACCCAGCAGGCCCGACTCATGAAGTAATAGGCCCATCATGCCCAGCAGGCCCGAATCTGTATAGGATACGTTTTGTAATTCCTGATTTTTCTCCTCTGGTTTTTCTCCCTTTGTATAGTATCTAATTGATTCTTTCTTCTGTGTAATATTATGATTTGTAACAGTTGCTTTATTACAGCCTTGATTAAGGCATATTATGATTATAAAAGATTAGTCGATGCTATGAGAAATGCACGACCTTCTCCCATATTGTTCTCTGCTTCTTCTTCTTCTCTTCCACATAATCTGACATGGTATCAGAGCCATAATTGCCTTCTCTCTTTGATTCAGTCACTTGGATCTTCTTCCTGGAGTGTCTGATCATCCCTGATAGTGTCTGATCATCCCTGATCAAGACGTGGCCCACTTCGGATCATTTTCAACATCTCTCACGATCACCTCCATCTTGGTCGACCAGCATCGCTGGTATTTATGAGCATTTTTCTGGATTTTTTCTCCCATCAGAGGTGAGGTTTCCAGCAACATTTGTGATATTTCTATTTCTTGCCTCTGTTTTCATCAAAACCGTCCAAATTTGTGGATTTTGATCCGTTTTGAGTGAAACTTTGGCCTGGAGTTGCGAAAATAACTCGTCCTTCCATTCCATACCCCTGATCGGGCCACGATCAACTACTCAGATCTCACAAGGAGATCGACTCACTGTCGAACCATGTCGACATTGACGTATTAACGTCTGTTTGCCGCTGTTCTTCTCTATTGTCACTATGGCCCACCTGTGATGATCACAAAATTAACAACAATCATTCCCAACTTGGTCGACTGATTATTCTGGGAATTGTAGTGATTTTTTCTGGATTTTTGGCATCATCTTTGAGGTAGTTTTCACCTCTTCTTCATCCGACTATTTTCTCAGAAGGTTTTCATCAGATCCGTCCAGTCTTGCGGATTTTCATTAGATTAGTATGCAACTTGATCTGAAAGTCACTCAGAAGTATCACTCAGAGGTCTGTGTTCCCTGATCAAAGATTTGATCACTCTTTGGGCCCCACGTGTTCACTCCAGAAGCCAAAAAGGGGGTCGTCAGCCTGTTTTACAAATTTTTTTTTGTCTGTTTTGGGTTCTGCTGCTCCAGCAACAGATCTGAACCATATTTCAGACTTCTTTGGCAGTTTAATTTCATCTGATTGCTGTCCCACTACTACTGATTGTACTGCTTGCTGTGAATTATCTGATCTGGACTTAGATCAGATTGTGGGGTACACATACCTCCTCTGTCTGGGGGTTGGAATTGAGCACTGTTTCTTGCTAGTTATTTTTTTTGTGCTGGAATTGGTGTGGATAGCCGGCTGTGTATGCTTTACTGGCAACTCATTAGAAGCTGAACAAGTTATCTTCTCTTGCTGCTAATTCTTGGTTGGTTATTTGCTGCTGGTTCATAATAATTTAATATGGAGAAATATGATGTTATTCCCATTAAATTCAATGGAAATAATTACATGGCTTGGTCATTTCACCTGAAGAATTTCGTAGAAGGTCAAGGATTGTTTGGTTATCTTGATGGGTCGATACCTAAACCTGCTACAACTGATACCAAAGCCTTAGCCACCTGGGCTAAAGAAAATGCTAAGGTTATCACTTGGATTCTTAATTCCATTGATCCTTCTCTTGCTATTGCTCTTCAAGCTTATGCTGCTGCCTGTGATATGTGGGGTCATTTAAAGAATGTTTATCACCAAACCAATAAAGCTCGCAAATTTCAACTTGATAGTGAGATTGCGAAATTCAGTCAAGGTGATAAAACAGTGCAAGAATACTACAATGGATTTCTCACATTATGGACAGAGAGGGATGCTATGATAATTCAGTCCGTATCTGTTGGGTTTCTGACTGAGGCTCTCAAATTACAAGAAGAAACTCACATTAGTCAGTTTCTTATGAACCTCAGATCCGAATTTGAATCTGTCCGTTCAGCCCTTATGAATAGAGAAGTCACAGCAAATCTGGACACATGCTTCCAAGAAGTTCTTAGAGAAGAACTTCGCCTGAACTCTCAGCGTGTCATCCTTGACGAACCAAAGGCTTCTTTTCAGGCTGAGACTGCTCTTCTTGCAACCCCCAATCAGAAGCCTACTCAATGCTATGAATGCAAAGGCTTTGGTCATCTCGCCAAGAACTGTCGGAAGAAATTGGTTTGCAGATATTGCAAACGCTCTGGTCATCTTATTGATGATTGTCGTAGTTTACAAAGGAAGAATGGACCCCAGCAGAAGCAACATCCTCCTACTGCGTCCAGACAACATACTCCAGCTGCATTCCAAGTTCAAGCTCCTTTTCCCGACTCAGGCAGCACTTCTTCCGGGACTGTATCCATGACTCCAGCCCAGATTCAAGATCTGATTCAGAGCACAGTCACTTCTGCATATGCATCTATGGGCATCTCTGGTGGTCGGTACCAAATTCCTTCTCCTATAGCATATCCTGTGTTTTCATCTGCTTACCTTTCTTCCCCTATTACATCTTCCACCTGGTTTTTAGATTCAGGAGCCTCCAATCACATGACATCTGTCGAGCATAGCTTTACAGATTCTAACCCTTATCTTGGAAAAGAGAAAATAACCACTGCTAATGGTGATCAACTTCTCATTTCGGGAGTTGGTAACATTACTTTGTCCAGTGTTTCTGGCCAGTCCTTCACTCTTTCAAATGTTTACTTTGTTCCTCAATTATCAGCCAATCTTCTTTCTGTAGGTCAACTTATCGATGATGGCTATCTTGTTCACTTTTCTTCCTCTGGTTGTGTTATACAGGGGCGACAAACTGGGAAGGTGATCGCGACGGGGAGTAAATATGGGCGCCTGTTCTTGCTGGATATTGGACAACATTCTTTTTTTGCTTCTTATTCTGATTTCAAACAATTGTGGACTGTTTGGCATAAACGTCTTGGTCATGTCAACAATGCAAATTTGCCTTCCTTATTTAAATTTGGTGATTTTGATTCTAAGTTTGATAATAAAATGATATCTTCTTTCTCTCAATCCAAGTGTGAAACTTGTTGTTTAAGTAAAAGTCATATTTTGCCTTTTCTTGTTCATAATACTCGTGCTTTAGCAGCATTTGATATCATTCATTCAGATGTTTTGGGAATTGCTCCTACCTTGAGTAGGACAGGATTTAAATACTATGTGACTTTTATTGATGAGCATTCTCGTTATACTTGGATTTACTTTATGCGCATGAAATCTGAAGTCTTCTCCATTTTTCAAAAATTCTATAACATGGTCCAAACCCAATTTCAGAGAGCTATCAAAATTGTTAGATCAGATTCCGGTGGTGAATACATGTCTCATGAATTCTCTGCCTTTCTGTCTAATAAAGGAATTATTCACCAAAAATCGTGTCCACATACTCCTCAGTAAAATGGGATTGCGGAACGCAAGAACAGACATATTCTTGAAACTATTCGTACTTTGTTGATTGCATCTTTAGTTCCTCCAAAATTTTGGTGTGATGCTGCACAGACTGCTGTGTATCTTATCAACCGTCTTCCTAGCACTGTTCTAGGCAAGACTACTCCTTACGGAGTTCTCTTTGGTAAAAACCCTTCATACTCTCAATTACGTGTTTTTGGTTGCTTGTGTTTCGTTCATCTTCCTCCTAATGAACGCACAAAATTATCTCCACAGGCTGCTAAATGCATTTTTTTGGGTTACAGTCCTGAACATAAAGGATTTTTATGTTATGATCAGTTGGAAAAACGCATGCGCATATCTCGAAATGTTGTTTTCTTGGAACATATTCCATTCTTTTCTTTACATTTGGATCATCATCCTATTGCTGTATCCTATCTGCCACAATTCTCAGAATCTCCTTCTTCATCACCTCCTCTCAAAGTTTATGTCCGGCGGAACAAGGTCCCTCTTCTGGCAACTCCCTCTCCTGATCCTCTCCCACTGCCGCCTACTGAGTTTTCAGGTAATAACACTTCTTCTGATAGCACCATCTCTTTGCGACGCTCTAGTCGTCCTTTTGTTGCTCCTAACCGCTATGGCTTTCCTGCTCTTTTTACTTCCTTAGATAGCACTCCCATACCCACTTCCTATTCACAGGCCTCCAAGATTGCTTACTGGCAGGATGCTATGACTGAGGAATTAGTTGCTCTTGAAGCCAACCAAACATGGGATTTGGTCCCGGCTCCAGATGGCGCTTCTATAATTGGCAGCAAATGGATATACTCTATCAAAGTACACTCTGATGGGAGTCTTGATCGCTACAAAGCCCGATTGGTTGCCCAGGGATATAAGCAGGAATATGGTATTGATTATGAGGAAACCTTTGCACCGGTGGCAAAAATGACCACAGTTCGTACTCTTCTTGGTGTCGCGGCTGCCCGCAACTGGCCTCTATGGCAAATGGACGTCAAAAATGCTTTTCTACATGGGGACTTGCGCGAGACTGTTTATTTAAAACCTCCACCGGGATATGCTTGTCCTCCAAAGCATGTGTGCAAATTACGGAAAGCTCTTTATGGGCTTAAACAAGCTCCCCGGGCTTGGTTTGATAAGTTTCGTGCAGCAATTCTTCAAGCCGGGTTTCGTCAAAGTCACTCTGATAGTTCCCTCTTCCTACGATGGACATCGAAGGGCTACACATTCCTCTTGGTCTATGTTGATGATATGATTATCAGTGGCAATGATACTTCTGGCATCACGGCTCTCAAACACCACCTTACTCGCCACTTTCGAATGAAGGATCTTGGTCCTCTTACCTACTTTTTGGGGCTTGAGTTTGTGCGTAATAAATCAGGCATTCGGGTTCTTCAGCGAAAATATGCGCAAGACTTGATCACGTCAGCCAGGCTTGATGATGCTAACTCTTTTGATACACCTCTTGAATTGAACACCAAAATCAGTTCCGATGATTGCACTCCCCTGGATGATCCTTCTATTTTCCGGCGAATAGTTGGGAGTTTACTCTACTTAACTATGACTTGGCCGGATATTTCTCATGCAGTTCATACGGTTAGTCAGTTTGTTAGCAATCCCCACAAACCGCACCTTGCTGCTGCATTACGCATCCTCCGCTATGTGAAAGGGACTCTTCATCATGGTCTCTTCTTCTCTTATGATAATTCTCTGCAATTATCAGCTTATGCGGATGCTGACTGGGTTGGCTGTCCTGATTCTCGGAGGTCTACCACTGGCTGGTGTATGTTTCTTGGCAACTCTTTGATTTCTTGGAAGTGCAAGAAGCAAACCACTGTCTCCAAGTCTTCCGCTGAGGCAGAATATCGAGCGATGTCCTCTGCCAGTGCTGAAATTATCTGGCTTCGTCGCCTTATGTGTGAATTGGGTATTCCTGTTGGTAGTTCTACACCTCTCCATGGAGATAATACCAGTGCTACCAGAATTGCCAACAATCCCGTCTTCCATGAAAGGACAAAGCATATTGAGATTGACTGTCACTTCATCCGTCAACATGTCGTTACTGAGAAGATATCTCTGCCTCATGTATCTTCTTTTAACCAGTTGGCGGATATCTTCACCAAAGCACTTCCCAAACACCGTCATCATGATCTAACTACCAAATTGATGTTTTCAATCTCCCCACATCAATTTGAGGGGGAGTGTAAAAGTAATAGACCCAGCAGGCCCGACTCATGAAGTAATAGGCCCATCATGCCCAGCAGGCCCGAATCTGTATAGGATACGTTTTGTAATTCCTGATTTTTCTCCTCTGATTTTTCTCCCTTTGTATAGTATCTAATTGATTCTTTCTTCTGTGTAATATTATGATTTGTAACAGTTGCTTTATTACAGCCTTGATTAAGGCATATTATGATTATAAAAGATTAGTCGATGCTATGAGAAATGCAAGACCTTCTCCCATATTGTTCTCTGCTTCTTCTTCTTCTCTTCCACATAATCTGACAAGAACAATGGCCAATTTGATCACTATCGATTTGTTTTGACTGCTCATTGATCTTTTTTTGCAACTGGATCACCCTAGGGTGTTCTTGACGTATTTTTGTAAGCTTTAAAGCTCAAAGGTTGTAACAAGTAACAACCACTCTAATTTGGCAAGAAGAGGGGGGGGGATTCAACTTCAACTTCTGGACTAGCTTTGCCCCAATTTTGAATTAAACAAGCTAAACTTGAATGAATTTGACCTTGGAAATTCAATCCCTTGCTTACAAAGTTTGCAGAGGTACGAGTCCACGGTCATTTGGGATGTGATTTACATTTGGTCAGCCAAATTCACAGGATGTGATTCCGGTCACCAAGCGAGGACTTAAAATGTATAGGATGTAAAGGTGAGGATCTTGTTGTATTTTATTTTATTTTTATTGAAGTGAGTTTATTTAAAAGGGTCTGTCTTAAAATATGGGGTGAGTTGCTAGTTTCCCCAACCTTTACTTCAAAGTGATCTGGTTATGGGAGGGTAAGAGATAGAGGTGAGTGGGGGTAGGGCAGCTGCAAAGCAGAGCAAATAGCGCTGTGACTATGATTGGTGGAGGTGATGGATAAGGAAATGAATGGTGAAGATGGGGTGGTGAGGGCAGCATGCTCCAAGTGATGAAAGTGTGTTAGAATATAAGTTGACAGAAGCTTATCAGAGCCCAAACCGAGGCAGAGGCAGAACCACACCTCGCTATAGCGAGGGTGAAGCTCACTATAGCGAGCGTGACGCTGGAAGCAGAGTTGATTCCGGACTCTGTGTTAAAATTTGAGAAAGACTCTTATTCTAAGTGAAATATTATTAGGAGTCTTATGCACGAATTTGGGGCTATAAATTGGGTGTTTCTCATAACCCAAAGGTAAGAGAAAGAAAATAGATCATCTCTCAAGTTCTGAATTAGTGATCAAATGAAGAGAAATTTTCTCTAGAGATTTTTGAAGAGTTGTGCTGCCAAGTACTCTAGAGAGCCAAGTTTCTTCTGCATCCCTTGTAGAAGATCATCTTCTTGCGTAGAAGATTTGAGGAGTCAAGCGCTGGATTTATTGCAATCAACGGTGTGATGTCGTTAAAGCGTGATGCGACACAAGGTAACTTCAATCCTTGGATAGGGGATATCTAGGGAAGAAATATGAGTTTCTTGTAATTGCGAGATTCATAGTGTTTGATTAGATCCAGTTCGGATCGGTGGTTTTTTACCTGTCCTTGTGGTATGTGCTTGTGATTTTATTTCCGCTGTGTAGATTATTGTTTTTTGCACACCAGTGGGTTGATTTATTGAGTGGACCAATCTAGAGATCTCGAACCTTAAACCCTCAATTGGTATCAGAGCGGGTTACACTAATTTGCTGTGTTTGATCTAAAGAGATTTCTAGAATGGTGCTCAATCGAGAAGGGACATCAACTTCTAAACCCCCTTTGCTAGATGGTTCTAATTATGCATATTGGAAGCAAAGGATGATTGGGTTCCTTAAGTCCATTGATGATGATGTATGAGATATTGTTGAGGAGGGCTACTCCAGACCAACAATTATGGTAAGTGGACAAACTGTTCCTAAACCTAAAGCTGAATGGACTAAGGATGGGAAGCATGCCTCCAATTGTATATACAATGGAGTGTCTGCTGAAGAGTTCCGTAGGATTTCCACTTGCAAAACTGCAAAAGAAGCATGGGAAGTCTTACAGACAGTGTATGAGAAAACAGACACGGTGAAGCAATCTAAATTGCAAAGGCTGACTAAAGAATTTAAAACCATCGTGATGGAAGAAGATGAAACCTTTGATCAATTTTATGCAATGCTGAATGATATTGTCAATTCTGTTTTCAATCTGGGTTAGGAAATTCAAGAAAACAAGATTGTCAAGAAAATTCTGAGGTCTCTACCTTCGAGGTTCGATTATAAAGTTGATGCTATTGAAGAAAATAAGAATCTTGATACCCTTAAGGTAAACTAGCTTGTTGGAAATCTTCAAACCTTTGAAGCAAACCATTTTGATAAAGGAAAATCAAAAGAGAAAGGTATTGCTTTGAAAGACAACTCAGAATCAAGAAAGAAACCTGAAAAAAAAACTGAGTTTGGTTCTGATTCTGAATCTGAGGCTAAAGATGTTATGGCTGAAATGTTTAATTGTTTCAAGAAGTACATGAAGTCAAAACAAGTCAAGTGGAAGAGTTCTAAATTTGAGAAGAAGGATTCTGCAAAAGGAACTAAGTGTTTTGAGTGCCACGGCTATGGTAACTATGCTAGTGAGTGTGCCAACAAGAAAAAGAGTGCATTGAAAAAGGCTCTCAACACAACTTGGGAGGAACAATCAGCAGAAGAAGAACAAGATCCTTCAATTGAAACTTCAAAAACTGTGAATGGCAAGTTTGTGGCTTTCATGGCTAGGTCTCTGTCTGACAATGATACTGATGGAGATCATGATGATGAGATGTCAGATCAAGAGAAAAATTATGAAGAGCTGTATCATGCTACATATGCTGATTGTGTCAAGATGACAAAGTATGGTAACAAGATTATTATCAAGCTTCAGGATGCTCAAGAAGAAAATTCTGCATTGAAAATTGAATTAGAGCAAGCACTTGAAAATGTTCATCTCTTGGAAAGTCAGAAGATCTGCATGGCTGAAACTTTGACTATTGAGGGTAAAAAATTTAAGAAGGCTGAACAAGAAATAGTGAATCTGAAGAAAGAGATAGTGATTGTGAAAGCTGAAAAAGAAGATTTGCAAGGAAGATTGAAGATCACTCTATCTGAGTTAGAACTGAAACAAGCTTCACTAAACAAGATGAACACTGCTTCGAAGACTCTTACAAATATCTTGTGTAGTCAGAAGTCTCAGTTTGACAGAAGCGGTCTCGGTTATGATCATGGTACATCCACTTCAAATGTTAAAGGTAAAACAATTTTTGTTTCTAGTATTGCACATGCTACTCAAGATACTGCACTTTCAAATAATGTGTCGAGCAGTTTCAAGAAAAAGAATTTGTCACGAGCTGCACGCACATCCACTTATCACCATTGTGGAAAGAAAGGACACATTCGTCCCCATTGCAAGAAGCTGCAAAGTCTACCAAAGACAAAGCAATGGCGGAAGAATTTTTCTCCACCCAAGACAACTCCAATTTGGGTTAGAAAGTCTGATTTGCCTAAGGAGTTTGCTCACACTCTGTTGAAAGTTCCAACTACACAAGTGTGGGTGGTTAATTATAAAAAGCCCTGATCAAGGAGGTCAAGTCCCCACCTCCAGTGCTAATACGAAGATCATAGTGTGGGGGAGTCAAAATTGAGGGGGAGCTACTGCTGCATCCAAATTGACGGCAGCTGCATGATTTTTTGTTTGTCAATTATGGACAAATTCAGGGGGAGAAGAATGAAGCCCAGAGAAGTTCTACAAACTAAGGCAATTCAAGATCTATAGTGCTGATTTTTTGTTTTAAAATTTAATGTATTTTGGGTTTTTCTTTTGGGTAGATCATATTGTTCTAGGAGGATTTGTCCAAGAATTGCCAAAAGGGGGAAATTGTTAGAATATAAGTTGACATAAACTTGTCAGAGCCCAAACCGAGGCAGAGGCCGAACCACGCCTCACTATAGCGAGGGTGAAGCTCGCTATAGCGAGCGTGACGCTGGAAGCAGAGTTGATTCCGGACTCTGTGTTAAAGTTTGAGAAAGACTCTTATTCTAAGTGGAATATTATTAGGAGTCTTATGCACGAATTTGGGGCTATAAATTGGGTGTTTCTCACAACCCAAAGGTAAGAGAAAGAAAATAGATCATCTCTCAAATTCTGAATTAGTGATCAAATGGAGAGAAATTTTCTCTAGAGATTTTTGAAGAGTTGTGCTGCCAAGTACTCTAGAAAGCCAAGTTTCTTCTGCATCCCTTGTAGAAGATCATCTTCTTGCGTAGAAGATTTAAGAAGTCAAGTGATGGATCTGTTGCAATCAACGGTGTGATGTCGTTGAAGCGTGATGCGACACAAGGTAACTTCAGTCTTTAGATAGGGGATATCTAGGGAAGAAATCTGAGTTTCTTGTAATTGCGAGATTCATAGTGTTTGATTAGATCCAATTCGGATTGGTGGTTTTTTACCCGGTTTGGGTTTTCCACTTTAAATTTGGTGTCCTTGTGGTATGTGCTTGTAATTTTATTTCCGCTGCGTAGATTATTATTTTTTGCACACCAGTGGGTTGATTTATTGAGTGGACCAATCTAAAGATCTCGAACCCTAAACCCTCAAAGTGTGAAGAATGTGCAAATCTTTCACATGAAGATGATGTGAGGGTACAATGAAGATGGAGGGAAGAGATGAGTAGAAAATATATTGAATTGAAGGGAGCTTAGGTGTTGATAATTAAGGTCTGAGTCCACGATCAAATTAGATCATATATGAGCTTGGTTGTGACGATATGCAAGGCTGATGATTAGGACCTTCAGTGGGTTCTGTAGGTCAACTGCAACTATGAAAACAATGTCTGCTGAGATCCAAGCTGTTAGATCTGGTTTATCAGATGTAAGAATGGGTATGGTTGACAGATAGCTCTGTATTCCTGTAGTTTGAGGGAGAAGAAAGTGGGTGGTTTGTGCAATTTTGATGTGAGGTATGAGTGGATTTGGGATGATGTGGGGCATTTGTTTAATGAAATGGCAGTGTGGGTAGGGGATGGGAGGAGAAGATGGAGAGGAAGATGAAGAGGATATCATCCATCGTCTCCAAGCACGCTGAAACATGCTATTATACTAGCATGGTTTTAAAAATAGGCCGAGTCATCCTCCGAGCCTCGTACTACCGAGTTCTATATGTCTATATATATGTTTATATTATATATGGGAAATGTTAATGTACATCCATGGTGAGGGACACATAGTGGGTTGACTTTATGATCCATCTGAACCATCCACAAGCACAGGACCCCTTGAATTGCACTGGATCCATCGATTTTTTACCGATCCAAATGGATATGACTATTGGATTGAGGATAAAAAAATTTCTTTAATATAGAGTCCTTAAACTTGTGGGCCATGGATGAATGGGTTAGAGGCATGTGATTGACCCAAAACTTAATATCTAAGTCCATCCAAAATATCTCTTTCCATCCCCACCTCAGTACCCATGATCAGTCAGGCCCACCTGGGGCCCATCAAGTTGTCCCTCGCCATAATATGGTGAGGGATGGATGCACATGAACATATGTATGTATGGTATGTATAAAACCATATATGTATGTTGATAAGTGCTTAATTGTTTGCAATCTAAGCCCTAATATTTGATTCATCTTGTGCTAGTCATAGTTATTTTATTTGATTTTACATAGTTTTGTTAATTTTTATGCTAAGGTCAAAAGGAGCAAAAGGAGAGGAATTAATAAAGAGGATGATGAGCGTGAATCCCAAAGAAAGACCATGGTGGGTCCCATTCAAGATATTCCAGATTTCAAGAAGACTTTTTAATTATTTGGACAACTTACAATTCAAATCAAAGAAGGAAAGAATTAGAGAACGAAATTTTAATCAAAGAAGAAGAGCAAAAGAAAGAAAGAAAAAAAAAAAAGAGAAGAAACCCAATCTAGGGTTACACGCCCAAGGGGGGTCCACATCTATTACAAATAGAAGAATTTCATAAATTAGAAGTCTTATTCAAGTTAGAAGTGGAGTTCAAGAATGGAGAAAAACAATGAGAAAAAGAAGGAAAGTTAAAGCAAGTCTTATTCAAGTCAAGTTAGAAGTCTAAGAAAGAGGGGTCCCACACTCATGTTGTGTTAAAGTGTAAACTTGTATGATAATAGACTCAGCCCACTTGTATGATAATAGGCCCGCTCACTTGTATATATGGGATCTAGTCAGAAGATAACTACGTATATACTAGGATGTCTTTCCATTCTTAGAGATCTAATTAGATCTTGATTCCATGATTTGTAGTGATTTGTAGCCTAAACTTAGGCAATGTAAAGTCTATATAAAGAAGAGAAATCCAGGAAGATGGATCATCGAATGAGAATACATTTTCACAGAATTCTCTTCTCTCTCTCGTTTAAGTATTCTTTCAATCTGCCTGTGACTGACATGGTATCAGAGCTTGAGATCTAGGAGATCTTCTTCCTTCTTCATTTTGAGAGAGTTCTAAAGCTTCGTTTCTTCTCTTATCTCTGCCTAGGATACTGTTCTTCTTCTGGAAGTCATTCCGAGTCTATTCCTGCCATCTGATCGTCTGTGATCATCCCTGATCACATCTGATCAGACGTGGCCCACTTTTTGATCATCATCATCATCACAGCAGAAGCAGCCCACAGTATTCGTCTTGTTATTCTCATATTTATGAAGATTTTTTCATGTTTTTTGGATCATCAGAAGTAGGGTTTCCAACCCATTTTGTGATATTTCAGTTTTGACGGACAGTTTCCATCACAGCCGTTCAACTTTGTGGATCTTGCTCCGTTTTGCATAGGATTTTTCCCCTGGGTTGCAGAAAAACATTGTTCTTCCATCCCCAACACCTGATCCAGTCCCTGATCATCTAAGCTGGGCCCACGTGGAAATCGATCCACTGTCGACAGGGACGATTTCGGCCAAAACGTCTCTGTTTCGCTCACTTACAACTGTGGACCATTTGCGATCATCATGGATCATCAAATAACTACTACAGCAGTGGTCGACTGGGTTTTCTAAGAATTCTGGTGTTTTTTCTGGATTTTTCAATCAATTTTGAGGTATTTTCCAGCCACTTCTTCCTCTGACGACTGTGATTTTTCTGTATCAAATAGTTTTCATCACAGCCGTCCAGATTTTTGGATTTTCATCCAAATCTCGTCAGATTTTGGCCTGAAGGAAGAATTTTTGGACTTCTTCCAGATATTCTTATCTGATCTATGATTAGATCGGTTTCTGGGGTCCACGCACAGATTCTACACCTGATATTAAGGTCGTCTGGGCACCTTTTTTGCATTTTTTGTTGCTGAACTGATTAACAGACTCATCTTCTGCTATTGTGAACCATCGTGGAACATCTGTATCAGTGGAATCTATTGTATCAATCCAGTTGACTGGTGGTTATTCATTATGGAGAAAGGAGATATTAAATTGATCAAGTTTAATGGTAAAAATTATACCACTTGGGCTTTTCAATTTCAAATTTACCTTAAGGGTAAAGAACTCTGGGGACATATTGATGACTCAGATCCCAGACCTACTGATGACAAGCTCCTTGCTCAATGGGAAGTTAAAGATTGGCAGATCATGACATGGATATTGGGGTCCGTCGAGGCTCAGTTTATCCTGAACCTTCGCCCATACAGGACTGCCAAAGAAATGTGGCTTTATTTAAAGAAGATATATTTGCAAGAAAATTCTGCTCGCAGGTTTCATTTAGAACATGAAATCTCGCAGTTTGTTCAAGGGACCTTGTCAATACAGGATTACTACTCTCAGTTTACAAGTTTGTGGACTGATTACGCTGAGCTTATTTATGTTGACCTCCCTGCTGCTGCCTTAGCATCTATTCGAGGAATACATCAGACGAGTCAGCGAGATCAGTTTCTAATGAAATTACGACCACAATTTGAAACTGTCCGCTCAAATTTAATGAGCCGGGTGCCATCTCCTTCACTTGAATCATGTCTTGGCGAACTCCTTAGAGAGGAACAACGCTTGGTGACTCAGACGGCACTTACACAGAATGCTCCTCAAGTTACTCCTATCGATGTTGCTTATGTTGCCAGGGGTAAGCCTCCAGCCCGGGACATGAGCAAGGTCAAATGTTTTTGCTGTCATAAAATGGGACATGTTTCCACTCAGTGCAACCAGAAGTTTTGTTCCTACTGCAAAACCAAAGGTCATGTTCTTCCAGAATGCCGGACGAGACCTCAGAATCGGGCACCGCAACAGAGAGCATACTCTGCACATATTCCTGAAGCTTCTTCACCAGTCATGCCTGCACCACATACTGAAAGTTCTTCTTCTACCCTCACTCTTGAAATGGTCCAGCAAATGATCATAAATGCTTTCTCTGCACTTGGCTTATCAGGTAAACCAAAATCTTCGGTTTCTACCTGGTATATTGATTCAGGGGCCTCCAATCACATGACACACTCTCCTGCCAATCTGACTCATATTAGGGAGTATGATGGAGACCTCTGCATCAATACTGCTGATGGTGGTAATATTCCAATTTCTGCTGTTGGACAGGTCCCTCACTCCTTACCTTTGCATAATGTTTTTCTTTCCCCTCGCTTAACCACAAATTTGTTATCAGTTGGTCAACTTGTTGATAGTAATTGCTCCATCTTGTTTTCTCGCGCTGGTTGTGTTGTGCAGGATCAAGTATCGGGGAAGGTGCTAGCGAAGGGTCCTAAGCAGGGGCGACTGTTTCCCCTCCAGATTTCGTCAAAACAACATCTTCCTTCAGAGTCTGCTTTGTTTTCCCATTCTAGTCATAATAAATGCCAGTTGTGGCATAATCGTTTAGGACATCCTAATTCCAAAACTTTGATGTTTTTATTAAATTCTGGTTTAATTAATGATAATAAAGTTTCTTTTCAGGATGTTTCTTTTAATTGTGATAGTTGCAAGATGGGGAAAGGGAAAACCCTTCCTTTTCCTCTTCATGATTCTTTAGCAATGAAATGTTTTGATATTGTTCATAGTGATGTGTGGGGTATTGCACCTGTTATCTCTCATTCTCATTATAAATACTTTGTTACATTCATTGATGATTATAGTCGTTTTACTTGGATTTATTTTTTGCATGCTAAGTCTGATGTTTTCTCGGTTTTTAAAGTTTTCTTATCTTATGTTGAAAATCAATTTTCCACCACCATTAAAATTCTTCGGTCTGATTCAGGAGGGGAGTATGTTTCTAAGGACTTCCAAACATTTTTGCAATCCAAAGGCATTATCTCTCAGTGATCTTGTCCTTACACCCCTCAACAAAATGGTGTGTCTGAACGAAAAAACAGACATCTCTTGGATATTGCTCGATCACTTTTGTTAACATCTTCTGTTCCAACTAGGTTTTGGCCTGAAGCCCTCTCAACCGCTGTGCATGTCATAAATCGGCTACCTTCATCTAAATTAGACAATCAGACACCGTTTTATAGACTTTTTCAAAAGAATCCACTCTATGATCATCTTCGTCCTTTTGGGTGTGTTTGTTTTGTTCTTCTTCCTCCCACTGAGCGCACTAAGTTAACAGCTCAATCATCCATCTGTGCTTTTCTTGGTTATGCTCTTAATCAAAAAGGCTATATCTGTTATGATTCTAAAGCCAACATAATTCGAGTATCTCGCAATGTCGTGTTTTTTGAAAAACAATATTTTTTTCCGAGACATGGTGATTCGAATGACTCAGTCTCGTTCTCCTTTTTACCATCATTTTCAGATACAATGCCTTCACCTGTTACTCGTTTCAAGCCGAATTTTGTGTATAAACGACGGAATGTTACAGGTGTTCCTGCCTCTGGGTCTCTCGCTACGCCTACCCTGACTACAACTGATCCTGAACCTGATCCACCTCCGGAGTCTTCTGCTCCTGATCCTGCATCTAATCCAACCCCGGAGCCTCTTGCTCTTCGCCGATCTATTCGCCACACAAAGCCACCTGATCGATATGGATTTACTCATGCTTCTTTATTAACCACTTTGTCTTCTATTTCTATCCCTAACTCGTACTCTCAGGCAGTGCAGCATGATTGTTGGATAAAGGCTATGCAGGAAGAACTTACTGCTCTTCAAACAAATCATACATGGGACATTGTTACCTGTCCTTCATCTGTCAAACCCATTGGATGCAAGTGGGTATACTCAGTGAAATTAAAGTCCGATGGATCCTTGGATCGCTATAAAGCCCGTCTAGTTGCACTTGGAAACAGGCAGGAGTATGGTATCGACTATGTGGAGACTTTTGCTCCGGTGGCCAAAATGACAACTGTCCGTACAGTTCTCGCAATAGCTGCCTCTCAGTCATGGCCTCTATACCAGATGGATGTGAAGAATGCATTTCTTCATGGGGATCTTAAAGAAGAAGTGTACATGCGTCTCCCTAATGGCATTCCTTCTTCTTCCAAGACCGATGTCGCTCGTTTAAGACGCTCCTTATATGGCCTTAAACAGGCACCCCGAGCCTGGTTCGACAAGTTCCGAACCACTCTCCTTCAGCTTTCTTTTATACAGAGCCCGTATGATCCTTCGATGTTCACACTTCATTCATCCCGAGGATCCACAATTCTCCTTGTGTATGTAGATGATATCATTATTACTGGCCCTCACAGTGATATGATTCGACAAATACAGGCCTTTCTGCAAGATAAGTTTCATATGAAGGATTTGGGACCTTTGAATTATTTCTTGGGTTTGGAAGTTCATCAATCAAAGAAAGGCTTGTTTCTTCATCAGCACAAATATGCTACTGACCTAGTAGATCTCGCCGATCTCGGTGATTCTAGCCCAGTCGACACCCCATTGGAAGTAAATGCCAAGCTTCGGCAACAAGACGGCGATCTCCTTCCTGATCCTACATTCTATCGTCGTTTGGTTGGTAGCCTTGTTTACCTAACCATTACTCGACCAGATCTCTCTTATGCTGTTAATCTGGTCAGTCAGTTTATGACAGCCCCGCGGCATCATCATTTGGTGGCAGTCAAACGGATTATTCGATATATCCTTGGTACCTCTACCCGCGGCTTATTTTTTCTAGTTGGCGCACCACTTACTCTCACTGCTTATTCTGACGCGGATTGGGCCGGCTGTCCGGACACACGCCGCTCTACCACAGGATGGTGTGTTTACTTGGGAGACGCCTTGATATCCTGGAAATGTAAAAAGCAAGATAAAGTTTCCAAATCTTCCACGGAATCAGAATACCGGGTGTCTTCCGCTTGTTCTGAGATCCTATGGCTCCGTGGGTTGCTCTCAGAACTTGGATTCTCCCAAACTCAATCGACTCCTCTTCATGCTGACAACACAAGTGCCATTCGAATCGCTGAAAATCCTGTGTTTCATGAGCGGACCAAGCATATCGAAGTGGACTGTCACTTCATTCGGGACGAGTATGATCGCAAAGTCATTTCTCTTCCTCATATTTCCACTGAGTTCCAGCTTGCTGATATCTTTACCAAAGGTCTTCCACGGCCGCGGCATGAATTCCTGGTTCGCAAATTGTTGCTGGTTGATTCTCCGCATCAATTTGAGGGGGGGTGTTAAAGTGTAAACTTGTATGATAATAGACTCAGCCCACTTGTATGATAATAGGCCCAGCTCACTTGTATATGGGATCTAGTCAGAAGATAACTACGTATATACTAGGATGTCTTTCCATTCTTAGAGATCTAATTAGATCTTGATTCCATGATTTGTAGTGATTTGTAGCCTAAACTTAGGCAATGTAAAGTCTATATAAAGAAGAGAAATCCAGGAAGATGGATCATCGAATGAGAATACATTTTCACAGAATTCTCTTCTCTCTCTCTCGTTTAAGTATTCTTTCAATCTGCCTGTGACTGACATGTTGCACGCACCAAATAGGGCCCACTTTTATGTCAAAAGTTCAGATTTAATTCCTTGCAATTAATCTAAGATTTGTGGGTCCATGTGAATAAGTTTCTAAAAGATACAAGTGGGACCAGATTTAGAAAGCTTGCTAAAACAAGCAAGAAGACTCCTTATTCAATCTAATTAGGTTTCCTAATTATAAGGAAGGTTGAAGATCTATTTCTACAAGGAACTACTTGCTAAAAGGGGCTGTTGCAAGACTTATAAATAGCATATGAACAGTGCATGTCCAGCCATACTACCAGCCATAAAACATCACACAAACCATCCATAAATCAGCTACCATCATCCACAAACCTTAGCAGCCGTACAGCACTATTGGGAGCACCTTTGGAGCATCTTTTGGAGAGCTTTCAGAGCGAGGAAAAGGAGAACAAGCTGCTGGCCATCCACTGCAACTTCATCATCTTCTAGTTTTCTTCTTATGAACCTCTTTTCTATGTTATTTTTCATTAAAGACATGAGTAGCTAATTTTTTTAGGGCTAGGGTGTAATTGAAACCCTAGCCTAGTTCTATGTAGTCTCTTTTGGCGTCTTGTAATTCAGATTTCAGTTTTGTTGGTTGAGATTCTAAACCATGTTATTAATTGATGAGTTGTGTATATGCCATGCCAACCATGTGATGTTCAATTAATTTTAAGAGTAGCTAACTTAATTTTGATTGATCTTGATGTTATGCATCTAGGGTTTAAAACCATAAATAATCTAAGTATATGCCATGCTTAGACTCATGCATTTATCTTTCCCATTGTTTTTATGCATTATGTTTGTTTTGACTAGGACATATGCCATGCTTAGTTTTTGCATCACAATGAGTAATTCATGTAGTATGCCACTCATGAATTAGGTTTAGGGGAATAATAATCTAGACGCATATGCCATGGTCTAGGTTGATAGATGTCACTAATAAATTCTGATTTTCGATTAAAAGATAACAAGGGACATGCATAGGATTTGTTAGGGGAGTAGATGAAATCCTAGTTCATTCATTCATTATTACTGTTTTTCAATTCTCATACTAGTTGTTTTTATGTTACTTTTCAATTAGCTTTTGATACTTTAAATTACTGTTTTTTTATAGTTTAATTCCACTTTTCATCATTCAATTGTTTATTTTAATATTCTGATTTTTAGTTAATTTTGACATTGTTTTATCACAAGTCTTCGTGGGATCGACCTCGTACTTACAATTCACTACACTACATAGTGATCTTGTGCGCTTGCGAGTTTTTAATTGTGTGCATGCTAGTAACTTATTTCTAGGTTGCTTGGTGCATATCATATGTATGTATAAAACCAGAGTTAACATATCTTTTCTTCTTATCATCTTACTGAAAAAGAGCTTTGTGAGGCTTTTGGAAATCTTTTACACTGATTTTATGAAATATTTAAGCATTCAATGTTCTGATGTACTGTTTATTCGATTGAGTGAAAAACAAGTAACAGCATCTATTCATTCTTAAATTTGTTCTTACTGTTTAAGACATGATGAGTCTTAAAATTCTATATTTGCAGGACCTTGTTTTTCAGTTTTTTAGATTTTTATCATATATTAACTGACAGATTGAGAGATAGAAACAGAATGAATGAGCTGAAATGTCCCCCTTGAGGATCGACTATGCTTCATATAAATAGGGGCTGGATCCCTAATTTCAATCAATTTACAATCAATCATATCAAATCTAGATCCTAACAATTAGCTGCTCTAATTACAATCAATCATATCAAATCTAGATCCTAACAATTAGCTAACAAACTGAGTATGTACATGAGGCTTTGAC
This sequence comes from Litsea cubeba, assembly GCA_012931725.1. Classification (NCBI taxonomy): domain Eukaryota; kingdom Viridiplantae; phylum Streptophyta; class Magnoliopsida; order Laurales; family Lauraceae; genus Litsea; species Litsea cubeba. The sequence goes on from CM022945.1 coordinate 115,578,991, forward strand.
TAATGATACATATAATGAATGGGCCTAAATGGGCCTGCGAGTTTGGGCTTGGAACACCAACATTAACACCCCCCCCCCCCCCCTCAAATTGATGCTGATGAGTCAACAAGCATCAATTTGTCAGCCAAGAATTGATGATGTGGTCGAGGAAGTGCTTTGGTAAAAATATCAGCAGTCTGGAGGCTTGAGGAGATGAACGGGAGGGAAATAACATTGCGTAGATATTCATCCTTGATAAAATGGCAAGCCACCTCGATGTGTTTAGTTCTCTCATGAAATACTGGATTTTCAGTAATCCGAATGACACTAGTGTTATCCGCATGTAATGGTGTGGGAGATTTTTGAGAAAAGCCCAGTTCCTCAAGAAGACCACGAAGCCATATAATTTCTGAGCATGCGGCAGACATGGCCCGGTATTCTGCCTCAGTTGACTCTGTCCTGTTTCTTCACTTTCCATGAAATAAGTGCATCACCTAAGAACATGCACCAGCCCGTGGTGGACCTACGAGTATCAGGACAACCTGCCCAATCAACATCAGAATATGCAGACAAGGTCATCTGAGAGCCAATAGGAAAAGACAAGCCTCTGTGAGAAGTGCCAAGAAGATAACGAATAATACGTCGAACGGCTGCTAAATGAAGATGATGGGGCTTGGTCATATACTGACTCATCAAGTTGACTGCATAACTGATGTCAGGCCGAGTAGTAGTCAAATATATAAGACTACCTACAAGCTGACGATAATATGTCGGATCAGAAAGGGGATCACCACTATCACTATGGAGTTTAAGATTCAGTTCCAGAGGAGTATCCACTGGTGTGGAGTTTGACAAACCTGCGGATTCAATTAAATCCATAGTATACTTATGTTGATGTAAAATCAACCCCTTCTCAGAGTGATGAACTTCCAATCCCAAAAAATATTGCAGAGGGCCCAGATCCTTCATATGAAAAGATTGATGCAGAGAAAATTGGAGATCTTGAATCGTGGCTGTATCTGTGCCAGTGATAATGATATCGTCTACATAGACGAGAAGAATGGTGATTCCTGTTGATGTGTGATGCAAAAACAACGATGGATCATAAGGACTCTGCTGAAACTGTAGCTTGAGTAAAGCATCTTTGAATTTGTCAAACCATGCTCGTGGTGCTTGTTTTAGCCCATACAATGATCGTTTCAGAAGAGCAACTTGATCTTTTGATGGTTTTGGGAAACCTTGAGGCAATCGCATGTAAACTTCTTCTTTAAGATCACCATGAAGAAATGCGTTTTTTACATCAAATTGAAAAAGAGGCCAGGATTGAGATGCAGCTATGGCAAGGATGGTGCGAACAGTAGTCATTTTTGCAACAAGCGCAAAAGTTTATTCGTAGTCAATGCCATATTTCTGTCGGTTGCCAAGGGCCACAAGCCTAGCCTTGTATCTATCCAAAGTACCATCTGCCTTTAATTTGATAGAGTAAACCCATTTACTCCCAATAGGTTTCACCGAAGCTGGACAGGGAACAGTAACCCAGGTTTGGTTCTGCTGTAAAGCACTAAGTTCTTCTTCCATAGCCTGTCTCCAGCACTCCTGTTTTGCTGCTTGTGAATAAGAAGTAGGAATGGATACAGAGGATAAAGTAGCAAAATATGAAGAATGAGAGAAGCCGTATCGATCCGGTGGACGAGATATACGAGCAGAACGACGAATAGCAAGTTGAGGTGAAAATGATGCTGGAGCAGGATTCGGGACTGGTTCTTGCAAAAGAGGCAAAGTAGTGGCATTTGTTCTTTGTCGACGAGTATACACCTTGTCCGGATGAAATTGCAAAGGTGAAGGAAGACATTCATCATCAAAGGATGGTATTTTAGAAAAGGAGATTTCTGGAGATGGATCAGGATAAGACTGAAAAAGGTACTGATGTTAAAAAAAAAAACGACATTCCTAGAAATGCGAAGACGCTTGGAGGTGGGGTCATAACAAACAAAACCTTTTTGGTGGGAAGCATAACCAATGAAGGCACATTTTATAGATTGTGCGGATAACTTGGATCGTTCATGTGTGGGAAGATGAACAAAACAAACACAACCAAAAGTGTGGAAATTTGTGTATTGTGGTTCAGTTTTGAAAAGACGAAAATGTGGAGATGTGTTTTGAAGTTTTGGAGAAGGAAGGCGGTTGATGATATGAGTAGCAGTGGTTAAAGCTTCTGGCCAAAATCTAGGTGGAACGGAGGATTCTAATAATAAACACCTGACCATGTCTAGAAGATGACGATTTATCCGTTCTGCCACACCATTCTGTTGGGGAGTATAGGGACAAGTCCGTTGGGATATAATCCCTCTGTCTTGTAAAAATTCCTGAAATTGTTTGGACACATATTCCCCCCCAAGTTGGTTCGAAGAACCTTAATACATGTTGAAAATTGATTTTGAACATAATTCAAGAATTTTTTAAATACATCAAAGACTTCAGATTTGGCATGTAGAAAATAAATCCATGCAAAACGGCTATAATCATCAATGAAAGTTATGAAATACTTATACTGTGAATGAGAAATAATTGGTGCAACACCCCAAACATCACTATATATTAAATCAAAACTTTTGGTAGGAGAAGAGACATGTAATGGAAAAGGCAAAGTTTTACTTTTACCCAGCTTACAAGTGGTGGAATCAAGAGCAACATCTGATGATAAAAACTTCATTTTATTAATATGACCAGAATTTAACAAAGATAACAAAATGGTTGAATTGAGATGGCCTAATCTATTGTGCCACAACTGCACATTATTCCTAGAGACAACTGATAAAGCAAACAAAGACATATCTGGATTTGGTGTTACTATGTGAAGAGGAAACAAACGCCCACACTTAGGCCCCTTCACTATTACCTTCCCCGTCTCCTGATCCTGCACCACACAACCAGAGGAGGAAAAACAAACATTGCAGTTATTATCAACCAATTGACCAACAGAGATTAAATTGGTAGAAAGATTTTTGGAACAAAAAACGTCATGTAAAGGTAGAGAATGAGAAATATCACCAACAGATGTAATTGGTATAGTGGTACCATTAGCAGCATGGACCTGAATCTGTCCATCATATGGTTTAATTGTGGAGAAGTTTTTGGAGGATGATGTCGTATGATTGGAGGCACCAGAATCAAAATACCAGTGAGAGGGAGATTGATTTTTACCAGATATACCAAGAGTGGAAAAGGCCTGGATAATCATCTGTTGGATCATTTCAGGGGAGACTGGAGCAGCAGAAGCAGGTGCCGAAGAAGATGTGGAAGATGAATCAATAGTGCCAATAGCAGTAATCACCTGGTAAACTTTCGGATTTCTGTTTTGAGGACGTTTGTGGCATTCATTGATTGAATGTTCAGATGCTTTGCAATAATTGCAGATCCGCTGCTTGCATTGATTTGCATAATGGCCGAAAGTTTGACACTTGAAGCACTGCACTTTACTCATATCTCTGTTCGGTTGCTTCCCCTTGGAAGAATAAGTAATATTGACTGATGAGTTCGGTGATTGAAAGGCAGTGGGTACACTATAGGCAACATCAATAGCACCCGGACTAGCTTGGTGGAGCACACCAGATTGCGTCAATTGTCTCTGTTCCTCTCGTAGTAACTCATTGAGACGGTCATCCAGTGAAGGAGAAGGGACCCTACTCATGAGATTAGATCTGAGTGATTCATACTGAGGCCTTAATTTCATAAGAAATTGATCCCGATGACTAGTTGCTAGTATTACTTGCAATTCGGGAAGAGCTTGAGCAAAAATATTGGCATATTTGATTTCATTTAATTCTGTCTACAAATTCTGAAAACCAGAATAATATTCTTGAATGGAAGAAGTCCCTTGCATATAATTTGCAATTTCAAATTCCAACTGATATTGTCTGGCAGAATTCCCCTGATGATACACCTTTTGACGAAAGGCCCACATATCTTTGGCAGTTTTATATGGTTTTAAATTCATGAAAAATATTGGTTCCATGGACCCAAGAATCCAAGATTTGATCTTAGCATCTTTTGTGTTCCATGACACAATTTTCTTCTCATCTTCTGTTGGTTGTGGATCAGTTCCAGAGATATGGCCCCATAATTCCTTACCCTCTAAGTAAAGTTCCAATTGAAAGGACCAAGATGGATAATTTTTGCCATTAAACTTGATTAAGTTGATTTCGGATTTCTCCATATGTAACAACCAACAGAATGAGCAACAAAAGCTCAAGTCAAGATCTGAGATTGAGATGACCACGTGGGGCCCACAGAGATTGGCAGAGAAGAGCAGGTATAAGTCGAAAATTACTGCAGCAGAAAAGAACCACAGCAGCACAGAACAGACACACAGCAGCACAGCACAGCACAGCACAGTAACAGGAAGAAAAAAAAAACTCCACACGTCCTTGGTCGTTAGTGGTCTGGATGACCACGTGGGCCCCAGATGATGATCAGAGATCTGATCAGAGGGTGAGGATGAAAGGACAATGAAAAGTCGCCACTGGTGGAAGAAGACCCACTCCAAATGGATCAAGATCCACAATATTGGACGGCCGTGATGAAATCTTCTTGATAAAACATAAATATCACAAAAAATGATAGATGGCCTACCTCTGATGAGCCATAAATCTTGAAAAAATCATCATAAAATAGTAGAGCACCAGACAACCAAGATGGGTGATTCCGCTGATATGGTGATTATGAACACAGGTGGGCCTCGTCTGAATCTGATTGATTAGGACCACGTCTGGATGATCAGAGTGAAATAAGAAGCTTTGAAAGGCTTCCAGTTCCTGGAAGATGACTAGCAGAAGCAGCTGATGATGATCACTTGTGGGCCACTCCTGATCTGAGATGATCAGGGATGATCAAAGAAAATCAATGGCTTCCAAAGCTTGGAAGATGACTAGGAGATGATCACAGATGATTGACCACGCTCTGATACCATGACAGATTGAGAGATAGAAACAGAATGAATGAGCTGAAATGTCCCCCTTGAGGATCGACTATGCTTCATATAAATAGGGGCTGAATCCCTAATTACAATCAATTTACAATCAATCATATCAAATCTAGATCCTAACAATTAGCTGCTCTAATTACAATCAATCATATCAAATCTAGATTCTAACAATTAGCTAACAAACTTAGTATGTACATGAGGCTTTGACTAATGATACATATAATGAATGGGCCTAAATGAACCTGCGAGTTTGGGCTTGGAACACCAACATTAACATTAACTTCAATACTTTTAAGGGGTTTTAGGCTCTATGCAGCAACTTGAAGGGGACTAAGTCGCCCACCGAGTCCACTTTTTTAAAGCCTTGGACACCGGATAACAAAGTTGGGCTTAGAGGAATGGGCTTGGGCGATTGTCTGTCTCTCCCTGTAAATTTTAAGGTCTACGTCCATTGGCTGCATCATACTTGGCTCTATAGCATGGTTCATATGCAGTCACAGTCCACCCCCATGTTGTAGGTTTTCAGGTAAAAAAAGGGTGGGTCACACATGTAATTGAATGAGGACCGTTGAGGGTTTCTTCAGGTATCCATCACTTCACACATGACTGGCCCAACTGATGCATGCTTTCCTTTCCATATCACACATCTACCACACTGGCAACATGTTGCTGAACCTGAATGTGCTGGATTCACGATTGAACATGTTTACAGGTAATGTGTAAACGTAGTGACTTTACACCTCTCCATTCCCAGGTGAATGCATTCAGAGAAAGGAAAGCCCTCTCGTTGACCCTAAACGATACAAAAACTGCAGTAAACAAGCTCCACAATATGGTAAACATTGCTGTGGCCATTATTTTGGTGGTTATCTGGCTCCTCATTCTTGGAATTGCAACCACCCATCTTTTAGTTGTTATCAGCTCTCAGACACTGCTGCTGGTTTTTGTCTTTGGAAATGCTTGTAAGACGGTCTTTGAAGCAATTGTCTTCCTTTTTGGAACACATCCATTCGATGTGGGTGATCGCTGTGAAGTTGACGGAGTACAGGTATGTAACCATCAAAACTTCCACTATTAGAGGTATTGCATACTGCTTGCATGGATAAGCAACAATTCCTTGGCCCAGAAAGAACTACTAGAGGTGACACCAACCTTTTAATGACCTGAGCTACTAATCTGATGGACCTCATTACAAAGTGGCCCATTCCCTTATAGAATCTCCCTTTTGGTTCATCCTAACTACCTGATAGGTGATTGATTGATGTATGATTAGAGCCTATGGTCCATATTCAATGAGGATAAATTTGTTATTTAGAATCATCCAATAAGGGAGAGATGGGGAAAATTCATTTTCACTGTGAATCCCATATTTTCAATGGTTTATGATCATCAAAAGGTGACTCCTGCATTAAGATTGTAGAGGGCAAAGAAAATAGTATGATTGAGCATTGTATGTAAGATTGTCTTTGAAGCAATTATCCACCTTTTTGCAATGCATCCGTTCAACATGGGTGAACGCTGTGAAGTTGATGGAGATATAACCATCAAAACTTCCACAGAAAGAGGTACTGTATACTGCTTTCATGGTTAACCAACAATTCCTTGGTCCTGCAAAAGGCACTAGAGGTGGCACCAACCTTTTAATGATCTGAACTACTAATATGATGGACCTCACTACAATATGGCTCATTCCTTTATATTATCTCCCTTTTTTGTTTATCCTAACAATCTGATTGGCAATTGACTGATGTATAATTAGTGCCTATGGTCCAATTCGATGAGGGTAAATTTGTTGTTTAGGATCATCCAATAAATGAGAGGTGGGGCAAATTTATTTTCAATATGAATCCCATATTTTCAATGGTTTATGATCCTCAAAAGGTGACCCCCTGCATGAAGATTGTAGAGGGCAAAGAAAATAATACGATATAGCATTGTATGTTTTATCAAAATTATACTATTTTACTTATCCTATTTCTCCGAAACATATTAATGTTTTTGCATACATGTGCAAATTACAGATGATAGTTGAGGAGATGAACATCCTTACGACGGTCTTCCTGAGGTATGACAACAAAAAGATAATATATCCAAACAGTGTACTCGCTACCAAACCAATCAGTAATTTCTACCGAAGTCCAGATATGGGGGAAGCAGTTGACTTCTGTATCCACGTTTCAACTCCAGTAGAAAAAGTTGCTACTATGAAAGAAAGAATTAAGGGGTAATTAACAAAACCCTCTCTATTTTGCTGTTGTTTTCAACTTATAGGGCATAAACTATCACTAAACCATCTCCACAAGCTTGAAATGCACATGGCCCAATAGACCGTCCTGCTGTCTTGTGAGTGCCTGCTGCATGTTGGTGGGACATCTACTTTTCCTTGAGACCAAATTTCTTGTATCCCCAAAACACAAGAATGGCAATCATGTCGTTTATACAAGTATAACTTTTGGGTGTTTCTGGGTGGCGGTGGCAATGGTTATTAAATGGCTTGTTGGTCATACAGAGATGGAACAGGAGATAACTGCTGATGAGGACATCAGTACCTCATAGGAACTAGAGATAATGGATGATGGCTATAGTTACTAAAGAGCATTCAAATACTATTCTTAGCAAATTGTCATCAGAGAGAATTTCCTGACATTCTACAAAAATTCAGCTTTTCTTGGTATAAAATCGGGTAAACTATATTTTTAAGTGTCACTAAAGGCTATAATCAAAATATTAAATATATGTTGAAAACTAAAAGTAATTAAAAAAGTTTATTAAAATTGATCGGTTTAGCAAAAAACTACGATGTTCGGCAAAATAGTCATCTGAAATTTACCAAGTACACAATTGGTAATGATTTATTTACTGCGCGAATGGAGCAATGGTTAATCCCTGTTAGGGGAGCTATCCCAGGATAAATGTACACAAGGGCCTATTATGTTTTTGCCACAATCTCGAGACCTCTACTTCTCTACTCCTCACAGAAGTCACACAAAATTGGGTATGGCTAGGCGTCCATATTGAGAAGGGAGAGGAGACGGGGGTATTTATAGCTGAAGGAGGGGATTCCTTTTGAAGCTCCTCAAATCTCTATTGGCAATTATAATAAATTTACTAACAATTTCTCTTTTGATTGCTCATTCTAAGGGATAATGTAATTTACATGGATATAATAAGATCCAATTTAAAATTTAAAATTAAGACAATTGATGCCAAAATTATGACTAAGTGGACTTAAATGGGCCACATAGCAATAGTTGTTCTGAATAGATTTTTTTTTATTAGATCATATTCCTGTTGATCACTTCTAAAACTCACTTCTTTGGGCAGATAAAGGGAAAAGAAATGCCGATAAGAAACATAAAACTACTGAGCTTTGGGAAAACTATATTGGATGTCCATTTAATTTATACATGATTGGGATTTTCTTTTACTTGCTGTTATGGCAGGTACATAGAGAGCAAACAAGAGCACTGGCACCCAAACCCAACTGTCGTGGTCAAGGATGTTGAAGACATGAACAAGCTGAAAATAGCGGTGTGGTTGAAGCACCGCATGAATTACCAGGACATGCGTGAGAGGTGGGTGAGGAGAGCCAGCTTGGTTGAAGAGATGGTTAAAGTCTTAAGGGAGCTTGACATTGAGTACCGCTTGCTGCCTCTCGACGTCAATGTCCGAAACATGCCTGAGTTGTCCTCAACAAGGCTTCCATCCACTTGGGCTACTTTTGCATGATTGTACAAATACACCAGCTATAAAGATAGAAAAGATAGATCATAGAGTGAAGAGAGTGCAACCCTGAAGAGGATAAGGGATGCCTTTTGGGCTGTTTACATTAGGTAAATTCGGTTCCTTTTATTCTATATATGTTCAAATTATCTTATCTGATTATGGAGAATTGGCTTCCTTTCTTTGGAAGTGTTACAACTTTAACAAACAATAACAATGAAAGCTGAAGAGGAACTGGAATGTGCATGGATGTGGGCTTGAGTTATTTTTCATGCAACAGTAGCTGATATGGTTGCACAATGAATAATATAAGGGGTTTGAGCTAAATCTAGATGAAACCTGGTTAGTTGGGTTTCACTCAGACCAACTTTGACCCAACCTCTGAAATGACAGACCCAATTGGGGCACTCTTCATGTAAACTGAGCAATTTTAAATTACTGGAAACTAGTTACTTGTTAAAGTGATTACAGAGTCATAGTAGTGTTTGTGGGCCAAAGTGCCCCACCGGTTATAAGAGGGCTTTTAGATCTAGTCATCCAAGAAAAATCAAGTCCATTGACATTTTCTAGTTGTTTGATTTAAGATCATGAAGATGGTCAAGATAAAATTTTACTTGCCTTAATATAGGCAGCTGGAATTATCTAAATTATCTAGCTGAGTTCCAACAAACTAGATTTTTATTTTTATTTTTTTGTATTGGCTTGATTCTGAGGGACTAGATTTATTATAGTTGACTAGATCTCAATCCCTCTACTATCTAGTTGGCCAATGGGCCCTACCAATTGCATACTGTCTTACTTTAGAAAGAAGCAAAAAAGCATCATGTTATGGAAGTTGAACAATGACCCATATTATTTAGGACATGTTTATGAAACACAGAGGATTACTTGATAGCACAGAAAATCCTTTATCTTAATTATTCATTCATTTATTTATTTTGTGTTTTCCACTTCAACGCTATTTGGTGCTGCACTTTTACTTGCATGTGTATAGAGTTTATTATCTCTCACCCAATCAGAGAGAGATTATAGATTAGGTAACAACAAAAAATCAGTTGTATTGGATTTGGATAGTGTTAGCTCTTCACTTTTATTTGCATGTGTATAGAATTTATTATCTCACCCAGTCAGGGGGAGAATATAGATTAGCTAACAACCAAAAATCAGTTGTAAATCAGATGTATTGGATTGGATAATGTTAGCTCTTCAATCTAAAGACGTACTCTAGAGTGCAGGTGTGTAAACGAACTCTTACTGTGTCTACTTTTATAGGGTAGGGGACAGTGTGACAAGTATTAGAGATAAATAGATGAAGTTCAATCAAAAGGCCAGTTCTAGATAGATGAAAATAAAAAAATAAAAATAAAATAAACATCCTATTCTCTGATCCCTGCAATTTTCATTTTTAATTTTTTTTTTTCTTTTTCAGCTGTGTAAGGGACTCGAATAAGATCACGAATAGGTATTCAATCATCTCGAGTATCTAAAGTCTCCGAATTTGAATAAAGCGGGTCTAGAACTTTTTTTTTTAGATCCAAGAAAAACTTAGATCTGGATCCAGATCCATAATTGACCCTAGTATGTTCCAAACCAAGGATCCGAATGCATGATGATTACATTAACATAACAGATCTATATAGGTCTCAAGGGCATATATATCTTGATTATATTCATATTTGAGAATCCACTTAACTTTAATCATCTCTGATTCAATGGTACTGCCTGTATGTCTGAACAATTTATTTTTAAGTTCTTTTATCCAATTATACTAAGGAAGTCTACATCTTGTTTTGGACCCAAAATTGGAACAAGATCCTCTCTTTTTTTCTTTTTAAAGTTTTCAGTCAATTAAAAAAAGAAAAGTATTCCACGTGGGATCCCAGACTATATAAAACAGATCTGGGTTTGGATCCACCATGGTTTCACACTGGATCTGACCCGTTCGAAGTCAGACTTCTTGACAAGTTGACATAACTATTCCACTCTAAAGAAAACTTTACGCTTTATATGAGCGGCCCCGCTTTGCTTGGTCCAACTTGCCAACAGATTTAACTACCTCCATGGTCACTTCAAATGATTAGCACCTAAAAAGCATGGCTCAGGCCAAAGTCCTTTCCAAATGTAGCCAACTAAATTACACCTATAGACCCAATTCTGAAGCAATACACTCAATTGAACTCTTAGAAGGAAACAATTCAAATTGAAGACTGTAGGGCTTTACTCTTGTTTTGAGGGAGCCCTTCAAGAAATTCTCAGTGGCACAGGGCTGAACCCAGGCCAAAGAGGGGGTTTGGAAATAGTTTTCAACCAGCAACTGGGGCGCCTCAGTTATAACCTCACTAGCTGCATCATTGCCCCATGCGCAAAGATGCTTTCAACAACCATTTCCATCTTCTTATTGTACAGAAACTCCCCCCTGTTCTCTCTTTCCCCACATCCCTTTTTGGGAAGTTTATACAATATTCCCATTTCCCAATCTATAACATCAAACAGATGACCTACTGTATCTTTGGATGTTAGCTAGTCTTCATGTGACCAAAAAACTAGAGTGAAGGGCAAACTGCTGGAGTTGATGATTAGCTCTAGTCTAACCTGGTTCAGACATCGAATTAAGCTAATTGTGACATTAAAAATAGCAAAATTCTCAAAAGAATTTGCTAATAATTAATGGTGGGTCCAGCCGATTCAACTGCCAGATGTTCACTGATCTTTTACCATCATCCTGATTTAAGATGAATGAGTGAAGATACTGGTTGCAATGAAACGAGATTCAATAATTATGCATATAGGATATATATTGTTATACATATTTATTGATAACATTTTAGACTAATATTATCATCATGATGATAGAAAAGATACTTAAATACATGCCCAACAATTTTATGCTAGCAAGTACTTCTGACGGCCTTTATGAGAAGAAACAATTTTATTAGATCCACTTGGATGAATGCCAATCATGGAAATAGGTAACCAAAATATCCAAATTGTGGATTAAAAGTTCGGTGAAAAACCAGCTCGAATGGGTCATCACAATCCTTTATATAGGGGCCTCAAACTTTACGTTTATTGATGTATATATTTACTGAAGCTTAATTTTACAATAAGTATTGGTCTGATGAGTGCCAAATTGGGGCAAGCACAGGGTAGTGACTGAGAAGGGGTTAGATTGATTGTAGGTGGGTCTTATAAGGGCGGAATCTCTTGGGCAGAAAACTTCTGCATACACATAATGTCTGTGTGGAATCTATATCTGGGCTTTAAGTCAAGTTTGGATCATCTGTGGCGCTCATTTTTATTAGTGCTTCTTCCCTACTGAAAGTTCATAGTAAGAGAGAGAGATTTTATGGAATATGAGTATTAGAGAGGTAGGGAGTGGTGGTCCAAACAAAAATCATTCAGTGACCCCCTTGTAGATTCTCAGCCTAATCCTAATCTACTGCCTCCTCATCTATCCCATTGGACCTATATTTTTCAAGGTGCTAGTCGTAACTCTCAAGTACCTCTGGTTCTCACCAAAACTCATTCCCTTCGGAGGACTTTTGATGTCCCTTTCATCTGAGCTACAGCTTGAAACTTGTGGATATTCACCTTTAATACTTCACTTTTAACCCCTTTGATAGAAATGTTATTGCATAGAAATCTTAGAAATTCGACACTTATTGAACAGAGATTCTATCAACAAATGCATAACACCACATGGGAAATTCATCAATTCAACTTAAGCAAGCCTTGATGATGGAGACATAATGATCAAGGATAGGCCTCGATGACTGATTGCACTGTGGGAATGGACGTTATCGTGCATCGACTGAATCCTGCAGCAGTAAGAAGACTCTTCCATTCAGCTTCAGTTCTCTCTTTGCCATTGGTGTGGATCATCAGCAGAATGTCCAGCATCAGTCTCACATCATTGAGGCCCCTGCTTCTGTCTTCCTCCACAATCACAGCATCTACTATAATCACCTTACCTCTATCCTCAGGAATGGCCTCCTTGCAGTTTCTCAAGATCCTAATACAATCTTCATCCCCCCAGTTATGTAGCACCCACTGTAGTTTAACTCACAATCACGATATATATTAGATGAGATAAAGCTCAATGATGATAATAATGATGTTACTCAATACAAAAGGATACCCCCTCACCTTCATGAGAACAGCATCTGCTTTTGGTATGGTAAGGAACATGTCTCCTCCAATGTGCTTGACACTGTAGGGGGGTATCCGAGCTGAGGAGGTAACCGCTTGGGAGTCGCACAGCTGGACCCTCTACAGGGGATAGGCGGGGCCCAGGGCCCCGCGCCTATTGTATACACTCGGGCTGTAGCCTTTGGCTGTAACCCTCATGCTTTTGTCCCAGGCAGGAGCGTATCGCGTACCCAGGGGCCTCCCCAGGTTTCGAACCCGAGACCTCCTGTATAAAGGATAATCTGGGTGAAACCTGGTACCACTTGAGCTACTAGCCCAAGTGGTACCAGGTTTCACCCAGATTATCCTTTATACAGGAGGTCTCGGGTTCGAAACCTGGGGAGGCCCCTGGGTACGCGATACGCTCCTGCCTGGGACAAAAGCATGAGGGTTACAGCCCGAGTGTATACAATAGGCGCGGGGCTCTGGGCCCCGCCTACCCCCTGTAGAGGGTCCAGCTGTGCGACTCCCAAGCGGTTACCTCCTCAGCTCGGATACCCTCCTACAAAAAGGCCGGCCTTTTTGTAGGGACGTTAACTGGACTGGACCCGGCTGGCGGGCAGCAGCTGTATGTCCCCCACAGGGGATAGGCGGGGCCCAGAGCCCCGCGCCTATTGTATACACTCGGGCTGTAGCCTTTGGCTGTAACCCTCATGCGTTTGTCCCAGGGTGGATTCGGAAATCATGCACCCCAGGGGCCTCCCCAGAGTTCGAACCCAAGACCTCCTGTATAAAGGATAATCTGGGTGAAACCTGGTACCACTTGAGCTAGTAGCCCAAGTGGTACCAGGTTTCACCCAGATTATCCTTTATACAGGAGGTCTTGGGTTCGAACTCTGGGGAGGCCCCTGGGGTGCATGATTTCCGAATCCACCCTGGGACAAACGCATGAGGGTTACAGCCAAAGGCTACAGCCCGAGTGTATACAATAGGCGCGGGGCTCTGGGCCCCGCCTATCCCCTGTGGGGGACATACAGCTGCTGCCCGCCAGCCGGGTCCAGTCCAGTTAACGTCCCTACAAAAACGCGGGTCCATGGGCACTGGCCCTTGGCCAGACAGAGTGAGGATGCGCTGCGAGGGGACGGTGGCGCATTCTCGTCCAACGCGACCCTGTGCGCCCGTCGTATGGCAGGCGGGATTGGGCCTCGCTGGTCCGGGAGGCTTCTTCAAGCTCTGCCGCTCCCACTGCCACCGAGGGTGTGGCAGAGCCCAGCGGGGTCCAGGGATCGCTCAGAACCTCCAGGAGCCTTCTGCCTGAAGAGTCAGTGACGCCTGAAGAGTCAGTGAAGATCAAAGTCTCCTAGCCTCTCTCCATTTTCTGTTTTTAGAGGACTGTGGTCCTCCTTTCTGTACTCTGCTTTCTGTTATGTATTTCTTGTAACGAAGCAGTTTGCAATGAATGAAAATGCATTTTCTGATTACCCAAGCTGTGTACAGTGCTTTTGAGTTCTTTTTCTCCTTTCTTTGCGTTGTTCTGGAACGCTTGGATTTGTGTTTGAGTGCTGGCATTGACTTTGGCCAAAAGGGCTGGCTTTGGCCGAGACGAGATGCATTGTGCCGAGATGGACCCATTCCATTGGTCTCGGCTCGGCGGAGCGAGTTCGGCAATGGCCTTCTGACGGGTGTATGAACCCGGATTCCAGAAAACTGTCCTTGGCCGGACTGCCTTGAGGGGTTTATGAACCCAGACTTTAGGAAAGGCTGAGTGTAGGAACTGCAAGCCTCTTACAAGGCATAGAGCCTGTGTGCCCTGAGACACGGAATTTTAGGAAAGGCTGAGTGTAGGAACTCGAAGCCGTTTCCAAGGCGTCGAGCCTGTGTGCCCTGAGACACGGGATTTTAGGAAAGGCTGAGTGTATGAACTCGAAGCCGTTTCCAAGGCGTGGAGCCTGTGTGCCCTGAGACACGGGATTTTAGGAAAGGCTGAGTGTATGAACTCGAAGCCGTTTCCAAGGCGTGGAGCCTGTGTGCCCTGAGACACGGGATTTTAGGAAAGGCTGAGTGTATGAACTCGGAGCCGTTTCCAAGGCGTGGAGCCTGTGTGCCCTGAGACACGGGATTTTAGGAAAGGCTGAGTGTATGAACTCGAAGCCGTTTCCAAGGCGTCGAGCCTGTGTCGCCGGAGTCGACCAGAGAGATTGATGACAAGGCAAAAGCTGCTTTTTATTGATTCCGAAGTTCGTTACATCTTTAGAAATAAAACTTCTTCAAATGAGATGCATTCCACGGTCTCGGCAATGGCTTGCCATCCAAGTCTTCGAGCTTGTAGGCTGACTTTCCTGCCAGTGAAACTACTCTGAACGGGCCGTGCCAGTTCGGGGCAAGCTTCCCCTCATTTGGTTCTCTGTCAGCTGGCAGGGTCTTCTTTAAAACGAGCTCCCCCGTGGTGAACCTGTTCCCCCTATTTATAGGATGGAGGGAGGCTCAGACTCCAAAAGGAGTTATGGGGCGAAGTCTCCCACGCGCTGTTGGGAAGGCGCGACTATTGACCAGCGAACCCTACGGCGCCACGTGGAGACACCCGTCAGACTCCCTCATTTGCCGCGCCATTATGTTCGTTGATATTCAAGATCATGGCGCCACGTGGAGACATCCGTCAGACTCCCTCGTCTGCCGCGCCACCATATTCATTGCTATTCAAGATCACCTAAGATACGGAGGATCAGCGCGAATACCAATGGAGATCACCCAAGATACGGAGGATCAGCGCGAATACCAATGGAGATCACCCAAGATACGGAGTATCAGCGCAAATACCAAAAAAGATCTTAAGGGAGCACTCTACCGAACTCAAGCAATCAAAGAACTCAAGCTTAAAAGAGAAAAGCACGGGTATTTCAGAAAACCTTCATTTGTATTAAAGTTTCAATCATTACATTGTCCAGCAAATACAAATTGAAGGAAATTACAAATTACAAAGCAAAAGAGCAAACATCCCGAAGTCCCGAGGTCATGACCGGTCAGTTGCACGGGCTGCGGCGTCAGAGGCTTCACCAGATGGACGGGCAGAGTTCGGCACCGGAAGCGGGTACGGAGGCGGCTCCCGAAAGGAGCGGTGGCCTTCCGAGATCCCGACCTCCTTCATGCCGGCAAGCCACCCTTTCGCCCAAGCCTTATCCCTCACCACAAGAACCCTTTCCTTGTAGTGGTTGGTGACCTGCACTTTGGCATCCTCGAAGGCAGCATCACACTCGGACTCGAGCTTAGCCTCGGCTTCGTCCGCCCTCTTGGACTCGGATTCAAGCTTCGCCTCGGCCTCGTCCGCTCTCTTGGCCTCGGCTTGAAGCAGGGCCGCATAATCATCTCCCATCTTCGAAATGGAGACCTCGAGCTCGGCCGACTTTGTCCTCTCCGCCTCGGCCTCCTCCCTCGCCTGCTCGAGCTTCGCCGCGAATTCCTCTTCTGCCTTGGCCAACTTCTGGCTCACAGCGTCCAGGGACTCTTGCAGGCCGTTCTTCTCCACGGACAGCTCGGCAGCGTCCGCGCCGTACCTCCAGATCCTATCAGCAACGGCCATGGACTTCTGAGCCGCCTGTCAAATGAAGACGTACATGTTAGATCCAAAGAGCGTCAGACGCTAAATTGCTGGTTTAGCAAAGGAAAATGAAGATTTACCACGAGGTTGGACTGCAGCATCGACAAGATCAGCTTCTGATCGCTGTACTTATCCAGCCTCTCCATGTCCCGGGGAAGGGCACAGGCTCGCCCAAGGGCCTCGAGGACCGGGAGATCGATCCTGTGAAGAATGCTATCCTCCACCGTCATCGGCCTCCCCGGCCCGAGCATGAAGCCTGGCTCCCATAACTGCGGCCCCGGCGGCAACGAGGCAGCGGCCGAGCTAGGGCCCGCATCAGTCCTCGGCATCTTCAGCGGCCGAGTTTCCTCCTGCTCGACCTCGGCTGGGGGCGAGCGTACCCCTAGGTCAACAGGGCCAGGGGGCACGGGTACCTCCACCGCCTCTGCAGGAGAAGCCACCCGAGCCCTCGGAGACGGACGCCTCGGAGAATCTACCGGCTCCTCGGGGGCTCGGACGTCCTCCACTCCAAGCGCCAAGGCCTCGAGATCCTCGAAGGACAAACGCCTGGTGTGCCTCATCCCGGATCCTGGCGAGGGAGATCGGGCAGATTGACTCGATTCCCTTCCTGAGACCTGGGGTAGTCTCGATTCTGCTAAGGAAACTAGGATTCCAGACGCTGCCCTAGCTTCAGATGACGCCCGCGAGGGCTCTGCGACCTCCGGAACGGCCCGCTCCTGACCAACCCCGGATCCGGCACCTTCACTCGGGATCGGCTCTACGGTGCCCCTCAGATACCCGCGGTACTTCGGCTCATATCCTAGCAGCGACCAAGCCGCCCTACCGTCGTGACCGCTGTACCGCTTCACCAGACGGAGCCAGGCATCGTTCCTCTTCCAGATGTATTTGGCTGCCCGTCTCCTTTCCTTCAAAGCTGCAGCAGTCAGAATCATAAGCACGGCAGAATAAAAAGAAACTTATGAAAAAAGAAAAGAAACGGAGGATGTTTACTTGGGATGGTGCCGAAGTGGCGGGGGACCTGGTAGCCTCTATCGGTGTCGGCTTCCCCAAACTCCCAGTTCCCCGAAACATATAGAAGATCGTCCCTGGCATATTTGCTCGAATCCTCCAAGTATCGGACGAAGCCGTCTCGGCCTGACTTAGCCCGGAGATAATAAGATTCCCCGGACCTGCATATGTCATAGACGTCCTCAAGATCGAAGACGCCGAAGTCGGTGCCCAGGACCTCATTCAACTTGACCGTGCCCATCACGATCTTGAAGGCATTCGGCAGCAGTTGGCAAGGGCAGAGACGCCACTGACTAAGGCATCTCCTGAGAAGCGGATGAAGGGGGAATCGGACCCCGCCTTCTATCACAGCCACCAGCGGAAAAGGCATCCAGCCTCCCAGAAAGGCGCGAGGGTTGTAGCCATGGGGATCAGCACCCCTGACTTGGACATCAGCAGGGATCCTAAAGGCTGACCTAAAACCCTCGATCGCTGCCTCGCTCTCTAACCAGTGGTTGTAAATCCCCATTCCTATCCCAGTCTAAAAGCAGAGAAACCCGCAGAAGAAGAAGCAGAGCAGAAAGAACTTACGGAAGCAGAACAAAGACGCTGGACAGCGAAGAGGCTCAACCTCAGCAGCGCACCACTTCTCGGATGAAGCTCCCTCACAGTAGCCTTCCCTCTTCTGACGCTCGTCTCTGATTCAGAATCGCAAACGAAGGATGGAACAGACCTCAACTGCCCTATAAATAGCAGAGAGTTCCCCCTTTTTTACAGAAACCCTAATCGGGCGTGCCAAGGGGCGCCCCCCCTCCTGGGATTTCGCGCGAATCATTTCGGAAATTTATTGCGCCTCCCTGAAGCGGCGCGCAAATCATTTCAAAAATTGATTGCGCCCCTGATGAAACGGCGCGTACGACCTCGAAGAGACAGACAACCAGCCCAGGAACGACACGTGGAACCGTCGAACTGTCTTCAGCATTGGATAGGGGACGCCATTTATCACCTCGAACATCCAAAGCGACAGCGAGTCAGGGCCGAAAGAGGATCTCCTACAGATAGACCCGGCACATAGCTCCCGACCTCACGGCACTGACGTTCTACGCGAGCTCAGAAGCTAGGGGGCAATTGTGTGGGGAAATTCCCAGAGCTACAGGATTAGGCTAATCACAGCCATCATACGGGGCTAAACATTCTCACGTGCCATCCGCGTGCCATCCGCGTGCCATCCACGTGGCACCGGTCTCATCCCGGCTACCAGGGCAGAGGCCTTGGCCGACATCGTACATCTCCAGGCCACAAGCGCCGAACTGGATCACCTCGGGCATCATCTCGGCAGAGAGTCCACATCGGCAAGGCCACCCCGGACGCTATCTCCGCAGATAACCCTACCTCGGCTAAAGCCACCTCGGCTGAAGAAGCCAGAACAGCAACCGAAGCGAGAAAGAACCTTCGCCTAGACCCCTCATCCCCCACGTCACCAGGCACGTGGAAGGATAGGGTCACGATCTAGTGGGACAGACACGACGTCCAGCCGCCCACTATCTTCGCCAGATCGCCACGTGGCAGCATCCAGCGGCTGAGGCCACATCAGGGCAAGGCCCGAGGGCGGATCCGCTGGTACTCCTACCGCCAAAGGCGCCCAACACAATCTGGCCCAACAAGACATGCATTTAATGCAATGTGGGCTGACCCGACTGGCATTTAATGCTGAGTGGGCCGGATTAGACCGCATTTATTACTTTGTGGGCTGATCATGACTTCCCAGTCAGATCATGGGACCCACACCCAGATATTCTCAGAAAGATACGATCCACTCCTCTATAAATAAACCCTCAAACACCATGCAAGGTACGCACATCCCATACACAGAGCCCTTACTCTGTCTCTCTTCCTCCTCTCCTTCCATTGTTCCAGTTCATACACTGACTTTGGCATCGGAGAGCCTTGCGCCGCTCAGGCCAGGGTCCTCTGACCGTTTGCTACTCCTTTTCAGGCTCTCGGACGGCATCCAGACATCTCAGACACCATCATCTTCACGGATAAGTCCTGTAAGGCACCCTCTTATTGTGGGTCATAATTTTCTGCACCTACAGACACCATTATGCTCTGGCGCTGCGTCTACAACATGGGGGACGTCGAAATTGATACCCTTAATCCAAGGACATGCCTTTACCAACATGTGCAGTGTAGCACCATTGCCTCCTCCCACATCCACCACTGTGGCCAATCCATCAATCACCCCAATGCACCCATTAACAATGGCGGGTACCACGATGGATGCATCGCAAGCCATGGTATCGTGGATGAGCTTGCTATGCTCAGGGTTCCCTGCAGTGTGGCCCCACAGATGGTCCCCATGAGAAGCAAGAAATGCAGGGGGCGCTCCACCACGGACATAGGCGCTCAGGGCATGCCATGGAGTGAGCATCACAGGACTAGTCTCAAACAGCACAAGCGCTGCCATGCTATTCTGGCCATCTCTCACCAAGAGGCGAGAGAGGGGTGTGAGAGAATAGCTTGCCAAGTCCCCTCTGTCATCACTAGTGCATGTTTCTCCAAAAACATGCCGGTGGACCAGAAACCGCATGATGCGGTAGAGGGGGGCCGGTGCACACCCAATTGCGGCCAATAGCTCATTGAGGGTCATCGGTCGCCCGGCCACCTCAATAGCATCAGCAATGCCAAGCTCGATGGCGCATTTTAAAACTAAGAGGTCTGTGAACCCAAATATGTAGTTCCATATCTCAGTTTTAGCTTGCTCCTCATCCATCTTTCTCAGGGGCCCTTGACAAACACCCAGTTTTAGCTTGCTCCTCATCCATCTTTCTAAGGGGCCCTTGACAAACACCCATGAATTGTATGTTTACATTTGCATGTATTTATACTATAACATGTAAATGACAGTTCATTCTATGGGTCCTGATCAATATTGGTCTCATGGTGGATAAAAGATCCTACTTTTTGACTCCAATATCGCTGCATCTTCATCTTAGCAGCCCATTGTCACGGATCAAGAGTCTAGGTCATAAAAAGGGACTGGCAGTATTTTCAAAATACTGATTTAACATATAATAATGTGTTTTATTTTTACTTTTATTTTTTACCAGCCAAGGGGGTTGGGACGCAAGAGAGCCCACACAAGGGAGAAGAGGAACCGTACCCCGCAAGAAGGGAAGGAGAGCCCACACACAAATGAAAATAGATCCCCGGGCAGCCAGGTCAGATGAGATGCGGGGTTACCAATTAGGAGTAGCTTGTGCTCGTTTTCTAAACTGTTAAAATCTCGGCAATGGTCCTAACAGTAGCTCAGCTAGTAAAGGAATATTGAAAGTAATTAGAGGAGGCAGGTACACAGGTTCAAGCTCTAGTTGGGGAGCTATCAAACGTTAGGGCCTTAGCAACATTGTAAATTAGGATTAAAACACAATATATCAAAGATCATCAAAGATCTGAAATATTGTGAAAATTGCACAAATTTTGAAGATAGCCCTAAAATTGAAAATCTCCATAAAAGTCCCGAGAGTCACATGGTTGGTATATATTCCATTAAGATCACCATCATTCTTACCCAAAAAAATAGAAAGATATAAAGTCTCTTTCTAAAGTCTAGCTAGGGTGTTGCTGTGGATAGCAACTCCCCATCCCATCTCCCCTGCCAGGGCTCGATCCCTGGCAGGGGCTTTGAATTATCCTCTCTTGGCCAACTGGGCCACTTAGAAAAAAAAAAGTCTCTTTCTTTTTTACTTTTCTTTAATTTTTTTTCAGATTACATCAAAATTTTATTAGAGTAGAAGGGAATGCACCTTTCTTTTTTTCTTTTCTTCTGCACGTCCCCCTTTTCTTTCCTAAAAGAAGTACCTTCCACCCTACATTGACAAAAGTTCATAGCACAGTTGCAAGGTTAAAGCACACCATAGGTCCACCCTTTTACACATGCACAGAAAAAAAAAGAAAAAAGAAAAAAGAGGAAAGAGTTCCAAGCTGTCGCTTGGTTTGGGACATCACTGTCTAAGTGATAATGCATATGTTTGAGTCCCCATTGTACCTAAAATGAATAAATAATTAATGAAAAAGAAACCCTTTCATGCTCCTATTAAACATATATGTTAGGCCAGTTTCCATATAATTTAAAACTGCTAACAAACTATATAACACCATTAATATTAGAAACATTAAATTTTGTGCAAATCAGAGTGAGGACCCGCAAATTAATTAGTTGCGGGGTCTTGAGTGCGTCAGGGGAGATTAGTCCTATCGGGTCAAAAACCTTTTGATTTTGGAGAAGGGCTTCATCTTCTTCATCTTCTTCTTCATCTTCTTCCTCACCTTATCCTCCATTTTTGGAACATTTGGAGCTTGAAAAAGAACTCAAGCCTCTTCCTTTGAGCTACAAGTAAGTGCCTTGGACCTTTTGTAGGATTCCTAAGTTCTATTAGGTGTGTAGAGATGGTTTCTAGCTTAATAGCTCATAACAATCTATGTTTACATGTTTTTATGGAATTAGGGTTTGAGAGGAGGTATTTTGTGCCAAATAGAGCTAACAAAGAGGGAGTTTCTATCAATAACTTCAAGAGAGGCAAGTATATGTAGTTTTCTATGTGATTTGTGTTAATGTTATGCACATTCCATTGATTAGAAACTTTTATGCAATCTTCATTATAGATTAGATTGGATTGTTTGTGAATGAATGATGGATTGGAAGTGTGTTTATGTATGAGTATGAATTGATAAATGAGGGAGGACAGGAGGTCCATGGTTGTGTGCATGTATAGAATGGAAATGGAGGAAAAAGGAGAGAAAATGACAGCATTCGCAAGTTCCAAACCTGTCCGATCGATCGGCACTGGGGTTCGATCGATCAGTTTGAGTCCGGTTGATTTCGGGGTTCGTTCAATTGGGGATGCTTCCTATGAGCATAATCGCTCTCTAAATTAGTTTTAAAGCTAATTGTAATGTGATTAGAGGTCATTTGAATTAATGGATAATAAAATAAGATTTCAAAGGATTGAACCATAAGTTTAATAATGTGTTGAATGTTCGATCGGTTATGAACTAAACCACCATGAGTAATAATTACGGGGACTCTAATATACACATTATTTAAATGTGATGTCCATCAAGAATAGCACGTACATTAGATAACCAAGGGTTATACTTGAATGGTTGGTTGAGACTAAAAAAGAAATGAGTGAAATTGCTAATTATCTAAATTCCCTCATTGGCTTGTGACTGTGTTCATATTGTAATTAGTATTGTTGAACTCTAGTGCAATGTCTTAGGTGACTAGTGCATTGTTTGGTCCTTTCAATTGCTTTGAATGGACTTAGTATATGATTGAATTGAATCCAGAAATGGATTAAGTATTGACTCTTGAGTCTAGCACTACATAGCAGTTTTATTAAAATGAATTGTAAATGAACAAATGACTATTCCTACTGCAGTAGATGGATTGGGGGCGTTCCGGAGCTCCGTGATGATGTCAGTGGTCCCTGGCCCGAGCACTAGTAGATCCCACAATAATGAATGAACATTGAATAATCGTCATTGAAAGAATATGACTAAATGATTCCTTCCTTTGAGGGAAGATGGGAAAAGTGAAATGTAACGAAATGAATGCTATTGTAGTTGTCAATTTATTTATGTCTATTGAGAATTGTTAGAAATGAGATTGAATGGATTAGTATATGCATTAACATGTGATATCACAAAACTATATATACGCAGCGGCAGTGGAGGAGACCGCTTCGGTTCCTCCAAGAGGACTGATTGAGTGGAACAGACGGGATACCACTTGATACGGGTATCCGAGTGCGACTTGGACCAGAGATATTTAGGGATGATTTAGATTCCTTTAAAGGAAAATTATTTTGGAGAACTTATTTTTTGGTCACCTTGCATTGTATTTGAATATGTAGTAGTTGACAAACATTACATGTATAAGAACCTTACTTTTGTATAGGATTATACATTCGTGAATGGATGATGTTAAATATATATGTATTTCCGCAATTTGCATATTTGACAGTTATCCCTTTTGGATTCCGTTTTAAGTTCGGTTAATTAGAGGTTTACGAGAGTAAGTATGGGACCGCGACCCAGGGATTAACGGATCTCGGGCCCGGATCGTGACAATTGTTAATAGAACAAATCCAAATCCAATGCTCATTTGAGTTATCTAATTTATCATTCGATCGTTAGCAATTAAATTATTTATTGTTATGGAATGGCTTAAATATTTAGGAATGGTCGGACTGTTACTAGGTTAAAAACAGCCTAGTAGAGTTTGGAGGACCATCTGCCCCATCTCAAGTGCAATTTAAGCCTTTCAAACTCATTGACATTCTATGAAAAAGCATTCGTCAAAATTTACCACTTGCCTAAGTTGTATAGGATCTCTAATTGATCATGCAAAACTTAAGATTCATTCCAGGTTATCTAACTCTTTAAGATTTAGACAAACTACGAAGCAAGGGTACTTCTCTTGCTTGCGTTCATAGGAAGATCATTCACAAGCATAGAAAGATCTTTCAAGCCCCTAAACTCATAATTATCATGCTTTCAAGCAAATCTAAAGTTAATACCATTCTCGAATTTGACACCCCAGCCACTGTTATGCACACTCATGTATTTTTGATACTCTTACACACACTCATGTCCCTGACCCATTGAGCAAATGCTAACAATATAGTATTGTCTTCACTGGTTTCCATATAATTTATTAAGAACGTTAATTATCCAGATATTTTTATTTTCAAGTTTCCATGTGTATCTTATTTTAATTTTAATTTTAAATTTTCATCTTTTCAGCTGATTCTTAATATAAAGCCTGCACCTTCAGTGTCTCACTCAGGTTCTCGTGGGTGAAATGAATAGAACTCTACAGTGGTGCCCATTTATTAAGAATTAGAAAAATTGAAAATGAATGCTTGCTTAGAAATTCTAGGAAAACATCCTAATAAAAATTGAAAAGAGGGTAACGACACATGGAAAGTTATATGCCAACTAAGCCGACTAACCAAGGAGAGAGTCACTCTTTGATGCTCTTACTCATGATCCATCTATTAAAAATCTAAGTCACTCAAAATAAAACGGCCTATCTTATATAGGCCATGGAGAAATTCACTCCATTAAGAGATAAGCCCACTATGGGATGGGTCACAATGAGAACAAGTTAATTCCCAATAATTTTCAATCATGGATAAAATTTGTGATCAACTTAACAATAGGATCTACTTTTTATTAGAGCATTTTTTTTTCCATAGCTTCATATAAGAGGGGCATTTATTTTGTCCATGGAGGAGACCATTATTTAAAGTCGATCTGGGTCTCATGATATGGACTCCCAACAGATGCTACAATATTGACACATCAATTTAACTTATAATGGCTTTGACAATCAAGGATAAGCCTCAATGACAGATTGCACTGCAGGAATGGGCTTGATCGTGTATCGACTGAACCCTGCAGCAGTTAGAAGACTCTTCCATTCAGCTTCAGTTCTCTCCTTGCCGTTGTTGGTGAGGGCCATCATCGCCATGTCCATCATGAGTCTTACATCACTAAGGCCACGGCTTCTGTCTTCCTCCACAATCACAGCGTCTACTATAATCACCTTACCTTTATCCTCTGGAATGGCCTCTTTGCAGTTTCTCAAGATCCTAATGCAATCCTCATCTCCCCAATCATGTAGCACCCACTGCGCAATTTAAAACACAATCACAATAAATTTTAAAATAAAATTATATTTTTTTTAAAAGAGTGGGCTCCGTCTCCACACAAAGGGAAATATTAAAAAGTACTTATGCTGCCTCCACAAATGCCTTGAGGTTTTGGTAGCAATGGCTAGGTAAAGGAATTTAGGATGGTATCAATGCCAACCGGTCGTGGGTTCGAATCTCAGGAGGAACAACTAGGCGTAAAAAAAAAGCGTGCCGCCAAATGTGCGCCGACTGGGTTCCACCTGAGGGGGAGTGTTGAAGAGTGGGCTCCACCCAAAGGAGAATATTAAAAAATATTTTCATCGCCTCTACTAACACCTCGAGGTTTTGGTAGAAATGGTTAGCTAGGAATTTAAGAAAAATAACATGTATAAGTACCAATGACTTGCAATCGTATGGTTCAAAAGACCTATATAGATGAGCTAAAGCGATAATGATAATGACGTTGGGCTTACCATTCAAAATTTTTTTTAAAAAAGAAGATAATGAAGTTGGGCTTGTTTGGTAAGTCATATATGATTGAAATAAATATGATTCAAATAGGTCTGTTTGAAATAAGTTTTGCTTAATTAGAGGCTTTTTTTTTTAAGTAGACCGTTAGCATGTCTGCTTCAATTAGAAAAGTCAACCTATCATATTATAAAAATTACATGGAAAAAGTTGTCAAATTAATAGTAAAGGTAGTACATGGGAAATTATATTAAAGTAAAAGTTATATATGTAAACTTATCATATTATAGAAGTTATACGGGCAAATTTATTAATAACAAAACAAAAAGTACTTTAGATATTCATGTCTATTTGAAAGAATTATCACTATGTTATTTCTTGGCGTGTTTGGATGTGTGGTGAAGTGAGGTGAGGTGAGGTAAAGCCTCCATTATCCAGACAAGAAAAGACATTGAGTCATATCAAAAGTACACAATTTTAAAATTCCCTCCCAATTTTTCAAAAAAAAGTAAAAAAAAAAAAAAACTCCTTTCTCCACTAAAAGACAAAAAAAACTCCACTATTCTATATAAAAAGTCAAAAGATTCCATACCAAACAATTAAAAACAAAACACCATCATAACACCTTATATTTTATTCTCTCTTGATTTGATGCTTCACCTTACCATACTTCAATTCACCATACATCCAAAAAGGCGCTGAGAGAGAGGCAAAATGTCTCAAAGCCAAATATTCAATAGTATAAAGCACTCATATATTTATTTGAATCTAGTTTAAATCAAATAAACACAGAAGTAAACTTGCTTAATGACACCTTACTGATCAATACAATTGGACACCCCTCACCTTCATAAAAACTGCATCTGCTTTTGGTATAGAAAGAAACATGTCACCGCCAACATGCTCCACACCATCATGCTTTGGTGCCGCATCTATAACATGCGGAAGGTCGAAGTTGATGCCGTTAATACAAGGAATAGCCTTTACCAACGTTTGCAGTGTAGTACCATCGCCTCCTCCCACATCCACCACTGTGGCTAATCCATCAAACACTCCAATGCACCCATCAACAATGGCGGGCAACACCATTGAGGCATTACAAGCCATGGCGTCGTTGATGAGCTTGCTATATGCGGGGTTCCCAACAGCATAGCCCCATATATCGTCCCCATGCGAAGCGAGAAAGGCCGGGGGCGCCCCACCTCGGACATAAGCGCTCAAGGCGTGCCATGAACCGAGCATGGTTGGACTACACAATAGTAACACATGTGCAGCCATGCTTTGCTGCCCATCTCTCACTAAGAGGTGAGAGACGGGCGTGAGGGAGTAGCTCGCCGAGCCCCTTTCACCACTAGTGCGTGTTTCTCCAAACACACGCCGGTGAACAAGAAACCGCATTATGCGGTAGAGGGGGGCCGGTGCACAACCAATTGCGGCCGATAGCTCATCTAGCGTCATCGGTCGCCCTGTTGCCATGATAGTATCGGCGATGCCAAGCTCGATGGCGCATTTTACCACTAGTGGGTCTATGAACCCATATACGTAGTTCCATATCTCAATTTTAGCTTGCTCCTCCTCACTCATCTCTCTCAGAGGCCCTTGACAAACATGTATGTGCTATATAGGTACATAAGCATGTATATATATATTATAACATGAAAATGACTATTCATTTCTTAAGTTTTCATATTATTGTTATGGTAACCAAGGATGGGTAAAGGGATACATCAACCAAAAGAAAAAAGAACAGAGAGATTTTATTGGTACCGATGAATGATCTGATGGTGAGATCCTTTTTTTTTTTTTTTTTAATTTCTATAACATTGCTGCACCTTTATCTTAGCCTTCCATTGGCAGTGAGTATTCTCCACTTGTGTAATGGCCAACCAGGTCCAGATCAAGGGGCTGGGATGGGATATTAGAAGGGTATATAGTCTCCCTGTGTAGCTCGATCAGTAAGTAAAGGGACATAAAAGACATGGAGATATTAGCCATTAGTGCCTTAAAAGCAGGGTAGACTAGGATTCTCAAACATCTCTGAAAATATCATAAAAAATGAGAATATCATGAAATTTCAACATCCGATAAGTATTGAGTGCACTAGAACGTAAGGTTTCAAATGGGTATCCAATTATTTGTGTAGCTGAAGTTTACGACTCTAAAAGTGGATATGAAACTTATATTGGATCAAGAGAAATTTGGATCCCGGTAAAAATCCATGCAAATAAGATCCAAAATATTTAGACCTGAAATAGATACTTATATGTTCCAACCGGAGGATCCGGAAATGGGATGGTTATATTCTCCCAGTAGAAGTATATATAAGTTTTAAGGGTCTAAATAGCTTAAACATATTCATATTTGGTAGTTTATACTAAGCTTTAGCCATATACGTACCATTTAATAGCCTCACTTGTATATTAAAAAGATTAAAGCTTTTGTATACTAGGATGCACTCTGTGTATTTTTTTTTATTAATCCAGCTGAGGGACTGGACCTGAGAGGCTTGCACATGCGAGATGATGAAAACTAACACATGCAAGAGACACAATTCATACATACGAGGTAATAGGGACTCACACATGTGAAGTAATAGCAACTCACATATGCAATCTACGTATTATTTCGGATCCAGATATGACGCATAGGTTCCCGATGGATCCAGATGGGTACTTAAAAAAATCTTCATTCATCATGATTCTGCCTGATCCACTGGAAGGAAATACAAAGATAGCATTATGCCATTGATCTATTAAGAGGCATGCATGGTTGTGACAAGACACTTATGGTTGAGTGGTGTACTAGTGTTGATACCTCGGTATCACACATATGTTGAGGACCGATCCCTGGGCCTTCAAGTTGACCGTATCACTCCTCGCCATTAGTCCAACCTACCAAAAAGAAAGAAAGAAAGAAAGAAAGAAAGAAAGGGTGGCATGGTAGTTAACTATTCCATCAAGATCTCCATCCTTTTAGGATAACCTCAATCTTCTTTACTTTTCATAAAGACAAAATTAGATTGACTATATGCACAATATAGAAAAAAAAAAAGGTCATTAGTTAGTGCATAAAGTGACTGCTCGGAGGTCTCGAATCTACAGTATCACACACGACAAACGAGAATATTCTTAACCATTGCACCAAAGCAATTAATGACCCTACAACATGTGCAACATATGATTAACTTCATGTATTTTCTCTATTCTCTTGAGTAAAAGGGACCTTGCTGCAGCTGACTCGAAGATTTGGCTGCAATAAATATAATTATTGTTAAAGAGTTTGTATTATGCAGTAGTATATATCTAAATCATTTGATCCATTAAATAAGTTTCCTGAAGTTGATCAAGTAACCTCCTCTGTTCTGTAAGATATATACATTGTTTGCTTGATCTATTGTTTATAAATTGCTTAAATCTTCCTAGATTTGTTGGTAGTTCCAGTGAACATTTTCATAGAAAGCACGTTGCACGTTGTCTGGTGATTTTCATGTGAATGAAAGTTTCCAATCCAGCAACTAGCTCTTGATAAAGTCAAGCCCTTTTTCCACTATACATAATACAGGCCTGGATCCTCCAAATTTCTCACATGCTTCTGGAAACCCACTATGGGGCCCACCTATTTATGATCTGTACCATTTGTAATGAAATAATGCTTTTCCCTCCAGAGGCATATCCTCAAATTTTAATAGGAGTTGATCCTCACCTAAGGTTGAGGATAGGGGTGTCCATGGGCCGGGCTGAGGGATATCCAGGCCCGGCTTGACTATGGAAACACAGGCCCAGCCATGCCCAAGCGCGACACAGGCTGAGAAGGTCAGGGTCGAGCCCGCCCATTTAATAAATCGGGTCAAGCTGAATTGGGCTTTTTATCTTTTTTTGGGTTTTCTAGCAATTGCTTGGACAAATTAAATTAAATTATAATAATGGCTTACTAGGGCCGGACCAGGCCGGGCTTTGGGCTTGCTATCAATTAATCCAAACCCAGCCCAAATATTAAACGGGCCTATATTACATACACAGGCCCGACACAAAGCGGGTTGGGCCCAGATACGACCTGGGCTAGCCCAGCCCATGAGAACCCCCAGTTGAGCATATGACGGGTCACGTGATTAGCACAGTCTTGTGTATTGTTAATCATATGCATTATTCATGTTATCAATTTCGTGCTAAATTTACCAACTCTTACTGAAGTATTTGAGGATGTGCCAATGGAGAGGAACAAATTCATTTTGAATGATTTGGATTACCAATAATTAATTACTTGAGCACGAGCAATGCTTGCACTGACTAATTCAACTATTCAAGCAAGTGCAAATCTCACTTCAATCAGAAATGACATGAACCATTACACATATATTTTGCATATGGTGTATGCCACTCCATTTTAGGTGAAATTTGGCAATTTCCATGTAGAGGGGTCCGTGTGAAATGAGCAGGTTCGATCATATACAGGTGTGCTCCAAACATTATTAATTAGGCTCTATACTGATGACAAGATGTGATCATTTGTTAGGCATGAGTTTTCTTCAGGAATAGTGGGACCGTTCCTTTGCAATGAACCTATGATCTTTTGGGGTTCAGCTGAAACTAATACTTGATAATCATGTTGGATGTAGGAGGTTGGAAGGTCTGCCCCCTATGAGTCACCTGGGGGGCAAAAGAAGGGAACCATCCAATCACAAGAGAGCTATTTTGAAGGTGTCAAAGTTGTCCAATCGCTAGCAATTAAATAAAAAAATCATTAGCAATTAAATGAAAAACCACTAGCAATTAAATAAAGTGATGCAATTATTTGTGATCAATTGGAGGGCCTGAAAAACTCCCATAAGTGTTACATTTGTACTGCTGGAATTTTAAACAAGGTTTCCTTTTTCTTTTCCTATTTGTTTTTGGGGTTGGAGGGAGCGTGTTGTGGGGATCTGAGCTACTCATGTTCAGCACGAATTATTGTGCTATTTCCCAATTAAAATCCACCACCTCCATGTCTCCATCTTCATCTTCATTTCATAAAGGGAAAACTACGGGAAAAATCTCCGTAGTGAGCCATGAGTAAGAAACCCACCCAGTAGGAGTTTAGAGACGGAAGGGGCCCTTTGGGTCCCTTCTGTTTTTTTTTTTAAATATCTATTGTTGTTGTCGAATTGTTGCAGTTATACAAAAACCGCAAGAAACCCTCTTCTTCCCCGTTTCTTCTTCTTCCTTTTTCCCTTATCCTCTTCAACAGTGCCTGTCGACACCTCTCCGTTTTGTTGGTCCCAGGCTATTTGGGATTTGAGAAATCCCTAGCATTCAGGAAGCAACTTCTTGTGGGATTTCCGAATGCTAGAGGGCCTCCTTGCATTTGAGTGATTTGGGATTTCCGAAGAAGCCTCGTTATTCCGAAAGTGTGTTTCGATCTTCAACGGTCACCCACGAACTGTAAATCCAGGGCACGGCTATACAGTATGTGATTTTTTTTTCTTTCTTCGCCAACCTTCCTCACCTGATTTCATCATATTTTTTCTCATTATATTGTTCTCCTTGATGGTTTCTGCAATGTGTGTTTTTATTTTTTTCTTTCTTTTTTTCTAATTGGGTAGAAATGTGTTTGTGATGAATCATTGATGATGGGTTTTTTTCTTTTCGATGACTGTTTGGGTACGACTGACAACCCAACGAGATTGATGGATATGAGAATACCCAAATGGATAAAAAAGAAATCCTTGATGAAAGGGAGAAGATGAGCTTTGTTGTAAGGAATAATAATTTATTTTGTACAGTGTGTGAGAAGAACTTGACATTTGTTGGAAGATGATTATTTCTTTGTAGTTGATGAAATATGTCTTGTAGTTGAAGAGAGGCATATGTTGTTGCCCTGTAGGTGTTTGATGTAATGTGTCTTGTAGTCATCAAATCTACATGGATCCCATTTACATGCTTCAAATCTACATGGAACCCATTGACATCACCAAACAACTCATTTACATCAGCAACCATATATGTAAAAAAGCACTGCACTGTTCAAGCTTGGAATAACCCATTTACATCACCAACTCCACCAAAAAATGAATGCAATCTTCAAGCCTTGCTGAAGAACCCATTTACATCAGCAGCCATCTCAAAAAAAGCATTGTATTGTTCAAGCCTAGAACAACCCATTTACATCACCAAAAGCACAAAAAAAATGACTGCAATCTTCAAGCCTACATGGAACCCATTTACATAAGCAGCCATCCCAAACAGGCACTGCACTGTTCAAGCCTAGAATAACCCATTTACATCACCAGCTTAATACAAAAGAATCACTCTGCAATCTTCAAGCCTATATTTTAACCCATTTACATAAGCTGAAAGCCCAAAAAATCACTGCACTGTTCAAGCCTGGAACAACCCATTTACATCGCCAACTCCACAAAAAAATTGCTGCAATCTTCAAGCCTACATGGAACCCATTTACATCAGCAGCTATCCCAGAATGTAATAGAGAAAAACAATGCCTACCAAAAAGAAACCCATTTTCAAACCCTAAAACCTAAAACGAAAATCGCCATCAACCAAGCTCAAAGCTACATACAGTGAGTCATATATTGGACAGCATGTATGGTTTCACAAGGCATTTTTAGGGTTCAGACCACATTTCTTTGTCTTCTAATAAGTCAGTAGTGAAATGGAATCAAGTTGATCCTCTTTTAGGGTAGATGATGCAATATAAGAAAGAATTTATTGTGTGTACCAACCTTTTAATGGAATCCAACAACCACTTTGGCTAATTCCATGTAGGTGTTTTCTGAGAAGGAAAATCGTCAGAGAACCAAGTTGCAGACAATGAAAAGGGTTTGACGAAGAAATGCAGACATGGGGCAATGTATTAAGGGTTTATGCATATTTGTTAATATCGACAATGTAAATTGTCGATATCAACAACATCGCTAAACGGCAAAAAAAATAAAGAAACCCACTCAAAGGACCCCTTCCATCTCTAAACTCCTAACGGTCGTCTCCTTACTCATGGGCCACTATGGGGATTTATCCGGTAGTTTTCCCTTTCATAAATGTCAAAAAAAAAAAAAGCCTCTGTAACTCAATTACTTACTCCCGTCCACTAAATCTCTCCTACATCGGAATCTCTCCTCAAGGTTCTTTTTTTTTTCTGAGCTGGACAATCTTAACCATTGGATGGGATATGCCCATCTACAATCCACTAGACCAAATCGTTTGGTACCACGTCGGGATTGATGCTTTCCCATGCGTAATTACAGAAATGAGATGTACGTCGACATTTGATATATCTCTCTCTCTCTCTCTCTCTCTCTCTCTGTCCTTTCAAATGAGAGGAACCCCCTATGCAATGGGAGATAAAATCATTATTAGACAGTAAAAATGAGTAAATCTCGAGGTTGGAACGGCTTTAAGAGACACGATTTCACGGAAAATCCATTGAAGTTGAGGAGGCAGTTTTTTAAAGATTTAGATATTTTATAAGTGGGCCCAACATCTTAAAGCTTTTCTATCGTTCTTTATTTTCTTTTCAATTTTTTCTATCTCTATTATGTAGATAACATGAGTGGGTCACAAAACAATTTCCCCTTTTTTTTAAAAAGAATTTCCACTTCACTCTGAAACAGTATAGACTCACTGCCAAATTGATCTATATGAAGTATTTATATTTTTTGAAATTTATTTAAGTGTTTTAATTATCATTTTAATTGTGGGTTATCGGATAAATCATAAATGAAGGAAAATTTTTGGGATGACTTAGACTTTTCATAAGTATGTCCCACTGATGTATTGGTTGATCATCCATGCTCTCTTTGAAAGAAAATCATGGCTCTGCCGCTGGCTAGGCTATGATAATTAGATGGGGCTAATTTTTTTTATCCCTATTGTCTATGAGGAGACCTTTCAAGCTGCCCTCCCCACATTGATAAACTTAGATCTAAGTGAGAAGGGCTTGCGTGATCATGTGCTCCTCTTGGTTCAAAAAGCCAACAAGTTTCAACAATTTGATATATTTAGAAAAATCGCCTCAATATATCCAACAGTCCAATCCATTAAGACGGGTAAAGAAAATCACTATTGGGCCCCGGTGGCGCCACGATAATGTGAGAGCACCATGCACACTAGCCGCACAAGAAAATTCTCATGTATTGTATATAATTTCTCTTGTTGTAAATAAATAATGAACAAAATAAGAAGTGGTTACTCGAGGGTCATAGCCAACCACTCTGGGAAATCTACATATGATTGTCCATATTGGCGGCCAAATGAGAGGCACCATTAAAAGTCCTAGGAATATTCATTAAACTAATTTTAGCAAAAGGAGACACCAACTCTTTGACATCCAAAATACGAGTCTTTAAATACCAATCCTCAGCTCTGTTAACCTCTTTAATCACCTTAATTAGTATATCTAATGGGACAAATGCTATCTAGAACCCTCTCTTCCTCGCATTGATTGGAAAGAATTAGATCGCACTTGTTAATTTAGCTTCTTTGGGCAAGCACATCCTACGTCCTTTAGTGGCACCTGCACCAATAAGAGAACCATTAAACCATGCATAAGCTGTCTATCGATCTTTTTTGAAAAACACAATATGAGAAAGTAATAAGACCTCACTAATTTTGTCCCAACAGTGAAAACATGGGTTAGGGTGTCACGTCCCCGAAATGCAACTAGGAAAAAACATGAAAAATAAGAATAAATATTCAATTCCTGAGTTTAATGCAACACAAGCTCCCAATTATGGACCCACAAATTTCGAAACATGGTGAGTCATAATAAAATATTTGCGGAAGAATTAAATCAATTGGTATCAATATTAAAAATCAAACCAACACATAACTAACTGAAAATTTAAGGTTAAATTTTCCAAAATAACTTAAATAAAACAACTAAATAAAATTAGATTATGGAATTAAATCAACTAAAGACTCTAAGATGTCGATATCTCATGCGCGGACTCAGACGGCTCCGTAGCCATCTCCGGCTCTCCACTCAGGTTCGTCAACTGGCTCAAACACTTGAAACGTTTGACCCTCCACCGTCTCCTTGGTTGGGTAGGGATCGGTATCTATGCACCAATAAACAAAGTAAACAGCAAGCACGAAAGCATAATTCATAAATAAAGCACAAGATCAATGTGAGTAATGACAGGTAATGATCATAAGAGAATAACAATGTGATAATAACGGAAAGAACGTATATCTTAAATCCAATCTACACAATAGAGCAATACAATAATCACCCAGAAGCAATGCCACTGCTTTGGGTGGTCAGCCCTAACTATAAAGCTGGAAAACCCGTTCGAAGGCCGGCGGTCATAAACCGTTTTCGTAATCGTAGGCCGGATAAACCGGTTCGAAATTCGGATATTACAGTGTCCGCACACATCGGTGATCAGCCGTCCAATTGCAACTGCAGTCGTTCGAATATGACCCAATCAATATACATATATATATTCATATCATTGTAGAATAGACCAAATGATCTTGTAAAGCTCTAACACAGAAACCTAAGTCAAACTGAAGGGCTGGCTGCACAACAATCCACAATCGAATACCAATCAAATCATTTGAATAAACCTCCACAATATCTCAATCAAATGCCAAGCCACATCACGGTCAATATCCAATCAACATAGGGTAAGCAGCAAATAGACCAACATCAATCACAGTCATATATGAAAACCAGAAGGTCAAATAATAATTAACAAGCTAATCCTAAGGTCAAACATAAGGTCTCGTACCCAACAACCACAGTAATATCTAAATAGATAAAAGATCAACACATCCCTTCTCAATCAATGGTGCATAGACCCAATTAAGAGTTTTCCAATAAAGATGGTTGAGCTCGAATCTGCTAGGATTTCTCTGATGTCATATCAGGCACTAAACCCCACGTTAGTAAGATACCGTTTGCCCAGACGGTATTTACTCGGTCCAATAATCCAATTAATAGAGTCCAAAATTATAAATTAACACATTAAAACCAAAGATATCATTTCAAATTAATTTACAAATAATAATGTTAAATAACCTTAGTTTATAATTTTGGAAAAACCCGAGGACCCCATCCAAAATAGTTTCCACATTCAAAATAAACAAAAAGTCTAATTTGAATTCATTAAAAGGCTAAGGGTCTTTTTCCTAATTTTTAGAAACTTAAGGGCTAGTTAAATAAGTCAACCAAACTCAATGTCAATGTCACATGGGATTGCATCATCCCAGGACATCACCCATACACAGAACCTTTTTCTCCTTCATCCACACAGTCAACACAGAATAATTCTGAAGTGGATAGTTTCACGCCAAGTGCATTAGGCCCCTCTGAAAAGTGGGCCCGCCGATCAAACCTCAAGATCAACCCCATCAACATGGTCGCCCAAGCATGTACGGCCTGATGACCGGACCAAATCCACGATCCAATCATCCCATGGGTCCCACAGCGGTATTAAATATAAATAAAATAATTCGATAGTACTCACGTCTCCACCTGATCAGACTGGTGGATGCAAGGCCAACCAAGGCCCACCTCGCACGGGTCCACTATCTAAGGGTCGCCCGTGGATCCATAAGCAGATCCACGGACTAGATCCATCATCAGATGGCCCACCTGGGCCCACAGTCCAAACGCGGGTACAGTGCTAGACGACCTGTATCCTAGGATCTTCCGTTTCAAGTATGGTTCTGCACTGTTTCCAATGGGCTTGCTATGAATCCAACTCTAGCGAGCCTATCTCCATTAACACACAATTTTCAAAACCTTGGAAGGTAAAAAAAAAAGGTTCTAAGCTCAACTGGGTTGGGTAATGCTCGACAACGATTTGGAGAAAAACAATGCAACAGTAATACTAAATAGGAAAAATTGATGGAATCATCCACAATCTCCGATCTCATTATAAGTCAAAATAACATAATAACATATCAAAAGGGCATCAAAGGGGTTTCTACATGCATCCACACTTGAATCAACGAGAAACGCAAGCATTAAATCTACAAATTATGGTTAGGTACTTGCCTGACGTCCGCGGTTGATGGAGACGTCTAGAATTTCTATTGTCAAAGCCCAATGTGCTATCCTAGAGAAAAATTGAAAGAGAGAGAAAATTGTGTGAAAATAAAAGAGTGTGGTGTAATATAAATACAGAATGGAAATAGGAGTTCTCATCCGACTTGAAGTCTAAAAATAATAGAGTTTGTGTTCTAAGAAGATAAGAGTTTAGATTAGAAAAGAATTATACCACTAAATTAGGCTTGGGTTAACTATAGGTCAAGACACCTATCAACCAAGTCTAACTCACCAAACCTAAGCCTAACGTGGTCCCCACTTTGACTAATCGCATGTTTAATTAATATACGATCAATTATATAATAATAATAATATAAATAATTTATATATATATATATTAAATAATCAAAACGTCACATTCTCTCCTCCTTAGGACATTTGGTCCTCCAAATGACTAGCATAGCTCTGGAAGGAGATACGGTTACTGCTTCTTCATTGAGGTTAAAACGATATCTTCCACGACGCCTGCGGAACCATCTGCATTCTCTTGGGTAAAAGCATAAATCCTGCCTTGTTGGGGTGGATTATGTTGCATTTGTGCTGACCCAAGTGGCCTCTGTTGACACCCTTGTTGCTGCCTTTGTTGACTCTGAAGTTGCCGCTGCTATTGTGGAGCTTGTCCTCTAAATTGCTGATTCTGAGTGGCCCTAAATTGCTACTGCTGCTGCGACGCTCGAGGAAATTGTTGACTTGTTTGTTGTGGTCCCTGCTGAGGTGCTGTCCTCCACTGCTGTTGTGAAGGCGCATGAGATCCCGTTGTCTGAGCTGTTGATAAATGACTGCCCCCATTAGGACAATCTTTCATCCGATGTCCAACCTGCTTACTGTGAAAACATGCTCCAGTCTCTCTGTAACGCTGCTCTGTTGTGTGATTCCTCCTACCACATCCCTCACATTGTTGATCCTGACTGACTAGGGGTTGAGTATGAGATTTCTGCCTCTTCGAGTTATTCTGATTGTCCTGATTTACCGACTGCCTTATCTGATGTTGCTGCATTTTAGCCTGTCGTTCCACAGCTCTCTTCTTTAGCGCACCCTCCGCCCAATATGCACTCTTAACAACATCTTGAAATAGTGAGCGTTGATTATCCCCGATCATCATGTAAATATCAGCTGAAAGGCCATTTAGAAAACGCCTGATTTTTTCTTCTTCCGGGGTAATGAGAGTAGGAGCATCTTTAGGCAACCTAATAAACTGTTGTTCATACTGTTATATTGACATATCGCCTTGTTTCAAATTCTGAAAATCATTATTCCATTGATCCTTGACATACTTTGGAATAAACTTATCCATAAATTCTTTAGTGAACGTCTTCAATGCATCTTCTTCTATTACGGTGTCTGCTTGGATTACTGCTTTAACCGAATTCCACCACTGGAGGGCTATTTCTCGAAACATATAAGCTGACAGACTAACTTTCTGCTTTTGGGTGCAACGAAAAACTGCGAATATCTGCTCAAGCTGTTCTTTGAAATTATCCGCTACCATGGGGTCTTCTGAACCATGAAATTCTAGAGGAAACCTCTTCCTAAATTTTTCATAAAGGTCATTTGGATCCACTTCTTTAGGATGCATAACTACTTGCACTGGCTGCGCTGCCCGACTTGTCAATTCCAGAATTTGGGCTTGAAATCCTGCCCTATCTTGATCGGCCTGAGCTCTTTCTGCAATTCGTTCTTCTTTTTCTCGCTGTCTTTGTTCAATCTGGTCAGCGTGCGACTGCATAAAGGCTTCCAAGAGTCGATTGAAACATTTGTCTTTAGAGTTTGACCCACTTCCATTATTCTCTTGCGATTGAGTTTCTTGGTGTGCCATTTTCTGCAAAAGAGTGTTAGTAGTTGATTCCTAACAATAATCTAACAAACAATACTGTAGACTTTACCGTTAGCACGTAAAGCCTTTCTAACGAGATCGATATCCTCACCACGTCCTATGTGTTTCGATCCAGTTTTATGTTCCGGGAAACGTGCTGCCTCTGATACCAACTGTCACGTCCCCAAAATACAACTGGGAAAAAACGTGAAAAATAAGAATAAATATTCAATTCTTGTGTTTAGTGCAACACAAGCTCCCAATTATGGACCCACAAATTTTCGAAACATGGTGAGTCATAATAAAATATTTGCGGAAGAATTAAAACAATTGGTATCAATATTAAAAATTAATCAAACCAACACATAACTAACTGAAAATTTAAGGTTAAAGTTTCCAAAATAACTTAAATAAAACAACTAAATAAAATTAGATTATGGAATTAAATCAACTAAAGACTCTAAGATGTCGATATCTCATGCTAGGGGTGATCGGCCGGATTTCCGGTCCGGTTTTCGGACCGGATTTCCGGTCCGGCCCAAAATGAAGGACCGGACCGGACCACTTATAAGCGGTCCGGTCCGGTCCGGTCCGGTCCAAACCGGTCCGGTTTGACCACTTAAAGTGGTCCGGACCGGTTTCCATTTTTTTTTTCTTTTCATTTTTTTTTTCATTTTTTTTTGTTTTTTTTTTTTTCATTTTCACCTCACATCTAAAAAGTAGGCAAATGTTAAATGAATGAATGATGGGTTTTACAAATGGGTGCTAGGCTCATGCCTCATGGGCTCAAAGATTATGAAAAAAAATTTATTTTAATAAATGCGGTCCGGTCCGGTCCGGACCGGACCACAAAAGGCCCAGACCGGACCGGACCGGAATAACCGGTCCGGTCCGGACCGGAATAACCGGTCCGGTCCGGACCGGACCGGATTTGGACCACCAAGACCGCAAATCCGGTCCGGTCCGGTCCGGTTTGTGGTCCGGTCCGGTCTGCGGTCCGGTTCTGTGCAGCCCTATCTCATGCGCGGACTCAGACGGCTCCGTAGCCATCTCCGGCTCTCCACTCAGGTTCGTCAACTGGCTCAAACGCTTGAAACGTTTGACCCTCCACCATCTCCTTGGTAGGGTAGGGATCGGTATCTATGCACCAATAAACAAAGTAAACAGCAAGCACGAAAGCATAATTCATAAATAAAATACAAGATCAATGTGAGTAATGACAGGTAATGATCATAAAAGAATAACAATGTGATAATAAATTAAAGAACGTATATCTTAAATCCAATCTACACAATAGTGCAATACAATAATCACCCAGAAGCAATGCCACTGCTTTGGGTGGTCAGCCCTAACTATAAAGCGGGAAAACCCGTTCGAAGGCCGGCGGTCATAAACCGTTTTCGTAATCGTAGGCCGGATAAACCGGTTCGAAATTCGGATATTACAGTGTCCGCACACATCGATGATTAGCCATCCAATTACAACTGCAGGCATTCGAATATGACCCAATCAATATATATATATACTTATGATAGTAAAATAGACATAATGATCTTATAAAGCTCTGACACAGAAATCTAAGTCAAAGTGAAGGGCTGGCTGCACAACAATCAACAATCGAAACCAATCAAATCATTCGAATAAACCTCTACAATATCTCAATCAAATGCCAAGCCACATCACGGTCTATATCCAATCAACATAGGGTATGCAGCTAATAGACCAACACCAATCACAGTCATATATGTAAACCGGAAGGTCAAAGAATAATTCACAAACCAATCCTAAGGTCAAACATAAGGTCTCGTACCCAACAACCACAGTAATCTCTAAATATATAAAAGATCAATACATCCATTCTCAATAATGGTCTCGACGCCTTCACTGATAGATGGATCCCTGCTCTTGGCGAGGCCTATCCGAGTCCAAGGAGGACAAACCACCAGAACTTACATCCTCCGCCTGGTAAGGTGAGCAATCTCATTAGCCGGGATAGGGACAATCGCCCATGTTGGAACAAAGCTGCATTACAACTTTGGTGGGACGAACAAACAGTTGAAAACATCCTTTTGATCCCTCTAGGTGGACATGACACTGCTTGTTGGCGGAATGAAAATGCAGGCACTTGCCCAACCAAATCCCTTTACAGATTCCTTAATACGTCTTCCATAGGACCCCACTTGCCTTTGTGCAAACTCTGGACCCTTCCTTTACCTTCAAAAATTAAACTCTTTCTATGGAAGGGTTTGCAAAACAGACTGCCTCTGCGGGCCCGTCTCCAGAGATTTATCCAATCCATTAATTCATCCTGTGTCCTTTGCCACCTCCAACCAGAGACAACTGATCACTTGTTCTGCTCTTGCACTGCTACCAATAATCTCTGGCAGTCCTTAGAACGATCCCATTTGATTGAAAATAAACCTCAGACCCCGCTGAACAACTGGTTTTGGCACCAAACCCCTGAGGCACAAGTTATGTTAGCCTGGATTTGGTGGTATCTTTGGAAAGCCCGTAATCATATAATCTTTCGTCACCAACCTTGGCACCCACCATCCATCCTTAAACAGGCCTCCAGGGCTGTCCATGAATGGCAGATAGCTAATCACGCGTTGACAAGCGTTGCTACTGGTCATTTACCTCCGGACAAATGGAAGCCTCCGCCACCCACCCACCTCAAGATTAATGTTGATGGCTCTTTCCATCAACAGAGCAGCACTTCTGGTATCGGAGGAATCCTAGGAGACCACAATGGCTCATTAATTAGTGCGTTCCCTTCTGAGATAGTGGCGGAATCCGCCATTGAAGCGGAAATCCAAGCCCTGCTTCGGGGATGCAAACTTTGCCTACAGCTGAATAGCCAGAATGTTATCTTTGAAGGTGACTCATTCTTAGTTTGGAATAATCTTATCTCGGACTCTGGTATGCCCTGGAAAATTATGCCCCTCTGGAAGAAAGTCAAGGAGGCTCTATCGCAAATTCCCAACTGGCAGTTCTCTCTTATCAGACGTGATTCCAACAGGATGGCTGACTCCCTTGCCAAACTGAAACCTCCCCAGGAAATCATTTTTAGAACTACCCTACCCCTTCATTTACAAGTTGTGTACTTACAGGAAATTCCTATGCAGGATGGGATGCAGCGGAACAGGGAAGATTTGCAGCAAGAAGCACCTCAGCTGACAACTAGTTTGCAGGACCAACCCGACTACTTTTGAACACTTCTGATGGGGAAAGCACTTAAAGAGTTTTTGTATGACCTTTGGGTCCCTTTAACCCACAGTTGTATTGACACTGGTCCTTTGGGGCCCTATGATGTTTCCTTTGCTTGCCTTTAATTTTAATCCAATTCCAGCAAAAAAAAAAAAAAATGGTGCACAGACCCAATTAAGAGTTTTCCAATAAAGATGGTTGAGCTCGAATCTACTAGGATTTCTCCAATGTCATACCAGGCACTAAACCCCACGTTAGTAAGATACCGTTTGCCCAGACGGAATTTACTCAGTCCAATAATCTAATTAATAGAGTCCAAAATTATAATTTAACACATTGAAACCAAAGATATCATTTGAAATTAATTTACAAATAATAATGATAAATAACCTTAGTTTATAAGTTTGGAAAAACCCGAGGACCCCATCCAAAATAGTTTCCACATTCAAAATAAACAAAAAGTCTAATTTGAATTCATTAAAAGGCTAAGGGTCTTTTTCCTAATTTCTAGAAACTTAAGGGCTAGTTAAATAAGTCAACCAAACTCAATGTCAATGTCACATGGGATTGCATCATCCCAGGACATCACCCATACACAGAACCTTTTTCTCCTTCATCCACACAGTCAACACAGAATAATTCTGAAGTAGATAGTTTCACGCCAAGTGCATTAGGCCCCTCTGAAAAGTGGGCCCGCCGATCAAACCTCAAGATCAACCCCATCAACATGGTCGCCCAAGCATGTACGGCCAGATGGCCGGACCAGATCCACGATCCAATCATCCCATGGGTCCCACAGCGGTATTAAATATAAATAAAATAATTCAATAGTACTCACGTCTCCACCTGATCAGACTGGTGGATGGAAGGCCAACCAAGGCCCACCTCGCACGGGTCCGCTATCTAAGGGTCGCCCGTGGATCCATAAGCAGATCCACGGACTAGATCCATCATCAGATGGCCCACCTGGGCCCACAGTCCAAACGCGGGTACAGTGCTAGACGACCTGTATCCTAGGATCTTCCGTTTCAAGTATGGTTCTGCACTGTTTCCAATGGGCTTGCTATGAATCCAACTCTAGCGAGCCTATCTCCATTAACACACAATTTTCAAAACCTTGGAAGGTTAAAAAAAAAGGTTCTAAGCTCAACTGGGTTGGGTAATGCTCGACAACGATTTTGAGAAAAACAATGCAACAGTAATACTAAATAGGAAAAATTGATGGAATCATCCACAATCTCCGATCTCATTATAAGTCAAAATAACATAATAACATATCAAAAGGGCATCAAAGGGGTTTCTACATGCATCCACACTTGAATCAACAAGAAACGCAAGCATTAAATCTACAAATTATGGTTAGGTACTTGCCTGACGTCCGCGGTTGATGGAGACGTCTAGAATTTCTATTGTCAAAGCCCAATGTGCTATCCCAGAGAAAAATTGGAAGAGAGAAAATTGTGTGAAAATAAAAGAGTGTGGTGTAATATAAATACAGAATGGGAATTGGAGTTCTCATCCGACTTGAAGTCTAAAAATAATAGAGTTTGTGTTCTAAGAAGATAGAAGTTTAGATTAGAAAAGAATTATACCACTAAATTGGGCATGGGTTAACTATGGGTCAAGACACCTATCCAACAAG
The DNA here is from genome assembly GCA_012931725.1 of Litsea cubeba. NCBI lineage: Eukaryota > Viridiplantae > Streptophyta > Magnoliopsida > Laurales > Lauraceae > Litsea > Litsea cubeba. The sequence continues at coordinate 115,622,266 of CM022945.1, forward strand.
CCTAACTCACCAAACCTAAGCCTAACGTGGTCCCCACTTTGACTAATCGCATGTTTAATTAATATACGATCAATTATATAATAATAATAATATAAATAATTTATATATATATATATTAAATAATCAAAACGTCACATTCTCTCCTCCTTAGGACATTTGGTCCTCCAAATGACTAGCATAGCTCTGGAAGGAGATACGGTTACTGCTTCTTCATTGAGGTTAAAACGATATCTTCCACGACGCCTGCGGAACCATCTGCATTCTCTTGGGTAAAAGCATAAATCCTGCCTTGTTGGGGTGGATTATGTTGCCCTTGTGCTGACCCAAGTGGCCTCTGTTGACACCCTTGTTGCTGCCTTTGTTGACCCTGAAGTTGCCGCTGCTATTGTGGAGCTTGTCCTCTAAATTGCTGATTCTGAGTGGCCCTAAATTACTGCTGCTGCTGCGACGCTCGAGGAAATTGCTGACCTGTTTGTTGTGGTCCCTGCTGAGGTGCTGTCCTCCACTGCTGTTGTGAAGGCGCATGAGATCCCGTTGTCTGAGCTGTTGATAAATGACTGCCCCCATTAGGACAATCTTTCATCCGATGTCCAACCTGCTTACTGTGAAAACATGCTCCAGTCTCTTTGTAACCCTGCTCTGTTGTGTGATTCCTCCTACCACATCCCTCACACTGTTGATCCTGACTGAATAGGGGTTGAGTATGAGATTTCTGTCTCTTCGAGTTATTCTGATTGTCCTGATTTACCGACTGCCTTATCTGATGTTGCTGCATTTTAGCCTGTCGTTCCACAGCTCTCTTCTTTAGCGCACCCTCCGCCCAATATGCACTCTTAACAACATCTTGAAATAGTGAGCGCTGATTATCCCCGATCATCATGTAAATATCAGCTGAAAGGCCATTTAGAAAACGCCTGATTTTTTCTTCTTCCGGGGTAATGAGAGTAGGAGCATATTTAGGCGAGCATATTTAGGCAACCTAATAAACTGTTGTTCATACTGTTATATTGACATATCGCCTTGTTTCAAATTTTGAAAATCATTATTCCATTGATCCTTGACATACTTAGGAATAAACTTATCCATAAATTCTTTTGTGAACGTCTTCAATGCATCTTCTTCTATTACGGTGTCTGCTTGGATTACTGCTTTAACCGAATTCCACCACTGGAGGGCTATTTCTCGAAACATATAAGCTGACAGACTAACTTTCTGCTTTTGGGTGCAACGAAAAACTGCGAATATCTGCTCAAGCTGTTCTATGAAATCGTCCGCTACCATGGGGTCTTCTGAACCATGAAATTCTAGAGGAAACCTCTTCCTAAATTTTTCATAAAGGCCACTTGGATCCACTTCTTTAGGATGCATAACTACTTGCACTGGCTGCGCTGCCCGACTTGTCAAATCCAGAATTTGGGCTTGAAATCCTGCCCTATCTTGATCGGCCTGAGCTCTTTCTGCAACTCGTTCTTCTTTTTCTCGCTGTCTTTGTTCAATCTGGTCAGCTTGCGACTGCATAAAGGCTTCCAAGAGTCGATTGAAGCATTCGTCTTTAGAGTTTGACCCACTTCCATTATTCTCTTGCGATTGAGTTTCTTGGTGTGCCATTTTCTGCAAAAGAGTGTTAGTAGATGATTCCTAACAATAATCTAACAAACAACACTATAGACTTTACCGTTAGCACGTAAAGCCTTTCTAACGAGATCGATATCCTCACCACGTCCTAAGTGTTTCGATCCAGTTTTATGTTCCGAGAAACGTGCTGCCTCTGATACCAACTGTCACGTCCCCAAAATACAACTGGGAAAAAACGTGAAAAATAAGAATAAATATTCAATTCCTGTGTTTAGTGCAACATAAGCTCCCAATTATGGACCCACAAATTTTCGAAACATGGTGAGTCATAATAAAATATTTGCGGAAGAATTAAAACAATTGGTATCAATATTAAAAATTAATCAAACCAACACATAACTAACTGAAAATTTAAGGTTAAAGTTTCCAAAATAACTTAAATAAAACAACTAAATAAAATCAGATTATGGAATTAAATCAACTAAAGACTCTAAGATGTCGATATCTCATGCGCGGACTCAGACGGCTCCGTAGCCATCTCCGGCTCTCCACTCAGGTTCGTCAATTGGCTCAAACGCTTGAAACGTTTGACCCTCCACCATCTCCTTGGTAGGGTAGGGATCGGTATCTATGCACCAATAAACAAAGTAAACAGCAAGCACGAAAGCATAATTCATAAATAAAATACAAGATCAATGTGAGTAATGACAGGTAATGATCATAAAAGAATAACAATGTGATAATAACGGAAAGAACGTATATCTTAAATCCAATCTACACAATAGAGCAATACAATAATCACCCAGAAGCAATGCCACTGCTTTGGGTGGTCAGCCCTAACTATAAAGCGGGAAAACCCGTTCGAAGGCCGGCGGTCATAAACCGTTTTCGTAATCGTAGGCCGGATAAACCGGTTCGAAATTCGGATATTATAGTGTCCGCACACATCGGTGATCAGCCGTCCAATTACAACTGCAGTCATTCGAATATGACTCAATCAATATGCATATATATATACATATCATAGTAGAATAGACATAATGATCTTATAAAGCTCTGACACAGAAGTCTAAGTCAAAGTGAAGGGCTGGCTGCACAACAATCCACAATCGAATACCAATCAAATCATTCGAATAAACCTCTACAATATCTCAATCAAATGCCAAGCCACATCACGGTCCATATCCAATCAACATAGGATATGCAGCTAATAGACCAACATCAATCACAGTCATATATGCAAACCGGAAGGTCAAAGAATAATTTTACAAACCAATCCTAAGGTCAAACATAAGGTCTCGTACCCAGCAACCACAGTAATCTCTAAATAGATAAAAGATCAACACATCCATTCTCAATCAATGGTGCATAGACCCAATTAAGGGTTTTCTAATAAGATGGGTTGTGCTCGAATCTACTAGGATTTCTCCAAGGTCATACCAGGCACTAAACCCCACGTTAGTAAGATACCGTTTGCCCGGACGATATTTACTCGGTCTAATAATCCAATTAATAAAGTCCAAAATTACAATTTAACACATTAAAACCAAAGATAGCATTTGAAATTAATTTACAAATAATAATGATAAATAACCTTAGTTTATAATTTTGGAAAAACCCGAGGACTCCATCCAAAATATTTTCCACATTCAAAATAAACAAAACGTCTAATTTGAATTCGTTAAAAGGCTAAGGGTCTTTTTCCTAATTTCTAGAAACTTAAGGGCTAGTTAAATAAGTCAACCAAACTCAATGTCAATGTCACATGTGATTGCATCATCCCAGGTCATCACCCATACACAGAACATTTTTCTCCTTCATCCACACAGTCAACACAGAATAATCCTGAAGTGGATAGTTTCACGCCAAGTGCATCAGGCCCCTCTGGAAAGTGGGCCCTGCCGATCAAACCTCAAGATCAACCCCATCAACATGGTCGCCCAAGCATGTACGGCCAGATGACCGGACCAGCTCCACGATCCAATCATCCCATGGGTCCCACAACGGTATTAAATATAAATAAAATAATTCAATAGTACTCACGTCTCCACCTGATCAGACTGGTGGATGGTAGGCCAACCAGGGCCCACCTCGCACGGGTCCGCTATCTAAGGGTCGCCCGTGGGTCCATAAGCAGATCCACGGACTAGATCCATCATCAGATGGCCCACCTGGGCCCACAGTCCAAATGCGGGTACAGTGCTAGACGACCTGTATCCTAGGATCTTCCGTTTCAGGTATGGTTCTGCACTGTTTCCAATGGGCTTGCTATGAATCCAACTCTAGCGAGCCTATCTCCATTAACATACAATTTTCAAAACCTTGGATGGTTAAAAAAAAAGGTTCTAAGCTCAACTGGGTTGGGTAATGGTCGACAACGATTTTGAGAAAAACAATGCAACAGTAATACTAAATAGGAAAAATCGATGGAATCATCCACAATCTCCGATCTCATTATAAGTCAAAATAACATAATAACATATCAAAAGGGCATCAAAGGGGTTTCTACATGCATCCACCCTTGAATCAACGAGAAACACAAGCATTAAATCTACAAATTATGGTTAGGTACTTGCCTGACGTCCACGGTTGATGGAGACGGTCTAGAATTTCTATTGCCAATGCCCAATGTGCTATCCCAGAGAAAAATTGGAAGAGAGAGAAATTTGTGTGAAAATAAAAGAGTGTCGTGTAATATAAATAGAGAATGGAAATAGGAGTTGTCATCCGACTTGAAGTCTAAAAATAATAGAGCTTGTATTCTAAGAAGATAAGAGTTTAGATTATAAAAGAATTATACCACTAAATTGGGCTTGGGTTAACTATGAGTCAAGACACCTATCCAACAAGCCTAACTCACCAAACCTAAGCCTAACGTGGTCCCCACTTAGACTAATTGCCTATTTAATTTATAGACGATCAATTATATAATAATAATAAAGTAAATAATTTATATATATTAAATAATGAAAACGTCATATAGGGGGTTGATTTAGCTTACTTTTGTATATGTGTTTGTATGTATTCTGCATGTACTGTATACACATGTATAACTTTTGTATAAAAATAATCACTTCTCCCTTAGGAGAAATTTGTGGGGCCACCTAAATGCATGTTAGTCATGGGAGATGCTTAAATGCATATTAGTCATCGGAGTGGAAAAGGTCTAGGTCTAAATGCATGTTAGTCATGGGAGATGCTGCCTTAAATGCATATTAGTCATCGGAGTGGAAAAGGTCTAGGTGTATGCAAGCACCTCCTTACCATCCATGGCTTCCAAACACGAGATTTCAATGTTTGAAAATCAATGGGAGTGGGCCTCAATGTTTGAAAATTAATCTGAAACCTTTTAGAGTTTAAATAAAATCCGATTTCATCATAAAATCAATGATTCAAATTACTCCTGTGAAGATCACATTTTTCACTGGTGTCATTTTATTGAGGGTGAGGTAGGAGGATGGTGAATGGACTACTTACAGAAGCAGGAGGACTTGGAAAAAAGACAAGAGAGTTAAATGGGAAGAATTGATCACCGTTTTTGTTGATAATATGCCGGCAGTTACTCAAGCAAAATGGTTAACGTGGGCCTTCTCTAGGTTTGGGAAGGTGGTTGACGCATTTATTCCGGCTTCCAGTAGAAGGGGTACGCATAAATGCTTTGGTTTTGTTCGATTCAGAAATAGGTTCATTGCTAAGAAAGCCATTGATGTGATGAATGGAAGCAGTCTCCATGGACAGAAATTGGTAGTAAAACTCGCTACATTTGGATGGAAGCAAAGACGGATTTATGCAGAGAAGTATTGGAACTCAAAGCAAGAGCAGCTGGATGGCCCGCAGCTGGATGGCCCTCTCAATGTGAAGGGCTCCAAGGCAGATGTGATCTCCAAGTCCCCTCCTGGTCAAACTACCACCATGGTTAGAAAGGATCTTTCCTTCGCAGCTGTAACAAGGAGGTCAGAGAAGAAGGGAGATGGGTTGATTGAAGTTAGTAAAGAAACCATTTGTGCTAACTCAAGTTGGTTGTCCAATAGTTTGGTTGCAAAGCTCAAATGCAAAGGGACCATTCCTAACATTCAAGGCCTGTGTGAAGCCGGAGGTCTTAAGAATGTAAAAGTAGCTCGACTTGGTGGGGAGATGGTTCTGCTATCTTTTAGTAATTTGGAAGAAGCTTTGCCAAAGTTGGAGAGTTCAGAGTTGGAGTTGTCAGTGCTTTTTCTCTCTCTTGAGAGATGGAAGCCTGGGATCTTCCATTCTACAAGAACCTTATGGGTTAAATGTTACGGGGTTCCCCTCCATGCTTGGGATGAAAGCACCTTCATGAGCATTGGGAGGAAAATAGGTGAAGTGATCCAAGTAGCCAAGGAGACCATTGAGAGGTCTTCTCTAGAGTATGGCCGTGTTTGTTTGCAGGTTAAGAGCCCTATCTCAGTTTATGAAGAAGTGGAACTGAATATCTTTGGGAACCATTACACTATTTTGGTTTGTGAGGATCGGCAAAGCAGTTGGATGGGGGAAGGTGGGATGGAGATGAACTTCCACAATTCCCCTGTTGCCGGAGGTGCTCGGAGGCTTCCCGTCGTTGGAGCGAAGGCGGTCGTACAAGTGGCTGGTGCAAACAGTACAAGAGTTGACATCAGAGGCGTGGAAGAGAGGGAAAGCAGCCACCCTAGGGTAAAGGGTCCTTCCCTAGCTACAGAGCCCACTTCTTTTCACTGTTTGGGAAAAGAGATTATGCAGGATATGAAAATTTCCAATGGTGCTCAGAAAGGGAATGAGACTTTTGGGCTAGAGGAGCATTGTGGTGAGCATGAAGGCTCACTGTTTGAAACTTCTCTTCCTGACAAGATGGCTAGGACAGCACATAAATTAAAAGAAGTCACAGGGACCGATGTTGCATTTACCAATGAGGTAGAAAAGAGATCTGACACTACTTTTAAAAAGAAGGCGGAAAAGAAGGAGAAATTTGAGATGGCTGGTATGGACATAAGGCCCAGTTCAGATGAGACAGCTAGTAAAACCAACCGTTGCCATGTGGGGGACCTCACAGAAATAGCATTTCTATTAGCCACCTGTGCTGAGAGACTATTGAGAAGAGAAGATAAAAATGAACACCCCACAAGTTCTAAGAGCCAACGCCATGTGGAATTGCTAGAAGACCAATCAAGCAATAAAGATTTGGAACCCTGTATTAAAGACTCTCTAGCTCATTGCACTGGTGGGTCCCTTTTAGGCAAGTCGAAGGAGAACATGGAGTCGCCTTTCTCTGGGTCAATTGTTGGCGAGTCTTCCAGTGGCCCGCCTGGGTTCAAATTCCGAGCAGCTCGCCCAATTTCTAATCAAGTGGTGGGGCCATCCCTAGTGATTCCTAATTCCTTGCAATCTCATACGCAGTTCTCTACAGGTATGGCTGATGAAAATCTTAATTCTTCTTTATGTTTTAACAATCAAGATTTTTTGCATGATGATGATGGGCCTCAAAATAGAAGGGTGCCAAGAAAAAAATCTTGTTCTTTCCCTCTTTTATCTTTGAAAATGAGAAAGATGTGGGGAAGAAATTGCAAAAGCATTACAAGTGCAGATTTTAGAAGAAAAATAGTTGCATCAGCTAGCAGGAGATCAGCAGTGAGATCCTCGAGTAAAACGTCATGTCAAGTTCGGTTGGATAGTAAATCAGATGTGAGAGATAGCAGTTGTGATCCTAGCCAGAATCATCCTTTTGAATCATTTATAATCCCAGAAGAGAAAAAAATGAGACCAGAAGCTAAAAAGAACATAGAGCTGCAGGGGGCAGAACTTTTGGAATCTCAGCATGTGCAAGTGGAAAGTCAAGGGAGGCACTTCAAGGAGAAGGAAGAGGAAGGCAGAAAAACGATTGAAGTGGGGAAGCTTTTGGGGATGTCATTTGGAGATCATGAGGCTGAATTAGCTAGAAGAGTGATGTTGCTTGAGGAAAAAGAAGAGATAAATGACGTTAAAAAGATAAAGAGAAGACGCAGGAAGAATGGTCGGGATCTTTCGGGAACAGGAAACTAATGGGTTCGTCTCGGCGGGGATTTTGTATATTTTTTCTTATGATCATTGTAAGTTGGAACATCAGGGGACTGGGGAGGCCTGAAAAGAGAAATGCTGTGAGAAAGCTGATTAGAAAGCATAAAGTTGATATTCTGCTTCTTCAAGAATCTAAAATCTCGAAGAATATTGACACAGTCATCCGGGATATTTCGGGACCTAAGAATTGCAGTTGGGAATGGGTGCAGTCTGAAGGCGCGGCAGGGGGATTGATATCAGTGTGGGATGCGGATATGTTTGAATTAGAAGATGTTTCAAAGTCTCAGAGATCATTAGCTGTAAAATTGAAATGTGTTGCTGATGGTTTGATTCTGGCAGTGAGTAATAATTATGGGCCTAATGATGATTCAGAAAGAAGTGATTTTCTGAAGACTATTTCAGATTCAAAGAGTTTATGGTCAGTGCCGTGGTGTATAGGGGGTGATTTTAATATGGTTAGATTTCCATATGAGAAGAAAGGAGGTCGAAGTTCGAATGCTACTATGGAGAGATTTGAGGACTTCATCAACAACAATGAATTGATCGACTTGCCTTTGGTTGGTAGAAAATATACTTGGTCTAACAATCAAGAGAGTTTAGCTATGAGCAGGATAGATCGTTTCCTAATCTCGAAGGAATGGGACGAGCATTTTGGTAACTCTATTCAACTAGCTCTCCCTAGACAAATATCAGATCATTGCCCAATCAAGTTGTTCACAAATAAACTTAATTGGGGTCCTATACCTTTTAGGTTTCTAAATTGTTGGCTCATGCACAAGGACTTTATGGCAAAAGTGTCAGAATGGTGGCCTCAGTTGACAGTTCATGGATTTGCAGGCTTCAAGCTCTCTAAAAAACTCCAGATGCTTAAAGTAAAGATAAAGGAGTGGAATAGAGAGGTTTTTGGTAAATTAGATTCTAATAGAAATGCTATTACTGAAGAGTTGGAGGCTTGGGACAAAATAGAAGAAATTCATCCTTTGATTGACATCGAGAAAAGGGCAAGAGGAGAAGCTGTTAGAAAGTTATGGGAGGTTAATCGTATGGAGGAAATTAACTGGAGGCAAAAATCTAGAGTTTTGTGGCTTAAGGAGGGTGACAGAAATACAAAATTCTTTCACAGGATGGCAAATGCTCGTAAAAGAATCAACTATATTGGCAAGATTAGGAGAGGAGAAAGGGACGTCCATAGCCCGGAGGAAGTGAAAGAGGGGATTGTTGAGTTTTTTGAATCTCTTTACTTCGAGGAAGATTTTTATAGGCCCACTTTGGAAAGTCTCCATTTTCCTTCTTTATCTTTGGACATGAAGCAGTGGTTGGAAAGGGAATTTGAAGAGGAAGAAATTACAAAAGCTGTGAATGATTGTGCAGGAGATAAAGCACCTGGCCCGGATGGTTTTAATTTTGCTTTCATCAAAGCTGGTTGGAGTTTTCTTCGTAAGGATTTTTATAACATGCTTTCAGAATTTCATAGAAGAGGTCGTCTTCACAAAGAGATTAATGCCACTTTCTTAACATTAATCCCAAAAGTTCCGAATCCAAGTGATTTAAAGGACTTTAGGCCCATTAGTTTGGTGGGTTGTGTCTATAAGCTTTTGGCAAAGGTTCTAGCTAATAGATTGAAAGTGGTTCTTCCTCTAATAATAAGTTCTATGCAGGGGGCTTTTGTTAAAGAAAGGCAAATTCTTGATGGTATCCTTATTGCAAACGAGCTTATTGATTCAAGGAAGCGGTCACATGAGGAAGGTGTTATCTTTAAGGTTGATTTCGAAAAGGCCTATGATCATGTAAATTGGAAGTTCTTGGACTATATGATGGGCAGATTTGGGTTCGGAGAGAAATGGAGGGGATGGATAAATGAGTGTATTTCTTCTTGTTCCTTCTCAGTCTTAGTTAATGGCTCGCCTTCTCGTTTGTTTAAAGCTTCGAGAGGCCTAAGACAAGGAGACCCATTATCACCTTTTCTGTTTACGATGGTTGTTGAAGCTTTGAGTGCTCTCTTATTGAAAGCCAAAGACATTGAGATAATTGGGGGTTTTAAAGTGGGGAGAGACGGGGAGGCCGTTACTCATCTACAGTTTGCAGATGATACTATTATTTTCAGCTCTTCTAATTGGGATGAGATTGTGTCAATTAAAAGAATTTTGAGATGTTTTGAGTTGGCCTCGGGTTTGAAAGTTAATCTTCATAAAAGCATTTTAGTGGGGGTGAATTGTTCTGAAGAGGTCTTAAGGCCTTTAGCTATCAAACTTCACTGCAAGGTTGGTCATTTGCCGATCCATTATCTTGGGTTACCTATTGGGGCTAATCCAAGATCGAAAACAATATGGGAACCTGTTATACAAAAAGTTGAAAAGAAGTTAAGTAGGTGGAAAAGGTGCTACTTATCTTTAGGGGGAAGGATAACTCTCATCAAAGCTTCCTTGTCAAATATCCCAGTTTATTACATGTCGTTATTCAAAATGCCAGCATCAGTGAGAAATAGATTGGATCGTGTAAGAAGAAACTTTCTTTGGGAAGGTAAAGGCGATAAAAAGAAGATTCATCTCATGAAATGGAGCGAAGTGGTCAAACCTAAATCTTGTGGAGGTTTAGGCATTGGGGATCTGGAGCTTAAAAATTGGGCTTTGCTAGCTAAGTGGTGGTGGAGGTTTGGAGTAGAAAAAGATGCTTTTTGGAAAAAGATTATTATTTCCAAGTATGGTGCGGATGAGTGGGGGTGGGCCCCTAAATGTGTCCCTAAGTATAAGATGTCAAGTTTATGGAGAGTTATTTCTTGTTTCGGGGAGGTGTCCAATGTTAGGGGGGAAGTCTTCAATAAGAGTGTAGGCTTTAGAGTTGGGGAGGGAAAGAATGTTCGTTTTTGGTATGATGATTGGGTTGGGATAGGGAAGTTTTGGTCTCTTTTTCCTAGATTGTTTAGAGTTGTATGTAATAAAGAGTCATCTGTCAAAGATTGTTATTTTTGGGTTGGTTCAAAAGTGTCATGGTTTGTGTCTTTTAGGAGAGGTTTGCGCCAGTTTGAGGTTTCGGAGTATGAGTCATTGTTAAGCATTCTTGCTAACGTCTTTATTTGCAGGGGTGAGGAAGATATTCGCATTTGGAAGCCATGTCCTTTGGGGAGTTTCTCTGTTGGATCTTTCTATGGTGTTTCTTCCATAGTCTTGGGAAGTCGTTCTCATCTATCTCAAGTGTGGTGTGGTTTGGCCCCACCAAGGGTTGAGGTTTTCCTTTGGTTGGCAGTTGCAGGAAAGATTTCAACAGTAGACAATCTAAGGAAAAAAAGGATAATGTCTGAAGCCATTTCAGACACTTGTGTCTTATGTGGTAAGGAAGAAGAATCTATCACTCACTTGTTCTTGCATTGTGAGTTTGCCTCTTGCATTTGGCAATCTTTTTTCCAAAAATGTGGAATTTCATGGTGTTTGCCAAGGGCTTTAAGCGATTTGATGGAGGCTTGGAGGTTGTGTCCTTTTAAAGGGGTGGGATTAATCCTATGGAGGTTGATTCCTTTCTCTATTCTTTGGTCCATTTGGAAGGAAAGAAACAATAGAATCTTCAATGGCAAGGCAAAAGACATGGAGGATATTGTTTTTATGATTATCCTCAAAATAGCTAAATGGGCAAGTATAAGAAAAGAGTTAGAGCACTTGACCTTGGATAATATCTTAAGCAATTGGGAAGCTTGTTTGGGAAGCAGATGTGTTAAGAAGAAACATTTAGTCACTTGGGCTCCTCCTTCTCCTAATGTCCTTAAATTTAATGTTGATGGTGCGGCAAGAGGAAAACCAGGACCTGCAGGTATAGGTGGCATCTTGAGGAACTACAAGGGAGATGTATTGTTTATGTTCTCAAAGTATATAGGCATCAAAGATTCTAATGAAGCGGAAGTGTTAGCTATATTGGAAGCTCTAAGGATCTGTGTCTCAAATAATTTTCATAGCATAGTGGTGGAAAGCGATTCCTCAAATGCGATTTCTTGGATGTCTTGTTTGGAGAAGGGTCCATGGAAATTCCAATTTCTTTTCAATGAAATCAAGACTTGGTCATCATCTTTGAATGTTGAGTTTCATCATGTGCATCGGTCGGGGAATGGCATGGCGGATGCTTTGGCTAAGTTGGGGGTAGAAAGAGAGGTAGCTTTGCTTGCTCCTTTGTAATTTCTTGTTTTGTGTTGGTATTTAGCTCTAATACCTTCGCATGTCTTTTATTTCCATCTTCTTTACTGTACCTTTCTTAAGTCTTTAATATATTTTACCGTTACCGATCAAAAAAAAAGGTATGCCGTACGTACGTATACCTCTTGTATGGGGTCAGATCGATGAAAGGTGGACCCCACAAATGAGTTTCCATTTCCAGTTCTTTTGTTTGAAAACCTTTATATGTCATAAATTATTTAAAATTTTCAATGGAATATATATAAGAGTGGCAAACCTAGCTAGTTGCTGAATTAGGATACATACATGTTGTCTATCTAACAGGGTGACTGTCAAACCATTCTGAAATGTCCAATTAAGGTCAAGCCCCTGCTTGTTTTAATAGCTCTTTTTTACTGCCATATATACACAATCTTGTTGAGGAGAAACCACATTTATATGAAAAAAAAAAACATAAGATGTCTCAACCAGTTCATCTTCTACTAGAATATTCTCAGGAATACTAATTGCTAAACAATATCTATTACTCAGGTAATTAACATGTACTTTTAACCATTTGTAGGATTCAGTTATTCCCTGCATGGATCCCAACTCCCAGATATGAATTCCTAATACCCTGCATCTCCACCATAGCATCTCCTATTGCCATTCGGTCCTTTATAGATATCATAGAACAGGCCACACCAACTTTGAAGGTAGATATCAAGCACAATTCAAGTTTGCTTTCTGCATTTGTGGGAGTTTGGCTTTCATTAAGAGCTTCAACTTCTACTGAGAGCAAGCTTTGATCAACAATCTCCATTGCTCTCTCTGGTAAAGCCAGCTTAGCAAATTGGTGAAGGCTTAGACTTCCATTAAAGATCTCATCAGTTGGTTTCTTTCCTGTGAATATCTCCAAAAGAAGAATCCCATAACTATAGATGTCTCCAAATGTAGATACTTCTCCACCCATTCCATACTCTGCCATCATTTGATTCCAAATAATTGCGGTGGTTAATTCAAGAATGCAAGACTCAATATCGATGAAAACAAAAGGTAATAAGTTTCCAATGGGTAAAATATATCGGTGTTCCAGTGACTGATTTGAATTCTTAATTACTAGGAAACTTAATTCTGTAATACTATAAATGTTGTGATCACAATATTCTAATAAGTTTGTAAAGAGGCAAGTTCTATAGATTAAGTGAAACACAAACTACAAAACCAACAAAAGAGATATTTCTTAAGACATTTATCATTTATAAGGAGTCACCTACTTCACATTAGTAGACAAGTGACAAGGAATCACTTACTTCACATTTGTAGACAAATGATAAAACTGTCTTATTTGTCAATGAAGTTAATTAGACTACAATAGTGAAGAATGGATATTCCAAACAAAGGCTAAAAAAAATTAGTTCTTAACGTAATCCCCAATAGAAATAGTACTGTTAATTAGAAATTCATCCATCAATTCATTGGTTAGATTTGATAAGGTTTTGTAAAAATCATGTACCAGTCAATTTATTCAGAAAAAGAATATAAATCTAACATTCTTTGATAGTTTCATTTTGTCTTCATACCTTAATCCTTTGAAGGATTGTGTTATGCTTCTAGCTCTCAGGTACGGCTTGTTTTGCTGGGCTCTCCTTGCAGATATTGCCTTGGGTGTAATCTTGCAGGGCTCTCTTGTTAGTTTTTGGTCTTGGCTGCGCTGATTCTGCCTTGTTTGGGTTAGCTTTCTTTTTGGGCTTGCTCCCTTTATGTTTGTTTAGAGCAGGCTTTTGCTCCCTCCCTGTTTTGGTGAGTACACCTCTTTCTTTAGCTAATTTCTAACATTTTTTCTTCTCTTTGTCCTAGGGGCTTCTGCCCTTTTTTCCTCAATACAATTTACCAATTAGCAAAAAAACCTTAATCCTTTGAAGGATTGTTTTCCTGTTTTATCTACAAAACTATGCGGGTGTTTAACATATATAGAAGACTTCAAAAGATTTAATGTTTAATATTATCACCTAAAAGAATAGTGGAGAATGCATTAAAAGGTAATGACGTTTAATGTTTAATATTATCACCTAAAAGAATAATATTGAATAATCATATAACAAATGAGTGGATGTGGATCTGATTTAATGAACTTAAGTAAAATTTGTATGCTAGAGAAAAAATATCAATTTATTAGATGAAGTAAATAAAATTAATATTACCAATAATTTTACTCTATTGTATTAGCTTTTCAATGTTATCCATGTCATTTTATTCCTGTTATGCTATGAGTATCAATCAAGCCACAGAGATAAGATCAAACCACACACAGAAAGATAAATCACACACAGAGATAACGTGGTTCGGCTTGAGCCTACATCCACGGGAGAACGGCAAGAGTATAACTATATGGAGGAAAGATTACAGACTCTCTCTCAACCCCAATCCCAGGTACACCCTTTTTCCTGTGCTATGTGTGTCTCCCTCTTCAACCCAATAGGGGGTGCTTCTATTTATAACAAAATGAATTGTTAGCTAGTGGGTTGGTAAGCCTAACAATGGTTGGTAAGCCTAACAATTTAGGCAGTCAAATAAATCGGCTCCTTTAGAGCCATCATGTTTGACAAATCTCCACCTTGGCGATTATAGGAGTCGATCCTCATAGCACATAATACGTCTCACCGTCTCCATCTGCCCCTTAGGGCACTCAGGTACTGGTCACACTGATCAAGTCCAAGCAATGCTTGAACTTGACTGCTGGAATAGTTTTGGTCATCATATCTGCTGGATTCTCTGCAGTAGCAATCTTAATCATTTCAATAGCACCCTCAGAGATGACATCTCGAATGAAGTGTGCCCGGACATCAATGTGTTTGGTTTTTTCATGATACTTAGGATTGTGTGTCAGATCGATCGCACTCTGACTATCACAGAACACCGTAGTCATCTTCTGTTCCAATCCAAGATCAACAACCAAGCCTGTCATCCAAATAGCTTCTTTCACTGCCTCTGTAGCTGCCATGTATTCTGCTTCAGTGGTAGACAAGACAGCTTTAGATTGCAAAGCTGCCTTCCAACTAATGGCACCGCTAGCAAAAGTGAAGACATAACCTGTCAAGGATCTTCTTCTGTCCAGATCTCCAGCAAAATCTGAATCAACATAACCAATAACACTTCCAGAGGTGTTGTTGTTTCTATCATACACTATCCCAACATCAGTAGTACCTTTCAAGTAGCGGAGTATCCATTTCACAGCCTGCCAATGGGCCTTTCCGGGATTATCCATGTATCTGCTAACTACACTAACTGCGTGTGAAATGTCTGGCCTTGTGCAAACCATGGCATACATGATACTCCCAACTGCACTAGCATAAGGAACACGTGACATGTGCTCCACCTCTTCCTCAG
Source organism: Litsea cubeba (assembly GCA_012931725.1). Lineage (NCBI taxonomy): Eukaryota > Viridiplantae > Streptophyta > Magnoliopsida > Laurales > Lauraceae > Litsea > Litsea cubeba. Next base: position 115,637,415 of record CM022945.1, read on the forward strand.
TTTGTGGTGATAAAGCAGCAGAAAGTTTAAAATGTGCTGCCAGTGGAGTATTCACAGGTTTCGAGCTTTGCATACCAAAGCACTCCAGAACCTTCTCAAGGTACCCCTTTTGTGACAAAGACAATTTGCCCACTTTTCGGTCCCTTCGAATCTCCATCCCAAGAATTTTCTTCGCAGCACCTAATTCTTTCATTTCAAATTCACCACTGAGCTGAGCTTTCAGCCTGTTGATCTCAAACATGTCCTTAGCAGCAATTAACATGTCATCAACATATAACAATAAATAAATAAAAGAACCATTTGGAAGCTTCTTGTGGTAGACACAGTTGTCATACCCACTCCTGCAATAATCGTTTCTAACCATAAAGGTATCAAAACGCTTATACCACTGTCTAGGAGATTGTTTTAAGCCATACAATGATTTCTTTAGTAAGCAAACATGATCCTCCTTACCTTGGATTTCAAACCCCTCTGGTTGATGCATATAAATTCGTTCTTCTAGCTCGCCATGTAAAAACGCAGTCTTGACATCAAGCTGCTCCAGCTCTAAGTCCAATAGAGCAACCATAGCAAGTAGCACCCGGATAGAACTATGCTTCACCACAGGAGAGAACACTTCATTGAAGTCAATACCCTCCCTCTGAGTATAGCCTTTTGCAACTAGTCGTGCTTTGAACCTAGCATCTTCCACCCCTAGAGTTCCTTCCTTTTTCTTGAAGACCCATTTGCAACCAACAATCTTCTGGCCCTTTGGTGGTTTCACCAGCTCCCAAGTTTGATTCTTGTGAAGAGATTCAATCTCTTCACTCATGGCTACGACCCATCTTGCCGATTCTTTGCTAGTGACGGCATCTCGATATGTGACCGGCTCCGACTCAATACTCTCAGCTGTATTAAGAGCGTAGGCGACAATATCTTCATGCCTGTATCTCTGAGGTTTCTTAATCTGCCTCCTCTCTCTGTCCCTAGTAAGCATGTAATCATCTGGAACTGCAGTTTCCTCGTTTGAGCTTTGCATCTCCTCTACATCCTGTCGAACTGGGACATCTGCTTGCACCTTTTCCTGCAAGTTTTCTGAAGCTTCCTTCTCAAGCTCCACCTGTTTACTGACACCGTTTTTCTCCTCCATCTGTTTGCTGACACCATTGTCATTTCCAGCATCAATGTACTCCTTCGGCTTCAGCATAGTAGACTCATGAAATGTCACGTCTCTGCTGATAATGCATTTAGGTGATTTTCCATCTAGGCACCAAAGCCTATATCCCTTCACCCCATGTGCATACCCTAGAAATATGCACTTTCTTGCCCTTGGTTCAAGCTTTCCATCATTCACATGAGCATAAGCAGGACAACCAAATATTCGCAGATTGGTATAATCAGCAGGAGATCCAGACCATACCTCTTCAGGAGTTTTACACTCGATAGCTGTTGATGGAGACCGGTTGATCAGATAACAAGCTATGTTAACAGCTTCCGCCCAGAACTTCCTAGGTAACCCTGCATTAGAGAGCATGCAGCGGAACCTCTCTAAAATAGTCCTGTTCATCCGTTCTGCAACTCCATTTTGTTGTGGGGTATTTCTGACTGTGCGATGTCTCACAATACCTTCATTCTTGCAGAACTCATTAAAAGCACCTCCGCAGAATTCCAAGCCATTGTCAGTCCTCAAGCGCTTGATCTGTTTACCTGTCTGCTTCTCGATCATAGTCTTCCATTGCTTGAACTGTACAAAGACTTCATCCTTGTGCTTTAAGATATATACCCAAACCTTCCGAGAATAATCATCAATGAAGGTCAACATATATCTGCCACCTCCCAGAGATGGAACACGAGAGGGACCCCAAAGGTCAGAATGGATATAATCCAAAGTGCCCTTGGTCCGATGAACTGCTGTACTGAACTTGACTCTGCATTGCTTTCCGAAGACACAATGCTCACAGAAGTCCAGTTTTCCTGTTTTCTGGCCACAGAGTAAACCTTGTTTACTTAGCTCATCCATGCCTCTCTCGCTCATATGCCCAAGTCGCATATGCCATAACTTGGTAGTTTCCAAATCTGAATCTGAGGATGATACAGCAGCAGCACCTGTAACTGTGCTACCTTGAAGAAAGTAGAGGCCATTCTGCTTCTGTCCCTTCATCACTATAAGAGCACCCTTTGAGATTCTCATAACTCCACCTCCAGCTTTGTAGGTACAGCCATTGGAGTCAAGCGTACCCAAGGAAATCAGATTTTTCTTCAATTCTGGAATGTGCCTGACATCTGACAAGGTTCTTACAATACCGTCATACATCTTAATTCGGATTGATCCAATCCCAACAACCTTACAGGCTGCATTGTTCCCCATTAGAACTTTACCACCATCTATAGAATGATAAGTGGCAAACCAGTCCCTATTAGGACACATATGGTAGGAACAACCCGAATCAAGGATCCACTCATTACCTGAGCTACCAACGGTAACAGAGAGAACATTTGCATCATCAGAACTGTCTTCTGCAACACCGGCTACATTTTCAGAATCATGTGCTTTCTCCTTTCCTTTGCGCTCTGGACAATCCCTTTTAAAGTGCCCTTCCTTATGACATTGGAAGCACTTTAATTTTCTAGTTTTTGATTTTGATTTTGACCTAGAGCGGCCTCTACTGTTCTGCCATTTCTTCTCTGTTCTTCCACGCACTACCAAACCCTCACCAGAACTGTCATTGTTTTCTGTAGCAACCTTTTTCTTTAACTCCTTGGAGTTCAAGGCTGACTCAACATCCTCCTTGGACAGAGTTTCTCTACCATACATCATGGTATCAACAAAGTTTTCATACGAGGGTGGTAATGAACATAACAACATAATGCCTTGGTCCTCATCATCAATTTTAACATCTATATTTTCAAAATCCAAAATAGCTTTTGTAAAAGAATCAAGGTGGTTTGAAACAGACGTACCCTCCTGCATTTGTAAGGTGAACAACCGCTTCTTCAGATACAAGCGATTTGTGAGAGACTTTGTGATGTACAAGTTCTCCAACTTCTGCCATATGCCAGCAGCAGTTTTTTCTTGAGCAACCTTTCGCAGTACACCATCGCTCAAAAATAGCAGAATTTGACCATACGCCTTTTCCAACAACTCATCCTTCTCTTCATCTGACAGTTTGTCAGACAAAGCATTCTTTCCCTTCAAAGCTTTCTGCAACCCATTTTGAACTAGCAAAGCATGCATCTTCAAACGCCATAAACTAAAATCATTATTTCCATTGAATTTTTCAATTTCAAATTTTGCAGCCATTTCGCGAATCTTTTACCGCACCTGTGTAGATCTGCTCACAATGAGTCCACAGGTTCAAACAGATCTCCGATCAGACTCCGGATCTCCAAGATATCGCGAAAACAATTTTCAGCCTTTGATCTGGTCAAATCAAGCTTTGACCAGCGATGACATAAGCACCTTTATGCTTTGCTGCTGGGCTTCCTATGTGGATCAGGTTGACCTGACCCGAAACTGACCTGGCTTACAACTAAAACTGAGAGGTCACCAATTCATGTGGTGCTTCAGGGACCATAAATTCCCATGGAACTTCAGACCACCAAACCAAAGTGGTTAATGATTATGTCTCTGGCTTTGATTTTAAAAAAAAATTAAACCTTGAATGGCCTGGGATGCTTCAGCCTTTTTTAAATGGGTTGTCTCCTGTTACCTGCTTCCTCTTCGTTTCTGGTTCTGCAGGTTCTTCTCTTCCTTCCTCCGGTCTTCTTCTTCTTCCACGGAAACAGCGCAGGCAGCACCAGTCCTTCTCCGTCAGCGTCTTCGGCAGTGTCTGCGGCGATCGGATCTGCTCCTGATCCGCCAGACGTGGCCCACCGGAAGAACCAAATCTCTTCTCCGGTGATGTGCAGAACAGAGCTGGCTCCCCTGATCTCTGGCGAGCCTCTGCGAATCTCCTCTCCTTTCTCCAGCGAGGTTATGTGTCCCGTTCCGGCGATGGACGATGGGCGAAGGATCTGATGATCCACGGCCTGATTTTTATGATCTGCGTGGCCCACCTCACCTCTTGCTGGACGCAGCAATTTTAGGGAGGAAACTGGGTTGAGATCTGCGTGGCCTCTCTGTTTACCTTCTTCTCTGATCACAGTGGCCCACCTTGTGATCGCCTGATCTTTTGCAATCAATCTGTAAGATTCGTGGCCCGCTCGAAATCCGATTCAACGGATCTCCTCTGATCGTTGCTCTAATGGCTCTGATACCAGTTTGTTATGCTATGAGCATCAATCAAGCCACAGAGATAAGATCAAACCACACACAGAAAGATAAATCACACACAGAGATAACGTGGTTCGGCTTGAGCCTACATCCACGGGAGAACGGCAAGAGTATAACTATATGGAGGAAAGATTACAGACTCTCTCTCAACCCCAATCCCAGGTACACCCTTTTTCTTGTGCTATGTGTGTCTCCCTCTTCAACCCAATAGGGGGTGCTTCTATTTATAACAAAATGAATTGTTAGCTAGTGGGTTGGTAAGCCTAACAATGGTTGGTAAGCCTAACAATTTAGGCAGTCAAATAAATCGGCTCCTTTAGAGCCATCATGTTTGACAATTCCAGTGAAAGAGAGATACAGGGATTTATTTATATGTATTCAACAATTTTACTACAATTATCTTTTTTACTTATTTAGAACTCATGATTGTGTGGAAGGTAGAGAATTTAATAAATGGTTATAACTAATGTATGCCAATAACAAAAAAGGTAAAAGATGAAAGCATGTCACCTGGAGCAACATATCCAATAGTTCCTTTAATGCCAGGTGAGTTGGTATGGTTTTGAGAGCAGCTGCTGGTTCCTTCAGAAAGGAACCTCGCTAACCCAAAGTCTCCAACATGGGCATTCATATCATCATCGAGAAGAATATTGCTTGGTTTTAGATCACAGTGTACTATTGGTTTCTTGCAAGAAGTATGAAGATAATTCAACGCTAAAGCCACATCAACAGCTATATTTAACCTTTGAGTAAGGCTTAAATACTTGGGTTGATGTTGATTATCCATGCTTGGATGCAACCACTGCTCCAGATTCCCATTAGCCATGTAGTCGAAGACCAAAGCTTTGAAATCATTACCTTTAGAATCAACGCTTGAGCAAACAGTAAGGACTTTTAAAAGATTCCGGTGCCGAACATTTCTTAGAGCTTTGCATTCAGCCATGAAGCTCTTAGAAGCTCCTTGCCGTTGAAGATTAAGCACCTTCACTGCCACAATCTGCCCAATGTGATCCAAACATCCTTTATAGACAGAGCCATAACTTCCCACCCCAATCAAATTGGCTGAAGAAAATCCATCAGTTGCTTTAAAAAGATCCCAATAAGAGATTTTCAATAGTTGTTCCTCTAAGGGGCATGTTACTGGGTGTGGCTGTGGATTCTTTTTTGATTTTTTTATACAATAATAATAAAGGAGAGACAATAGCAAAACTGAACAGAGGGCTGAACTGATGAGTATTGCAATCATTCCTCTCAGAGAAAAGTGCTGCCTTTTTTTCTTACTTCCTTGGCTTGTGCATGTGGGCAGCAGTAAAGATGGACTCCCCCCACATAGCTTCTCGTTGCCGATGACCGAAACTGCACTTGCATTGCTAAAGATTCCTTCTTGAGGTACTTCACCCTCAAAATCATTATAAGATAGGTTTAAATATTTTAGATGGCGAAGATTTTCGAGAAACTCTGGAATTTTCCCTGAGAAGTTATTGCGTGAAATATCCATTTCTAGCATACTTTTCAAAGAACTCAAAGGTGGAAATGTTCCTTCAAAGGAGTTACCCTTTATATAAATGATTTCCAAACTAAGACAATTATCGAGGCTTCTAGGAACTTCACCAGACAATTTGTTATCAGAAAGACCAAAGAATTTGCCTCCAGATTGAGAAGTCGAAGAGTTGGAATGCTAAAAATTTGTTTTGGTACATGACCAATTAGATTATTGTGAGCAAGGTATAATTTTGATAGTTGTTGACAGTTCCCCAAAGCTAGGGGAATGCTTCCTTCAAAATTGTTTTCATCAAGATAAAGCTCGAACAATTGAGTGTTGTTACCAAAGGAAGATTGAATCTCACCTGATAAATTGTTTTCAAACAATTTCAAACTCTGTAACTTGCTCAGCTTTCCTATATCCTCTGGAATCGTGCCTGTTATAAAGTTGGAAGACATTCTCAATACAATCAAGTTCAACAAATTGCCTATTCCTAAAGGGATTCTCCCATAGAGCTGATTGGCTGATAAATAGAGTTGTTGAAGATTAGCTGAATAATTGGCTATGAAGCTGGGCAATACACCTCTAAGTCTGTTCCAACTTACTGACAAGGTCTCGAGAGCGCTACAATTGGTCAAAGAAGAGAGAGGGCCCATGTCATCAGCTTCCCCACTAACACTTCCAAGTATATTCTTTTCCAAATTTAACCAACGGAGACCTCCCAACCTTCCTAGGTTCATAGGAATCGATCCGGTGAATCGGTTTGACCCAAGTTCAAGTTGTTCAAGTCTTGAGGCATTGGACAGAGAGATTGGAAGGGATCCTGTAAGTCGGTTAACTCCTACATAAAACTCAATGAGATTGGGAAGAGTGATGCCGAGGTCGGGTGGAAGGGTTCCACTGAGTTGGTTTGCAGTCATAGAAAAGATGGCTATAGATGAGAGATTGTAAAGTGCAGAAGGAATAGTGCCAGATAGCTTGTTTAGTTTTAGGTTGAAAAAATATAGGCTCCTTATCTGGCCAAGCTCTTTGGGTATGTTTCCCTCCAAACGATTAGTCCCTAGAGAGAGATGGGTGAGAGATGAAAGGTTCCCAAGTGAAGGAGGAATGCTTCCTGTGAGATTGTTTCTGGGAAGATAGAGTGTACTGAGCCTGGACAAAGAGCCTAGCTCAACAGGAATCCTACCTATGAGCTCATTGGCATCAAGATCAATGGTCCTGAGTCTCCAACAGCGGGTCAAATTAACTGGTATTTCTCCTTCTAATGAGTTCTCATAAAGATAGAGGTGCCTGAGCCTGAACAAACGACCAAATTCTTGGGGGATTTGGCCAATGAGTTCATTGCGGCTAAGATCAACTTCATGAAGGAATGTAAGGTTTGCTATGAAGGGTGACAAAGGACCTACCAACTGAAGCCCAGTCAGGTTCATGGCCACAACCCTCGGAGGATGGCGTTGACTGCATGTTATTCCTTGCCACTGACAGAGTGGGAGAGAGTCATTCCATGTGCTCAGAGAATGAAAAGGATCGCTCCATAGTTGTTGCTTGAAAGCAAGTAGAGCGAGTGCATCTGTTGCGTTTGCCGAATCTTTTGTCGTAGCAGCTTCCACAACAGTTGACATGAGAAGGGTCGCATGGATGAGGAATAACCAAAACCACGTTACAACAACAATATTATTGTATGAGAGCTCCATCATCGACTGTCTTCCTCTTACAAGTAGGAAAGGGTGTGTGCAGGAGTCGGAGATGCTCTAACACAACGCAACCCACAGCTACTGATACTCACTGCAATTGATTAAATTTCTCTTACACTCAAAACATATCAGGTGGGCCCCACCACACAAATGAGCTTATCTTATTCCCACAAAACGATTTCGAGAAATTATCATCTCCAATCTGAGCACCAAAAGTTTAATGGTCAACGGTCTATTCGGATCAGTACACAGCGGTCCAGTAAATTCGGATCTGACCAAAAATTGGTGGACATGAGCAATTTAGAGGGCTCATGTGTTTGGTTCATGGTCCTTTTGGATGGACCAAGGGTGATTCCCAAAAGCGTTAGCTTATGAAATTTTATCCTTAGTTTAAGCTTAAGAGAGCCTAGCCATATATAAAGGAGATTGTTCATGTGCATCATTCCCTCACCATAGGGTGAGGGACACCCCCTTTTATGGAAATGAAAAGTACAAAATCTACATCTTGAAAAGTACATTTTGTACTTTTCATTTCCAAAAAGGAGGGTGTCTCTCACCATATGGTGAGGAAAAGATGCATGTGAACATCCCCCATATATAAATGCCCCACTTTAAACATGCCCCTTTTTTCAGCCCTCTTATTTTTAGTCCTGGGCCCACGTTGAGTCAATTGAATTTTTTCACACACTCCCCCGTTAGTAATCATAAGTCCAAGTTTGGCACTCATCTAATTTTTTCTCAATGTTGGATTGAAATCATGATAAAATAATGCTTTTAAACCATTAAATCTTTAGGGTCATGAATTAAAAGGTTGTGATGATCTTATGGGTTCAAGATTTTGCATATAGGTATGCCCCTCATGTAGATCTTTCCATCAAATGGATTTTAATGATTGCCATTAGTTCCAATGGACCCAACTAGGAGACATTTTTTTATGAAAAAATGACCGAACACTTTGTAGTTTGTAGCGCTTGTGTTTGTGTGTTTATATATAATGGGTCATGTTTTATGCTACCGGAGAATGTGAGGTCTGTTTTTATTAAAAGGTCAGAAGTCAGTTGAAATTGGGGGGGTTTTTCTGTTTTTATTAAAAGGTCAGAAGTCAGTTGAATTTGGTTGGGGGGTGGGGGTCTGGTCACGCTATTGCAACATGACTTGCATTCATGACTAGTCCAGTCTTCTTTTAACAGAGGAAGGAAAAACGAAAGAACGGAGCTGCAGTGGGACCCTGTACAGAATGACTTGGACTTTGACATGTGCGTGATGTCCATAAGAAAGACTTTTTTTTTTTTATGAGTATTTTCTCTCATAAGGACCTAATTGTCCCAAAACTCAGGTCTGTATCTGATTTTTTCAGGCCAAATCAATGGTACGGCGTTTGGAACCAACACCAGTAACGAATCTAGAACTAGTATAAATTGAAACAAGGGAGGGAATAAATGCACCCACTCTAGTTTGAATATACACCCACTCTACTTCATAGGTCAGGAACAGTCCCAAGTAATTGATTGATGCAAATCCACAATCTTAATTGATTGATGCCTTACCGACAAGTGATGGTCCCAAGTACAATAATAATTCAAGCAAAATCCCATCAAGAACGTGACCAGCAATTGATTGATGCACATCTTTTTTAATTGGATTGATGAACGGCTATGATCCTCTCTCCTCACATCTATACTTCCAAGTCACGGACTTACGAACACGTTAGTTCACACTTGAATACTTGACAACAGAATGCGTCCCGTTCAGGTCAACAGCGTTCTGACCAAATTGCCCCTTCTCATCTGTCAAAGCCTCCGAGTTAGTGATTTTGCCAGACACACAAATGTAGGTCCCATATGAAATTAATACTATAATATTTATATTTTATATTATATTTATGCCCAAACAGAGTAATATGATGGAAGGTTAAAATAGAATGATTTTGTGTTTTAAATGACAAAAAAAAAGGTCTTAGATATTTAAAATAAATTTATTCAAACATATTAACACAGATTTGTGGTTGGCGACAAATGCATGGGAACCATTTTCTCTGTCACATACTCTTTTGTTAGTTGCATCGTATTTTGAAGGTTTTTCATTCAACGGTCAAGATTATCCAATCTTATTCATCCGATCCACAAAATCTTTGGGGTATCCATTGTGATAGATAGTGGCCCACCTCATCAACGGTTTGACTTGATTAATTTTAAATCTTCAATCAACCACTTCATTTTTTTCTTTGCGACATGAAACACATTAATGGGCAGTTTCTTTTTTGGAATTCCTGACAGGAATCCCGGTTGTCTGGGAATTCCGGAATTCCTGTCAGAAATCCAGCATTTCTTGACTAGAATTTCTGGCACTTCAAAATGCCAGCATTTACAAATGCCAAAAAAAGGCTTTTCCAAAACCCACCTATCCATCGTGCATTCACAAAACCCAGCGACGCAGGAATTCCGACATAGCTCTCCGGTGCTCCAACGGTCGTGACGGATCTTGCTTTACCGGCCACGGCAAGGGGAAATAAGGTCGGTTTCTACTTCTTCTCTATGCTTTGAGATGATTGCTGTGATTTTTTTCTTCTCTTCTCTCTTCTGTTTTGGTTTTTTTTTTTTAGGGTTTGGAATGGAGATGAAAATGGAGAATGATTGGAAACCAGATCTGAAGACACATTCCTCCTCCTCCTCCTGCTCTGGTTTCTCCCTTTACCCTCAAACCCATCTTCATGACTTTCGTTACAATCACTGTCCAGATCTGAAGACACCAACGTTCCTCCCGCGATCACTGTCCCTTTAATAGGCTCAGATCAAAGAATAATGACCACCTAATTAGTGTGTTTTGTTATAAATTGGGCCATCCACATGGATACAGGATGAGTGGGAAGATCTCATCCAACACAATCGAACGGTCATGATCATGGTTCAAAATCTCGGCCGATACCGGTACGTATCGGCCGATACGTACCGGTATCGGCCGACACCGAACCGATATCTCGCTGAGATATCGGTATCGGCGATACCGGATTATATATCGCCAAAATATCGCGAGATATCGGCCGATATTTTGAAAATATCGGCCGTGACGATATCTCGGCCGATATTTTCAAAATATCGGCCGATCTCCCTTCGGGGGCGCTGCCCCCTGGACCCCCGTGAGCTGACCGGTCAGCTCGACCCCCGCCGGGGGATACCCCCGGACCCCCTCTGCGAAGCGCATGTTTTAGATAAGTGGCAATCTAAATTCAAAAAGACAAAATGATCTACTTGACCATGATAGCTAGAACTCTTTTGATTGTCTTTCTTTTTTTTTTGTGCTTGGATGTCAATTATTATCATAAACTACTAGATATGATATTAAACTTATTTAATTATGGTTGGAATGATATAGTAGTAAAGATTGTGTAATATGCTAATTCATGAACGAAAAGGTTTTATATTGAGTTAGATTCGATGTTACTCACTTATTTTTCTCTAGATCTAGTATTTTAAAGTGTAGATTTAAATTTTTTTATTTCCAAAATTTGGGGCTTTTCTTGAAATCAATTACATTTTTTCACATTAGTGTTCAAATGCATTGATAATGTGTTAGTTTAAAATAGATCTATACTTTTGGAACAAAAAAGTATGAGTTTTTACCAAAAATTGTAGTTGCATTATGTCAGATTTATGATATTTCATCCTATTGATCATGAGCATTAATAATGGTTGCATTATATAAAATACTGGAGAATAAAGCGAACAGCGATACAAACAGGACTCCTAACTTAAGGTGACCGAGATTTTGATTTATTGTTGTACTAATGGAAAAAAATATTGTTTTCCAACATTTTCTAATATTATGGATTTTTTGAATATTTTTGCGGATTTTTTTGGATTAAAAAAAAATTCACACCGCGACGACCGCGACGGACCGATATCCGCGACGATATCCGCGACGTATCGGTTTTTCGGCCCGGCCGATACCACGACCGATACCGAGATTTTAAACCATGGTCATGATGGTTCAGTGCTTTGAGCCCTCCTCTCAGTCCCTTGGAAGGAGACATGAAGCTCACGTTCCTTTCATTTTCCCTGGTCATTTTCACTCCTCTCCAATTTTACTCTATGCCAAACACCAAAATTCCATCAAGTGGAAAACCCAAAGTGGACAAAACCCAACTTCTCAAAAACAAACAGAAGAAAACAAAAGAAATCAAAATGTATCCTTCATGTTGTAGGAATGATATGACAACTTGCATCTGGGTTTTACCGGCTTTCTCTGCAGTCTGAAATTTCTTGCGTGCATTGTATATGGTCTGAATGGTAGATACGTTGTTCGGATCCTGCTTCTTCAACGATGTCAAGATATCTCGTGTCTTCACATTTTTCATAAATAGATGTTACATCAACTGGATTTTGGATTCAGAGAGCCGACCGGGGTATGGATGTCCCTCCATATATGATGCAGGGGCATGATTATGTGTTCCACATACCACCCTTGCCATCCAGTCATCACCTGTTCGCATTTTCACCCCTTTCACTCTGAAAGGACAATCAATTCTTTTGGTGCCTGTAATCGTTGTGGAAGTTTTCTTGCTTCTGTATGTGCCACCACGATCACATTGGAACAACAGTCTAGGACTCTTCCCGATTATGCTAGTCTCTGACCTTTTAATGACAATGATATATCCTAAATTGCGTCCAGTATTTTGAATCCAATCAATTAGAGATTGGCGCGAATTGAATACCTGAAAATACATGAGACGGATCAGAATGAAAGATTCCTCTTTTTGATGAAAATAAGATTTTGTATAATGTAGGATCCTTTAGTGTAACGCCCCAATTCCGGATACCGAGAAAATCGTCAAAGTACCGAAATTGGCGCGCTACTTCCCGGAAAATCCGAGAACTTCCAAGATCGTAGGTCCGCAGTGAGGTCCAATTTAAAACTTTTTGAACAATAATGTAACAACAGTTATTATTGCGGAAGCGTATTATAAGCGGAAGCCATACAGAGATAGCGGAAGCATAAGGTATCATCGTATATATGTCAAATGTAGATGGGCTGAAGTCCAGCCTAAATGTATAGTGATGACAAATCAAAGTTTAATTACATATTTTTATCACTACCCGTCTCACAACAAAAATCTCTCAAAAACCCTAAACAAAAGAACGCTCAAACCCCTACAGCTGGTATCGGCTCTCCACCTTCCGGCTCGACCTCATGGTCGGCCGGCCCCCATCCGTAGTCGCCTGCTACGGGCACCTCAACGAGTGCGAACGCATCGCCCTCGAACTCGGGGTCAAGACCTAAGCACCAAGAGTGGGTCAGATCTAAAGATCTGGCAAGTCACAATATGCAGATAATATAGAATGTATGCATCAAAATGAGCAGAGACATGTATAAGATTAAGAGAGTAACAAAGGTACATATGCTATGCAGTCGTGCAAGATAACAATGTAGAATCATAATAAGCATAACAGTAATAAACCTACACAATATGGCACATCCACATAAGCTGGTCACCGCGGGATATTATGCCGCGGCCGTCCCATACTGAACACAGTCGCGGTAGGGATCCTAAGCTAATGCTAGGGATTTCTAACCCCGCAAAATATCATCAACAGGCATCACACCGTCCGTCCCAACAGTGCTCATCATGATAGCCACACAACAAATCTCAATAGCTCCTACCAGTGATGATCAGTCCAACTGGCTGAGTTTAAATCAACTGAGTGAATGTCTATGCCGACTCGGAAACAATAAAGGTCTGTGTCTGTCTAGGCTTTGCCTTGCGTGAACAAGGTCCTAACAAAAGTCCCTAAGAGGTCCAAGTACTCAATATAAACTGTGGATCATAGTCCAAGTCCAATTCCATCATTGGATCCGTACCAAGGCCCACCAAATACTTGGCCTGGTCTATAACAATCCATATGAGACACAAGTCCATATTCAATGACATATGATCCATCTACGTCCATAATGGGTCACAAGCCCATACAATCTAACCTCTCCATTCTAGGGTAATTCACATGCAACTTAGGCCATAAAAAGGGCCCGCCTAGCCACAGACACGGGTCAATGATCCACCCAAATCAGATTACCGGGTCACCTCTAAGTATTCCTAGGTTTAGGTCCTCCATTTTCCATTTAATTAACAGGTATGAGCAATAATAAGGACAATAGAGTGATAGTCATAGTATGAGGGAGATGAATCTCCAAGTATACGAATCATAGGGAGATAGCAACAGTCCAACCTAGGTAAATGGTCCACTTTCGGATACAGGTCCATCTCAGGTAATTCGATCTTTAAGTGAAACCACAGATGCTAAGGAATATTGTGTTTGGTGCTTAGAAGTTATGTGCATCATTTGGTAACGTATAAAGGTCGAATCATCTTAGATTACATAGCCTGGACTTTAATTAGTGGACCCCACGAGTCGAGGTTGAGCCGTACCATTGACTCGTGGCTGGCACAGTGATGGAAGTCTATTTGAATGGTCAATGGGCCCTACATATGATTGCAACAATAGAAATTAGAATCTGGGGATCGTCACTGTACACAGTGTGCTCAGCCGACCTCCTGGCCTGGGCGGTCAGCTCGGCACACTGTGATCAGAGAAGGTGAAACATCCTGCAGGCAAAGCCTACTCGTCCAGGACATCCTGTGAGTTCGGCTAACTCCCTGGCCTGGGTAGTTGGCCGTGCACACTAAGGATTCTGGCTGAAGGGAATGTCCCAGGTTCTATTCTCCTTTGTTGAAATCCCGCCTTTTGGAAATCCCTCTCGGAGTTCGGCTAAGCAATGGAGCCCCATCGAATACTCAGTTCGGCCACCCAGCTCAGCTCGGCAAAGGGCCTAGCTCAGTTGGATCACCCAGCTGAGTTCGGGAAAATGCATTGGGCTTGGCAGAGCATTGAGGTTGGTTTAGCTCTCAGCTCGGTTAAGCACTGAGTTCGGCTAAGCTCGAAGTCCGGTCTGACACGGAACCCGGTCTGGCGCTGAGCTCAGTAAAAACACTGAGTTCGGCCATAACACTGAGTTCGGCCGTAACACTGAACTCGGCTTTGAGCACTGAGCTCGGCCTAGACACTTAGCTCGGCTAACGCAATCTCATCCTAACCACTATGCTCGGCAGAACTCTGAGTTCGGCTAGTGTTGAATCCAGCCATCGCTGAGTTCGGCCAGCACTGAGCTCGGCAGTTGCTGAGCTGCGCTAACGCTGAGCTCGGCAACCGCTGGGCTCTGCAAGTGCTGAGTTCGGCAGTTGCTGAGCTGCACTAATGCTGAGCTCGGCAACCGCTGGACTCTGCAAGTGCTGAGCTCGGCCATCGCTGGACTCTGTCCATCTCTCCTATCAGTGTTGTGTTCTGTTACAGAACCCAGTTCTGCGACAGGACACAACTTCTCTTCATTAAGCGCAGGAATGGTGGTCCACCTCTGATCAAAATCCAGATCAAGTAGCACCCCATGGTCGCACAGGCCCCCTCACATAGACGTAGGGTCCTGATCTACCAAGGGTGGTCCTACTTCGATTCCGATCTCAATACTGCGAGATGGGTCCTTGTCATTCCATCTCCGGAAACTCATTCCCGTGACCCAATTCTTCTGGGATTCTCCATAGACCATTACAGAAGCAAAATAAATCATTCCTACATCATCCACCCATCATCAACCGGCCATTGATCATCCAAATGAGGTAATCCCATCCATCAATGGCCAAAGGAACCAAACAAACATGCTCAAGGATCGATCTAAACATATATATTACAAATTGGAATTCTACTGCAAATCAAAGGAAGGAAACATGCAATCTAGACTACCAGCACAGTGCACTTGCCTTGATCGATTGAAGGTAGAAGGAAAAGAGAGAGAAAACCACAGGGAAACCAAAAGGAAAGGTCTCGGCAGTTGCTCCTACGGTGCAGGTCGATCTCGGCTGGCCTTCTGTTAAGGGATTTCTGGGGCGAGGAAGAGAAAAGAGAGATTGGAGGAAAGATGAGGGTTCGTTGGAGAGAATTGGGGAAGAAGAAGAAGAAGAGAGAAGAGATTGAAACTTGAGAGAAAGGAAAAAGGAGATGAACAGTAGTTGTTTGGGCAGGGGAGGGTTTTGTTTATATAGGTTGGGTTTTTGGGTTAGGGACAAAATTGCCCTTGGGGTTAGAATAGGATTAGGGTTAGGGTAGAGGGTATTTAGGTCGTTAGGTGGGTTTCTAGAAGATTCTTTGGTGCAAACCCCCTATAGTAAATACAAAACTCTAGCTAGGGCCTCTAACAACCTCCCTAACTCTAAAAATAATAAAAGACCCCCTATTGACTCTACTAATTACACCACTAGACTAACCCTAGGAAAATACAAAACTACCCTCACTAAGTCCCATAATTAATATAATTAAAATACTTAGGCTAATATATAGTATTCAAATTCACATTGAGGGCCCACCAGGGGTGGGGTCTCACATTTAGTTTCACAAACTAATGTTATATTTTTTTTTATCATCTATCGGAGTTCAGATGACTCAGATATCGTGTGACAAAATTCAAAAATCAAAGGTGACTGCAATAGGTCCAAAAAATTTCTGACCGTTGGATTCCATATTTGTCAATGCTACTGGGCAGTGCTCGTCATCACGAATCCAAAGGGCCAAACTGCTCATCAATTGAAGTCCGGATGAACAAGTTATGGCCGGTCAGATTTTCTGTAGCCCAAGGTTGGGCCCGCCTTGCGTCAGTTTCTACCTCACAATGACGTCACTCTAACCCCACCCCGTTCAGCCCTATTGCGCAAACACATATAGTTGTACAAGCTTTGATGCTGGCGGAAGACCACATGCGTATGACCACCTACTTTGACCCCGGCTGCAAAGTGTCTAGTTGCGTGTACCAGAGCCCTTAAACAAAAATTACATAGACGAGAGACTGAATACATTCCACTTTAGAAATCTTTCGCTAATTTACTAAAAAAAATTATGAATGGTCGAGATTTATATGGACCGATGGAGCGGGACCTGTGCTTGCATCAGCAATTGCGTTGAACTGACGTCATTGTACCAGCCGCAACAGATTCTTTGTAGTGGGCCGGGTTGATGACGGGTCGGGTCAACGTGGCCTGGGCCGAAGAATTGGCTTGCAGCAAAGATCTCTGGCGCGTGTCACGGGGTTGAAAAAAAGGTAAGCAATGATTTTGGAATTGATAGAATAGGACAGTTGCAACTTTTTTTAAAAGAAAAGGACAGATGCTAGACTAGATAGGGATATAGACTGGGTGTAAATAGCAACACCCTTGAAACAATTGGTGTGGGGGGTTAGGATTCCTTATCTGAGTTCCAATAAGAATGGTTAGCAATGAGGGGATGCACTGAGGAAGGTGCTCGAGTCACATCATTTGTGACGATAGAGAAAGAGGGTGAAAATAAACAGGGATGATCATGTATTGACTCCTGTGAACCTCCACCTCCTCTCCATGCTCATAGGCAACTTACAAGTGATATTTCTCTGATGGGTTTATATTCAGAGATTGAGATAATTCTCCTATAGTAATAGGATGACTCAGGTTGTATTCATAACTCAATAGGAAGTTACCCCTCAGAGTGGTAATTCAAATTTGAGTTCTTAATTCATCCATAACTGCATTATTCCTGAACAGTACTTTGGATCAAAATCACATAGCTTGGTTTGCTTGCTCACATATATCTCCTTCAACCCAATCCTCCTCCTTGGACTATTCTGCAACCAATTGGAGAAAATTAAGTATGCAACTCAGCCAAGTTGCTTGGTCGAGTTCGAATCCGAGTCAACGATTTTAATCACTATATTGTAAGCGATAGTCCTGTGACGGGTTTAATAGGTATTTCTTTTATAATTTATATTCCTTTGAGAAATATGGTGGGAGATTTGAATTAAAGTGCTTTTGGTGAGATTTTTTTTATTTTTTATTTTTTGAGAAATGGGATTTTACCTTATTTGACTCTAATAATAGAATTGCCAAACAAGCCAGTAATTGGATGATATAGGGGCAGATATGTCTCTTTGTCTTTTAACAAAACCGAAGGACATAAATTGGTCAAAAAGAAAAAAAAATGGAGAGTGAAAATGAAAATGGTTTTCTTAGATTCTCAATGCTTCCTTCTCTTTGGGAAGTCTTTTCTTCTAACTATGACAGGACTATTTTTTTTTTCTCTACCATTTTCTGTCTTTGGAACGCCATGAATGAAGCTATCTTTAAATGGTTCTCTCCCAGTGTCTTTTTTTTTTTTTTTTTTTTTTTTTGTAAAAAAAGATTCTCATAGAAAAGCTACGAATCCATGGGACAGGATGTAAGATCCGGGTCCCATTTATAATTTATAATTATATTTTTATTAGAATATTACTATTATTTTAATTGAATGTATTTTAGTTATTTAAGTGGTTAGGATTAAGTGGGGCACACGTTAGATTAGATGCGTGGATTGGTGAGTTGGGTTAATGGGTAGATGTCTTGACCCGTGGTTTGACCCGACCCAATGACTTAAGCCCATTATTCTCTTAACCTTATCCCCTTATTACGAACGCTCGTCCTTATCTCTCCCTCTGCAACTCTGCCCGTTCCCTGTTTATCTTCTTCCTCTTTCAACTTCCCAAGCCTCTGCAACTCTAGGATCCAGCCATCAGAATCAAGATCTGAAGATACCATCATTCTTGGTTCGACTTTCTAATCTCAGGTAATCATCTCCTCAAGCCATTAGAGAAGTAAATCTATACTCTTGGGTTATCTTCTTCTTTTCCAATGTTAGGTTTTGGGTAGGGTTATAATAGATCTGCTCATCTGGGCATTTCTTTCCCATCTCTTATGTCAGATTGGCGATAGGATTGTGATCGAGCGCCCCGGTTATCTCGGATTGGGTATTGGTTAGGATCTGTGTTTTTCTTCAAACCCCAGTGAAAGGCAAGTACCTAAACATAATTTGTGAATTTAATGCTTGTGTTTCTCGTTGATTCAAGTGTTAATGCATGTAGAAACCCCTTTTTATGTCGCAGTACTTTTGTTTGGATTTCAAAACCCTCTTTCATATTATGTAAATTCGTGTATGGAAATAGATAGATTATCCATCGAAAGCCCAGGGAAGACCCTGTAACAGTTTCTCGGACTTAACCCTCGGACTTAACCGTGAAAGACTAATTACAGTGTTTTGGACTGTGGGGCCCATCTTGATATTTGATCAGGACCGCAGATCCGCTAGTGGACCCTCAGGCGGCCTCAGAGAGGATGGACCCGTGTGCAGTGGACCCCATTTGGGCCACCATCCTGTAGCCCGATCAGCAGAGGGCATGTTTTAAGGGAAAAATCAGTTGGGCATCAGGCGGTTGTGGGACCCACTATACGCTCTGATCACAGATCTGGTCGGCACATCTGGTTGTACAGGGCTGGGCGACATATACTTGTGTGGTTGATCATGGGTTCATGATCCATAGGGCCCATTGTGCTTGACTCCTTGTAGCAATTGGCGTGAGGTCCGTCATATATTCTGTAATGGGTTCTGATACTGTCATGTAAAAATGGGAGTGGTTTTGTCCAGGAGAGAGAGACCTCTTGTTTATTGAATATTATATGTTTGAGTGTGACCTCACCCATGACTTTTATAAGTTGAAAAGATGTTCTGTGTTGGTGGGTGTTGACCTGGACCTTTTGGGTAAGGGAATATCATTGTGAGGTATAATATTAACTTTAGATCATGTCCCATTAGTTTCTATAAAATTAGAAAGAAGCCCTGTTTGTTTTAATGAACCCCAAACTAAAACCCTTGGCTTATTTTAAATGTGTAAAATATTTTGTTAGGGTCCTCAGGTTTTCTAAAATTATAAATTAAGATTATGATTTATTATTATTATTTGCAAATAAATTTTGAATGATATCTTTGGTTTTCATGGGTTAATATTATATTTTTATACGTTATTAATTAGATCATTGGACCGAGTAAATACCGTATGGGCACACGGTATCTTACTAACATGAGGTTTAGTGCTTCATATAACCTCGAGAAAATCCTAGTGGTTTTAAGTTCAACCCATCTCTATTGGAAGATCCTTAATTAGATTTATGCACCATTAATTTAGAATGGATGCGTTGATCTTTTATCTATTAGAGATTCCAGTGGTTGTTGGGTACGAAACCTTATGTTTAACCTTAGGATTGGTTTGTGATTATTCTTGACCTTCGCATGCACATATATATGTTGATTTAGGATATCTATTCCTTTAGATGCACACCCTATTGTGTTATGGATTATAAAGTGGCTTGGCAAATTCTGTATTATGATATGAATGTGGAATGGCCATCACTTTATTTTGACTTAGGACTCTTGTGTCGGAGCCTTATTATTCGGGTCTATTATGCATATATGTTTCCTTTATGTTGGTCATTTTTGAACGACTGCAGATCGTATATGGACGGTTGATCACCGATGTGTCCGGATCACTTATAATCCGCTATGAATGTGAACAGGTTATCCTGATTTTTGTTTATTGATCGGTTGACCACCGACGTTATGGACGGGCTTTCCCGATTATGTAGGGTTGACCACCCACAACGGGGACACTTGTCTCCGTGTGAATCTTATTGCTCCATTTGTTTTATTTGGATTTATGTCATACGTTCATTCGCGTATATCTTCACTTTTACTTCTATATGATCACATTTGTCTTTATTCTTCTCGTAATGTATTTAATTTCGAATTATGATTATGTACTTGCTATTTACTTTGTAATATTTGGTGCATAGGTACCGAGCCCTACTTTACCGAGGAAATGGAGGAGGATCAAACGTTTTAAACGTTTGAGCCAACTGACGAACCCGAGTGGGACGCCGGAGACGGTTTCGGAGCCGTTTGAACCTACTTTAGAGAGAATGTCATCGTAGTAATTTCTTAGATGAACTTTCCTCAATGATAAACCTTTCTTAGTAATTGTTTTATTCATTTTTTGCAACTTGAATTATTATGTTTATTTGATTTTCGTGATGGTTCATTACTTTGAATACCAATTGAATATAGCTTCCGTTGCATTTAATGAAATTTATTTTGACTCACCACATGTTGAAATTTTATGTGGGTCCACTTTTGGAAGCTTGTGTTGTATTAAACACAGGAATTTAAATTTAAAATTTTAATTTTCACGTTTTTCCCCAATTCTTATTTTGGGGACGTGACGCAGGACCTGAGCACAAATTTAAAATAGGCCTGTATCTAATTTTCTCAGACCAAATCTGCAGCTGTAATTGCCCAGTTTGGGACCCAGTATAAGCAATCAATCACTTTATGTGACAGGAGAATTCAAATGTATACGAACCAGTACTGGACCACCTATTTCAAAGAACAAGATTCTGCCGTAGTGACTGGGCAAGGAACAGTGAGGAATGATGATGGCAATGAGCTCATGGCACCGTGAAATTAGGTGCTCCATTGTGATCTATTCATATGTTAGTTGGCATCTGTTATGGGCCCACTTGTATTTAGATTTGGGTGGATATACCCAATCACAAAAAGTAGCCCCTCACTAGGAGTCTCTTTAATTTCCCTGTCCTTAGCCCCCTTTGGCATCACTACTCTTTGCTTTTACTTCTAAAAATCTCTAAACTGGGTAGAAATTTTGAGAATAGAAGTGTTCAACAACGCGTTTGACATCCTATAAATGGTGTAGAGAAGCAGAGGCAAAGCCTTTATATCGTACAACCCACCATTTGATGCAGGTAGAAAGTAGAGGAAAAAAATAAAAGCGGGTAAATAGTGTTCTCACAACGCCCATTCACGCCCCAGTCCGTTTTTTTTTCTTCAAAATTTAAGAGTGTAAATCAAGATCCAAACCGTTGGAAATGTTCGTAAGGACAAACACGGTCATGAGACCAAATCTCAGCAGTTGGATCACCACCAATCTCAAGATATGTGAAAAAATAAGTGAGTCATTGGATGCAATCTCCTAGAATCTATAGGCCTCAAACGCAAGATTCTAACCGTTAGATCTCTTTGGAAGGCTGAAAACGATTATGTGGTCGATTTTCAAGACTTGATGCCTTATGGATCTTGAGATATTTGCAAAACAATATCAGCCATTGATGTATTATGCTCAATGTTGGATTTGTCCATGAGCAATAACGTTTTTCTATTTCTTTTCTTATTTCTAGGAGTGCAAATCAAGAGCCAAACAGTCAGAAATGTTCACAAGATCAAACACGCCCATGAGACCAAATTACAGCCGTTGGATCATCAACAATCTCGATATATGTGCAAAAAACGGGAGCCATTAAATGCGATTTTCTGGATTATGTGGGCACCAAACACAAGAACACGGCCATAGGGTCAATTTTCAAGACTTGATACCTTATGGGTCTCTAGAGAATTGTGAAAAACTTTCAACCATTGATATAAAAAGTCTATTTAACATAGATCCTTACAATATTATCAAACGCTTCTTTTGAACCTAGCCTCTTTTTTATAACTCTTTTTTTTAATAGCTCTATTTTGATGAGTCTATCCAAAAAAAGAGTAGAAATACCAAACAAGACATTATTATCTCTCCACTAACTCACTATTTTATCACCCAATAAGCGAAAAAAGCTATATATAGATATGGAAAATATAGTGGCGGCAGATGATCTCAACATATGATCCCATACACTCATATTCAATTACAAATAATGGCACAAGGAATAGAGAAAGACCCTTCCGCAAAGCCTTTTACCACTTCTTGCACTAGATCATAATTCATAACCGTCCATCATTATCTTCTACATGCAATGTGTTCACCCTTGCCCTTAGATCGTGAGGAGAAAAGACTTTTCCCTCTTCTTTCACTAGATCTAAATCGTCCATCATCATCTTCTACATCCAGAGTGTCTATCGTTGCCCTTGAATCGTGAAGAGATGAATCATATGTGACTGATCTCTCGTAAGTAGTCACAAGTCTCTACTTGATGCAAGCCCACACAATCCGTGTTTCGGTAAGCGTCTAAAGCCTTCACTGGTACTAATTGAAAAAATCTGTACATCGTATTCTTGTGATTAATTCAATATGTATATTCTTTATGGTTTATATTTCAAATTGGAATCATGCATGCCTATAGTAATCGAGCTAGACTGCAGACATGAAAAATACAAGAACTTAACAGGACTTTACCCTTCGAGATCAGATTTAGAGGGGCAATTCAAATTGAAGTTCCCAATTCATTAAATAACTGCATTAGTCAAAGCATCAATTTTGATCAAATCATATAGTTTTATTCAACCATTGGGGTGGCTTATTAGGATAGAGTTAAATGCCAATTCACAATAAAATTAGTTCCAAGTTGTAGATGGGATTCCGACTTTCCTAACATGTGATTTATTATGGTGATGATAGGGTATATATTTTCTATCTTTCCTTCATTCATTTTCCATTAAAGGGGAGGTGATTCGATAGCAATTTACATATCTTTGCTTTTGTTTCTCTAATTTTTTGCTAATCTACAAAATACATTTATCATATTTTCTAAGAACTTAATTCCATGCAAATAAGCAAATGTAATCAAATTCTCCTTCCCGCAACATTAATCAGTCCAATGGTGTAATTGGAGTAATTTATTCTAACTCAGGGGATAATTATTATTAATGAAATAGACTGGTGTCAAATTGAAATCAACCCCAACTGATTTTGACAATCCCCCGCAATTTTGAACTAAGGACCATTATCAATTCCAATACCCAATTCTCTTTTAATCTTATTTAATCTAATTCAATTCCAATACTCAATTCTCTTTTAATCTTATTTAGTCTAATTTAATTGAATAAAATGCCATTTATTCCTCACTCCCCTGTCTCTCCCCCTTCCCAAAGGGCTCTTCCCTCAGTAACTCATCTTCTCTCCCTCTCTCTCCTATGTACACCTCTCTATCTCTTTGTCACGGTCCCCAAGCAAGCATGCAGGGTTTTAGATGACTCGAGCATGAAGGCGATGCAAAGAAGAACGATCGAAGCCCAAGGATGTATTACTTGATGCATTATCTACACCAGTTGCCAAGTATACATATCATATTTCATGTTCCTGCTAAAATTCTCATTTTCAATATTTTTTATTTATTTCAAATTTTAATTGTGTGCTTTTAAGAAAGCTTGTGAATTTTTTGTTAGTGAGAAATACTTTTATTTCAGATTTTATATAATATAAACATGTGAAATTAAAATCAAGATTTTTATTTTCATCATAAAATCAAATGATCTAGTTAGTAATGAGAGGGCATGGGTTGGTAAAAGCTTGGGTATGGCCCATGTCACGAAACCCATCAGAAAAAAAATCTCCTGCACTGACCCATAGAAAAAGCAGATGAAAAGCAGATGACTTCCCCTGTTGCTTGCTACTGGGTTTATCAGGTTGTCAATCTTGTCCTTTGACGAGGGGGCTCTTGCTCAGCCCTCAAAATTAAAGGGCCTAATTTTGAAAAGCTCACAACTTTGAGGGCTGAGTTAGGGCTTGACTTAGCCGGCCTTCAGCTCTTTATCTATTAATATGTAAAGTAAATAATAATATATATATGTAGGGGTTTTTACCAAAAGAATAATTAAAAAAAAACCACTCTAATTAGAAATTAATGATAGTGCCATAATATCTTGTCGAAAAATAATAACCAAATCTTAGGTAAAAATCATTTGATGGATATCCCGATAGATCCTAATATTGCCACCTATGTCTGATTTTACATTTGCCCATCACCAACATATTTTTCAATGAAAAGGAAATTCAAGTTGTCACCGATTAGACTGATTTTTACCATTAATACAAAATACTAATGTTTGAAAGTTTAGATGGATTGCCATCAACATCATCACTAAGTGGTGTTGAGCTTTAAGCCGCTAGTCATTGATCGATGTCAATTTCTTTCTATCCCATTACTTTTATGATTATTGCTTCGTTCAAGTGGACCCCATGTATAGAGTTAAAATTTGTGACTTTGACCCATGTTCTGATGCATAAAATCATCTGCCATTCATCTTAGGTAGTAAATGTTTAATTATTTTGTTATAAAATTCAATTTTAATGTTACAAAGAATTACAAGTTCAGAGTTAATGCTCATTCAAAAGTGGCCTAATGCTCATTCAAAAGAGTCATGTATTTTGGAATTGTTTGTTTTCAAATACCATAATCCTGGCACCATCCATGTGATGAGGACGAGTCTCATAACACCAATATGAATGTACACAATTCATACAACCACATAGCACTTCTACACACTCAATTAACAACATCAAGTTCTTCAGTTGGAGAGTGACCAGCCATTTCAAAATCAATCTATTTATAAGTAGGTTTGTAAAGTCCAAAATCTTCCAAGACTAGGGGTGCTCAGGGCCGGGCCATCCCAAGCCCGATCCAGGCCCAGCCCGCTTTGGGCCAAGCTTTGATATGTAATTAGAACTTGTTTGATAATTGGGCTGGTGTAGATTAAATGCCCGGCCCGGCCCGGCCCGGCCCGGCCCGTCTAAGAGATGCATGTAATTTAATTTAATTAGTCCAAACAATTGCTCAAATGCCCATAAAAGTGATAAAAAGTCCAAGTCGGCCTGGCCCGACTCATTAAATGGGCAGGGTCGGGGCTAACTTCTACGGCCTATGTTGGGTCTGGGCCAATATTTTTAAAGTCGGGCCGGGCCTGGATATACCTTAGCTCGGCCCAGCCAGGCTGATGAATACCCCTGTCCAAAACAGTTGTTAGGGATCATCACATCATGTCATGAATTCGAAAAAAAAAAAAACTAGCACCGCCAAACCAACGAACATGTATCTATCTCCACTCACCAAACCCCATTGATGTATAAATCCATCCATCAACTATGGTTCAAGGAACCATTTTGCAAGATACACTGAAGCCCACATAAGCATGGACATGTTGGAAACTCCATCTTGTATGCCTGCACATATACATATACTAGAAATTTTTCGTGCCTTCACACGACGTTAAAATTAAAATAAAAATATATCTATTTATATATCTAGAAATGCAATAACTTAATCAAATATGACCAAATTGAAAATAAAATAAAAAGAAGTAAACAGAAAGACCCCACAATCAAACAATCAGAATAACAAAGAAAACCCAAAAATGCAATAAGTTAATTAGGCATTTAGATCATCAAATACTAACCACCAAAAACCCCTAATTAAATTAAATACACCAAAAAAGAAAGAAACCCAGTAATTAGACTCCAAAGAAGAATAATGCAAAGAAAAATAAATCCCTAGCCTTAACCCAATAATCAAATGCACTAAAAACAACTAACCTTCACGGAAGTTACTGCCCTTTTGTTTTCAAATAATTATAAAATTACCAAGATCTCACGGAAGTTACTGCCCCTTTGTTTTCAAATAATTACAAAATTACCAAAATCTTACGGAAGTTACTGCCCCTTTGTTTTCAAATAATTACAAAATTAGAAAGATCTCACGAAAGTTACTGCCCATTTGTTTTCAAATAATTACAAAATTACTAAGATCTCACGAAAGTTACTGCCCATGTGTTTTCAAATAATTACAAAATTACCAAGATCTTGAATCCCTTCTCAGCCATAGGACTTATGTACAGAAATATGTACATAGATCCAAGAGTGGGGAAAGAGTCCAAGAATTCAAAAATTGTCCCCCCTTTTACTAAGATCTTACGGAAGTTACTGCCCCTTTGTTTTCAAATAATTATAAAATTACCAAGATCTTGAACCCCTTCTCAGCCCTAGGATTTATGTATAAAAATATGTACATAAATACAAGGGTGGGGAAAGAGTCCAGGAATTCAAAAACTGTCCCCACTTATTATATAGATACGTATATAAAGGAGCCATCCAGTGAGCGCGTGTACTGGAGCAACGCGCACATCGAGCTGTGGAGCCCCAGCCCTGGATGGTTTTTGAGATTTGGGTAGGACCTATCTACCTATCAAGTTTGGGTCCATCAGATCATTTTATCACCTTCATTTGGGGCCGACAAGTTTAATGGGTGTACAATTCATTCAACTGCATGTGATGTCGAACCAACGGTATATAGTTCATTCGGATGGGTGCAAATCGAGTGGGACCCATGAACGTCTTTTAAATGAGCAACTTACGCAATGGGCACACCTGGTAAGCATCAATACCCTAGGTTTTTATGGAGTAGAATATATATAATTTAATGAGTTAAAGAACATGAATCAAAGCCAGATGTATAAATCACTTATAACATGTTTCACGGATATTTGTTGTGGAATTTATGACATGATGTGATGGTTTGTTTCTGACTTTTGCAATTGCCGTGTTTCTTCACCAGAATTCTAGCCATTTAAAATGTCTCAAATGACTTTTGAAAATTCTAGGAATTCCAACTCATTTGCTTTCAAGTGAGATGTCAGAATGCTACAAAGAAGCATTTAGGGATTCCACAGAAATTCTCCAAATCACTTAATTCCAATAAAGAAACAGGCCCTGATCATAAAGTTCATAAAGAACAAGATGAAGCCCTACACACACCTTATCCAGAATTTTATTTACATAGGAAACAATCCAATATAGATTTAGCTACAATACAAGTAGGAGGCGAGTTCCACCGTGAGAGTCAAACAATGGACAATTTAAAGTTGTAATTCAAGAAAATTGGAATTAAGATGCAATATGGAAGGTATTTTGGCAGCAAGTATCACGACTTAGAATCATTAGAAGATGAGTGAATTAATTACAATAATACAAGACCCCTAAAGGGAAATTCATCAAACTGTGCAACTAACCCCTTAAAATCGAACTCTATGATTCAAAAAGACTAGTCAACAATGGGTGCAAGAACTCATGTCAATCGGTTCTTGCAATCCTCCATATAGGCCACAGTCATGGGGTCGTCCCTTCTTTTGGATGTTCATTTGATTTGGGCCTTTTTGCATCATTAAAACTCTGTTCCATAGCGCAAAATGCACAAGATTGAGGAATGCTATAAGTATGGATCAATACCCTATGGTGAAGCTCCTACACACAATGGACATAGGTTCTTCTTCAACAGCTCAACACATATAAATCACGGAACAATATTAAAATTGCCCACCAACAAGTGAGGGGAAAACAGAGATTTAATCATAAAAACTGAGTCAGATTACAGTTAGAACAAAACCTAAGAAGAACCATATGAATCTGGCATGGATTCAAGGGAAAAACCTAGAATCTCATAGCATTATTGAATTTAAAGAAGTTCATGGGCGACGATCATCTTAAGATGAATGTGCCCCGCAGGTATAGCACAATTTTTTCTCTTTTCTGTTTTCATTTTTTCATTTACTATTGCTTAATGCAAATGGGACTTGGTAAGTAGGCATGAAATCTAAGGTTGGGCAAAGACGAATGCTTACTTTCATTGTGTCAGGGAAAACTAGTATTAATTAAAGGAACTTCAAATTTAAGTACAAACAGACCAGGCAAAGAACACAAAAGACTCATAAGCACAAGCCAACAAACAAAAACAGAACAAGACCGATGAACAAAGAACAATCTCATCTTTTTTTTTTCTTTTTTTTTTTTTTTTTTTGAATGGTAACAAAGAACAATCAAAACCTAAATCAACAGACCTAAAACCCATACCAACGGTAAAAAACCATATACCAACAGACTTAAAACCCATACCAACTCAAAACCATATACCAACCTAAAGGCAAATGATATTTAAGAATTCGTTTAAGAGCCTTGCTACATGGACTAACACATGGACCGATCCATGGACTAACTCCATAGTTTTGGGGGGAAAATCACCTCACATCATGTGATTTTCCCCTCAAAACTATGGAGTTTGTCCATGAGTTAGTCTATGTAGACTTTTTGTTCGTTTAAATGGCTGAACTTAGAAGATAGAAAAAAAACCACACGTTCATGCTTGTTTGGGTAATTTACTTGTAGAGTGAAGTTAGAAAATGAGCCAAATTAAAATAGAATAAAAGAAGATAGGTCAAATAAAAAAGTGCTAAATGACAAAAAGTAATGTTAGTGGCAAGAGAAGACATTTTTTTAAAAAAAATTTTGGTGAAAAATGTGGATTTTTTTCATTTAGTAGCATACGAAGGTATCATTTTTCCTCTTTCTTTTTTTTTTTTAAAAAGAGAAGAGGTGATTTTTTAAATTTTTTATTTTTTTATTTGATCCCTCTTTTTTTTTTTTTACCAACATACCCTTTTATTAAGAAAAACTCAATTTACTTACCCTTGAGTTAAAAGATAATAAGCAATCTAGTGATCATGAAAGGACCATATTGAGGCAGCTCATCCAGTCATCTATTTGGCTTTAGTCAAGTGTTGCCGTCAAGAAGGTCTAGCTTTCTATGTCGGCATGAGCTCTTTCTGTTATTCTATTATTAACATGAACCCTAAGATCGAAAACATCATGATATTCACATGTAGGATTTAATCTTAAATAGATTGAAGATTACCTCCAGACATCATGATGCAAAGAGCTTTCTGATATTGCTTTCCGATGCTGTTGTTGATTGATGATGAGATCCATCCAAGAAGAGTCTAAGGAAATAATTTCGGTTTCTCTCTCCTTGCTTATAAACCTTAACGTGTTAAATTTTGTGAGTAGTCTTTATGATGGAGGAAATACTCTATTTTATAAGTGGAGAGAGGACCGAATCTCCAATTAGGATTTCATTAGTTTTAATCTCAACCGTCCGTCAAGGTAAAAAATATTATGGAATATATCTTATTAGGAAACCGTATTTGAGTAATTGATAGCATGTATCCTATGAAAATGGGATTCCTATAATGACCACATTTCGGGAAAGATAATGACTTGTGGTCCAAGTAATGGACCTAAAGTTAATTTCCTTACAGTCTCTCACTTGGTCAATAGGAAGATCCATTAATATTTTTATTTTAGGAATCATAAGGCGCGCATTATATGCTAAACACTTCTTTAGTCGGTTATCATAAGTGTCCTGGGTAATTCGGTTGTGAATGAGAGTCATGGCGTGCACACATTATTTTGCAACATACTAACTTTCATGTACTACGTCATTTACAACCTGCATAATTAGACCGTAATAAGAGATTGACGTAATGATCTGATCATAATGTGTTTGTTTAAAGACTGTTTTGTGTATTATTCATCCAAACATAAATATGTACACAATGGAAAAACAGAAATGACAGATGTAGAGACGCATTAAGAGCTCAATAGATGTCAAATATAAGTACAGAAATAAAAGGTATAAAATGATAATCAAGAACTATCTTCAAGGCCCATGCTTTCAGTATGTCCCTAAAAGGTCTTTGGAGGTAGTCCTTTCGTGAATATGTCTGCAACCATGAAATCTATACGTATAGACTCAATGACAAATTTCTGTAATCTAATATCTTGCTTCAGTGATAGATATTTAAGGTCTATGTGTTTGGCTCCCTTAGATATCCTGTCATGCATGGAGAAGAAGGTTGCAGCGTCATTATCACAGTAAAGAGTTAATGGCTTAGAGATGAAACTCAAAGTTCCAAACTGAAAGATAAAATTACGCAACCATGTTCCCTGAATTGCAGCCTCATAACATGCCACATATTCAGCCACCATGGTGGATGTGTAAAGTAACTCGGATTTCGAGCTTTTCCATGATATTGCACCTCCACATAAAAGATACACATACCCAAGAGTGCAAAGTCTGGTGTCAGGACATTTAGCAAAATCTGAATCTGAATAACTAGTCACCTGTAGGTGACTTGATTTTCTGTATGTGAGCATATAATTCCTTGTTCCTTTGAGGTATCTCAACACTTTCTTTGCAGCTTTCCAATGAGCGATTCCTGGATTACTTTGAAATCTACTCAGCATGACAACAGCATGACTAATGTTAGGTCTTGTACAGACTTGTGCATACTGCATACATCAAACTCCCTACAAGAGAAGCATAAGGATGTTTTTTCATTTCTTTACATTCCAATTCGTTCTGTGGACCCTGCGTAAGATCAAGTTTGTCTCCTTTATGCAGTAGAACAGGACTAGAGGAACATGTCATCATGCCAAATCTCTCTAGAACTTTGTCAATATATGCTTTCTGAGACAATCCCAAAATACTAAGTGACCTGTCACGGAATATTTCTATTCTTATCACATAGGAAGCCTCACCCATATGTTTCATTTCAAAGTTCTTAAAGAGTAGCATGTAATAAACCAAGGTCGCTACTACCCAGTAATATGTCATCAACATACAGAACCAAAAATATGAACTTACTCCCACTGATCTTGAGGTATATGCAAGGGTCAACCATGTTTTCTGTGAAATCGAAGTCAGTAATGATTTTATGAAACTTTAGGTACCATTGCTTCGAAGCTTGTTCCAGTCCATATATTGACTTCTTAAGTTTGTAGACCATGTCTTCCCGACCTTCAATGATGAAGCCTTCAGGTTGACGCATGTAGACTTCTTCTTCCAAGTCTCCATTAAGAAAGACAGTTTTCACATCCATTTGATGTAACTCGAGGTCATAATGAGCTACTAATGCCATGATAATTCTAAGAGAATCTTTCCTGGACACAGGGGAAAAGGTCTTAGTATAATCAATGCCTTCTTTCTGATTAAAACCTTTGCAACAAGTCTGGCTTTATGTCGTTCAATATTGCATTTGCAGTCACGCTTAGTCTTGAAGACCCATTTACAGCCAACTGGTTTGTGTCCTGGAGGCAATTGAACAACTTCCCATACTTGGTTTTCATCAATAGATTTCAATTCATCCGTCATGGCATCAATCCAGTTACTAGAATTAATATCCTTAATGGCTTGTGAATAAGAAACCGAGTTTTTAATTGTCACTTCTTCAGATTCTACTTGGTAAAGCACGTAATCATCGGGAATAGCTGATCTCCTTTGTCTTTGAGACCTTTTTAATGCTGGTTCCTCTGGTGCTTCATCCATATGTTCATTGGCGATAATCTCATTATGGAGTTATTGATCATTGATTGGGTTTTCCTCATTGTTAAATGGTTCAACAACATGAGGATTTCCAAGATCTTTCGGAATAGAGGGTAAAGGGATAGGTACCTTGATTTCCTAAATGATCACATCTTGAGGTTTATTACTCCCACTGATGTCGCCATTCTCAAAGAATCTAGCATTACCGGTTTCAACAATTCTCGTACTATGGTTAGGGCAGTAAAACCTAAATCCTTTGGACTTTTCTGGGTAACCTATAAAGTAACCACTGATCGTTTTAAGGTCAAATTTCTTTTCATGTAGATTGTTGACTCTAGCCTCAGCTGGACAACCCCAAATTTGGAGATGTCTTAAACTAGGTTTTCATCCTTTCCACTGTTCAAATGGTATTTTTGGAATTGCCTTACTGGGAACCCTGTTCAAGATATAAACAGCTGTGCGTAGAACATCCATCCACAAGGATATATGTAAGTTAGCATGACTCATCATGGATCTAAACATTTCCATATATATGTACGATTTCTCCTTTCAACTACACCATTCTGTCATGGAGAAACAAGCGTTGTGTATTGGGCAACAATTCCAAGCTTTTGGAGAAGTTTTGCAAAAGGTCCAGGATGTTGTCCTGTTTCGTCATACCTACCATAAAACTCACCACCTCTATCTGACCTTATGATTTTCACTTTTCTATCTAATTGCCTTTCGACTTCAGTAATGAACACTTGTACAGAATTCACAGACCGAGATTTGTCATGCAACAAGTATAAATAACAGTAACGTGAGTAATCATCAATAAAGGTAATGAAGTACTTTTCTCTCCAAAAGGTTGGAACATCAAAGGGTCCGCAAATGTCTGTATGAATTATTTCAAGAAGCTGAGTACTTCTTGTGGCTCATTTCTTTGTGTGTTTTGTTGTTTTGCCTTTAATACAATCCACACATACCTTAATATTAGTAAAATCTAGATCCGGAAACACACCATCTTTTACTAATCATTTGATTCTTTCACTGGATATGTGACCCAGTCTTTTATGCCACAAGAAATAAGAGTCATGTATAGATTAC
This sequence comes from Litsea cubeba, assembly GCA_012931725.1. Classification (NCBI taxonomy): domain Eukaryota; kingdom Viridiplantae; phylum Streptophyta; class Magnoliopsida; order Laurales; family Lauraceae; genus Litsea; species Litsea cubeba. The sequence goes on from CM022945.1 coordinate 115,669,790, forward strand.
TTTCGTTTGGTTTCCTTAGAATGCAGGGTAAGATGAGTTTCAGCAATTTGACTATTAAGATGAAACTTGTATAGCCCATCAATCAAAATTTCAGAACCAATACAATTAGAATTTTTAAGTAAACTGAAATTACCATTTCCTAGTTCAAACGAGTAACCAACTTTATCAAGTGCGCTTACAGAAACCAAATTACTGGAAATAGACGGAACATAAAGAGTTTGACATAAGTCTAACTGATAACTGCTATCTAAAACAAGACAAAAAGTGCCAATAGCTTCAACTGGAGCTTTGTCTTTGTTTCCCATAAAAAGGAAGTTCTCACTTGGGTTTATGGTTTGAATCGTAAGGAATCCCTGCATTGAATTGGAAACATGAACATTAGTACCAGTGTCATCCACCAAGTATCAGAAGAAACATAAGTAAGATTTGATTCGAAATAGCTTACGAAACCCATAGGGTTACCTTTCTTTTCGAACCATTCTTTACGTTTATGCAGTCTGCCTGAAAATGTCCAGGTTTCCTGTAAAATTTGCATACGTTTTCCTTCTTTTTCTTCTTGGGGCTCTGACTAGCCTCATTAGATCTGGGTGGTGCCTTTTTCTGGCCTGAATTATGCTTTCTCCCAGCTTTGTTTCCAGCTCCTTCAATGAATTGAGCTACTTTAATACCTTGTTGATTCAGCCTAGCCTCCTCTTGAACCAGTTTGTTAGCCAATACACTCACTGTCCATTTTTCCGTAATAGTGTTGTAGTGAATTTGGAAAGGCCCGTACTGAGGAGGTAAACTGTTTAGGATAAATTAAATGAGAAAAGCCTCATCCACGAATAGTTCCAAATTCTTTAGTTTAGCTGCAAGGTTGGTCATCTCAATGACATGCTCATGCATTGAGCGAGTGCCATCGAACTTCATGGTTGTAAGATTTGCCATTAGTTTCACATCAAGGGATTTGTCTGCAGTCTTAAACCTATCTTTAATGGCCTTCATATAGTCCTTAGCATTCTCAGGTGTAAGAAGGGATGTTTTGATGTTGGTATCAATAGTCATTCGCAAAAACATAGTGCTTAGTCTATCGGACCTCTCCCAAGCATTAAAGAGGGTCTTTTCCTTAGCGTTACTTGTTTCAGTGAGTGAAGCTGTCTTATCTTTACGAAGAGCCATATCCAGTTCAAGTGCCCCCAATGTGAACTCAACTTGCTCTTTTCATTCGGAGAAGTTAGTTTCATTGAGCTTAGTGATAGAGGTAGCATGCGAATTCAGATTAGTAGGTACAATAACTGCAATAGAGATATAACAATAAGGCTTTAATTAAAATAAGACAACACATGCATAATATATGAATATATATGACAAAAAAAAAATTCTTAGGTGCTCCTGTGGGTAGTCACCATAATTTCTACACATTATACCATCTATGGTCATCATAGTCACAGTGGTGTAAATGAGTGATGTTACTTTTAATTAGAACAAGTAAGATATTTGTGTATGTCTTTAGTCCACGATGATCAAACACTCCTTAATTATTGTTCAAACGAATGAATATAATCCGCCTGCGGGCGACTAAATGCTTCATGCGCTTGAACAATGTGAAATGTAAACATCATGATGGTACTATTAGGGCCAAATTTCAGTATTTAATTGTTAGGGTCACTGTGGTGAGACCTAACCTTAAGTATACAAATTTGGTGATCAAAATTAGCTTAATATAAATATATAACATTATATATTGCATGCATCCATTGTAGATCATTCGTTATATGAAAAGTACTGGTAAAGAAGGCCGAGCCCCGGAGGGTAGTCCTCCGGCTCTTTGGGGCATTATATCATTGATTATGAAGAAACAAACTAAAGATAATCAGCATAATACGGAATAATTATAAAAATATGATCCAACTATATGGCCTATTTTTTGTCCTCCTTTTTTATTATCTGTTTTTATCTTCAATTGCTTCAAGAACGCTATCTTCAGTCTCGAAACAACATCATCTTCAGTCACGACGTTCCAGTTTCAGATCTATTTAACTATTACATTGAATTTTTACTCACGTAGGAGTTTTATACATAACAAAAAAAAAATCAAAACTTTAAATAAATCACGATCAAACAGTCGTGATCAAATCAAAATTGCGGAATAACATAAATATAAACCATTCATGCAGGCCATAATAGTTGGATCGATATATAAGTTAGAAACAGATATATTTTTGCCGATTATGGCAATGCATAGTAATCCTAATTAATGGATGATCATGTGTTCTCCAATAACATTGCTCTGTTACCACATGTTGTTCTATTATTAACATGAACCCTAATATCGAGAACATCATGATAATCACATGTAGGATTTAATCTTAAATAGATTGAAGATTACCTCCAGACATCCTGATGCAGAGAGCTTTCTGATCCTGCTTTCTGATGCTGTTGTTGATTGATGATGAGATCCGTCCAAGAAGAGTTTAGGGGAATAATTTCGGTTTCTCTCTCCTTGCCTATAAACCTTAATGCGTTGAATTTCGTGAGTACTCTTTGTGATGGAGGAAAGACTCTATTTTATAGGTGGAGAAAGGACCGAATTTCCAATTAGGATTTCATTAGATTTAATGTCAACCGTCCATCAATGTAGAGAATATTATGGAATATATCTCATTAGGAAATCGTATTTGAGTAATTAATAGCATGTATCTTATGAAAACGAAATTCCTATAATGACCACATTTCGGAAAAGATAATGACTCGTGGTCCAAATAATGGACCTTAAGTTAATTTCCTTACAATTTCTACGTAGGCTGCTGCATTGATCTGACAGTCAACTCTATGTGGGCAAGAGTATCTTGGGGTTGATATTTGAAAGGAGATTTATCTTTGTGCGTATCGTGATCTCACATTCTCATGTAAGCTGCTGTAGTGTGAAATTGGCTACTGCAGTGGACTTGTAAAATGAGTCCACCCATTGTTATATGGACGGAATGAATGGGGTCGACTGAAGTGATTCCTTATCAGTTGCAACTTAGCAATTATAGATTCAAGTCACATCATATTCCACCAATCGGTTAAATAGGTATTTGGGATCATCCCTATATAGAGTAATCAGGTGAGACAGACTGTAGAGGTGAAAAAGTAAGAAATTACCTCTCAAATCAGACGGGTGATTCAAATTGGGATTTTTAATTCATCCATACTTGCATTAGTCAAAACTACAATTTTGATTAAATCATATAGTTTAGGTTGTTGGCTTGCTGCGGCCTGCGAGTCATGTTTCATTTCAAGAGATTCATCCAACGTAAACCCACTCTTTCGCACCTCCAATCGAAACACCCAAATTTTGTTGAACTTGAATGATGTTCAACGTCAAATTGGATAATAAGTGAAAATAAGATTAACCATTGAGGGCCAACTTGTTTGAATATAATTGAGTGCCACAGAATTCATGATAATAAGTAAACATGTATTCCAACAAAGGATTATTAAGGAGGTGAATGATGAAAATGGTAAAATACAGATGCAGGTGGGGAGTTTAAATCCTCTGTCACAACTATGACACAGGAACAAGATAACATATTTCTTAAACTCCATCTCGGGGCTTACATAGAAATAATCCAGAATGTTCAAGATGAATCCCATCCTAACCAATAATAGATTCTCAAACAGATAACAAAAAAGCCACGGGAGGGTCATGGCAAACCCCTCTGGAAAATAATCACACCACTCCACACCATCTAAACACGATTGTCCATATTTGGCGGCCAAATAAGAGCGCTACTAAAAGTCCTATAGGAATATGCATGAAACTAATTTTAACAAAAGAAGACACCAACTCATTGATGTCTGAGATATAAGTCTTTCAACACCAATCCTCCGATATGAAAATCTCTTTAATCACATTAACTAAATCTCATAGGACACAAGCTATCGAGAATCCTCTCTTCCTCGCATTGCATGCAAAGAAGATCACCCTCCCTTCAGCTTCCTTGGGCAAGCACATTCTACGTCTGGCACCTACACCAACAAGAGAACCATTGTAAACCATATGACATATTTAGAAGCTGTCTGCCCGTCTTCTTTGAAAAACACAATCTGAGAAAATAATAAGACCTTACTATCTTTGTCCCAAGAGTGAGAACATGGGTTAGGGCCGGGGTTTATTTGAACACAAAAGGTTCTTGACCACTTGTTGAGAAGAAAGAATTATATTTTTAGTGCCCAAGATAATATATTGTGGGCTTATTTCGAATCTTTAAAAGAAACTAAAAGGCACTCACTTTTGTTATTAGGAAAAAAATTCAAATAAGTCCTTAACTCTTTGCCTTATTTCAAAAAGGACACGAGTTTCAAAATTCTTCAAATTAGGGCCAAAGTTTTCCAATAAGTTTTCAATTAAGGACATCCAACCATGTAAAAGTATTCTCCGGAGACTTTTTTCCTCAATTTTCTAAAATACCCAAATTACAAATCATATATAGCCATGGCATGCATCCAGTAGTCATTACCTACTGCTAATCGCTGTAGAGATGCTAGTTGTCATCAATTACCAAGAGGATGCCAGTGAAGGAAATGAAGAGAAGTGGAGGAAATGAATGAGACTTTTTTTTTCAGTGAAGGGTAATTTATGTATTTTAAGAAATGGAGGGAAAATGTCATCGGGAAATAGCTTTAAATGACCATTTGTCATTAATTCAGATTAATATTTACTAGAAAACTTAGGTCCGAATTTGAAAGGTTCTGAAACTTTTGGCCTTTTTTTTAACGAAAACAAAAAACTTAAGGCATTATTTGAGATTTTCTTTTGTTATTAGGCATGTGTATTGTATACATATGTATAGCATTTAGGTAAAAAGTACTCACTTCTCTCTTAGGAGATATCTATGGGGCCACCTAATTGTATGTCAAAAACCTTTACATGTCATAAATTATTTAAATTTTTCAATGGATATATAAGAATGACAAACCAATTTGAGCTCAAATATGTCCAATTGAGGCCAAACTAAGGCTCGTTTTGATAGCTATTTCTAACTGCCATATATACAAAATCACGTTGAGGAGAAACCACATGTATATGAAAAAATGTAAGATTTCTCAACCACTTTATCTTCTACTATAATATTGTCAGTATTAGTAATTTAGTACTAAACAATAGCTATTACTCAGGTAACATGTACCTTTTCCCAATGTAAACTTCAATTATTCCTCTCATGGTTTCCAACTCCCACATACGAATTCCTAATACGAAGCATCTCCACTGTAGCATCTCCTATCGCCATTCGGTCCTTTATAGATATCATGGAACAGGCCACACCAACTTTAAATGTAGATATTAAGCACATTTCAAGTTTGCTTTCTGCATTTATGGGAGTTCTGCTTTCATCAAGCGCTTCAGTTTCTACTGAGAGCAATCTTTGATCAACAATCTCCATCACTCGTTCTGGTAATGCCATCTTAGCAAATTGGTGAAGGCTTAAACTTCCATTAAAGATCTCATCAGTTGGTTTCTTTCCTATCAACATCTCCAAAAGCAGGATGCCATAACTGTAGATGTCTCCAAATATTGATGCTTCGCCACCCATTCCGTACTCTGCCATTATTTGACTTCGAGTAAATGCAATGATTAAGATTCAATTCAAGAAAAAAAAATGCAAGACTCAAAATATATATATGGAAATAAGGTAATGATTTTATAATGGACGAAATATATCGGTATTCCAGTGATTGTTTTGAGTTCTACTGGGTGATTTTATTCCATCATACTATAATAGTTGTCAACAAAACAGAACTTTCTTAAGTACCCCCACCACCACATTTATCATGTATAAGGAATCACCTACTTCACATTGATAGAAAAATGACAAAACTGTTTTATTTGTCATTGATGTTAGACTACAATGGTAAAGAATGGAGATTCCAAGCAAAGTTTAGAAAAGAAATAGTGTTTAATTATTATCCTCATTAAAAGTAATGTTTGAAACTCATTTGACAACTCATTGGTTGGATTTAATGAGTCTTTGAAAATCATGTACCAGTCAATTTATTGTGAAAAAAAAAAAACAGATATATTAGCATTTATTGATAATTCCAATTTGTCTTTATACCTTACTCCTTTGAAGGATTTTTTTTTTCCTTTTCTGTAAAATTATGCGGCGTTTGACATCGAAGATTCTCAATGATGTAATGTTTAATATTATCACCTAAAAGAATAATATTCAATAATCATCCAACAAATGACTTCTTGGATATGATTTAATTGATATAAGTAAAATTTCATTCCTAGAAACAAAGAACAATTTAGGTAGATGATGTAAATAACATTAACATTTTTGATAAATTTACTCTATTGTATTAGCTCTCAATGTTATGCTTGCCATTTTTATCCTGTGATTGAGAGATACAGGGCAGGGGTGGACCCATGAATTCTTCTTTAGGGGGCACTATGTAGAAAAAGAAAAATGGGAGGACCACATATAAAAAATGAATGTAGTTTTCAAAATATATAGGAGCTTCTCTTAAAATTTTGGGGGGTATATATAAAAAATTATAAAAACCTTAAAAAGTTAAAGGGGTTTTATGAAATTTTTTTTTTTTTTTTTTGGGGGGGGGTTGGACTTGTTTATATATGTTCAATTATTTACTATAATGTTTTTATTTTCTAATTTGAAAATCATGATGGCATGGAAGGTAGAGAAATTTATCGATGGTTACAACTAATGTATGTTAGCAACAAAATGTAAAAGATGAAAGCATGTCACCTGGAGCAAGATATCCAATAGTTCCTTTTACGCTAGGTGAGTTGGTATGGCTTTGAGAACAGCTACTGGTAGCTTCAGAAAGAAACCTCGCTAAGCCAAAATCTCCAACGTGAGCATTCATGTCATCGTCGAGAAGAATATTGCTTGGTTTTAAATCACAGTGAACTATTGATTTCTCGCAAGAGTTATGAAGATAATTCAATGCGGAAGCAACATCAACAGCAATATTCAACCTTTGAATAAGGGTTAGATTCTTGGATTGATCTTGCTCATCCCTGCTTGGATGCAACCACTGCTCCAGATTCCCATTAGCCATGTAGTCGAAAACCAGAGCTTTGAAATCATCACCTTTAGAATCGATGCTTGAGCAAACAGTATGGATTTTGAGAAGATTTCGATGCCGAATATTCCTCAAAGCTCTACATTCAGCTATGAAGCTCTTAGAAGCTCCTCGCCGCTCAAGATTAAGCACCTTCACTGCGACAATCTTTCCAATGCGATCCAAAGACCCTTTATAGACAGAGCCATAACTTCCCACCCCAATCAAATTAGCTTGTGAAAACCCATCAGTTGCTCTAGAAAGATCCCCATAAGAAATTTGCAGAAGTTGTTCCTCCAAGGGGTTTATTACCAAATGAGGCTCTGGATGCTTCTTCTTTGACTTTCTTATGTAATAATAAAAAAGGAGGGACAATAGCAAAACCGAACAGAAGACTGAACTGATGATTATTGCAATCATTCGTCTTCGAGAAAAGCGTCGCCTCTGTTTCTTACTATCTTGGCTCGGGCATGTGGGCAACAACAGTGCTGGACTTCCCCCACAGAGCTTCTTGTTGCCGATGACTGAAACTGCACTTGCATTCTTAAAGATCCCTTCTTGTGGTACTTCTCCCTCAAAATCATTATAAGATAGATTTAGATATTCCAAATAACGAATGTTTTCAATATAGTCAGGAATCTCCCCTGAGAAGTTATTACGGGAAATATCCATTTGCAACATACCTTTCAAAGAACTCAAAGATGGGAATGTTCCTCGAAAGAAGTTACCCTCTATATAGAGTTTTTCCAAACTAAAACAATTATCTAGGCTTCTAGGAATTTCACCAGACAATTTGTTCTCAGAAATATTTAATATCCCAAGGGCTTTCAAGTTGCCTACTTCCATTGGCAAGGACCCAACCAAAGAATTTGCCTCCAGATAGAGAATTCGTAGAGTCGTGATATTAAAAATTTGTTTGGGTAAGTAACCATTGAGATTATTGTGACTAAGATCTAATAGTGATAGTAGTCGACAGTTCTCCAGAGTTGAAGGTATGCTTCCCTCAAAATTGTTCCCACCAAGATCCATCGCAAACAACTGGGTGTTGTTGCCGATGAAAGATGGAAATTCCTTGGAGAAGTTGTTTGTACCCAATGCTAAAGCTTGTAACTTGCTCATCTTTCCAATACCCTCTGGAATCGTACCTGTCATAAAGTTGTGAGACATGCCCAAGAAGAACAAGTTGACCAAATTGCCTATTCCTGAAGGGATGCTCCCAAAGATCTGATTCTTCCCTAAATAGAGCTCTTGAAGTTTAGTTGAGAGATTGGCTACGGAGGTGGGCAATGCACCTCTGAGCTTGTTGCCGCTTACTGACAAGGTCTCGAGAAGGCTACAATTGGTCAGAGAAGAGAGAGAGCCCATGTCCTCAACTTCCCCACTTCCAAGTGTATTGTTTTCCAAATTTAGGTAACGGAGGCCTTCCAACCTTCCTAGGTTCATAGGAATCGGTCCTGTGAATCGGTTTGAGCTAAATTCCAGTCGTTCAAGTCTCGAGGCATTGTTCAGTGAGGTTGGGATGGGTCCTGTAAATTGGTTATAGGCTACATAAAACTCAACGATGTTGGGAAGAGTGATTCCGAGGTCAAGTGGAAGGCTTCCATGCAATTGGTTTTGAGTGACAGAAAAGATAGCCATAGATGAGAGATTGTAAAGGGCAGGAGGAATAGTGCCAAATAGCTTATTTTCTTGTATGTTGAAAATAGAAAGGCTCCTGATCTGGCCGAGCTCTTCTGGTATATTTCCCTCTAATCCATTTCTCGATAGAAAGAGAACGGTGAGAGATGAAAGGTTCCCAAGTGAATTTGGGATGCTTCCTGTGAGATTGTTTTTACCAAGGATGAGCCTTTCGAGCCTAGACAAGGAGCCTAGCTCAACTGGGATCCTGCCAATGAGTGCATTGGAATAAAAATCGACGTCTCTGAGTCTCCAACATCGGGTCAGATTGGCTGGAATTTCTCCTTCCAATGAGTTATCATTAAGATAGAGGTACCTGAGCCTGAACAAACGACCAATTTCTGGGGGGATCTGGCCAATGAGTTTATTGTTGCTAAGGTCGATTGCACGAAGGAATGTAAGGTTTGCGATGAAGGGTGACAAAGGGCCTGCCAACTGAAGCGCGGTCAGGTTCATGGCAACGACCCTCAGAGGATGGCGTCGACTGCACGTGATTCCTTGCCATTGGCAGAAAGGGAGAGAGTCATTCCATGTCCTCAGAGAATTAAAAGGATCATTCCTTTTCTTGAAAGCAAGTAGAGCAAGTGCATCAGTTGCGTTTGGTGACTCTTCTGTTGTACTAGTAATGGATTCCACCGTGGGTGACATGAGAAGGATGAGAAATAACAAAAAGCACCATGCAACAACAAAAATATTACATGAGGGCTCCATCATCAAATGTTGGGAAAGGTAGTTTGACGTACTGCTCTCAACAAGACAATTAAAACCCACAATTACAAGCACTCACTGCATCTCATGGCAAAACATATTGTTGACAATTAAAACCCACAATTACAAGCACTCACTGCATCTCATGGCAAAACATATCGACTATAATTCCTTCATTATACTCTCATATATATATATATATATATATATATAGATTTCATGAAATGGGTCGGTCATGAACTAACGTTGTGAAACCATCCATGGTTTTATCTTACACCACATGACCAGATGCCATGCTTTTCCAACATGACTTGCAATCGTGACTAGTCAGTCTTCTTTCAAGAGAGGAAGGTGTTGGGAAAGGAGACCTAGTTTTCATTGAAAGGTCTTCGGTTCGAACCCTTCAAACCCTGCCTCTTCTCTGCGTATGTGAGTTTTATTAATTTATGTGTAAGTTGTGTTTATTCTCATCGTATGTGTGAGTTTTTATAACCTTGCACATGTGAGTTGTGTGTTTGTCTCCTTGCATGTATGAGGTTCTATCACCTCACATGTGTGAGTTGTGTCTATGTCTCCTCGTACATGCTAGTTTCTATCCTCCCCGCATGTATGAGTTGTGTTTGTCTCTCCTATCCTATGTGAGTTCTCATCAGCTCACATGTGTGAGTTGTGTCATGAGTCTCAGGGTCCAGCCCCTTCGCAGCTTTGCTGAATTACTAAAAAGAATGTAAAAAAAGAGGAAGGAAAAATGAAACGATTGAGCTGCAGTGGAAACCGTGTACAGAATGACTTAGACTTGACTTTCACATGTGCATGACGTCCATTCAAAGATTTTTAACTTTTTCATTTTTATTCTCACCATTTGGCAATTTACTAAGTTAGTAAAAATTATGTAAAGTCTTTATTTTTAAATAAAGGGTCACAATAAAAATACACATATACAAAATCTATCTATATTATAAGACAAAAACCATGGATGGAAAGTCTTGCCATGTGTCAACCATATAATTTTTTTATATTTTGACACTTGGCAGTATTATTTTGACACTTGGCAGTATTTTTCTTAAACATTTAATACCCTCTTCTCACATTTTCTTAAACATTTTATGCCCAGGTGTTTCTTCTTTTCCCAATAACTAGCAAATAAATTCTTTTTATTAAAATTTATTATTATAATTTTTAGTTAAATTTTAGTAATATTTTTAAGCACAGGTCTTTTTTTTTTTTTTTTGCTAGTTACTATAAAAAAATTCTACCACGTTCTCTCTTTGGAAGGCCATGAATGAGGCATTGAGCTATCTTTTAGCCTATTGGTTTTTCTTGTAAAAAAACATTCTCATAAAAAAGCTACGAATCCATGGGACAGGACCTGAGCACAAATTTAAAATGGGTCCCATTATAAGCAATCAATCACTTCATGTGACCGAAGAATTCAAATGTATACGGGCAATCAATCACTTCATGTGACCGAAGAATTCAAATGTATACGGGTGAGTGGGGCAATGGACAATGAGGAATGATAATGGACAAAATTAGCGAAAGTTCCCTAGAAGTAAATGTATTCAGCCTGCAGTACAAGAAAAAACTTATTAAGGTCTATGGTCTACTCAGCTAGACTATTTGCAGCCATAAGTCCCTATGTCCACATGATCACATTTTTCAAGACTAATTTGCCCTTTCAATTATTTTTGGCATGAAATTTTAAATTTTAAAATTTAAAATTTTTAGTTCCATCTCTTTCAAAGATCGCCGAGTACACCGGGACCCATCTCTCCTGTCCCGTCTCAGACCCTAAAACCAAACAGCCCCTCTGCCTTCGTCCCCAAACTTCGTCAACTTCCATCTCTGCCAAGACCCAATCACCCTCAATAGAAAACCCACATAACCCAAATCCCATTCCCAGCAACCTATCAAACCCCAAACCCAAACAGCCCCGATCAGTTCCGGATCCTTCTCTACCAGCAGCTTGCACGTCTCAAACTGCCCCAGCGAGGCCGCCAGGTGAGTGGGTTCTTCTTCCTGATGTCGGTCATATCTCAGATCCCAAGTGCATCGATATTATCCAAACGCATCTTGTCCACATCAGTTAGGCTGTTGGATATCGCCATGTGCAGGGCCGTTTGTTTGGAGGGGGTGATCTCGGCCATTTGGATCATCTCTTTTTGCCTTTTGTATATATTGATCACATTGTCCCATTCTTCGTTCATGACTTGTGTGTAGTGTGGGGCCCACCACTGGACGGTTTGGATAACTGACAACTGACTTTGGAAGATTTAGATGGATTTATCTCTCTTGGTGGGCCAGTTGAATGCCATGTTACAAGTTGCAGGTTCTCTGTTCTTCTTCTCCGGTGATCTTGTGCAAACAGATATGGCCCACCGATCAGGTCTTTTGATCTTTGCAATTCCACAAGCACTCTAGAAACCCACACCTCTGTAAATCAGATCGCCCACCACAGATCTCCGACGGAGAAGGAGGGTCGCCGCCGCTAACGTCGTGCCTCGATCGGAGAGGAAGAATACTACTACTGGGAACAGTGTCTTCTGGTTCTTGTAGCAGAACCAGAATGGGAGAAGAAGAAGAAGGTGGGTCTGGGTTCTGGGTTCTGTAGCAGCTCCGGGTTGGTTCTAGGTCAGGTTCGACCTGACTCGTTTCAGAAGCCGGGTTGTTTTTTCGGCTGAGAAGGGAATTTATCTGTTTTTTTTTTTTTCAAATTTATCTGAGTTTTGTTCAAATTTATCTATTTTCTGTCTTATTTCTTTGTGTTTTTGTTAAATTTATCTGAGTGTTGTTCAAATTTATCTGTTTTCTATCATATTTCTTTGTATTTTTGGTAAATTTATCTGAGTTTTTTCAAAATTTATCTGAGTTTTTAGTAAATTTATCTGAGTTTTGTTCAAATTTATCCGAGTTTTTGTCAATTTTATCAGACTGTTGTTCAAATTTATATGTTTTCTGACATATTTCTTTGTGTTTTTGGTAAATTTACCTGATTTTCTTTTCAAAATTTATCTGAGTTTTTTAGCAAACTTATTTCCGTTTTTTGAAATCTATATGCGTTTTTTTTAATTTATTTGCATATTTTTAAATTTATTTGTGTCTTTTGAAATTTATTGCGTTTTTTAAAATTATCGCATTTTTAAAATTTTATTTTCGTTATTTTAAATTTATTTGTATTTTTTGAAATTTTCTTTGGATCTTTTGAGATTTATTTGAATCTTTTGAAATTTATTTATATTTTCTGAAATTTATTTGGATATTTTGAAACTTATTTGCATCTTTTTAAATTTATTTTTGTTGTTTGATTATATGTTGCTTTTTTTAAAACTTATTGCATTTTTTGAAATTATTTTATTTTTTTAAATTTATTTTCGTTATTTTGAAATTTATTTGTGTGTTTTTAGAATTTATTTGGAAATCTGGGGATTCCATTAATCGTGGGCAATTAAATGTTAGTTGGCCATTATTAATGGGATATCCCACCAATCATTGGTTATGATTTAATGAAAGGGTAAATTAGACACTTCAGGTATAAAAAAGTGTGGGAGGGACCTTTGGCTCTATGACTTTTTTTTGTGGACTGTTTGCAAGAAAGTAATACTTTGAGGGACCTCCGGCCGAATGCCCCATGATAATGAGTTAATGACAATGAGCTCATGGCAGGGTGAAGAATTTTGTCACTGGTACTCTCGTTCAATTGCCATCTAATCATATGTAAGCGATTGAAGAATTTTGTAACTGGTACTCTCATTCATATTTCAAAGAGGATTTTACCTGAATATTTTTTGTACACGGACGTTGCACGAAGCAGTTTTCTCTAATTGGGGCCTTATGAAAGAGTTCCGTCATTCCATTTTCATTTTTTTTTTCTTACTTTAACTCGAGTGACGCTAGCGTCACTCGTCTCATACCGGGGAGCGACGCCAGCGTTACTCTTTCGTTACTTGATTCTTTTGATTTTCTGGCAGTGCCTGTTTCAGATATGGATGCTCCTTTGGCCTTCAAGCATTCTTGGAGGAGTTCCTTGGCAAGTGGAAATATGTTAATGCTCAGTCCTATGTTCTCACAAATGCTCTTTTTCTTTCTTTCTTTCTTTTTTTTCTTCTCCTCCCTCTCACAGCCCTCCACCACCTGCACGCCCCCAATTTCTTCTTCCCCTCTTTTATTTTTCTTTCTCTTCTTCTTCCTCTTTCTCTTCCTCCCTGCGCCACTGCCCATCTCACCTGCGCACACCACCGCACGGCCCCCCTTTCTTCTTCCCCTCATTTCCTTTGATTTCTTCCTTTCTCTTCTTCCTCCTCTTTCTCTTCCGCCTCCCTCTCTTTTCTTTTTCTTCTTCTTCTTTTTTCTTCCTCTCTGCGAGTATTCATTGATGCGGACAATTAGAGATTAGAAAAAAGGGGTTTCGAAGGTGGGTTTATATAACAACGAGTGACGATAGCGTCACTTAATTTCACTTCGAACGACGCTATCGTCACTCTCAAAAAAATACTAAAAAAAAAAAAGAAAAGTGGTGGGATGAATGCTACCGTGCCAAAAATATTCCGAGGCACTACCAGGTGCAACGGACAAATACTGGGTATTTTGAAGTAAAAACCTCTATTTCAAATTTGGAATCATCCCGATAGTAATCGAATAAGGTGGATTGCAAACGTTAAAATGTAAGAACTCAATAGGACCCTAAAATTCAGAGGGACAATTCAAATCGAAATTCTCAATTCATCCCATAACTGCATTAATCACATAGTTTTGTTCATCTGCATGTTGAGGGTCATGTATCATTTCAAATTTCATCCATTGGAAATCCCACTCATTCTTCCGTCCCCACCAAAACGCCCAAGAACTCACTGAAATCGAATAATATTCAACAACAAATGGTAAATATGTGGAAAAAAAATATTAACCATTGGGGACCTTATTAGGATATAATTAAATACCAATTCACGATAAAATTAGTTCGAAAAACAATCATTAAAGAGGTGAGAGAACATAAGATAGAGCTGTAGATTGGACTCTGACTTTCCTAAGATTACATTTATGAAGGTGATGATAGGGTATACATTTTCCATCTTTCATTGATTCATTATTCGATAGTCATTAATAAGTCTTTGCTTTTATTTCTTCGATTTTTAACTAATTTTTAAAATATATTTCTAAGTTTTTCTAAAAATTCAATTTCATGCAAACAAGAAAACGTACGTAATCAAATTCTCCCTTCCTCAATGTTAATAATCAGCCCAATGGTGTAATTGAGTATATTACGCTAACCTGGGCTTGTTTGGTAACTTCACTAGTAAAGTGAAATGAGGTGAAGGGTAAAGTTAAGAGATAAGAAAAGAATATGGGTCTAATAAAAAAGTGATTGCCTTTTGTCATTTAGTGAAATGAGAATGTAGTTTTTTTTTTTTTTAAGAAACGAAGGTTATTTGTCATCTAGTGGTGACGGAAAATAACTTATTATTATTATTTTTTAAAGTCACGGAACTCATTGGAAAGTAATCTCCTGCACCGACACACATAAAAAGCAGATGTAAAGAAGACTTCTAATTAAATAGAAAGCTATGGATCATGTGAAGACTTTGAAAGTTCTCAGTGAGATAAAAACATTAGAGGACACTTTGAAATTTCTCAGTTGACGCTTGAGGGCGATAGACCAACTTTAGGCATGGTCCGCATGGAAGACTTAAGAAAGACTTAAGAAATCTCTCAATGCACATAGATAGACGAGAGTCCAGATGCTATAAGAATTTATCCTACGGTGATTATGAGTGGACCAACCACGATCCGTCGGTGAGTCAAAACCCTCGAAGGATCCCGATTCACGATAGACCAACTTTAGATCGTAGCGTGGAGACTGGGATGGCAAAAGTTAATGTTTGAAGAAGTGACTTCTTCTGATGTTTGGTAGTGGGTTTATCAGGTTGGATTGGAAGCATAGGTTTTAAACTTCTGACACAAGTCCAATTCAGAATTTTACTGCCCAGCAGCCCAAGCTCATCCCGGCTCTTTCCATTTATAACTAGTTCACGTATGCTTAGTAAATTATAATACACAAAACTTGTGTTCCATAGTGGGGTAGCGAACGGTCCTAATGTGGAGCATTAGGTTGCAGTGTCAAACCCAGTATATGCAAGAATTATGTATGATTTAAACATGAATCAAAGCCACATGTATAAATCACTTATGGCATGTTTCTTTATTAGAATTCCCTAATAAAAAATTGGTGTGTTGAGGAATTCATGACATGATGTTTTTGCGATTGCCATGTTTCTTCACTAGAATTCTTACCACCTAAAATGTCTCAGATGACCTTTGGAACTTCTGGAATTCTAGACCCATTGCTTTCAAGTGAAATTTCAGAAAGCATTGAAGAATTCTACCATGTATAGGAATTCAGAAATTCTCCAAATCTCTGAATTCCAAAAAAGAAACAAGCCCTGATCATAAAGTTCATAAAGAACAAGATTAAGCCCTACACGTATTTTGGGCAGCAAGTATCATGACTTAGAATCATTAGAAGATGAGCGAATTACAATAATACAAGACCCCTAAAAGGAAATTCATCAAACTGTGCAACTGACCCCTTATAATCGAACTCTATGATTCAAAAAGACTAGTCAACAATGGGTGCAAGAACTCATGTCAATCGGTTCTTATAATCCTCCATATAGGCCACAGTCATGGGGTCGTCCCTTCTTTTGGATGTTCATTTGATTTGGGCCTTTTTGCATCATTAAAACTCTGTTCCATAGCGCAAAATGCACAAGATTGAGGAATGTAATACGTATGGATCTGTAGGTGCAGAAAAATTATGACCCACAATAATCGGGGTGCCTTACAGGACTTATCCAAATGAAGAAGATGACCTGCTGCCTGAAAGCCTGAAAGGGAAGAGCAAACAGTCAGAGGACCCTGGCCTAAGCGGCGCAAGGCTCTCCGATGACTAAGTCAGTAGGTGAACTGGAACAAAGGAAGGAGAGGGAGAAGAGAGGCAGAATAACAGCTCTGGTTTTTTGTGCGCATACCTGTAATAGAGATTGCTCCTCTTCTTATAGAGGGAGACGCCTACGTTGCATGGGGGAGGCTCATGATGACGCCTTGGCATGTCTAGGGGCGTCATCATGTCAGCCCACCATTCATTAAATGAGGGTCCGATCAGCCCACAAAATAATAAATACGGTCCATTCCAGCCCACATTGCATTTAATGCCAGTCGGATCAGCCCATAACGCATTTAATGCGTGTCATGTTGGGCCAGATCGTGTTGGACGCCTTTGGCGGTAGGGGTACCATCGGATCCACCCTCGGGCCTTGCCCTGATGTGGCTTCAGTCGTTGGATGCCGCCCTGTCAGTGATCTGGTGAAGATTGTGGACGGCTGGATGTCGCATCTGTCTCACTGGCTCGCGCCCCCATTCCTCCACATGTCTGATGACGTGGGGGGGCGAAGGGCGCGAGTGGAGATTCTTTCTTGCTCCGGCTTTCGTCCCGGCTTCTTTGACCGATGTCAAGCTTTTAGCCGAGGTGGGCACCTGTGTAGCCGAGCTCGGCACTTGCGGCCAAAACCCGTCTGACTTCGGCTGAGGAATCTACCCAAGTAGCCGAGGTGAGCCTGGCGCCACATGGATGGCACGTGGGAGGCACGTGAGAATGCTTAATCTCATCTTACAGCCGTGATTAGCGTAATCCTGGAGTTTTGGAAACCTTCCCACACAATTGCCCCCTAGGTTCTGACCTTGCGAGGCTCGCCAGCAAAGTGAGCTCGGGAGCTATATGATCGAGAGTTTTCTTGGGATTGTCCTGCTTGGTCTTGGCAGTAGGCGTTTGGCCTTTGATCGGAGTCGCTTTGGATGGTCAAGGCAATAAATGGCATCTATTAATCAATGCCGAAGATATATCGATGGCTCCGCGTGTCATTCTCCGATTAGTTGTCCGATTGCCCCGATGTTGCGCGCACCGTTTTGTCAGGGATGTATTCAATATTTGAAATGATGTGCGCAGAGCCCTAGGAAGTGTTATTTGGCGCGCGCCATTAGGGTTTCTGAAGAGGGGGTCCTTTCTGCTATATATAGGGCTATCGAGGTTCATTTCTTCCTCGTTTGTCATTCTGAATCAGAGGGGAGGAAGCTGTTGTGAGGGAACTTCGCCTGAGAAGTGGAGCGTTGCTGGGGCCGAGTCTCTTTGCTGCTCAGCATCTTCGTTTCGCCTCCGTAAGTCCCTTTTACCCTGCCTCCTTCCTGTGGGTTTCTCTGTTTTTAGATTAGGGTAGGAATGGGCATCTATAGCCACTGGTTAGAGGGCGAGGCGGCGATTGAGGGTTTCAGGTCGACTTTTAGGATTCCCGCCGATGTCCAAGTCAGGGGCGCTGAACCCAATGGCATCAATCTCCGTGACTTCTCGGGGGGTTGGATGCCTTTTCCCCTAGTGGCCGTGACAGAAGGTGGGGTCCGATTTCCCCTTCATCCCCTTCTTAGGAGATGCCTCAGTCAGTGGTGTCACTGCCCTTGTCAGTTGCTACCCAATGCTTTCAAGATCGTGATAGGCACGGCCAAATTAAATGAGATTTTGGGCATTAACCTTGGCGTCTTCGTCTATGATATATGTAAGTCCGAAGGTGCTTATTATCTCCGGGCTAAGCCGGGTCGGGATGGCTTCGTCCGGTACTTGGAAGATTCGAGCAAATATGCCGGAGACGATCTTCTGTATATCTCGGGCAACTGGGAGTTCGGGATGGCCGACACCGATAGAGGCTACCAAATTCCTCGCCATTTCAGGACCGTTCCAAGTAAATACCCATTTTTCTTTGTCTGTTTTCCATATGATTTCTTCTTTGTTCTGCCATGCTGATACCTCTGATCACTGTGCAGCTTTGAAGGAGAGAAAGCAGGCTGCCCGGTACATCTGGAAGAGGAATGAAGCCTGGCTCCGCTTAGTAAAACGATACAGCGGTCACGACGGCAGGGCGGCTTGGTCACTGCTAGGATACCAGCCGAAGTATCGTGGATACTTAAGGGGCACAATCGAGCCGCCCGGAGGCGAAGGTTCGGGCGGCGCTGATCCCGAGACCGGGCGAGGACAGGCCGGTCGTGGAGTAAGGGTCGAAGAGGGGCCTTCACGGGCGACGTCCGACGTCAGAGTTGCGTCCGGTGCCCAAGCTTCCACGTCGGGGTCGAGACCACACGAGGCCTCAGGAAGGGAATCGAGTAAGATTGCCCGATCTCCTTCGCCGAGTTCGGAGATGAGGCGCGCCAGACGTCTATCCTTTGAGGACCTCGAGACCCTGGCGCTCGGAGTTGAAGACGCCCGAGCTCCCCAAGTGCCTACGAATTTGAGTCCCCTTGAGGTTCCCTCTCCGAGGGTTCGGGAAGCTTCTCCCGTGGCTGCGGTAGAGGTTTCTGCCCCTCCTAGCCCCGCCGGTCCGGAGGTACGTTCGCCCCCGGCTGAGGTCGGGCAAGAGGAAGTTCGGCCGCTGAAGATGCCGAGAACTGATGCAGGTCCTAGTTCGGCCGCGGCTTCGCTACCCCGGGGCCCACCTCCGTGGGAGCCGAGCTTCATGCTTGAACCGGGGAGGCCGATGACGATGGACGATCGCGTCCTTCACAAGATCGATCCCCCGGTCCTCGAGGCACTCGGGCGAGCCTGCGCCCTCCCTCGAGACATAGCGCAACTGGACAGGTACAGCGACCAGAAGCTGATTTTGTCGATGCTGCAGTCGAACTTCACGGTAAATTTATCTGTACTTCTATATTTTATCCAGCTGTTCAATATCAGTGTTTCCTGAATTTTGTCCTGAACGCCTTGTTTCTCCAACAGGCGGTGCAGAAGTCCATGGTCGCGGCCGACAGACTGTGCAGGTACGGCGCCGACATTGCCGAGTTGACCGCGGAGAAAAATGGCCTGCAAGAATCCCTAGACGCCGTTACTCAGAAATTGACAAGGGCTAAGGAAGAGTATGCGGCGAGGCTCGAGCAAGCGAAGGGAGATGCCGAGGCGGAGAGGACTAGAGTGGCCGAACTCGAGGTTTCCATCTCGAAGATGGAAGATGACTACGCGGCCCTGCTTCAAGCCGAATCCAAAAGGGCGGATGAAGCCGAGGCGAAGCTCGAGTCAGAGTGCGATGCTGCATTTGAGGATGCCAGAGCGCAGGTCACTGCCTACTATAAGGAAAGAGTCCTCGTTGTGAGGGATAAGGCCTGGGTGAAAGGATGGCGCGCTGGCCTGAAGGAGGCCGGGGTCTCGGAGGATCACCCGTCCTTCTGGGAACCCCCTCCGCTTCCACTTCCGACGCCGAACTCTGCCCCTCCTGCCGGCGAAGCTTCTGATGCTGCCGCCCGCACATCTGATCGAGCATGACCTCGGGACAATCCTGTCGCCTCTGATCGTGGAGAAGGCTTTTTTGTTTTATGTTCCTTGTAATTTCTTTCAATTGTATATGCCGCGCAGTGTAATGAACAAAATTTTAATGCAATTGAAAGTTTCTCCAGCCGCTTGTCTCCTCTTTACCAATCGCGTGTTTTTTGCCTGCTTAACGTTTCAAATGTATACGGACTCAGTAGGAGTAGATGCCGAACTGCCCCCAGTTTAGTCCTAGGCTAAGCCAGCGGGAGTACCGAAGTCGTTATAAACCCCTGTCTCTCCTACTCTTGCTCCTGCAATTTCTGTCCCATCCATCTTTTTTAGCTCGGCTCTTCTATGCTTGAGTTCGGCTGAGTGCTTTTCGTGACACGACACGTGAGTTGAGTTGGGGAGAGTACCGAGCGGTATTCTTAGATATTCGTGCTGATACTCCATATTCTGAAGACCATAAATAGCAGTAAGTATGGCGGTATGGCCAACGAGGAAATCGAGCAGATAGCTCCACGTGTCACCATCGGAGTCGGTGGTAAACATATTGGAAGACGCGCGCTCCTCGTGGGGCGTGGGAGGCCTCGCCCCATAAATTTCCTTGAGTGTCGAGTCCTCCGTCCCTCTATAAATATGGGGGGTAAGCTCGCCATGGGAGAGAGGACTTAAACCAGAGGCCCTTCTTCTTCTCTTTTACTTTCCAGTGTAATGGGGATCTTTTTGCCTCTGCCAAACATTCTGGCAGCTAGGTACTGTAGAGGTTTAGGAACCTTTGACCCGGGCGAAACCCTTGTGCCAGAAGACAGCTTCCTCCGGGAGGGACTGTCTGTCGTGGTCTGCGCTCCCTCTGAGAGCGATCTCCATGGACTGCGCGCCTTCTGAACGAGGGTGCTCTGTGGAGATCCAAGCATCGACAGTGGACCAGGAGCTCGAGCTTTCTGGCAAAGCTTGGTCTGACCAACCAAAGCGTATTGCAGAGCTCCTGGCACTGAACACCAGATCCAAGCGCCTCAGAGCGGCTGGGGGGTCTTGTTTTCATCCCACAGGGCTCTATGTGGGACCACGCCGCAGGTCGCCATGTGGGATGTCAAGACCTCCAGGCAGTGGGCGGAATCGAGAAGTCTAGCAGCTGAAGATCTCCAGTCAGCGGATGGAATCAGCGAAGAACAGCCTCGAAGCCTCCTTTCTTTTTCTATTTTTAGAGGACTACGAACCTCCTTTCTGTACTTTGTTTTCTTCTCTGTAACCCTTGTAATGGAGCAATTACATTGAATAAAAAGAACAAGTTTTTTTTCTTTATCATACAATCTATGTACAGTATTTTTGTATTCTTTTTTGCTTTTCTTGTACTGTTTTGTGATACTTGTATTTTTGTGCTACTTTTTTGCACTTCAGTGCTTGCACTGCTCTTTTTCTTTTAAAAACTGTCATTGGCCGAGACGAACTGTCTTGTGCCAAGAAGAACCCAGAGTCTCGATGATCTCGGCTGTGCGAGCCTGAGTTCGGGAACGATCTCGAGGGGTGTATGAACCCGGAATTTAGGAAGCGACTGGTTGTATGAATCCGAAGCCTCTTCCAGGGTTAGGAACCCAAACTTTAGGAAACGACCGGATGTATGAACTCGAAGCCTTTTCCAGGGTCAAGGACCCAAACTTTAGGAAACGACTGAGTGTATGAACTCGAAGCCTTTTCCAGGGTCAAGGACCCAAACTTTAGGAAACGACTGAGTGTATGAACTCGAAGCCTTTTCCAGGGTCAAGGACCCAAACTTTAGGAAACGACTGAGTGTATGAACTCGAAGCCTTTTCCAGGGTCAAGGACCCAGAGCTGCCGAAGTCAGACAAGGCGAGATGACATAGATTGATGACAGGGCAAATGCTGCTTTCAATGATTCTGAGACTCATGTTACATCTTTTAAAAATAGAATTTCTTCAACTGGGATGCATTCCACAGTCTCGGCAATGGCTTGTCTTCTAGGTCTTCGAGCTTGTAAGAGGATCATCCTGCCAGTGAGACCACCCTGAAAGGGCCATGCCAGTTTTCCTTCATTCGGGTCTTTGTCAGCTGGCAGGGTCTTCTTCAGAACCAGCTCTCCCACAGATAAACTTCTCTCTCTGACTTTTTCATTATATCCTCTGGCTAGCCACTGTTGATAGTCAGTCAGTCGTAGGGCTGCTGCTTCTCGACGCTCGTCTGCTAGGTCCAGCTCCATGGCCAAGTTCGTCTCGTGTCGGCCTTGGTCGACCAACTCTGTCCTGAGGGTGGGGAAGCCAATTTCTAAGGGAATGACCGCCTCCATCCCATAGGCCAGAGAGAAAGGTGTCGCCGAGGTGGATCGCCTTGGAGTCGTTCTGTATGCCCACAGCACGCTGGGAAGCTCTTCTACCCATCTCCCTTTTGCCTTGTCCAACCGCTTCTTCAGGCCGTCCAAGATTATCTTGTTAGAAATTTCGGCCTGGCTATTGCTCTGTGGATACGCCAGAGTGGAGTAATGGTTTCTGATGACATGCTCGTGGCAGAAGTCCTTGAAGGATTTAGAATCGAACTGAGTTTCGTTGTCCGAAATCAGGGTCCTGGAGATGCCGAACCTCGTTATGATATTTTTCCACACGAAGTTCCTGGAGTCCCTATCAGTGATGGAGGACAGCGACTCAGCTTCTATCCACTTTGTAAAGTAATCCGTAGCATACTATCAGCCACCTCTTGTTCCCTAAAGCTCGGTGGAGGGGCCCCACAATGTCCAGCCCCCATTGAGCAAAGGGCCATGGACTAGAGAGGGGACTCAGGTCTTGCGCTGGCTGATGAAGAGAGTGAGAGAACTTCTGGCATTTCTCGCATTTCCTGGCGTATACTTGCGCATCCTTCTGCATGTAGGGCCACCAGTAACCTTGGCTTATAGCCCTGTAGGCCAGTGATCGGCCTCCGATGTGACTGCCACAGATTCCTTCATGGATCTCATACAGGAAGTTGTCCACCTTACTCGGATGGACGCATTGGAGGTATGGACCCGTGAAGGATTTTCTGTATAGTTTGCCTTCAGGAGATAGCCAGAATCGAACTGCCTTGAGTCTGATTCGATGGGCTTCAGTCTTGTCCTCGGGGAGCTGGTCGTCCCTCAAGTAGGAAATGATCGGATCCATCCATCTCGGGCCGAGATCAGCACAAAGGACTTGCCGAGGTGAGTGGAGCTCTAGGCCTGATCTTGATATCGATCAAACCTCGACAGTCCTTTTCTTCCCTGCTTCGACAGCGGAGGCCAGGTTTGCAAGCGCATCAGCGTGCGTGTTGGTATCTCTGGAGATCTGCCTGACCTCGACTGTCTGGAAATGAGAGAGTAGTTTTTTCGCGAGGGCTAAGTAGGCCGCCATCCTGTCGTCCCTGGCCTGGTAGTCTCCAGCGAGCTGGCTAGTTACCAGTTGCGAATCGCTGAAGATCACCAAGTGCTGGGCTCCGAGGATTTGGGCGCTGTTCAACCCTGCTATCAGTGCTTCATACTCTGCTTCATTGTTTGTTGCTTTGAAGTCCAAGGTGAAGGCTTGCTCTATGATCAGTCCCTCTGGCGATTGGGGGACTATGCCCGTACCAGCTCGCTTGGAGGTGGACGAACCGTCAACAAAGACCTTCAATGCCGAGGCGGGAGCTTGTTCGACCTCGGTGACTTCAGGCTCATGCCCTACGCCCCCCAGTTCCGTGCCGGGCTGGGTCGGAGCCGAGCTTGGCGAGACGAACTCTACTATGAAGTCCGCTAGAATCTGGGCTTTGATCGCAGTCCGGGGACGGTACTGAATGTCATATTGCCCCAGTTCGACTGCCCATTTCGAGATTCTCCCTGAAAAGTCAGCTTTTTTTAATATAGAACGGAGTGGATGCTCTGTGAACACCACAATGGTGTGGGATTGGAAATAATGGGAGAGCTTGCGGGAGGTGCTAACGAGTGTCAATGCGAGCTTCTCCAACAAAAGGTATCTGGTCTCGGAGTCAAGCAGGATCTTGCTTGTATAGTAAATTGGCTTTTGTACTCCTTCGTCCTCTCTGATGAGGACGGAGCTCACTGCATTATCCGAGACCGCAAGATATAAATACAAAATCTCCCCTTGAGTTGGGGTAGAGAGTATGGGTGGTGAAGACAAATAAGTTTTGAGTGCTGCCAAAGCTTAGTCGCACTCAGGGGTCCACTGGAATCTTAAATTTTTTCTCAGAAGCTGAAAGAAAGGCCTGCACTTATCTGACGATCGGCTGATGAAGCGATTGAGTGCTGCAGCCATGCCTGTAAGCTTCTGGACCTCTTTTGTAGTAGATGGGCTCTGGATGCCCAAGATTGCAGTAATCTGGTCCGGGTTGGCCTCTATTCCCCTCCGCGTTACCAGGCTTCCAAGGAACTTGCCAGAAGCCACGCCGAAGGCGCACTTGGAAGCATTTAGCTTGAGTTTGAACGCGCGGAGGATGCTGAAAACTTGGGCCAGATCCGCCAGATGGTCGCTGGAGTGCTTGGACTTGACGACCATGTCATCAATGTAGACTTCCACGAGGCGCTGATATGTTGCCCCCGCGTTCTTCAGCCCGAAGGGGATGACCTTGTAGCAATAAGTGCCGCGGGGGGTTATGAATGCAGTTTTCTCCTCGTCCGGCTCATAGATGGGAATTTGATGGTAGCCTCTATAGGCGTTAAGAAAGATCATTCGGTCGTCGCCGGCGGTGGCGTCGATCATCTGATCGATCTTCAGAAGGGGGAAACTATCCTTAGGGCAGGCCCTGTTGAGATCTGTGAAATCCACGCACACCCTCCATTTGTCAGTCTTCTTCTTAACCACCACCGTATTGGCCAACCAAACCGGGTACTGGACTTCCCGGATTGCGCCTGCCTCCAGCAACTTGCCGACCTCTTCGACTACCGCGTCTGTCTGCTGTATCCCCGTCCTACGGGCTCTCTGCACCACTGGCTTGTGGCTGGGATCCACATTGAGCTTGTGGCATATGACCTCGGGGTCGACCCCAGGCATTTCCCTCCGGGTCCAGGCGAAGACATCTACGTTCTGCACTAGAAACCTTGAGAGCTCGGCTCTCTCTTCGTCTGGCAGCTGAGTGCCGATTAGGAAAAATCCGTAGGGGTCTGCTGGGTCGAGCCTGACTTCGGCTAGGTCCTCTATACTTTTCTTGTCAGGGTCTCGGCCGATCTCATCTAGACCCTTTTCAAACTCCGCCAGGTTGACGCGCTCTGGCTCCTTTTCTGCGGGGACCACGGACAGCATGCACTGCCTGGCTAGCTGCTGATCTCCTTCCACTATGACCACCTCCATCTTGCCCTCCTTGTCTTCGAGCACGAACTTCAACTTCTGGTGGAGGGAAGATGGGACTGCTTCCAGCTTGTGGAGCCACGTTCTGCCCAAGATAACGTTGTAGGGAGAAGGGGCGTCCACTACCAAAGAGTCGGCCGTCACGGAGGCTCCGCCCACTCGGGTTTCCAGGGTGTTCTTACCCTTAAGGTAGACTGGTTTGGCAGATAACCCTAGCAAGGGCGCACGGACCTCCATGAGGTCGGCTTCTGAGAGCTTCATCTTCTTGAAGCACTCATAGTAGAGGACCTCGGAAGAGCTACCGGAGTCGACGAGGATCCTCTTCACAGTGAAGTCCTTCAGTTTCATGGTCAAGAGCAGAGGGTCGTTGTGAGGGAGTTGGATTCCCTCCAGATCTTTGTCCGAGAACGAGATGGCTGGTCGGTCGCGGCGCGCTCTCTTAGTCGCTGGCCCGAGTTCGGCTTTCATCACCTCCGATCCTTCCCGTGTGAGGCCCGCCTGGCTTCGGCACGAGACTGAAGGCTGTCTCGAGCTGAGGGAGAGGGAGCTGAGGGCGCCAGGTGGATCACATTGATGATCTTTTCAGAGTCTTCACTGTCGGGATCCCTAGTCGCGCCCTGATGAGCTCGGCTACCAACGCCGCTGCCAACGTCTCTTGCCTTCACGAACTCCGCGAGATGGCCTTCCTTGGCGAGCCTCTCCAAGTGAAACTTCAGATTTCTGCACTCCTCGGTCCTGTGCCCGTTACCTTTATGGTAGGCACAGAACTTCAATTGGTCACGGGTGGAGGGATCGCCTGATAAGGGACGAGGCCACTTGAAGAATGGATGGGTCTTGACTTTGTGCATAACCCGGTGGATTGGCTCCTTGAAGACGATGTTCATAGTCTAGTAGGTGTCGGGGGGAGGTCTGGCCCTCCTGCTGCCCTCGGACCTGGACGCTGAAGCTCTCGCCGAACTGGAGACCCAGGCTTGCTTCGGCTCTTGCCTCTGGTATAGCTTCTTACCCCGCTGCTGGGGCTGGCTGTTCCTTCCCTTGGGTCCCGGGCCCGCGATCTCCCGGTCTTCCTCCTCCCGAGCCCGGATTTCGTCCTCCTCCTGGGCGATATAGCGTTTTATCCGGGACATCAAGGCCGGCATGGAGGGAGCGGGATCTCCAGCTAAATCTTTCCGCAGCTCGTGCCCCGATATCAGGGCATTCTGGAAGGCGAAAATCGCCACCTCTTCTCTGGTATCCTCGATTTGGCTGTAAATTGCCCAGAACCGCCGGGCGAACTGGGTGAGGGTCTCGCCCTGCTTCATCTTCAGAGCGAGGATGTCAGCATCGGTTTTGGGGACGACGCTGTAGGCTTGGAACTTCTTGAGGAAGGAGAGCTGGAGCTCTTTCCAACTCGAAATAGACTTTCCGGTAGAGCGCAAAACCACTTCAGAGGGAGGTCGCTCAAACTGGAGGAGAAGATCTTGCAGTTGAGATGACCCTCGTTCCCCCAGATGGACATCTTCTGGGAGAAGTGACGGAGGTGAGCGGACGGGTCAGACAATCCGTCGTAGGGGACGAACCGCGGGACGGAGAACTTCTTTGGCAAGGGAGTCCTCTCGATGTCCCGCGTGAAAGGAGAGGCCCCCAGATCGGTGGGGCCACAGATTTCTTGCTGGTCCCGCATCTCCAGGTTGCGTTGGAGAGCCAGCTTGATGCGCTTGTCGAGCCGCTCCTGCTCGTCGTCCTTCTCTGGCGTCAGTTCTCTTGGCTTCTGCTTTGCATGGCCTCGGCTACGGTGGCTGTGAGCTCGCCCGTCGTGGCCACGATGGCTATGGGTGTCGCTCGAACCCTCATCGTGGGCGTGGCTGCGCTTCTGATCCAGAAAGGCTCTCAGATCCTCTCAGGAGGGCTGAACTACCTTGCTCTGGACAGCTCTCTTTTCGCCTTGGGGCTCTGAGGGCTGCCTTAGAGAGGCATTTTGCACCGCCCTCAGCTGCTGCTGGAGCTGGCGGATTATTCGCTCCTGCTCCTGGAGGAGAGCGTTTTGAGCTGCGATGTCTCCTCCAGCATCAGGGGGTTGCACACGGCGCGGCTCCTCCACTGCTGGAGCTTTGCCTTTGAGAGGGCGCTCACGTCGACGCTCGTCCCGTTGGGGAGGCGCGACTTTCTCGTCAGAGCACGAGGTCTCGACTCCCTCTCGGAAGCGAAACTAGACGAAGGGTCGCGAGGCTACGCGCTCCTCGCCCGCTGACGCGCCATGGTCCGCTGACGCGCCACGGTCCGCTGACGTGCCACGGTCCGCTCCGGGCCGTCCCTGAGGAGGGACGTCCGTCGACGGGCCCGGACACTCAAATATTGCTCTCTGGGACTCTCCGCCCTTCTTAGCTTTCGGAGGCATGGTTTCTGGGAAGGTTAAGAAGATTGGGAACGTTGGGATAGTACTTTCCCACAGACGGCGCCAATTGTAGGTGTAGAAAAATTATGACCCACAATAATTGGGGCGCCTTACGGGACTTATCCAAATGAAGAAGATGACCTACTGCCTGAAAGCCCGAAAGGGAGGAGCAAACAGTCAGAGGACCCTGGCCTGAACGGCGCAAGGCTCTCCGATGCCTAAGTCAGTAGGTGAACTGGAACAAAGGAAGGAGAGGGAGAAGAGAGGCAGAATAACAGCTCTAGTTTTTGGTACGCATACCTATAATGGAGATTGCTCCTCTTCTTATAGAGGGAGACGCCTACGTTGCATGGGGGAGACTCATGATGACGCCTTGGCATGTCTAGGGGCATCGTCATGTCAGCCCACCATTCATTAAATGAGGGTCCGATTAGCCCACAAAATAATAAATACGGTCCATTACAGCCCACTTTGCATTTAATGCCAGGCGGATCAGCCCATAACGCATTTAATGCGTGTCATGTTGGGCCAGATCGTGTTGGACGCCTTTGGCGGTAGGGGGTACCATCGGATCCACCCTCGGGCATTGCCCTGATGTGGCTTCAGCCGTTGGATGCCGCCCTGTCAGTGATCTGGTGAAGAGTGTGGACGGCTGGATGTCGCATCTGTCTCACTGGCTCGCGCCCCCATTCCTCCACGTGTCTGATGACGTGGGGGGCGAAGGGCGCGAGTGGAGATTCTTTCTTGCTCCGGCTTTCGTCCCGGCTTCTTTGACCGAGGTCAAGCTTTTAGCCGAGGTGGGCACCTGTGTAGTCGAGCTCGGCACTTGCGGCCAAAACCCGTCTGACTTCGGCTGAGGAATCTGCCCTGGTAGCTGAGGTGAGCCTGGCGCCACGTGGATGGCACATGGGAGGCACGTGAGAATGCTTAATCCCATCTTACAGCCGTGATTAGCATAATCCTGGAGTTTTGGAAACCTTCCCACACAGGATCAATACCCTATGGTGAAGCTCCTACACATAACGGATATAGGTTCTTCAATGCATATAAATTAAATCACGAATCAATATTAAAATTGCCCACCAACAAGTGAGGGGAAAACAGAGATTTAATCATGAAAACTAAGTCAGATTACAGTTAGAACAAAACCTAAGAAGAACCATATGAATCCGGCATGGATTCAAGGGAAAAACCTAGAATCTCATAGCATTATTGAATTTAAAGAAGTTCATGGGCGACGATCCTCTTAAGATGAATGTGCCCTGCAGGCAGGTATAGCACAATTTTTTCTCTTTTCTGTTTTCATTCTTTCATTTGCTATTGCTTAATGCAAATGGGACTTGGTAAGTAGGCATGAAATATAAGGTTGGGCATGACGAAAGCTTACTTTCATTGTGTCAGGGAAAACTAGTATTAATTAAAGGAGCTTCAAATTTAAGTACAGACAGACCAGGCAAAGAACACAAAAGACCCAGAAGCACAAGCCATCAAACAAAAACAGAACAATACAGATGAACAAAGAACAATAGTTTTTTTTTTTTTAATGATAACAAAGAACAATCAAAACCTAAACCAACAGACCTAAAACCCATACCAACTTTAAGAAATCATATACCAACCCAAAAGCTTAAGGGGTCGTTTGTCTAAACCCATTTACATATGTAAATGGTGAATATGCGTAATATTTACGCATCAGTAATTTTTGTCTACAAGTATTTACGCATCTTGTGTGTAAATCAGATGTGTAAATGGTGTGAAAATGGGCGATTTGAACACCTGTTCAAGTGGAAAAAGAGAATACCAAAGCACATGTGATTTCAAAAAATACCCGTTGGAGGCGGACGATTTGGTTTTGGGGGAGTTTTCGTCAAAGTGGTTTTGGGTTCGAAACCCCCTTCTAACGCATTTAAAAAATAATAATAAAAGAGGCATTTCCATCAAAGATGTTCTGGGTTCGAAACCCCCCTCCAACGCATTTACAAAATAATAATAAAAGGTGCATCAAGGCCGATGAAACTTATGAATGAAAACCTTTACTGCATCTTATCCCCTTTTATGATGGTAACCTCTCTATTTTTATCTCTTGCCTTGCTATATATATAAATAAATAAATTTATAAAATCTATTTACTTTGTAGGTTTATTCTTTCAGAATTTGATTCTCTATCTTCTCTTCTCCTTTAGATTTTCTTCAAATATCTCAATGACTTTTCTAAAACTATTTATTATTTTATTACTTTAAAAATATTTAAATATGTATAAATGAATGTAAGAGAAAAGGAAGAATGTATTTTATATAGCATTATGGTATCATTCAAAAATAATGAATAAAAGCAATTTTATCTAATCATAATAAATTTGTGATACTTTTAATATAATTGGACTAAGCAATAAAATACTCATTTTAAGAACTTTCTATAATTGATTAATATTATAAAACCGGTGAGATGCATGGGTTGAGTTTTATGCAAATCAAATAATGAATTAAGATAATATTAAACTAAATATTAATTAATAAAAAAATCAATAATAATCCTATTTTTCTTAACCATCCGACTATAAACTCTTATTTCCTTAACCAAACATGTTGGAATGCATTTTTTTAAAGGTGGTCATTGATAGAAATATCTATTTTTGAAAAGTATATTTCATGTTGAAAAACATGTTCTTTTTTAAGGATCTAAAATACAAATAAAAACTTTGATATAAATCTGACCTTTTTTGTCTTCTTTTCATATCATTATAGTATAATATAATTTAATGATTAATAAGTATCATTTACAAAATCGTTACATCTACACATATTATTGAAACAAACATAGAAAAATGAATCACATGTGTAAATAATGCGAAAATGGTGTTATTAGACAAATGTTGTAAAAGGAAACACATGTGTAAACGTTACATACTTAAAATTTGAATATTCATTTTTTACATGTGTAAATTGTATTTACATATCCCATGCGTAAAAGACAAACGACCCCTAAGCTGTTAGGTGGAAGGCTCATACAGGTATATTAAGGCATGTCAAGTCTATTACTTATGCGACGTGGGATGTGGGACTTCCCAACACTCCCCCTCACGTGCAGGCCCAACAAATTTCATGGATGGGCCTGTCACGTGGGCTACACAGGAACGACGGACATGTGGGCTACACAAGAATAACGGAATCGGAACCCGCTGTGATACCATGTAAGAAACCATATACCAACCCAAAAGCTTAAGCTATTAGGTGGAAGGCCCATACAGGTATATTAAGAAATATCAAACCTATTAATTAAAAGACATGAGATGTGGGACTAACCAACAGAATAACCAAAACGAACCTACAATAACAATTTTACATGAGGGCTCCATCATCAAGTGCCTGTAGGAGTTTTGCCCTTTCTACTCAACACATAACACAACCCACAACTACAAATAGTCACTGCAATTCATTAAATTTCTCTTACACTCAAAATATATCATGAACTGAATGTTTACATAATACTCTCATGTATGTATACAGATTTCATGAAATAGGTCGGTCATGAACTAATGGTGGGCAACATGTCCACGTTTTCTGCTACCAGTCCATGCATAAAGCCGGGTTGGATGGCAACTATTGGGAAACGGATCCCCTGTTTCAAAAGAGATCCCAATTATTGGCAAGGTGAGAATATCAGTTGAGGAGAGAGACAGATGACGTGGTCCACATGACAGGACTCTGGATTTCTATGAGTGCCATGTATGAAACTCTTCCGTTGGCTCACCTATTGATAATCTGGATAGGGTCAATATGAATGTCATTCCCTTTAACAAAGATTGTGCCAATCGCATTATAAGTCATATACTTAATATTATATCTTATAGTACAATCAACTTTTATTGAAGTAAAATTTGAGGATATGTCATTTGAGGGGATGACATTCCTCGAACAGTCTGAAATTATCAACAGATGGGCTCCATGATAGAGTGCCTTATATCTCACTCACGAAAAGAGTGGAAAGAAATGTTAAATTTTAAAGTGCATTTTCTTGAGTTTTCTTCTTATAATTTATTGTTTCTTTTATTTTTATTTTTATTTTGAGTGTTGTGGTGGGGCTATTGTGTAATTTTGTATTGGGTTTTTTTTTTTTTTAAATGGATGATATTTGCACGTGTGGATGACACATCCACACACTCTCTATCTTAACTTTTCTCCACCCAACCACTTCTCCATCTTTCCATGTTTCCACGCCATTATCCTCACCAAGTCATTACTAACATGAATTTTCCCACACACACCTCATTACTCCCATCCACTTCTCCATATACAATGCCACACTTCCCATGTACTTCATTACTCCCATCCACTTTTCCATATCCCAAACTACATTTCTCATTTGCTTCATTACTCCCATCCAATTCATTCTCTATATACCAAACCATTTTCCTCATATACCTCATTACTCCTCTCACTTCTCCATACACCAATCTTAGGCTTCTAATACATCTCATTACTTCTACTTAACCATTTCACATCTTTCACATGATCCTTAATAATATTTCTTTCTCATGCAACTACCTCATTATGCTGGGAATATTCTAAATTACCTATATATATATATGTGAGCAGCCACTTCATTTTAATGTCCAAGAAACCTACGAGCAAGTAGAGAGGAGTGTGAAGTTATATCAATAAGTCCATATCCTGTGCAAGTGGTGGCCTCACGTACACTAAACATGTAATGTTATCTTTTAATGAAGTTGTTCTTTTCCCCCTTTATCTTTTGATTGTTGTTTTTTTTTTTTTTTTTTTTTTTCCTTCTTAGTTTGAGTCTTTAGCTACTGTGAATTTTCACAGCAATTGAGAAGCGAAATTTCAAATGTTTGGGTTTCATCTTTCACCACAAGAAAGACCACTAGGAGAATTTCCGTGTAACTGCATGCCGTGCCATGGAAAGGAAATAGAAAAAGAAGGCTCGGACAAGAATGCATTTGATATGGCTGTCTTTCAGCCACGAAGATGTGACCTTTTGGCCTATTTTTTTCTAGCGGAATCGGGAAAGAATTGGTTGGAAAATGGGAGAGGGTAAGGATGGGGAAGGGACAACAGTGACATCTTGGAAAAGGCAATATTATTGGCCTTGTTTATTTAGTGGAATTTCTGTCAGGAATTCACCATATCCAGAAATTTCTGTACATGATGTGACATGTTGTCTCCTGAAATTTTTGAATTTCATGTTTCTCCATTAGCATTTTTGGATTCCAGCCACATGAAATGTCTCTTTGGACCTTTGGGAATCCGGAAATTCCACTCCCTTTGTATTTTTGTGGAATTCATGGATACTCAAGCTCAAAGGAGCATCCAAGAATCCCACCATGTCTGGGAATTCAAGAATTTCCCAAACAGGAATTTTTGGAATTCCAACAAAGAAACAGGCCCTAGTGTGGTATGAGAGGAGATAGACCTGTTTATTACCACGCTTTTGCAACATGATCACTTGTGTTGATGAGTGATGACACGTCCAGCTGTCTGAAAGGGAGTAAAATGAATGGCACTGCACTGTAGTGGGACCCACATGGAGTATGACTGGACTTTAACCAGAAATATGTGCATAACTTCCATACAAATACTTCTTTCTTTTTAATTTTTATTCTTATAAACAAACCCAAAAGTCCCATACTCAACTCTCGAGTATATTAACCCCAAGGGTTGGCCGAGTGGTTAGGACCACGGTTCTTCCCTCTTTCGGAGCTAGAGGTCTTAGTATCGACTCCCGGTTCCCCCTTCTTCAGGAAATCGAAGGTTGAGTCCACTATTGCTACCACCTTGGGGCCACAGGGGTGTTTACCTAGCTTTCCTCTGGGCCCGAAAGGATTAGTCCATCCCAAAGGGTTGGGAAACCTCCGATAGCAAAAATAAAAATATAAAAATTAAAAATTAAAACTCTTGAGTATATTTCTCTGGAGATTTTTTTCCCAAAAAAAAATCACTACATTTTTCATACAATCTCATAAATGCCCCTATATTTCGTATTTAGACTAAAATCTCCATTGACTAAATTGTATATAGTAACTACTTTGGCTCCAAAAAATTCTCAAAACCTTTCTATAGTGATCAACTTGGGTATCTTCTTCGTGGTTTTTTTTTTTTTTTTTTTGAGTTAAACAATTACATATGTTCACAGCTAATAGGTCTTCCGTCTTCTTGTTTTTCTTTGGTCTCCTCCTCTGCTACTGTTCTGGGCCCTTGTTCCTTTGGGTCCTTTTTTTTTTTTTTTTTTCCTTTTTTAAAATGCAAATCGACCCTCCAATTGTTTCTTTTTTTTTACCAATTTACTTTGAGAAAAAAATATTCGCCCCCTATGTCATCAACAATGACAACCTCTTGCCTCCCTGCCGTCCGTAATCAATCACCTCTCATTTTTGGTGAGACCTTATCCCAAGTTTTAGAAAAGTGAATTCTAACCATGACATACATGGATTCAATCTTTTGCATTTTAGAAGCTTTAAAAATTACAAGCGAGTGAAGCAGCAGGAAGTACTTTTTTCTCGGTAGAAAGCAACATGACTTCATTGGTGATGATATAGGGGCAAATACGTCTCTGTAATTTTTTTTTTTTTTTTTATGACCTAGGGTCCCTAGCTTAACCTTTGGCCTCCAGCCCGAGAGTTATCCAATTCTGACGGGCAAGGACAATTTGTTGGGGGTACATGCCTCTCCGGCTTTTAACTACATGGAAAGGGTAAATTGATAAAAAGAAAAACATTGGAGGCCGGGGAGCCAAAATAGATTTAAGACGGTTAGTAGAAGAAGCTTTTAGTTGGCCTGGTAGATATGTATCTAACTTTCTCGGGCCAAATCAGCATTTCTAGGACTCATTACCAGCAATCCATCAATTCATGTGAGAGGAGAACTCAAAGGGTTGTAGACCACCTATATACAAGAACTAGATTGTGCCATATTGAAAAACTTCTTCTTATGTGGATGGTTAAAATTCAAGTCCTGATTCTGTGAGGATTTATCCCACAGTGATGGTGAGTGGACTTAGTACGCACCGTGGATTAAAATCCCCATAAGATAAAATTCCTACCGTCGAAACTCTAAAATGATTAGTTACCCTCTACATCCATCATGAGGTGAAGAAAAGTGAGGGATGATGGTGACAATGAACTTGCATGAAAGGCGCTCTCTGTTGCAAAAGATATTTAAGAATTTGTTTAAATGGTTGGACATAGAAGATAGAAAAAAATTACACGTTCGTGCTTGTTTGGGTAATTTACTTATAAAGTGAAGTGAGAAAAAGAGCTACATCAAGATAGAATAAAGAGGATTTTACTTAAAAAGGGACCCAAGATGGCCTACAACCAAAAAATGGGCCACTAATAAATATGGCACGGAAGTGGTCACAGGGGACCACTTCCGTTTTTTTTATTAATGATTGAAACTTGCGACGACGTCGTCGCTTAATATCCCATCTAAACGTGCGACGACGTCGTCGCTTAATCGCTTGAAACACTATTTTCCTCATCTTCCTCTCATTATTTTCCCCCTTCCTCTCAAGGTGTAGTTGCCCTTGAGCTTGATGGGATCGTTTTCTGAGGAGTAGAAGAGGGCTACAAACATAACGCCTGAAAATATTATGTACTCAGAGATTATTGCAAGCTTCGAGACCAGAGGCTCCCCTCTCCCAAACAGGTTGAGAAGATGAAGAAAATCCCTTGAGCTTCTGGTTTCTGTGGTTGCAATGCAGATTTGTTGCAGGCCTTGTTGCAAAATCAGGAAGAACAGAGAGACGAAGAGGGCTGGGCTCTGTCGAGCACGCGCAGGTTTCGTCGTTGCAGAAGACGACTGAAAAATGATTGACCTCGTGCTGAGTTTACAGATCGGAGAGATCTGGCAGGGGATTTGGGCCACTGAATGCCTTTGCAACAACATGATTTTGGTATACAAGGTGATTTCTATGATCTGTGAGAGAGGAATTGTGATAGGGAAGAAGAAGGGGGAAATGGAGAAAATGGGGTTTTAGGCAATTAGTTCCACTAATTTGCTCCTTGTTCTTCCTTTTTGTCATGCGCGGTTTTGTGGTTGAAAGACCCTGATTTGCCTTTCTCGTTGCTGTTGGTGCTCTCTTAGTTCCACTGTTATGGGTTTTTCTGGATGACAAGTGTTGTGGAGTTCTTTCTTAAAAATGTTAGTTGGTTGTGTAGCTGCTCCTATTCTCTGTTTCTTCTCGTTTGGGGTGTTTTGTTTTGCAACGCTCTCTTTCTAGTCAAAGTATTGGGAGCAGTTTAGATTTTCTGCCATTGTTGGGCTTGCCCTTTTAATATCCTAATTATGGTCTTCTTTTTCCTCTTTTTGTCCTATGGCCTTCTTCCCTTTATATGTTATGGAAATTTATGGCAAGATAGAAGCTTGTAATTCCTCTGGATCTTATAGTGCGTTCGCACATCAAAATAATACAAACATCATTTTTTTCCGATTGCAATGGTCAGTGACGACGTCGTTGCTTCACAGAAGCTAGTGCGAAAAATTGTGTGTGACTGTACAACAACGTCGTTGCTTAACAGAAGCTAGTGGATGAAAATGTGTGTGACTATACAACAACGTATATATAGAACATTAGCGACGACGTCGATCTAACTCTCGATATTAAGTGACGACGTCGTCGCTTGCTAAAAAAAGACAAAAAAAAAAAAACTGGCGGGAATACCACTTCCGTGCCATATATACTATTGGTACCTCTTTTGGTTAGTGGCCATCTAAGATCCTTTTTTTAGGTAAATTTCTCTAGAATAAAAGAAGATTGGTCTGATAAAAAAGTGCTAAATGACACAAAGTAATGTTAGTGGCATGAGAAGATTTTTTTTTTTTTTTTGGTAAAAAAAGATGGTTTTTATCATTTAGGAGCATGTGAATGTATCATTTTTACTTCTTTCTTTTTTAAAATAGAAGAGGTGATTTTGTAATTTTTTTATTTTTTTATTTGACCCCTATTCTTTTTTTTTTCACAAATAAAGTTTTCAAGATAGCCCAAACAAGAATGTCTGTCGTAGTGGATTTGCAGAAGAGGGCTTCTGTTGGCACCCAACTTTTATCTCTCCATACCGCACCAAAATAAAATAAAATAAAATACTTTTCGTAAACTCCCCCTCCTCCCGTTCCCTCTCTCCCTCCACCCTCTTCCCTCATTGAAGGAGGGGTAGTTTAGGAATTTTTTTTTTTTTTTGTATGCCGTATGAATAGATAAAAGTGCGGTGCCAACTGAAGCCCTCTTTGTAAAATGAGTCTACCCATTGTTATATGGACTGAATGAATTGGGTCGACTGAAGTGATTCCTTATCAGTTGCAACTTAGCAATTGTAGATTCAAGTCAAATCATATTCCTCCAATCGGTTCAATAGGTATTTGGGATCATCCCTATATAGAGTAATCAGATGAGACAGACTGTAGAGGTGAAAAAGTAAGAACTTACTTGTCAAATCAGATGGGTGATTCAAATTGGGATTTTTAATTCATCTATACTACAATTTTGATTAAATCATATAGTTTAGGTTGTTGGCTTGCTGCGGCCTGCGAGTCATGTTTCATTTCAAGATATTTATCCAACGTAACCCCACTGTTTCGCACCTCCAATCAAAACAACCAAAAATATTGGCCCAAATTTCGTTGAACTTGAATGATGTTCAACAGTCAAATTGGTTAATAAGTGAAAATAAGTTAACCATTGAGGGCCAGCTTGTTTGAATATAATTGAGTGCCAGGGAATTCATGCATGATAAGTAAATATGTGTTTCAACAAAGGGTTATTAAAGAGGTGATTGATGAAAATGATAAAATAGAGATGCAGATGGGGAGTTTGAACCCTCCATCACAACTATTACACTTGGAACGTATAAGATAACATATTCCTTAAACTCCATCCTGGGGCTCACATAGAAATAATCGCGGCCAAATAAGAGCACCACTAAAAGTCCTATAGGAATATGCAAGAAACTAATTTTAACAAAAGAAGACACCAACTCTTTGATGTCTTAGATATAAGTCTTTCAACACCAATCCTCATATATGAAAATCTCTTTAAACACATTAACTAAATCTAATAGGATAGAAGCTATCGAGAATCCTCCCTTCCTCGCGTTGCATGCAAACCCTTCAGCTTCCTTGGGCAAGCACATCCTACGCCTGGCGCCTACACCAATAAGAGAACCATTGTAAACCATATGACTATTTAGAAGCTCTCTGCCCGTCTTCTTTGAAAAACACAATAAAAACACAATATGAGAAAATAATAAGACCTCACGATCTTTGTCCCTAGATTGAAGACATGGGTTAGGGGGTTTATTTGAATACAAAAGGTTCTTGACCACTTGTTGAGAAGAAAGAACTATATTTTTAGTGCCCAAGATAATGTAATGTGGGCTTATTTCGAATCTTTAAAAGAAACTTAAAAAGCGCTCACTATTGTTATTAGGAAGAAATTCAAATAAGTCCTTAACTCTATGCCTTATTTTAAAAAGGACACAAGTTTCAAAACTCTTCAAATTAGGGCCTAAGTTTTCAATTAAGGACATCCAACCATTTAAATGTATTCTCCGGAGACTTTTTTTCCTCAATTTTCTAAAATACCCAAATTAAAAATCATATAAAGCCATGGCATGCATCCAGTAGTCGTTTCATACCGCTAATTGCTGTAGAGATGCTAGTTGTCATCAATAATTGTAATCAATCACCAAGAGGATGCTGGTGAAGGAAATGAAGAGATGATGGAGGAAACGAATGAGATTTTTATTTCAGTGAAGGGTAATTTGGATATTTTAAAAAATGGAGGGAAAACGTCATCGGGAAATAGCTTTAAATGGCCATTTGTCATTAATTGAGATTTTACTAGAAAACTTAGGTCCTAATTTGAAAGGTTATGAAACTTTTGGCATTTTTTTAAAAGAAAATAAAAACTTAAGGCCTTATTTAAAATTTTATTTTGTTATTAGGCATGTATTGTATACATATATATAGCATTTAGGTAAAACGTACTCACTTCTCTCTTAGGAGATATCTGTAGGGCCACCTAATTGTATGTCAAAAACCTTTACATGTCATAAATAATTTAAAGTTTTCAATGGATATATAAGAATGCCAAACCAATTTGAGCTCAAATATGTCCAATTAAGGCCAAACTAAGGCAAGTTTTGATATAGCTATTTCTTACTGCCGTATATACAAAATCATGTTAAGGAGAAACCACATGTACATATGAAAAAAATGTAAGATTTCTCGACCACTTTATCTTCTACTAAAATATTCTCAATATTAGTACTAAACAATAGCTATTACTCTGGTAACATGTACCTTTTGCCAATGTAAACTTCAGTTATTCCTCGCATGGATTCCAACTATGAATTCCTAATACGAAGCATCTCCACCGTAGCATCTCTTATCGCTATTCGGTCCTTTATAGATATCATGGAACAAGCTACACCAACTTTAAATGTAGATATTAAGCACATTTCAAGTTTGCTTTCGGCATTTATGGGAGTTTGGCTTTCATTAAGCACTTCAGCTTCTACTGAG
Source organism: Litsea cubeba (assembly GCA_012931725.1). Taxonomy (NCBI): domain Eukaryota; kingdom Viridiplantae; phylum Streptophyta; class Magnoliopsida; order Laurales; family Lauraceae; genus Litsea; species Litsea cubeba. Next base: position 115,708,773 of record CM022945.1, read on the forward strand.
AGCAATCTTTGATCAACAATCCCCATCACTCGTTCTGGTAATGCCATCTTAGCAAATTGGTGAAGGCTTAAACTTCCATTAAGATCTCATCAGTTGGTTTCTTTCCTACGAACATCTCTAAAAGAAGGATCCCTTAACTGTAGATGTCTCCTGTAAGTGCATAAAAATTCACAGACCGGGGGTAGTGATCTTTAGACCACTTAAATAGAACGGAGGTTTCACTACTAGAAAAATTACTTTTAGCGGCCACCATTAGCCGTAGCTAAAAGTCACATAAGTAGCCGCCGCGAAAAAGTCGTCGCAAAAGGTTATTAGCGACGTCATTGGCGGTCGCTAATACTCAACAAAATTTTTTAAAGATTACTGAACAAAAAAAATTTAAAATTATTAGCGACCTCCAATGGCGGTCGCTAATACTCAATAAAAATTTATAAAAAATATTAGAGACCGCTAGCTCGACCCCCGCCAGGGGATACCCCCAGACTCCCTTCGTAAAGCGCACGTTTTAACACCATCAGAACTCTTTCAAGCATTTAAATAAATCCTAACCATCCATTTGCTAACCAAAATCAACAATTCATAAATAAATAAAGAAAGCAGTACCTTGTAGGTTCCTATCCAGCCATTTTCCTTGCTTTGCCCTGATGTGGCTGGCCCACCACCAGGAATATGCAAGAGGAAACAGACACAACTATAGATTGAACAAAAGAGAACAAAACCTACATCATATTAAAGCATGTAAAAGTAAAACACACCCACAAAGAAGAAAGTAAACCTACATCATATTAAATACTGATACAACTAAAATATTATGCTTGCTTAGAGATGCTATCAATGCATCTACATCATAAAAATAAAGCAATGTTCACCATTTTTGTAAGGTTCTGCTCCTATATTTAGCATTAATCAAAATAGAAGATGCAACAAGATGAATAGCATATTGGAAAAACCTATAACTAATGAGTTGTAAAAAATTACAATGAAAATGGTAGATATTATCAACAGGAAGAATGTTTAATTTTTTATACAATTACTTATCCAATTACGCATTATACAAGGGGAAAAGACAAAATTGTGGTTCTTTGCAGTCTGTAAGGACTTACGTTGGGGCAAGTTTGCAAAGATTCTCTAGCACTTCACCAGAGGCCTAATCAAAAACTCTCCTAGAAATGTCAACGAGATAAAATTTATCCCTAGTAATTGGGAGTCCCCTGTCAGAAAGCAAATCCAAATCTTGTCGATGAAGCTCCCTTCCATTCACACAAACTTATCCATATCAATGTTTTTAAAACCAGACTGAACCAGCCAGCCTAATGGGGTTGACCCAGTACCACTACATGTTATAGTTCTATTCAAGCAACAGCTAAATAACCATGTTATTCAACTGCCAAACTGTTAAAAGAAACCATTTTTCAGAAATAGGAACAGCAGTGGTGCACCATAATGGGGAAAAGACCACAACGATGATCAAATATTAACATGAACTTGGAAATGTTCTCAACAAATATCTAATAAAGCCGCATGCATCTACACTGGTTCTGGGCCACTACAAGTTAACCCTGATCACTAAAAAGGCTGGGTTTAAAGCATGAACAAAACACTTGGTTCCTACCAAAGGGAAAAACAAAAAACAAAAATAAACATATACAAAATGAAGAAATAACAAACTGATTGGAAAGAATTAAGTAATACTGACATTACTAAGTGATATAGTCACCCAAATTCACTAAAATGGAGATCTTCATATTTCAAGGAGGTTGAGATTCTTAACATAAGCATTAGATGAAGCCTTTCAATCAGGTTATTTCTGCGGAAAATGTTTCATCTCTATAATCTACCAGTTCAACATAGTGATAGGACTAGTTTAAGTTGTAAACTACAGTCCTATGTCGAGCACCAAAACCATAGTCTACCTTACCATAGACCATGTCAAGAAATGATGGCACAAGCAAGCCTCATTTGGACAATGTCTTTACCAAAAGGTACATGACACTAGGACCTCAGAGTGCGTGAATCGCAGAACTTGCACTAAATAGTCAACTACATCTTAAATATGTCAACTTACTTCAAGTGTCCATGAACTAACTTAACAAGCCACACAAGGGGGCTGCATCATTCATATGAAGTTGATGATGCCAAAATAGGGCTTCGGACACCACCGGTCAAGTAATAAATGCAATAATTAAAGAAGAGAGAGAAGGGATTATAGTGGTTCGGTCAAGATGACCTACGTCCACTGCAGAAAGGCAGAGATTGCCTGTGGTGTTTTACTTCCTCAATGATTATTACAAACTAGAGGAATACAAGAGTCGAAGTGAATAGAGAGAGATCCATCATCCTCAAGTGCTGGTAGGGCTCCTCGATTTATAGTCTACCCTAACAGACGGAAACGCTCCTCTGCAACGTTCCCCCTTGGAGTCCTCGAACTGCCCTCGCGCTGGACGAAGCAGGTGAGGAACTGCCCTCGCGCTGTACGAGGCAGGTGAGATATTTCTCCGCAGGACCTAGTAGGAGCTGGACTGCTTCCGAAGCAACGTGGCTGTCCTGACTTGGTCTCTTCGTGGGCTTGGACCTGAGCTTCATCCTCATGGGTTGGGTCATTCGAGCCTGACTCATCATTTGCCCCTCAATGCCCCATGCCCAAATAATTTTTTGAAAGGGGGGCATTGGTAGATTCGGGTCTCTTCTCCCTCCAAAATCTTTTTCCTCTTTTCCGGTTTTAATCCATGTCTGGGCGAGCATCAGAACCGGAGAAGCCTGGGTGCCCAAGGAGAGATGGCCTGGGCGCCCGGGGGACTTGGTCGCCCGGGGTCTGGGCGCCCGGGGAGTGATGGGCCTGGGCGCCCGGGGGAGTCTGGGCGCCCGGGGAGAGAAGGCTGGGCGCCCAGGGGACTTGGTCGCCCGGGTCTGGGCGCCCGGGGAAAGGTCTGCGCCCGGGGGAGTTATCCTGGGCGAGCTTTGGAGCCTGGGCGCCCGGGGAGAATGTCCTGGGCGCCTGGGGGGATATTTGGCATGGACGCCCGGGGAGAATGTCCTGGGCGCCCGGGGGTATTTGGCCTGGGCGCCCGGGGAGAATGTCCTGGGCGCCCGGGGGTATTTGGCCTGGGCGCCCGGGGAGAATGTCCTGGGCACCCGGGGGTATTTGGCCTGGGCGCCCGGGGAGAATGTCCTGGGCGCCCGGGGGTTTGTCCTGGGCGAGCTTCGGGCCTGGGCGCCCGAGGATGATGGGCGCCCAGGACTTAGGAAGGAGTCCCCTGGTCCCGTGGTGGCCATTACGTATTCCCTTTTTTTTTCCGGGGGCGCTGCCCCCTGGGCCCCCGCGAGCTGACCGGTCTGCCCCTCGGTAACTTCTGATGGGTCATCCTAGAAAAAGAAATGAGAGAGCTTCTCAGGCTGAGGAGAGGGCTGCGCCAGCTGGAAGGGCTTCCGAGGCTGATCTTTCCGCGGCCCACGAGAGCGACCAAGGTTGAGACCGAACTCTTAGTAGCCTAAGAGAGGGCGGCGGGCCAAGGCAGAGGCTGAGCTTGTGAAGGACCTTGAGAGGGCTTCGCTCGGTCAGGCTGAGCTTCTGAAGACCCGCGAGAGGGCTTCGCTCAGTGAGGTGAGCTTCTGAAGACCCACGAGAGGGCTTCGCTCGATGAGGTTGAGCTTGTACAGACCCGTGAGAGGGTGATGCTCAGAGAGACCGTTGCGGAGACAGTGACTGGGGCGGTACCTGAGAGAACTGCTTTTCCAGATATTGCCCTCTTAGGCTTCGTGCCGACTGAGGCGCTTGATGATTGTAGTGGCAGCTCTGATGATGTCTATGGTGATGCCGAGGACAACTTTGAGAGTGATTAGAGGGCAGGGGACTCTTTTTTTTTTTAAACAATTTGTAGCACTGATAAAAAATGATTTTATTAATCCATTGTTTAGTGCTACACAACATTAACAAAGTTAAAAAAATCAAGCCCCCCAAACCCTTACTGCTTTGACTCTCTTACGGTATTACTGGTAATACCTCTTCAACAGTTCCGTGTTCCCTGGTAATGTGTTCAACCGCTGCATTACGAGGAGTGAACGCTTGTCTGTCTCTCTGCGGAGCAGGACCGAGTTTGTCTCTGATAGGTAGCCTCTCTGTCCTGCTTCGCTTGTTGCTTGTATCCTTCCTTTCCTCTCTGTCTCGCCCCTTTCCATTGTCGGCTGCTCTGGAGGACTCCCCTCGCCTGGCCCTTGTGGTATCTTCAGCATTTATATACTTCTGAGCCTTTGCTAGTAGCTCCGGCATGCTTTTTGGCGGGCGTTTCATCACTGAGAAAAGGAATCTCGATAAACGAAAACCTCCGATGAAGGCTGTCATGGACACCTTGTCGTCGGGCTCTTCAATTTGAAGTACCTCACTCGTTAAAACGAGTGAGGTAGCTCCTGAGGCTTTCATTCTCGTCCTGCTTTATATTAAGCAGGTGTGTGGCAGGCTTCTGTGTTCCTCCCAGCGATTGTGAGGCTCCCTGGAGGGATCAGGGAAATAACTCTCATCTCCAATGCTGTGATTCTCACTTCCCCCTTCTTGGAAGTGAGAATCCTCCCCATTAGAATTGAAAGGAGGAGGTGGAAATCCTCCATGATTTGCTCCACCTGTAGGGGGGTCCTCTAAGCTGGGCTCCACCAAGGGGTGGAGGAACTTCGCGGCCTTGAGGATCGACCAAGAGTATCCCTTGCGGGGCAACTTGGGGGGCTCCTAAAGAGGCACCATAGGGATGGACGTTCAGATGTGCTCCCCGACCATGGGCGCAGTGGTGATGTGCTCCTCGACCCTGGGCGCCATGATGATGGGCGCCCAAGTGAGGTGCTCCTCTACCCTGGGCGCCATGGGGATGGGCGCCAGGGTGAGGTGCTCCTCCACCCTGGGCGCCATGGGGATGGGCGCCCGGGTGAGGTGCTTCTCTACCCTGGGCGCCATGGGAATGGGCGCCCGGGTGAGGTGCTTCTCGCCGTGGAGCATGCCTCGGGATTGGTACTTCCTGTGGTACTCCACCAAACGGTGCTCCTCCCTGGGGTGCTCCTCCAAACTGAGCTCCTCCCTGCCCCGTAAGCACGAGTTGTAAGATCTGCTGGTTTTGGGCTACCAGTTGCTGCATGGTCTCCAACATCTGCTGAGGAGTGGGAGTAGGAGCAGGAGTATTTGGGGCAGGGTTACCCGGTGGAGGACCATTGTCTCCCTGCCTGGGGGAGTCTGGGCGCCTAGAAGGGCCTGGATGCCCGGAAGGGCCCGGGCCTGTTGGGCGCCCATCTTGAGTGGGATTATCCTCCTGTCTCGCCGATCTCGTGCTGATCACCATAATCTAAAGTATTTGATTTTTTTTTCGCTTCCCACGGACGGCGCCAAACTGATGATGCCAAAATTGGGTTTCGGACACCACCGGTCAAGTAATAAAGTAATAAATGCAGTAAATTAATGAGAGAGAGAAGGGATTATAGTGGTTCGGTCAAAATGACCTACGTCCACTTCAGAAAGGCAGAGGTTGCCTGTAGTGTTTTACTTCCTCAATGAGTTGGGATTACAAGCTAGAGGAATACAAGAGTAGAAGTAAATAAGAAGATATCAGTTGCCCCCAAGTGCTGGTGGGGCTCCTTGATTTATAGTCTACCCTAACAGACGGGGACGCTCCTCTGTAACATTCGCCCTTGGAGCCCTCGAACTGCCCCCGCGCTGGACGAGGCAGGTGAGATATTTCTCCGCAGGACCTGGTAGGAGCGGGACTGCTTCCGAAACAACGTGGCTGCCATGACTTGGTCTCTTCGTGGGCTTGGACCTGAGCTTCAGTGGATGGATTTGGACCTGGACTTCTCACAGACTGGGTCACTTGGCCTGACCCATCATCCAGTACTGGGTCATTCGGGCTTGACCCGTCACAACTCATGAAATTGGTACATCCCAGTTGTTTAGCCTCATTCTTGTCTTCTTCTCAAGCTAATTCTTGAGTCTAGATTTTTCTGGTTTTGGTGATGGGATTTGAGGGGGATTATCTCACCTAAGAAGGAAAACTTTCCTCTACTATGTGGATATAAGCAGGCAGGTGGGATGAATATATATTGGTTTTAATTTTCACGTAAAATTTAGTCTTGAATCGTAATATATTTTTCATGCTTGAACTTACAACTATGTCGAAAGAAAACTTAAATATATGATAGTTATAATAATTGGTGAAATAAAAATTTATTCAAGTTGGCCTCCCCGACAAGAAATCCTGATTCCACCCCTGCCCATATCCTCTGGAATCGTACCTTTCAAAGAGTTGGAAGACATGCCCAATGCATACAAGTTGAACAAATTGCCCAGTCCTGAAGGGATGCTCCCTAAGATCCGATTCTCTGCTAAAAAGAGTTGTTCTAGAGTAGTCGAAAAATTGGCTATGGAGCTGGGCAATACACCTCTAAGTCGGTTGATGCTTAATGACAAGACTTTAAGAGAGCTACAATTGGTTAGAGAAGAGAGAGAGCCTATGTCCACAACTTCTTCCCCAGTTCCAAGTGAATTATTTTCCAAGTTTAACCAACAGAGACTTCCTGGGCTTCCTAGGCTCGTAGGAATCGGTCCACTGAATTGGTTTCTGCTCATACCAAGTTGCTCAAGTCTCGAGGCATTAGACAGTGACATTGGGATGGGTCCAGTAAATTGGTTTATTGCAACATGAAAATGAGTGAGATTGGGAAGGCCGATGCCGAGGTCGGATGGAAGGCTTCCATTCAGTAGGTTTGCATTGATAGAAAAGTAAGCCAAAGTTGAGGAATTGTAAAATGCAGGAGGAATAGTGCCAGATAGCTTGTTTTCTTTATTTTAAGAAAATATAGGCTCCTAATCTCGCCAAGCTCTTTTGGTATGTGTTAGTATTTTTGTATTGGCTAATTCATGTTGGACAAAACTCTAGGAATCTTTGTGTTGTTTTTATTATTTAGAAAAGGACTCCGAAAATAGAAGAGGGAATGACTCTAAGAAAAAAAGCCTGAATGATTTAGAAGAAGAAAGCCGGAAGATTTTAGTGCTGAATTTCCGCAAATTTCATATCCAGCAGAGTCCGCTCGAGCGACCATTCTTTCGCTCAAGCGAAAGCAAGATAGAGGTGTGTCCGCTCGAGCGAACAGGCGCGTACAGTTCCGAGAAAGTCTCTTATTTTGATACGAACTTGTTTCCTTTTGAAACTTTGTTTACCAAGTTTAAGTCCTACTTGTGCTCTAAGTATTAGACACGAATTTGGGGCTATTTATAGGGTGTTACTCTCAACCCTATGGATAATCAAGACACATCTCATTAATCTGAGTCAGAGAGATCATAAGAGAGAGTTTATTCTTTAGAGCCATTGAGAGATCGTTCTGAAGGCTGCTCTAGAAGGTCATTGTTCCTTCTACTTTTCGAAGGAGAAGATAGTTCATCTTGACTGGCAAGGTGCGAGGAGATCAAATAAGGAGAACGGGGCACGTTGGATTTCGTGTCAGTAGATTCTTTGCAAGAATAACTACAGCCCTGAGGTCGAAGTATAGACTGAGGTACAGGAGCTCGTGAGTATCAGAGCGGGTTGCACTATTTTATTGTGTTGATCCATATTTTCTAGAATGGATATCTACCGTGAAGGCACTTCAACCAATAGGCATCATCTGTTGGATAGTAGCAATTATGCTTATTGAAAAGTCAGGATAGTTGCCTTCTTGAAAGCCATAGATCTCAAAGTTTGGAAATCTATTATGAATGGCTATTCCTTGCCCACTATTACTGCTGATGGGGTAACTAATCTCAAACCTGAAGATAAGTGGACTAAGGAAGAAGAGTTGACTGCCACTTATAACTCAAAAGCATTGAATGTTATTTATAATGGAGTTAATATGTCTGAGTTTCGTAGAATTTCTATATGCACTACTGCGAAAGAAGCTTGAGATATTCCGCAGACTGTACATGAAGGCACTGAAACTGTTAAACAGTCGAAACTTCAGAAATTGTATATAGCCTTCGAAACCATAAAGATGGAAGATGATGAAACTTTTGATGATTTTAATTCGAAGCTGAATGCGATTGTAAATGATACCTTTACTTTGGGAGAGCCAATTCCTGAAAATAAGATTGTGAAAAAGATTCTGCGGTCTCTTCCTGAAAGGTTTGATGCAAAGGTTGTGGCTATTGAGGAGAATAACAATTTGAATATTTTCAAAGCTGAAGAATTAGTTGGCAACCTTCAGACTTTTGAAGCAAACCTAAGGACTAATGTGAAATCTAAATCCAGTGGTATTGCTTTAACAGCCTCCAAAGAATCATTCAAGAAAATTTCTAGTGATTCTGATTCTGATTTCGGTTCCGATTCCGAGGAGATAGATCCCCAAGTTGCTGTTTAGTTTATAAAGCAATTTTAGGCATTCATGAAGGGGAAGAAAAGTTATTTGAAAATCCCTAAAAATCTTGCAAAGAAGAAATCAACTAAGGGGATTCAATGTTTTGAGTGTCATGGTTATGGACACATTGCTAGTGACTATGCTAACAAAAAGTCGGAAAATAAGACTTTAAATTTGACTTGGGATGCTGATACTTCTAAAGAAGATAATATTAAATCTGAGTCTGAAAAGCCTGACGCTAGCAAAAAAAAATTCATCGCATTCATAGCAACTTATGTTTCTGCTACTCCGCCAATGTCTGATAATAAGACTGATCATGAGATTAGTGAGTCAGAGACAGAACATGATTGGCAAGCTGAATATCAGATTTTGTTTGAAAATCCATAAAGATGCTAAAGATGAATGAAAAAGTGGCTACAAGCTGGAAAGAATCTGAAGAGCAGAATACTTCTTTGAAAGCTGAATTGTCAGAAGCTCTTACAAAGATTAGTAACTTAGAGACTAGATAAATTGACAGTTGAAGCCCAAAAGTGTGTTTTGCTTGATCATAACATGAAAACCTTGAAAGCTGAAAATACTGACTTGCAAGGAAGACTCAAGATAGTTCTTTCTAAGTTAGAAACAAGCAAAGCTTCGCTAAACAGGATGAATGCAGGTTCCAAAAAGCTTGATGACATCCTCTGCAGTCAAAAGGCAAAGACAGACATGCATGGCATTGGCTACGCTGATATGGCATCTACATCTAAAGCCAAATATACTAACTGTTTTGTTCCAAATTCAATTGTTACTAATCTTGCTGTTCATGTTGCAAATACAGCTGCCAAGAAGAAACATGTGTCACGTTCTGAAAGAATTCCTACTTGTCATCATTGTGGAATTAAAGGATACATTAGACCACGTTGCAATAAGCTGCGAAAGTCACCAACTCAAAAGCAATGGAAAGCACAGAAGACTGAGCTGAACAAGAATACCAAAGCTGTTTGGGTCAAGAAAGAAGACTTAACTTCTGTGTTGATACACACTCTACTGAAATGTCTGAATATGCAAGTGTGTGTCCCGAAGCTTCATCACCCTTGATCTACAGGATCAAGCCCCCACCCCAATGCTGATACGAAGATCTTTCTGAGGGGGAGCTGCAAAATCCAGATTGACAAAAGCTGCTTGTAATATAATTGTTTGTCAATTATGAACAAAAAGGGGGAGAATAATGAAGCTAGGAGGAGACAACAGACAAAGATCTACAGGAGCTGATAATTTTTTTTTTGCTGAAAATTCAATGTATTTTGGGTTTTTTATTTTGGATAGATCATTTGTATGAGTTTTGTCCATGAATTGCCAAAGGGGGGATTGTTAGTATTTTTGTATTGGCTAATTCATGTTGAACAAAACTCTAGGAGTCTTTGTGTTGTTTTTATTATTTAAAAAAGGACTCTGAAGATAGAAGAGGGAAGGACTCTAAGAAGAAAAGCCTGAATGGTTTAGAAGAAGAAAGTTAGAAGATTTTAGTGCTGAATTTCCATAAATTTCATACCCAGCAGAGTCCGCTCGAGCGACCATGCTTTCGCTTGAGCGAAGGCAAGACAGAGGCGTGTCCGCTCGAGCGAACAGGCGCACACAATTTCGGGAAAGTCTCTTATTCTGATACGAACTTGTTTCCTTTTGAGACTTTGTTTCCCAAGTTTAAGTCCTACTTGTGCTCTAAGTATTAGACACGAATTTGGGACTATTTATAGGGTGTTACTCTCAACCCTATGGATAATCAAGACACCTCTCATTAATCTGAGTCGGAGAGATCATAAGAGAGAGTTTATTCTCTAGAGCCATTAAGAGATCATTCTGAAGGCTGCTCTAGAAGGTCATTATTGCTTCTGCTTTCCGAATGAGAAGATAGTTCATCTTGACTGGCAAGGTGCAAGGAGATCAAATAAGGAGAACGGGGCACGTTGGATTTTGTGTCAGTGGATTCTGTCACGCCCCGAGCCCGAGATTTCACACATCCCGAGGCGCGACACACGCCCGCGTGGAAATTCGAGTCAAACTCATTGACTCTTGGTCCCCACGTATGGAATTTACCCACAGGATATCACGTGTGAGGTTTATAAATCCATATATCTGTATTTTTCACCTGTATACATTTTGTCAAATAGATACCCAATTAACATAACACACAATCATCAAGATATAGAGCATAAGATTCCTGAGCATATATTTAATTTGTCATGTATCAAAGTATAGAGCATAAGAGTCATAAGCAATACTTTAAAAGTTCAAGTTCTAGAGATATAGATAGAAGAAGTAAGTTAAGTTAAAGTTTACAATCCCAAAAGCTAACAATTCATTAAAACTAATACAAAAGATGTGGCAACCCTAGCCACGGTCCATGGGTCATTTAAACGTCCATCTCATCGTGTAGATGTCTAAAAGACATCATCGGGAGTCCATTCTGCTATGTTATGGAGAGATTCCTCTTCCTCAAGGATCTCCGGGGCAGTGGCATCAATGTATTCACCTATAACGCCAAGTGTAGCACCATTAGACTAAGCTAAGCAAGACAAACATATGCAGTCCATATAACATGTAACAAATGAGTAATCAGACAGGAATAAATCATAAGAGATCAAGGAACGATCACTAGGCATATCAGTGCATGAATTAGCATGAGACATACGAGTCATAAATAACAGATAAACATATTAACAGTACTAGTTGGCACATCCACATAAGCTATGTTTTCTCAAGTTAATCATATAACATGAAATAAAATGAGAGCAGAATATCAGAACAGGACAAAATAGGGCGGTGCTACTAGGAGACAGAGGTACCCAGAATTCTCCATCGTAGACCTAGAGTGCCGGTAAACCCTCAAAATAATTTTTTCATCTGCAGAGGGCCAGAAATATACTAAACCCACACTTAGCCGGGTCCGACTTAGATAGGGTCAAAGCTAAGTGGTGCCGACTCATAGAGTGCAATGTAAAATTAATGGATCAGGTGCAGAACAGTGTTAATCAGATACATGACAAATGCAGGACATATACAGGACATGACACATAATGACAAAGAATCAGAACTTACTGAGATATACTGAACAAAGCCATAAATAAATATAACATAACAGATGTGTAACAGAAAATACATAACTGAACAGAAGCATGATTAAGTCATACTAGAATACTGGAAACGGAATGCAATGCATGTACATACAGATCATATACGGAGTCAAGACAGAAATCAAGCCAGGCCTACGATCTTGGGAACACATGTGGTCTTCACCGTCCAACTCGGGGTAGTATTAAGAATTTCGACATTATTGGGCTACAAAGGACCCCTTGGCGTTACATAATTTGGATGTCGAATCCCTTAATAGAACACATTTGGTTCGGTTACAATCCGAAGAACACAATGCCCCTTTTGTGGGTACAGTTGCTCAATCCATATCCACAATTAAACAAACCCATTGGTCATGATAAAAGTTCAGGGTGCACATCCTACAGGTCTATCTATCAGGCCAATCAACTAGAACAAGCTACAGTTCAATATCCCGCTCATGGAAACATCAATTTGTTATAATTATGTAAAATCCAACATTTATTCCTTTCAAAGATTCAAATCAAACGGACATACGATTCAGAAGTTACGGTCGTTGAAAATCTGCATACTGCAAGCATCAGGTTCGCTCGAGCGTTCAGATGTTCGCTCGAGCGGACCCTAGACAGAGAGCTGTTCGCTCGACCGGACCAAAAGTTCGCTCTAGCGAACTCTCCCAGAGAGCCCTTCGCTCGAGCGTGCACTCACGCTCGCTCGAGCAAACTGTCAAATCTGGGTCCGAAAATCTGTTCTTCCTTTATTTCTTTCAGACCATTCAGGGTCTTCTTTCAGGTTTCAAACCACATTAAAATGGTAACATTGAGCTTCCAATGCTCATAAAAACCCATTCAATCAATCCCATATACATTAACAAAAACCATCCATTAAAAATCCATTTTGAGCAAGAAGGAGGGTGTCTACACATGATTGAATACATTCATGAATCAAACAATGAAGCATGCATATAAACATATAAGTTTAACTTGCCTTAGGTGCTTGGAAGCTATCTCACACTCCAAATCCTTTCTAATCAAAAACCCCCAAAAATGCAAGCTCAAATGCCCTAAAAATGGTGAAAACGAAAATGAATGAAAATGAATGAGGAAGCAGATGATGCATGCACGAATTTAGGACATTCTTAGATTGAAAGAAATCAAGAGGGAATGATTTGAAATAAACACAAGGGAAAGGAAGGTGAATACTTACCAAAGAAGAAGATGGAGCACACTTGGAGGAAATGGAGACTTGGAGAAGATGAAGTGAAGATGCAATCTATTCACATGCAAGGATCTTTTGGCTGGTTGCTTGAGATGAGGAAGGAAGAAATGAATAAGAAGAGGAGTAAAGAAGAACTCTCAGCTGGAAATGAAGAAAGAAGAAAGGAGTAGCTGAAATGGGCTTTGATGGAATTTATTTCCAGCAGTTGCATGCAAGTCCACTAATGGGCTGAAAATCTCAAGAAAGGGCTTGGGTTAAATGAAAGGGCTGGAAATGGGCCTAATGGAATCCAAATTAAATGGGCCAAGACATGAAAGTTAATGACCATGAAATGCAATATGCAATGCATTAAAAACCCAAAAATTTTTAAGTACACACAAAACCCAAAACACTCCAAAAGTCATAATCTATCTAGTAAATGGTCAAACCCCACTAATTCTACCTAATCAAGTCCAATCACAATCAAAACATCCATTAAGCAATTAATCTAAATTAATTAACTCTAAGATGAGATTAAGGCGGGTCGGGGTGTTACAGATTCTTTGCAAGAATAACTACAGTCCTGAGGTCGAGGTATAGACTAAGGTACAGGAGCTCGTGAGTATATCTTGTAACTGTTTGTGAACTTTTGATTTTTGGTTCGTGGTTTTTCTCCCTGGATAGGGTTTCCACGCTATATTTTGTGTCTGCCTTCTTGTGGAGTGTGATTGGTAGATAGCTAGTTCTATTGTCTGATTGGTTTATTTCCGCTGTGCATTGCTTAATTAAATTAGAACTAGTAATCCATTCTAGTGGTGGCCCATAAAATTTTGTACTTTCAGTATGTTTCCCTCTAATTGATTAGTCCCTGCAAAGAAATGGGTGAGAGATGAAAGGTTCCCAAGCGAAGTGGGGATGCTTCCTGTGAGATTGTTTGCACCAAGGAAGATCCTATTGAGCCTAGCTCAACTGGGATCCTGCCAATGAGTGCATTGGTATCAAAATCGATGACTCTGAGTCTCCAACATCGGGTTAGATTGGCTGGAATTTCTCCTTCCAATGAGTTATCACTAAGATAGAGGTACCTGAGCCTGAACAAACGGCCAATTTCGGGAGGGATCGGGCCAATGAGTTCATTGTTGCTGAGGTCGATTGCACGAAGGAATGTAAGGTTTGCAATGAAGGGTGACAAAGGGCCTGCCAACTGATGCCTGGTCAGGTTCATGGCCACGACCCTCAGAGGATGGCGTCGACCGCACGTGATTCCTTGCCACTGGCAGAAAGGGAGAGAGTGATTCCATGTGCTCAGAGAATTAAAAGGGTCATTCCTTTGCTTGAAAGCAAGTAGAGCAAGTGCATCAACTGCATTTGGTGACTATTTTGTTGTACTAGTAATGGATTCCGTAAGAGCACAAAAATTCACATCCCTGAGGGGTAGTGTTTTTGAGACTCACTGAGGAGGACGGAGGCTGAAGCTCCTTGTTGATGATGGAAGAACCATTGCCTGAGAAGCTGGAAGAGGGAGAAGAAACAGGTCAGAGGACCCTGGCTGTGGGTAGCACAGGGCTTTCCGATGCCTAAGTCAGTGTGAGAACTGGACAACAGGATAGGGATTTAGAGAAGATGAAGTTTGGGCTTGGCGCCCCGTTCTGGAACTGTTGCTCAGTTTATATAGAAGAAGGAAGGAGGCAGGAAAGTGGTTGACTGTCTTGTCATAGCCCACCTTGTCGGGTACTAGGGAGGCGCAGTCCCATCGTAGCCTACTTTGACATAAATGACAGTCTTATCGTAGCCCACTTATCTCATCAGGCCATATCCTGGCGCCTTGAGAGCTGTGGACGGCTATCTGTCAGGGGATATGCGCGGTGCCCTTATCTTGTCGCACGTCCTGGGACGTGGTGGAGTCTTCGTAGAGGTACGGCTGTCAGCCCCTGCCTTGGCTAGCTCTGGCGCTATGACCGAAGTGCGTGACCGAGGTCGGGGCGTGCATCCCGAGGTCGGCTGGAGACCTGGCAGGGGTGCCGAGGTGTGTGATCGAGGTCGAGGCGGAGGAGAACGAGCTGGGGGATGGAAGCTGCCGAGCTCGAGGACCTTGCCGAGATGGACGAGGACATGACCAAGCGCTGCTGCCGTGATGGAGCTAGAGTCTCGGCTTTGCTGTCAAGGTGGAGCTCTGACCGGGCTAAACCACTTGGCCGGGCTGATGGAGGCTGAGACCGAGCCTTACCGAGATGGACTAGCCGGTGCAGGAGCCCGAGATGGAGCATCTGGCCGAGACTCCTGTGAGCTCGGAAATATCCCCACAAAGATTCCACCGTGGGTGACCTGAGAAGGATAGCATGGATGAGAAATAACAAAAATCACCATGCAACAACAAAAATATTACATGGGGGCTCCATCATCAAATGTCGCCTCTCTTACAAGTAGGAAATGTAGTTTGAGGTGCTGCACTCAAGACAATAAAAACCCACAATTACAAGCACTAACTGCAATTCATGGCAAAACAAATCGACTATAATTCCTTCATTATACTCTCATGTATATATATATATATATATATAGATTTCATGAAATGGGTCGGTCATGAACTAACGTGTGAAACCATCCATGGTTTTCTCTTACACCACATGACCAGATGCCATGCTTTTCTAATATGACTTGCAACCATGACGAGCTAGTCCAGTCTTCTTTCAAGAGAGGAAGGTCTTGGGTAAGGAGACCTAGTCCTCATTGAGAGGTCTTGGATCCAAACTCTGCCTCCTTCCTCTTTGCATATGTAAGTTTTATTAACTCACATGAGTGAGTTGTGTTTATTTTCTTTGCATGTGTGAGTTTTCATAACCTTATATATATGAGTTGTGTGTTTGTCTCTAAATATGTATGAGTTTCTATCACATTACATGTGTGAGTTCTCATCACCTCATAAGTGAATTGCTAAAAAAAAGAAGAAAATGAGGAAGGAAAAATGAAAGGGTTGAGCTGCAGTGGGACCCGTGTGCAGAATGACTTAGACTTACATGTGCATGACAGCTACAGATCCATGGGCCAGGACCTGAGCACAAATTTATAATGGGACCCAATATAAGCAATCAATCACTTCATGAGACCGGAGAATTCAAATGTACGTATAGAATTCTGCCGTAGTGGACTGGAGTCTGGGGCAATATTCAATATCTACCATTTCATGCGTGATGAGGCAAAGAACAGTGAGGAATGATGATGACAATGAGCTCATGGCACCGTGAAATTAATTAGGTGCTCCATTGCGAAATAATCATATGTTACCTTTTGATATAATTTGTAACTGGTAGTCTTGTGATTAATTCAATTATGCAAATTATTTTATGGTTCATATTTCAAATTAGAATCATCCCTGTAGTAATGGAATGGGCTGGATAGCAGACGTTAGGACCTTACCCCTCAAACTCAAATGGAAATTCTCAATTCATCCCCATAACTACATTAGTGGAAGCATCAATTTTGATTAAGTCGCATAATTTTTATTCGTCTGCATGTTGCGGATCATGTATCATTTCAAAATTCATCCATTGGAAATCCCAGTCATTCCTCCCTCCCCGCCAAAACACCCAAAAATTCGCTTAAACAAAATAATATTCAACATCAAATGATAAATATGTGGAAAAAAAAGATTAACCATTGGGGACCTTAGTAGGATAGAATTAAATACTAATTCACAATAAGATTAGTTACAAGGAATAATCACTAAAAAGGTGAGAGAACATAAGGTATATAGAACTGTAGATGGGACCCCCGTAAGATTTGATCTATTATTGTCATGATCGGGTATACATTTTTCATCTTTCCTTGATTCATTTTTCATTAAAGGGAAAGATTATTTGATTGCCATTTATAAATCTTTCTTTTTTCTTATTTTTTTTTATGCTGAAAATTTGCGTTTGTTTCTTCATCTTTTAACTAATTAATTCTCAAAATACATTTCTCAGATTTTCTAAGAATTCAATTCCATGCAAACATAATCAAACTCTCCATTCCTCAACATTAATCAATCCAATGGTGAAATTGAAGTATATTATTCTAACTCATGGGAAATTAGTAATGAGAGGGCATAGGTTGGAAAAGGTTTAGGTGTGGGCCATGTCACGAAACTCATCGGAAAATAATCTCCTGCACTGTCACACAGAAAAAGCAGATGCAAAGAAGCCTAGACTTTGAAATATCTCAGTGAGATACCAACATTAGAGGAGACTTTGAAATTTCTCAGTTGACACTTGACAGTGATAGACCAACTTTAGGAATGGAAGGTTTAACAAATTTCTCAGTGGACATCCATTTCATAAAAAAAAAAAAAAAAAAAAAATTTCTCAGTGGACATTGATAGACAAGTCCACATCTTGGGAGGGTTTACCCTGCTGTGACCGTAACTATCACGGTTCACCACATCACCGTGGGGCAGCATGTAATTGGTCCACTCATAGTCACCATGGATCAAAACCCTCATACGATCCCGATTCGTGAAAGACCAACTTTATAACTTTACCAGAGTAACCAGACTGAATTACATCCTAGCGTGGAGACTGGGACGGCAAAGGTTCAAGCTTAAAAAAGTGACTTCCTATGTTGTTTGGTAGTGGGGTTATCAAGTTGGATTGGAAGCAAGCATAGGTTTTAAAATCTGACACAAGTCCAATTCAGAGCTTTACTGCCCAACAGCCCACGCCTATCCCGGCTCTCTCCATTTACAACTAGCGCACGTATGCTTAGTAAATAATTATGCGCAAAACTTGTGTTCTATGTGGATAGTGAACAGTCCAATTCAGAGTTTTACCCTTCTTACTTGCTCAAATTTTGGTATCCATTGACTTGATGGTGATTACTTCATATAACTTTTCAAGAACTATTAAGATCTAATTGGAGTTGTTGGATTGAGAACTCAAGATGAGATGCATCTAAGAGAGTTGTACGTGAGAAAAATTGAAACAGATAAATTGATGGTTGATTACATCATCAACTGAATTGATAATATCATTGACCAAGTTCCCTTTCGTCAAAAAAATACATGGACGACCCTGCAGTCATTTTATAATTTTCCTTCATAAAGTTGTTTAATTAAAATCTAAGGTTAATTTTCTCATAAAAATTCATTTAAAATATATGAGTTCGAGTCATCGAGAATTGAGAGGTTACGTTTTTTCAAGACAAGCTCAAGTTTCGTTTAGCTCAAGAGTATGTAACTATGTATGATACGATAGTGCATCCAAGGATCTTTTCAGTCTTTCCAGAATTACAATATTATGAAGTAATAACACTGAATGAATGTTCTCTAAGATGCCAGTAATTCTAGCTTGTTTGGATGGATGGCGAATTGAAGTAAAGTGAGGTAAAACCTCCATTATCCAAGCAAGAAAAGACCGAAGGTCATATCAAAAGTACACATATTCAAAATTTCCTCTTCCATTTAAAAAAAAAAAAGAATGGTCATAAAGCATCCACTTATATCCACTAAATGAAAAAATAATAATATTTTTACACAAAAAGTCAAAAAGATTTCCTATCAAACAACTAAAAACAAAAGGCTATCATAACCCCTTATATTTTATTCTCTCTTGATATGATGCTTCACCTTACTTTACTTCAATTCAACACAACGGAATCATAAGTAATGAAAAGATCACATACTAAACTTACATAACATTCTTGAAAAATAAAATACATAATCAAAACATTATATAGTGTAATGTTCAATTAAATTAGATATCGGCTTGATAGAAAAGTACATTCTTGATGGTAGTTCACCGAGAAAAGGCAACAGGGGAAAGGCCTAAATAGAGACTCCCCATCATAAATGACATAGTGATATATTTGATAACCTGGACACAAAATATGAGTTAAAAGAATTCTTTAATCCACAAGAACAGTTGTTAGGCAGTTTTTCTTCAGGTTACAGGAACAATGTATACACAAATTATATCATGAAAAAAAGTTAGAACAGGAAGGTAGAACACACACGACACAACACGGGCCCGCTTAACTACAACATACAATCTCAACAAGGTTACAGGAACTATATCATGAAATACAGTTAGGAGAGAGAGAGAGAGAGAGAGCATGCCCCCTACTTTCAGAACTGAGTATGCTTCACTTTTTCAAAAACTATATACTGGCTCACTGTTCCTATTTAAGGAGCTCATATCACACAATCATGAATGCATATTGTATAGCCACCATTAAAAAAATTTACCAGTAAGAGTTGGAAGTAGGAATCATCTTTGGATTGGTCACAACTAAAATGCATGATTGACTCCAATGGAATATTGCGATTTTACATGTGATCAATCAAACATTGGGATACACATTGGAATCAATTCTGGATAAATGCCAATTCAACATGATGTCCATGATCAGAGGAGAGTACCTTGGCCGAAAGAACCTCTAAAATACATACTACAATGGATAGCATCCAGATGGTCAGGGGAATGCACAAAAAAGTGTACAGTCGTGACAGAAGATATTTCTAGATTAAGTTAGGTAAATAAGTTTACCAGCACGACTCTCTCTGATACTGGTCAGGAATTGTCAGAAGATCACCACTTCATATGTGAAATCAAAGATTCTCCTAGATTTCGACAGACCTAGACATTGAGCATGTTTCCATTGTGAAATCATAACCCTTGCTATTATAACCAGCGACTTTGATGCCCAAGAAGTATTTCAAGAAAACAAGGTACTTTTTTGCCCTTATTGCTTCATGTGAGAGTTACAGACAGACCCAGCACAAAAGGCAAAAGACCCAGAAGCACAACCAACACAAAAACAGAACAAGAACAATGAACAAAGTAAAATCAAAACCTAAACCAACAGACCTAAACTTATACCAATTACCAACAACATAACCAAAAACCAGAGACCCCCAGGCCAGCAAAAAGGAAATACAGAAACTTCAATTCTTTGACCTGCTGCTGGAGACCACTGCCAGAACCACCTTCATCCATTGAGAGAGCACTGAACCTTGAAACATAGTCTGATGTAGTAGGTTGAGTAGAAGAGGAAGCATTCTGACTCAACGAGCAGAAGAGAAAACAAGGTACTTACTGTCATATCCCTTCCCCAGGAAAGTCTTCAAGCATTAATTTCTTTTCTTTTCTCCCCCTCCAAGAAAAAAAGTGATACTGATATAGCCAAGGTCACCATCCGAACAGGTCAACCTAAAAACTAATCTGCTTCAATATACATCCCTAATGACAAAGCCAAACAATAAAGCATATGTCGAGTAAAACATATACAAGAGGATCACAGGAAAAGATAAATGACAATACTGTTTGGACCCCAATTTTCAGAAGACACTTACGAGAAGACGAGCAGAGAGAGCTTATGCGACTCCTAGGAGATTTCGGCCATGACCGCTACTTCTACCACTCACAGCCACTGCGACTTTCTTTGGAAATCAAAGGTACCCACAAGAGTATTGGCTTTTGCTTGGCTGGTGCTTCGAGGCAACGCCTACCCCCTTTGCTTAGTGGTCAACACCTACCCCCTTTGTTTGTCAGTTGAAGAATCAGTCGACCACCTTCTTCTACACTACCCAATGGCAAATGAAATTTGGAATTCACTCCTCCGGCCTTTTGATCTGTCCTGGGGTCTCCCTTCATCCATTCACGACCTCTTCGGAGCATGGAAGTTTGTGTTTGGTTCCCACAAAAAGAGACTGCTATGGCGTGCTATTTGGAAATCATGTGTGCTATTTGGAAAGAAAGGAACTAGAGGTGTTCTACGCCAGCCGTTGTTATTTCCAGGTCCAGACTTATGGCTGCTTCTTGGGTGTCTATTCTTCAAGAGTTCTGGGGACTGCCTATAGACACTATCATTCATAATTGGAGGGAGGTGATTTCTTAATTTTTTTGGGTGGTTTTGCTCCCCTTTTTGTATAGAGCTCTCTTGTTAGGCTTGGTTTGTAGTGCTGTTTTTTTTATTCTTTTTTTGTTGTGGTATTCTTCATTGCTTTCCAGTATATCTCTTTTGTACTGTTTAGCCTTTGATTAATACTAATTAACATTCAAAAAAATATATATACAAGAGGATCACATTTGCCAAACCATGTCATTTAACTAGCACTGCACTCTTTCTGCAAGGCAATCAGCTACATCATTTGCCCCTCACAACACAAGCAAAAAAAACCAACTGGTCCCTGGTTAGATCCCTAAGCACGTCTATAAAGCATTTCCACTCTCAAAGGAGTGCCATACCTGCCTGAAGCCCAGCAGGTAACAATAAAAGAGTTGCCCTCAATGATCAGCAGATACAAATTTTACCAGACACTTTCACAGACTCCAATAACCAACACAACCAGCTCCACACGTATCACTTCAAATATATCAGGCCTCAGAAACATCTCAATGTTGAAATTTAACTTATGCGAACCATTCAATGGGGAAGAGTCTTATATTACTTCATTTCAACATCTGTCCACCAAGGCAATTAAAACACCAACAGCCAGTCGGTTGATACCACCCAAACCCAAGAGATTATTTGATGTCTAACTCGCGATATCATGTTATCAAACACATTTACTCTTAAAACACCTCTCATTATGTTCCTCAAAAAGGTCAGATAGCCACAACAAAGGATAGCATCTACAGAAGATTATCTCCAACCAATCTATCTAATATACCACCTCCGACCTTCAAAGTGGGTGGCTTACTTGCAGAGTCACTAGAAGCCTCATTGATGTAGACAACGAACATTATTATAATAGGCATTGTTCTGAAAATCAAAATCGTATCACAAATTGTTTAAGGTGTTGATCGAATTGTTCATTGATTGTAGAATTTTTTGTTTCATGGAAAAAAGAAAAACATAACAAATTTATTTTCGAAAAAAAAAAGAACATGAAGTACTGAAGTAGTTATTCATCCTGCATCCATAGTAGCATTAATAGACACAAATAAGACTGATACAATCACATAAAGAACATCAGTGGTATATATTTATGTATCATAAATAAACGTGTGAAAAAAAAAAAAAAAAAACGTGTTGCAGTTTTTTTATTATAAAAAAAAATCCAAATCATCAATGTAACTCTTTAAGTTAAAGAAGTGTTTATGACAAAAACCCATGTGTACAATCAAACACTTCAATCCCAAAAACCTGCAATTCTTGAAAGGTTTCATTAGTCACAAAATAACCTTTTGAAAATAAAAAACACTAAAATACAAAACAGTAAAAGAGAATTAATATTAGCCATTTAGCTTTGGCTAATGGCTACTCTCACTTAGGCGAATTGCTTAAATCGTAAGATTAAAATAATAAAAAATAAAAAACAAGTATCAAATCATAAGATTCCCACTTGAATCCTAGGATTCATTTCTAAATGAGATTCATTGTATAGACATGAAATATTTTTCTTATGATTCAATGTGAATAGCAGGATTCAGGATATGAATCCTAGGATTTTGACAATCATGGTGGCTTAGGTCACGTTTGGCAACCAAATATTTGGAGAAAAGATTTTTGGTACGTTTGGATGAAAATAGGAAAAGTGAGAGAATTTTCCAAATCCTCCAAACCCATCAACCATCCTCTCTTCCATTGATTCCTCCGTCTCCACCTCCCCCCACCGAATTTTGCAAATCCACAGAGGCAAAAAAGCTCCTAATTACAAGGAGTGACTCCTCATAGTTGTTTTCCACACCTCCTGGAATGTAGTGATTCCTCTCATCCGAAATCCTCATAGAGGATAGTATGGTTCCAGAGGAACAAAGGAATCCTCCCTCTGTTAACCAAACATGCCCTTAAAGATTATCTTCTTCGGGAGTTTGAAGATAATTACTCTATTGTACAATGGTGATATGGGATTATCTTCCGAAGAACTTTGTTTGTGAATGAAAAAAAAACCATTTGCGGCATGAAGTAGTCACCACAAGCCTCACAGATGTATAACAAACTATATTGCAACGAGAGTAGGGATTATTTTCCTTAAGAAGTTATTTTCAGGAGGAGTTCGAAGATAATTATCCTAGTATACATCATTGTAACAAGTGATGGTGATATAGGATAACACTCAAATTATCAACAGGAGTTTGAAGATAATTATCATAGTGTACAATGATGATGTGAGATTATTATTTCTTCTTCTTTCTTTCTTTCTTTCTTTTCCAACTTTGTATCTCGCATCTGCTCTAGGAAGAGATCTTCTGTATAAGCCCAATAGCAACCAAGATATCTAGGCATTTACTGATGCAGATTGGGTTGGATGACGTCCATGTTTGGTTACAACAGTCTTTTGGCCCAAGCTGTAAGGCTTATTGCTCTGTACCTCAAGCCTGCTGTAGAGAGAGATCTTCTGGATAAGGCCAATGGAGACTCGAACATCTTGGCATCTTCAGAGCAGACTGAACCAGATCCATACTGACAGTGTTCCCTCCCTCCCTACCTCCCCACCTTTTAATCATACTTCTGATTTGTTCTCCATCTAGACAGATCAATTGTAGACATCACCATGCCTATAACCTAACATGTTCATAATGCACTTTCTCTTTCATTTTCTTATCCTTATAAAAAAAAAAAAATTCAGCTCCTAAGCTCAACCACCTTTAAAAAAAATCCTAAACTAAACCAATTGGAAGAAATGAGAAAACAAAATTCAAAACAAAGTCAAATTTACCTTGTTAAAATCTAGCCACAACTAATATAATCAAGTTCCTTTCCTTTCAAATACATACTTTTATCAGTCTTTCGAAAATTATCTCCTCAAAAATAATATCGTGTTCAATTACAGTACATTTTTTACATTTTAATTTAAGTGCAAAATCAGTTTGTGCATACACATGCAGATGTTTATGGCCATTAAACTCTATTGCAAACACACATGTTCATCTATCCGCATAAAAATACCAAATTTCTACAACAGTAAGCATGTAGAAGATTTGAAGAAAATCCAAGAAAAGATACAGGATGGGGGATCTCTTTAGGCAACTTATATTCCACGTTATATTACAATTTTGCACATTACTGGATTGCACCAACTATGAAAGAACTAAGAAGATTTCCACATTTCCCAGCATCGAAAAATACTTAAAAAGCCAAAAAATAAAAGTACATGCAAATTGCAGCTATGTGGTAAGCCAACATAGGATATTAACTATGCAAATTGCAACCATTCATCTTTTCTTAGTTGCTATAACAAAGATCCAAAATCATGTCATGATTTTCTTTAAGAAAAGAAAAAACAAAATTTTGACACATCATTTTTCAACTTATAGGAGAGAGCATCCAAATGTAAACACAAAAGCATACATTGCATATCGAGCAGTTGTTAGTCAATCCCTCCAAAAAACTGGTAAGAGATGAAAAAAGAAGATTGCAGGACAAGCTGTGATCCAAGCTTAGGCACTGATTTCCATTGAAGGAGTTATTCCTCCATTTTGGCTTCTTGAGTGCAATTCGTATCAGCACACGTTCCATTGGCCTCAACCAAGCAGAAATCAGGATAATTGCGATGGTTTAGGGAATGCAACCAAAGGCCCACAACTCCTTCCTTCTGTTCCATGGATGCAATATGGGAGTAAATATAGTTCATTTTGAAGTCCTCCGCCTCTTCCTTATACACTTCCATGGACACCTCTTCATGAGAATCTTTCCACTTCTGGTTATATGAAGTGAAAAAACATTCATCCAAATACAACCCAACCTCAGGCGCCGTTGGAACATTCACATTTACATCCCTGAAAATTTCCACCCGCCAACTCAAAATTTTGCAACTAGACAAACAAAACACCACAAATCACATTAAAATTCAGTATAAATTGCTTACTTTTTCAGGGCAGTCTCTATCAGCGCCTCCGGTGCACAGTTCCTCATGACAGCAACCGCAAGCCCGATCAACTTCCGTATCTGATGAAGCATGAAACTCTGCCCAATGACCTCACACCGGACAAATTCCATCCCATCAATGCTAACAACATCATCCGCATTAAACGACACAATGTAGCGGCGTGCAGAAGGGTCTTCAGCCTTGGTCCTAGTAGTGAAATTGTGGAAGTTGTGGGTCCCCACATAGCGCTTGAGAATCCCATTAAACCTCTCCCTCTCCTTCTCTCCATAACAAAACTCCCCACCCCCACCCTTGATCGCTCCCTTCAATTCTCCACTCTCACTACAGAAAGGACCAGTCTTTCCTGTTTTCTCTTCCTTGGAAGAAACTCCATCATCAGACACAGCATCCCTAACACTGTCCTCAATTTCTCCATTTTTCTCACTTTTCCCTTCCTTACGTGAAAACATAGACACTACAGGAGGACCTCCTTTTCTTCCCAAACTTGCCTCAATTTCTTCGATTTTTTCTTCCTCAGATGAATTCTTCAGCTCCAAGGCAGACTTATCACTATTTTCAACTGTCTCTACAGTTACTTCACTCTTTCCTACCTCAAAATTAACCTTAGTCTCTAGACCAGGACCACCATCTTTACCATTCAATCCCTCATTTAAACTTGCATCAGTTTCTTCATTTTTTTCTTCTTCAGGTGAATTCTTTAGTTCTATAACAGACCCATCATTGTTTTCCATTGCTCCCACATTAACTTCAATTTTTCCTTGCTCACAACTAATCCTAGTCTCTGGGGCATGACCACCACCATTGTTCTCTATTGACCCTTCATTTTTCGAACCTGTTTCGACCTCGGGAAAAACCCTAGACTCAAGAACAGAGCTATCACTACTTTCTCCGTCCGCCCTCCGGCGACCCATAATTCCAGCGACCTTGCGGCCGCGCTCAGAGCATTCCAAGCACTTAACAAGCTCATTTCCCGATCCAGCGCTCGCAATTACGCTCTCCCGATCCGGATGGCAATTGGGGTCGAGAGCAAACACAGGGAGAAGATACACGTACCTACGCCGATCGCAGAACTTCTTCGCATTGAAGGAGGCGGTGACGCGCTTGTAGCCGAAGATCCTGATCTGGGGCGGGAGGTGGGAGTTGAGGCGGGCGACGAGGCCAGGTGGGTCGACGTAGAAGCGGCCGGAGACGACCTGGCCGACGGCTGAGACGCCCTTATCGGTGCGGGCGGAGCGCGCCCAATCGAAGCGCTTGGGGTTGCCTCGATCGGGGGGAGGGACGGCGCCGGAGAGGAAGAGGGCCTCCTCGAGGTCGGCTTCGATGGTTTTTGCGCCGGGGTTTTTCTGCATTCCCTGGTAGCCGACGCCGCAGTAGGCGAAGAAGATGGCGATCTTCCGTCGCTTGAAGCGCTGCGGCTTCTGCGCCGATTCTTCGGAGAAATTAGGGTTTTCTTCATCATCTGAGGTTGTTGCAGACATTTTGGGCTTTTTGGGAGGTGGGGGAGAAGAAGAAGGGATTGAAGAATCCATGGGTTTTAGAAAGAGGAGTAGGGTTTTGGTTTGGCTCTGCTTCTTTCCATGGTAACAAACTAACAGAGCGCAGAAGTAGGGTTTAGTGTAGAAATGAAGAAGAGGGTCAGTAATTGGTTATTGGGAGATTTTCAAGTAGGGGTTAAGTTTTGCCCTATTTTCAAAAGAAGGGCACAAAGAATTTGGACATTTTCAATAGATTGTGCAAAAGATTCAAAGGATCTACTTTGGCCGGATGTATTTAATTAAAATACTAGCTTAATAATTTGTGTTCAGTACAGTATCTCCCAGTACTACAAAATAAATAATTATATATTAAAAAAATTACCTATTTTCATAAAAAAAGTTGGATAAAATAAAAAAAGAGAAATTAGAGCAAAAAATGTATAGTTACGTAAAAGAACAACTTAAATATGAGTGGGTAGTTGCATGAGTAGTTACATAAACGTCAGTCAAAATTGGAGCCATAGAGTTAAAAACTAAATCCTAAAAATGAGAATTAAAAGCCTGTTTGGCATCATTCTAAGAAGGGGATTTAAGCGGATAAATCCCATTAGACTCACTGTAGAGTAAAAAAGGCTTAAAAGATATGAAATGACCATAATGGTCCCAAGGGCCTTTTCAATTCTTTTTTTTTTTTTTTTTCGCCGAGCGGCGATATCCCCGCTCACCTACATATATGAGCGGTGATATCCTCGCTCATTGAGAAAGAAAATGAAAGGAGAAAGGAAGAGGAAGAGGAAGTGGAAGAAGTGGATGATGGGCGGCTGGGTGTTGGACGTATGCAGGTGAAGGTGGGTGCAAGGAAGAGGGATAAGAGATGAGAAGGAGGAGTGGGAGGAGTTGGAGGAAAGGAGGAAGTGCAAGAAAGAAAGGAGGAAAAGAAGGAGAGCACTGGGCGTGTGCAGGGGAGTGCGCCAATGATGGAGGAAGAAGGGAGATGGGCTCGATGACGCAGGATGGAAGGAGAGAAGAGAGGGAGGAAAAAAAAAGAAACTAGAAAGAAAGAAGGAAGAAGGTGGAGATGGGGGTGCCGTGAGTGGTAGATGCTGGGGTGTAGGTGATGGCAGGGAAGGAGAAGAAGTGAGATGAAGGCGAAAGGGAAGAAAGAAATAAAGAAATAAAGAAGAAAATAAAGAAAAAAGAAATAAGGAAAGCCATGCGTGCAGTGGTGTGGGGATGCTAGGTGTGTTGTGGCAGTGGGGAGAAGAAAGGAGATAAGGGGTAATTGATTAGTTGGCAGAGGTGGAAGGAATTGGAGGGAAGAGGAGGAGGAGGAAGAGAAAGAATAAATGAGTGAGTAGGGATATTGCCGCTTAACTGTAAAGAAGAAGAAACCGGTTGATTGTGAAGAAGAAAAAAAAACGAGTGGTGATATCCCTACTCGTATATGAAGGTGCGTAGGGATATTTCCGCTCGGCGAAAAAAAAAAAAAAAAGGGCCCATGGGACTACCACTGTCATTTCATATCTTCTAAGGCTTTTTTGCTCTACAGTGAGTCTAATGAGATTTTTCCAGTTAAATCCCCTTCTAGGAATGAAAGGAAAAATAAAATGCTTAGTGAGAATTTTATGAGAAAGAAACTTTACATTAAAGATTTTATAGATGTAAGAAAAAGGAGAAGAAATGCAAGTACAAGTAAGTTTTTCTTCACTAATTTTCGGAATGATCCACTCCCAAATTGATGTCATGCTATAAATTTTTTTTGTCCTATGAAAAATGGGGCAAGATCAAGCTTTATTTTAAAACTTTTCATTGGGAATTAGATTTAATTGACTAATATGTTGGTTTTCCACAAATGTAGTACTAGCTTGTTACTCAGTATATGCATGAAGGGTGTGGAGTGTGCACGTTGGCCAGGGTTGGAATCTGATCATTTGAGAGCATAGTTATTAATATCGTATCGTTTCAACTTAATTGGCCAAAAAATTTCGTAAAAGATATTTTGCATAAAACTTTTCATTTTAAATTCTGGCTTAAATTTTGGATTCCGACCAGTAGGATTTTGGCCGAAAAAACACATTTCAGCTGAAATTATATTTTACATAATTAATTAATTTTTTAAAATAAGTTTTATGCATATATACTTTGTATTTATTATATTTCTTCAAAATGTAATTCCAATGAATTTTACTATAATGAGTTAAATCCTTATTTATTGTTTATATTTTATTTTTATATTTTTCTACATATATATTATTTTATATTTTTTCTAAAATGTAATTCCTAAAAGTTTTGCAGAAATTCCAAATTAGCCAAAACTTTTCATTTTAGAAGCTGGACTGAAATAGGATCTGAAACGATATTGACAACTATGTTAAAGACTCGAGATAATTGTCTTTTGCCCGATTACCAAAGTGGGGTCTATGTGAAATTCAAAACCATGAGAATCACTATTCTTGATTTTTTTTCTCTAGGACCCAAATTTTACTCCTTGTTAATTTGAAGGTAACTCAAGTTGGGAGTGAGATTTTCTAATTATTTGGGATCAAGAAAGTGTCATATCTTGCAAGGAATTAGTACGAGAGGGGATAGTAATTTTGAGCAATTTTGATTTCAAATGTGGATCTAACAATAGATTTAAGGAATGGGTTCTGCAGTTCTTCTTTTCTTACTTTTTTTTCTTATTTATTAACGGAGAGTTCCTAACCCTTTGGGCTTGGACTAATCCCTCCGGGCCCAAAGAGAAGCCGGATAAAACCCATGTGTCCCGCCAGGCGGTAGCACTAGTGGACTCAACCTTCGGTTCCTAAAGATAGGAGAATTGGAAATCAATACAAGAACCTCTAGCTCTATAAAAAAAGAAAAATCGTAATCCTAACCACTCGGCCAACCCCTTAAAGTTTTTTCTTACTAAATATATTTCTAGATCAGGGCTAATTTGGCCCTTTACTTTTAAAATCAAGTGGAGTGGAGTGAAATAAAAAATATGAATAAAATATGTAGTGGGTTATAATGGTATTTTATTTTTAGTTGTTTGAAATGGAATATTGTTGACTTTTGATACGAGAGATGGAGTTTTTTTATATTTTAGTTAATAAACATTGTTGATTTTTCACTTTTTATTGGAAAATTTGAAGAGAGTTATGGCAAAAAATGCTTTTGATGTGATATTTAACTTGACTTCACTCCTCTTAACTTTTACAAATAAAATTACCAAATTAGGCCTAAAAAGCTTTTGATATGGTTCGTATCCACTAGATTGTCAGCAACATCCGTTGCACTTGGATACCTGGTCTCTCTCTTATTTTATTTTTATTTCTTTTTGTTGTCGTCGCAGATGACTAATTCCGTACATGAGGTTGGGCTTGTGGGGTCTTACGGATCCTATTGCTTATCTACTACTCTTATAAAAGAGTGGAAGTTACATCTTAGTTTTTGTCTAATCATTGTGGAGCCCACTTCTCATCATCTCATCTCATCTCATCATCATCATCATCATCATCATCATCATCATCATCATCATCATCATCATCATCTACTCTATCCTACTCCTCTTATAAAAGAGAGAAGGTTGCATCTTATTTTTGTCTAATCATTGTGAGGCCCACTTCTCATCATCTCATCTCATCATCTCTCATCATCATCATCATCATCTCATTTCATCATCTACTCTATATATATCTATACTATTATCAAAGAGAGAATGATGCAAATTTGGGGCCCACCTTATACTATATATATATTCCACCATAGTGGGGCCCACCTTATACTATATATATTATATATTATATTATATATGTTATATATCTCTACTATTATACACCATTGTGGGGCCCACCTCCAAATATTATAATATTATATATATTAAAGCAAAGGGGGAGGTGGGTTGTGAGGGGTGCCACCTTATCCCTAAAAAGTCTCTCCTTTCAGAGAAATATGCACAAAAAACCCACATTATTTTAAGGTGCGACCTCACTTTGGACTACTCTTTCTCTCTTAAAACCTCTCTCATAAGAGATTTTTATAAACGTTTGAATTTGAATCCTATTTCTTGCCATTATCAAAATTATAAGCAAATATTCACAGTCGGTTAGTTTTCTTTTCCATAGATCTTCAATCATCAATGGGTCCCATGTTAAATATGTTTTGTAGGCTCCACCGATGAATGAAATCTAAGTTGTTGCTCATTTACTTTCCTTTCAGTTTTTTTCCCCAAATGGATGGTTTCAGTAGTGGGCACCGGTTAGTATTAAATATATTTCATGATTGGACTCCAATATTGGATGAAATCCCAATGGCCTTCTCTTAACCCTTTTTTCCCAAGAGTGGACCCCACTGATGGAGGGAGGCAAGCCCCGTTGTCTGGTTTCTTAATGGATACAAATCAATTAGTGGGCCCTGCACATTTAACTTATTTCTGCAGTGGGACCTACATATGGATTGTGCATAGATATTAGTTTTCTAGATCAATATGTATTTGTGGTGGGCAATCAGACTGGATTGGTATCATACACGAGCTTAATTTCTTTGATAAATGTTAGGATGTCATTTGTATGCACATAAGTTAGAACTATTAGAAACATACTATGATGACTCATATCTATATCCACGTACACTCATCCCATGCAATGTATATCTTTTATGTTTTTTTCTTCTCTTACACTTGTTCGCCCCCCTCTCTTTCAATTTTTTTTTTCTTATACTATCAATCATTTGTGGGGGCCAATTGTTCCAACACCATAAATTCAGTTGTGGTGTGTGGCCCATTGAGGATGAAATCATTTGATTTCCATTTCCTTTCTTCTTATCTCCCCTTTTTTTCTTCTTTGGATGCAGAGCCATCGATGGGTCCCACACGTTAAAAACATTTCAAGGGTAGCCCCCACTGATTGATCAAACACGTTAATTTTTTTATCCCTTTCTTTTGGTTCTTTTTAGTAGATGTAGATCCATCCGGTTTGTTTTCTTTTCTTATATTTTCATTAATCATCAATGGTATAATATACCCGTAAATGAGATGGTCGTAATGGTCAATGCCTTTAAATTCAAGGGGTCATCGTATTATATAAATTTACTTTATTTTTTATTTATTTTCATACATAGAAATTTTTTTAATATTCAAAGATAATAAAAAAATCTTATTTTATATTTGTTTTATCTTAACAATATTTCAAAAGAATTTTTAAATTTTAACATATTTTGATTTTTTGCCCGGGCTTAGCACGGGCGTTTGTTGCTAGTATTCTTAAAAGGCAACACAGATCTTAATCTTCAGCAACATCAATTTGACTTTGATAAGAATTTATGACTCAAAACCTGACTAAAAGTATCATTGATCCCAATACTGACCCTCACTTTATCGAGGGTAATGGCCTCGGTGGGTGGCCCGTATCTATATATCTATATGCCAAGGCTCCCCTAAGCTCGAGGTTAGAGAGAAAAATTTTTAAGCTCGTGCTTGTGGGGCCCACCTCTGGTCCATCCAAATGAACCAAACACATGACCCCCTTAAATTGCACATCTCCACCAACTTTTGGTAAGAACGGAATTTACTGGACCGTTGGATTGACTATATATCAATCCGAATGGATTGTTGACCATTAAACTCTTGGGCCCATATAGAGATGATAGAAATTACGTTTGGGGCTGATTTTTTGTAGGGAGGAAGATCCTAAGGAGTCCTTGAAATTCCCCACACCCCCATCCCCATGTGGGTCCCCAAGTGGGCCCCACCACATGCTTGAGCTTACCTTATCTTAAGCTTGAGCTTAGGGGAGTTGGCCTCATATATATATATATATATTGCTATTGAAAGATTTCCAATACTTTGGGCTGGACCAATTTCTCCGGACCCAATGGGAAGCGGACTCAATCTTCGATTTCTGAAGAAGGGTGAACCGGAGGTCGTTATCAAGACCTCTAGATCCGGAAGAGGGAAAAACCGTGGTCCTGACCACTCGCCCAACCCCTTGGGGTTAAGTCCGTCTAATTAATGAATGCAAGTCAAAGAAGATCCCTATGCTAATACATGGCTAAGTCCAACAAAAGTTAACTTCATATTATATCCTCTCAATATGAAAACAAAGGGTTGTCTCTTCTTTTTTTTTTAACACGGGGTTGCCTAATTGGTTGACAATCTTACATGTATCTCACTCGTCTGTAGAGGGATAGATTCTTGAGCGTACTACTCTTTCCCAGGGCCGGCTCTGATGGGTAGTCACCCTAGGCCACTGCCTAGGGCCCCCCACAAGGTAACCAATTTTTAGGGCCCCCAATTACCAAATTAATACCCTAATTACACCCATAATTGCAGGAATTTGAGGAGATTATATTGCCATAAATGCATAAATTGAAAAGAAGAAAAAAAATACCTAAGATGCCCAGAGAAAAAAATTAAGATTCATTCTTCAATCTTCATCAACGAGAAGGAGAACTGGGGCCACGTTTTGGATCGATTTCTGTGAAGAAAGAAGGGGTTGTGAAAGAAATTCAACAAGAATCTCTTTCTGAAAGTGCCAATTGAAGAAAAACGCCCTTTGATCACGGTTTCTCTTGCGTTGAGAATTGAGATCTGATTCGGTGCTCGATCAAAGAGGAGAGACCAGATTTGAATCTGATCTCTGCTCAGGCGATCAGGGATCATCAGGAGGACTGTCGGACTGGAGGAGCGGCGCTGCGGCTGCAGCGGCAACCATTCCGGTCATCCGGTGGCGGCGACTGGCGAGGGCTGCAGACCATTTGCAGCGAGGAGCAGAGCAGGCGACGAGGCGAGGCGTCCGGTCAGGCGAGCAGCGAGCCAGCGATCACTCGATCAGGCGACAGGCGCGTGCGGCGTTCCAACTTCCACTCTTCCAGGCAGCGAGGAGCAGGCGAGGCGCCGGATTCCAGAATCAGTTTTCAGAAACAGAGCTGAGCGACGCCGGCCCAGCCGTCCAGGTATGTTAAGGTTTGATTTTTTTTTCCTTCTGGCTAGTGGCTACTGTGGCTTCCTGACTTCCTCTAATAGACTAATCCTCTTCAATCTTGAAGAGGTTCAAGACCAGGTTCAACGAACCCGGGTCAGTACCTCTCAATTCCCATCCTCTGCCTGTCTTATTTTATCATTTGGTGGGTCATCCTGATCCAATTGATTTTTCATTCAAATAATTTCCTATGGCTATATATTAATATATGATGCTAAAATTCTGGTCAGATTTTCTTTTTCTTTTTTTTTTTTGTCTCAAATAGTTATACTTTGGCATCATCAAGCCATTGCCAATTTTTCACATCAGTGGGGCCCACCAATGATATTATAATTATTATATATGATTGCTGAAATTCTAGATAATCTAGTAAGACTAGTATGGGGCTGGAATGATCTACTTTGGGCTTGAATGAATGTTTTGTATTTAGATCATGAATGAAAGTTTTGGAATGAATTATGAATGTTTTGTAGTGGGGGTGGGGGGCACCAATAATGTTTTGGAATGAATGTTTTGTCCATCAAATTAATATCGTATTGTTGAATTTGTTCGATAATTAAATATTATTGAGTGAGTAATAACATGCAATTTTTTTTTTATTCAGAACATTGTTCTTTGATTGGTTATTATCATGAAGAATGCTAGAAAATATCTCTCCGGTAGTGATAAGAGAAAGAAGAAGCAAAGACTAGAACAACTCACTAAATCACAGGCTGGTAGCATTCAAAAGTTTTTTCCTAGCAATAGACAAGGAAAGACCCGAGAGAATTGTAATGAAAGTTTGGTCAGTAAAGAAGGTGAAGATATTGTGCCTGGAGAACTTGACGGTATAATAAATATTGAACGTGAAGAAGGATTAAATGATGAAACTGAAATAGTTGTGAATGTTGAACATGAAGAGAGGATTGATGCTGAAATTGAAGAGGAAGTTGATGCTGAAAATGAATTTGAATGTGATGATTGCTCGAACGAAGAAACCGATCAAGCTATGAATGAGAATAGAGAATATGGACCGATAAACTTATTTGATCCAGGGAATTGGAATAATGTTGATCAGAAATGCAGAGATTTATTGGTTGAGAAAGGTCCAATAAGACATAATGGTATTGATTTTCCTAAAAATAGTGAAGGCAGACGTTTTTCTACTGTGCATTACGTTCGACATATGGGTAGCGGTTTGAAGCAAGATAGGGAGTGGCTTGTCTATTCATATTCGTTGGATAGGGTGTTTTACTTTTGTTGCAAGTTATTCAAGCAAAGTGGAAAGACTTCTCAACTAGATAGTGAAGGATGCTCTACATGACACAATATTAGTCAGAAGCTTAAAGATCATGAGAAAAGTGATGGCCACAAAAGAATCTTGAATAGTTGGTATGAATTGAAAAACAGGTTGAAGAAGAATGAAACAATTGATAAGAGTATTCAAGACCAAATCGTTGAAGATAAAGAACATTGGAGACAACTTTTACTAAGGATACTTGCTGTCGTGAAAACTCTATCTAAAAATAATTTGGCATTTCGTGGGGACAATGAGAAGATTTATGAAAAAAATAATGGTATCTTTTTTAGTATTATTGAAATGATTGCGGAGTTTGATCCAATATTGCAAGAGCATGTGCGGCGTATTAAGGCTTCTGAAGTTCATTACCATTACCTTGGTCATAACATTCAGAATGAACTAATTCAAATGTTAGCTGCCGGGGTTAAAAATGTGATTCTTCTGAAAATTCGAGAGGCAAAGTACTTTTCAGTTATTCTTGATTGCACTCCAGATGTAAGCCATGAAGAACAGATGTCACTTGTAATAAGATGTGTAGATGTTTCGACGAATCCAATCAAGATAGAAGAGTTCTTTCTAGAATTTATGAAGGTGGACGACACATCGGGCTTGGGACTCTTTAATGTATTGAAAGTTGTATTGAGTACTCTTCAACTAGATATTGGTGATGTGAGAGGACAAGGCTATGACAACGGATCCAATATGAAAGGCAAACACAAAGGTGTACAGAAAAGATTACTCGAAATAAATCCTAGAGCTTTCTATACTCCATGCTATTGCCATAGCCTTAATCTTGCATTGTGTGATATGGCCAATTCTTGTACCAAAGCAATATCTTTTTTTGGTGTGGTGCAACGTGTCTATACATTGTTTTCTTCTTCTACAAAGCGTTGGCAAGTTTTCAAAGACCATGTGAAAAAGGCTCCGAATCTTACTCTAAAGGCATTGTCGGCAACACGTTGGGAAAGTCGGGTGGATAGTGTTAAGGCTATTAGAAGTCAAGCTCGAGAGATAAGAGATGTTTTAATTCACTTGGCTGATAATAGTGATGATCCGAAGACAAAGAGTGAAGCCGAGTCCCTAGCCATACATGAAATTGAGAATTTTGAGTTCTTGGTCGGCATGATTGTTTGGCACACTATACTGAGTGGTGTTAACATTGTTAGCAAGCTGATGCAAGCAGAAGATATGCAGATGGATGTTGCTATTAGTGAGTTGAAAAGGCTTATTTCTTTCTTTGAAAAGTATAGAGAAACTGGATTTGAAGAAGCAATGATAGAAGCTAAAGAAGTTGCAAGTACTATGGAAATTGAACCTGTTTTCCGTGAAAAGCGTATTATACGTAGAAAAAGACAATTTGATGAGAATGTCGATGAAGAGGTTCCACAATCAGCTGAAGAATCATTCAGAGTTAATTACTTCATTTTCATTATAGACCAAGCTCTTTCTTCACTTAAGAGTAGGTTTGAACAATTTCAAGTATATGAGAAAACTTTCGGGTTTTTGTTTAATTTGGAGAAGTTAAAGTCTGCAGATAGGAATAGCTTAATAGCTTCTTGTGAAAACCTTGCAGAGTTTCTGAAACATGATGGCATCTCTGATATTGATGGGACGGAGTTACTTTTAGAATTGCAAATCTTGAGAGAAGTTTTACCGGAGGACATAAAGAAGGCAGTTGATGTGCTAACTCATTTGAACTCAAGGGCTAGTTGCTTTCCAAATGCCTGGGTTGCTTACAGAATTTTGTTGACTATACCAGTAACAGTTGCCTCTGCAGAGAGAAGTTTTTCTAAGTTGAAAATGATCAAGTCTTACCTTCGGTCAACCATGTCGCAAGAAAGACTGAATGGACTGGCTATGTTATCCATTGAAAAAGAGTTGGTAGAGAAGATAGATTATACAAATGTAATTACTGATTTTGCAGCGAAAACTGCGAGACGAGTAAATTTTAGATGATTCTTTGTTTTTGTAATTATTTTGACACTAGTTATGTTTTATTTTATCTTACTAGTGGGGTTAAGTTCTATGTTCCTTCTACAAAAAAAAAAAATTTTTGTGTGTGCTTTTTTTTTTCTAAGATAGGGCCCATTTTTAGGAGCTCGCCTAGGGCCACCCAAACCTCAGAGCCGGCCCTGCTCTTTCCACATGTGTATCCTTTCTTTACCCATGTCGTGTGAGCTCTTTTGGGTCCCACACCTTTGCTGGGGTTACCCAAAAAAAGAGAAAGATCCAATCCCATGAGTTTGTTTGAAAGTGGGTCTACCAAGAAAAAAAAACCAGTCCCATAAGAGTCTGCTTGAAAGTGAGTCGAGGCAGAATCAATTTGGCCTATTGGACCCATAACCAAGCCCCTTGTTATTGGAAATGGGCTTTGCATGCATTGACAGGATCCTAGTCCATAACAACCTTGACTTTCCCACCTGCTGTTAGTCAGGAGGGAGTGTTACACAAAGTTTTGGTTCCAAAACTGACTAGCACTCTAGTCTTAATGAATGACTGATAAAATGACACAAATGCCTTCAAACCTAGCAAACTTATAAAAAAATGATAGTATGCCATGGGCCTTACTGATATAGTGACAGACAGTGGAGCAGTGGGACCCACTTTAACCATTGGCATGTACTTTAGATGGTTCCATAAGTAGGCAGTCCAGAGACTTGATCATCATATCCATTGAATCAAAGATTTGCAAGGCCTGCATCATCCAAATACTTGTGCCATTTTACTGTCCGATTCCTTCTTGTCCAACGTCCACCATGTTTCTGGATAGGCTGAAGTGGAAGGATGCTCATGGGTCGGCCCGCATTGGCTCACGTTCGCCCAGCCCACTCTGAGGTGTGTTCGGGTTTTAGCACTTGGGTAGGGCTTGGATTAAGTAATAGAAAAGCCTAAACCCTGACCTGACCCAGCCTGAATAAGTCGTGCGGGTAGTTTATTGAATGTTTACTCAAAGGTGATTGAAGCCTGATCAAGTAATAGAAAGCTTGGCCTGGCCAAGCTCTATCTTAAAAATGGGAGGGCTTGTGCCTGGCATGTTCGAGGTGGTCGGGCTGAAATCAAGCACTCATGGCCCATATTGCGCTTGGACCAGATATGGGTTCGCGTTTCTAAATTAAGGCGGGGCCTGGATATGCCTTAGCCTAGCCCATGAGTCAAGGCTTTTATTTGGGTTTTGGTCCAGATTTGGGTGTTTAATTAAATGCGATGAGGGTAACATCCTGAAACATGGACCTCTGTTTGGGTATGGGTCTAGGCCCAGTTATGGTCTCTTGTTCAGCATAGTAAGAAACCGAAGGATTTTGGAATCCATATATTATATTGTAGCTTCTATCTTCTTAAATATGATGAAGCCTAAAAAAGAAGTGTGGCATCAAGGCCCAGGCCCAAGCCCAAGAAGAAGTTCAACGCCATCTAAGCCCAGCAAGCCTACCTTCATTTGCATGCTTGCCTTTTGTTTTTTATTTACATGCATAGAAAACGTTCAAAATACAATCAAGGCTTGGATTAACTGAATGAATTAAAATAGGCTTGTTGCCTAGGTAAAACTCGGCCCAACCTGGCCAGTCTTTTACCAATTCCAACTTTTCACCTGTAGACTGGATCTGAACCTATTGTCATATGTGATTATATCCGGTTGTATACCTGAGGCTTAATCTTTTGCAAATGACTTAAGCTGGCATTAATTTTGAGCAGACATGCTGGAATTGGACCTGAATGCTAGGCCCAAGAAGTAAGTTAGATTATAGATGGCTACGGATCAGGTTGATCAGGCGACCTTCCTCAACCAGCTACTATTAGGGGAATAATCCAAATTAGAAACCCATCACAGGTCAAGTCAAGATGGGGAGGCATGTGTGAGATGGGGAAGGATCAAGTTTAGCCAAACCATGACAGAACCCACATATTGTCTTACGCTGACATGGTTTGAGTAGCTTAATTTGTCAATCCGAGTGATGGGTTAATACTAAGATGAAGATGATAATAATGATGATAATTGAAAATCCAGCTGTTTTTGAACGGTTTTTTTGTTGGACTGCATTTTATTTTTTCCTTTTGATGTGTCTAGACCCAGAAAAATTGAACTAGGTCTGGACCCATTGTACCACAAGATGGTGAAGCAAAGTAGATCTCAATCAGGTCAGTTCCTACTTTCATTATCATTATTCTTTACCCAGAAAGGCTACCCAGCCTCCCATGTGATCCATTTGCTGTGCAACAATATTATCATGGATATAGGACAATGCTGATCAGACAGCTTCAACTTTTCCATCTGATATATTTTTTTGTTCAAGAACTCGTTTATTATTTGAACATGATATCATTTTTTTGACAGACACCCTTACTGTGGGGCCCACCTAAATGTCCGACAACTGCTGAAAATAGGATGATGAGAATGAGTGATGGATGTGTCAGTTGTGTGACTCAGTCAAATATCAGGCTAATCAGAAGCTAGCTCTCCATGTAAGGAAAACAAAAGTCTAATGATATTAGAGCTGCATTTTCATTTTTAGATGCTAGTGGATTAATGGCTCGGGGGTGGGCTGTGGATTAGGGGTCCACAAAAAATGAGCCATATTAGACATTTATAGCCACTGTCGTCCACTTGCCTTGCCTCCTTAACTGCATAACTAGCAATGTCTGATAAATCGTTTTTTTTTTTTTTCAACACTCCTAATGTACATACAGCGAACCTACAACAACATGCCACTTCTCTCATCTAACAAGTCGAAGGCAAGATGAGCCATCTTGTATACACCAAAATTCAATCACCTAATGATTCAAACTTTTTTTCCTTTTTACCCCCAGCCAAGGGGGCCTTGGCTAGGACCCAAGAGAGAGCCCGCATACACACGAAAAAGCAGCCCACTCAAGTGGGAAGGAAGCCCGCACACATGGGAAGAAAGCCCGCACAAGTGAGAAAAAAGCCCGCACAAATGGAAAGAGGTGACGTGCCCGCCCGGGATTCAAACTGACACTCCTTACCACTCGGGTAAAGAGCCGTTCTTGATTGAAACTATCTTGTTGTAGCTAGGGATGGCAATGAGTTTAAGGGGTGATCTACCTAACTCCCTCCATTAGGAGTGTGTTTGGCAATGGTCTTTTTAACTTCAAACCCCCACCCCTACGTAGGGTTGTAAACGGGTCGGTTCCAGTCCGAGTCCATGGTGGACTCGGAATCGAAACCATTAAGGAGAAGGTGGAACTGGATCCAGACCCAAAACTGTTTCGGAACCGGTTTCTTGGCTCTGGAACCGGAACCATAATCATATATATATGGAACGGGTCTGGATCCGGGTCCGGGTTTAGGTAGAAGAAAATGATATTAAAACAAAGGATTTTAGGAGAGATTTTCAAAAATTGAGATAATATGTCGGGCCCACGGGTCAGGATCAAGGTGGATCTGGATTTGGACCCGGATCTATTTACTTATCGGGGCCTAAATAAGGACTCAGACCCGATTTTTAA
Organism: Litsea cubeba; assembly: GCA_012931725.1. Classification (NCBI taxonomy): domain Eukaryota; kingdom Viridiplantae; phylum Streptophyta; class Magnoliopsida; order Laurales; family Lauraceae; genus Litsea; species Litsea cubeba. The sequence goes on from CM022945.1 coordinate 115,748,403, forward strand.
CGGATTAGAACATCCAGGTAATTGGAGAATCGGGACCCATTTATTTAGACACAAACACATGTAATGCAGCTGGTGGCGGCATTAATTAAAGGAGAGAATTGAGGGTTTCATTTTTTACCCATCATGGACAAATAAAGTTTGGATAAGGTGTGAGTCCAACGGTGATTGTTACTTAGATTAGTGTCAAATTAGGGTGAGTACAAATTCACAAAAGTTGATGAGTGTGAGGGTTTTGAATATGTTATGGGTTGCCTTACACAAATCCGTGAGAGGCACTTTTTGGCCTTGAACATATATAATAGTTTGTTGTGTATTTTTTTTTTTTTTATAGATATAGTTTCACATTATAAAAGTTTGTTGTGTTTTTTTTATGCATATAGTTTCACATCCGGTATCGGCTGTTACATAATACTGGATCATCATGCATCATGACAAACTTTTAAACTTTCTAGGGTCAAATGTGGGTAATATGTGTGTGAGCAGTATAATGTAATAAAAGATCGTAATTACTGAAAACACAACTATTACAAAATGAAGCCCCAACCCTATGCCATGGAAAAATCCCATAAAATTAGGTTATTTGTTCTCTCTATAACAAGAGAAAGACAATGAAAATTCCCCACGCCACCCCATTTTTTATGCATGGATGCTTTTTTTTCATAAGTGAAAACCAATCTCCTTTAAATTAGCATCATTCTTGATTTGAAACTAATCCAAACATTAGCCATATTGGATTTTATAATAAAAAATTGACTTGAAATGTAGCTATTGAAATTTAAGGAGCGAAACTTTAGGGCTAAAATCATTTGCTCCAACTGATATTGAGGATGCCCCTAATTCACAGGAAACCCATCCATCACTAGCTCCCTTGTGCTTTTTAAAGAGCAATAAAATCTGGGTTGCTGTCAAATAAAATAAATTTGTATATATAGAATATTGATAACCAAGAAGTAGAGAATTAAGCGCAGAATATAGTGTTGTAAATAAAGGTAAAAGAGAATTAGGGACTAGCATAGATTTTCAATAGAATTCCATAGCAAAGATTTTCAACAAAATCACCATTGGATACAGATGCCCTCTTTGGTCTAAATTTCATTTGCGCTCGATCAACCTGCTGAACGAAAAATAAAAATAAAAAAACAAATAAGAAAGGAATTTTTAATGTCTTATGAGAAAATGAAAGAATCATTCTATATAAGATTTGCCACTTGTTACTGGTTTTTTTTTTTTTTTTTTTTTTTTTTTTTTTGTGTATGTGTTAGAATTGTTGCCTAAATTAATGCTTGTAGTGTTGTACAGTTACAATTTAAAGAGGGAAGACAACCTCTAAAAATATGTGAATGTTAATACTTTTATTTATCTTATTTAATTTCATTTAATTTTGGGGTTTTGACCATACAGGGTATAAAATATTCTGTATTTCTTGAAATGGTGTTGACAAAAAGTATATCCCAAATATGGGTATCGTACAAAGAGCCTTTTTTTTTTCCACTTTTACCCTTTTTGTGCGATATCGCAAATATTTGCGATATCGCATAAACTGAAGAGTTATTATATGGCTGCTCGTTTTCCCTCCCTTTTTTCCCTCCGTTTGCAGCAAAAAGTAAGCCGTTTTTCCTCATTGTTTTTTCATAGCTTTTGTTCATCTAAAACAATCAAATAAAAAAATTAAGAACAAATTTCAAAGTATCTCCATGACCATAAGTTTTTGGTGTCTCAATGCCCAACCATTTTTAACATAACATCTGACAGAGTATATAAAAAACTCCAAACATGTCCAAAAATTGTGTAAAAAGAATCATTTGAATGCCTTTGGAGAAATGAAAGAGCGATTGCTACAGCAAATACATTTTTAGGACGTTTCATATCTTTTGTTTCATCTAATATAATCAAACAAAAAAATTAAGAATAAATTTCAAAGTATCTCCATGACCATAAGTTTTTGGTGTCTCAATGCCCAACCATTTTTAACATAACATTTGACAGAGTATACAAAAAATTCCAAACATGTCCAAATATTATGTAAGAAGAATCATCTAAATGCCTTTGGAGAAATGAAAGAGCGATTGCTTCATCGACTTACTTTTTGCTGCAAACGGAGGAAAAAAAGGGAGAGAAAACGAGCAGCTTATATAATAACTCTTCAGTTTATGCGATATCGCAAATATTTGCGATATCGCACAAAAAGGGTAAAAGTGGAAAAAAAAAAGAGGCTCTCAATATGATACCCATATTTGGGATATACTTTTGGTCAACACCATTTCAAGGAATACAGGATATTTTATACCCTGTACGGTCAAAACCCCTTTAATTTTTTTTTTAATTTTTCACCCTTTTCAAAATTATGTGGACACTGGAGCGATGCCAATATTAATCACTGCTACAGATGATGCAGATTTATTTTAATTTGCTGCACCAATATACGTGATATGACCTGTGAGCATTGCATGGAATGAATGTATGTAAACCGCGCGACACACTAAAGAATTTTCAGACCTTCCAAAACAAGTATAGATTCTAATTTCTCAGAGGAGTAGTGGGCAAAAAAATACCTACCCATAGAAGAATAACACTTGTGCAGTAGTGCTTGTGACTTGTGAGCCGCACAGGCCTATCAGGGGGGAAAAAAAAAACAACCATCCTCAGTTTTGTACTTTTAACCCCAAAGGTAGATAAGTGGGAAACTAGCATTGATCATTAGGTAGGCTCCACTATCTAAAACAGCAGTAGAGTATCCAGGCTTTCATGATAACTTGCCTTCTTTTCTAGCCTTCTAATTCATGAGAGAAATCATTAAGAAAAATAAATAGAAATAAAAATAAAAGTCTGAGTGTATGCTGATGGACTTGCCAAATGAGCAGAATCCGATGAATGTTTAAGAGATTCCGATTATCCGTCTATATGACCTATGCTACTTTTGGACACCATCCATCTTCAATGCCTTTTTCCATCTATCATCTTTTCGGAGTTGTTCTTTATGTACCTCTCTTTTATGATGTTGAAGTTAACATCTACAACCAAACCTACCTTGAGACAATGTGGGGAGGTTATTGTGGTCACATGCAATTGCAAAGACCCACATCATCATCAACAACATCATCAAAGTCATCACCATCATCATTCTTGTCTTTGAAACTGAAACTTCTTTCCAACTCAAAGCTACCATGGCTTAAAATATGCAACAACAGACTCCCCAGTCCCCACTCCATTCATCATCACTCATGTGACCACCTGCCACACCCATCATTCTTCACATGCTATGCTACTCTTTTTTGGCTCTTTCCTTGCACATTTGCCACAGATCAAATTAACTTGACTCAGCCCAACTGACTTCAAAGGGCAATGAGTTGACTCAGCCACTTGGGTGAGTTTAACTAGGTTTTTGGCAGACTAGGTCAGACTCAAGTCGATGCCATTTGGGTCAGTTTTTAAGCTTATGACAGTCATGTTTGGACTTGAATCTCATCGGAATCAAGTAACTTGACCAAGTACTTTGATTCTGCTACTCAACAATCCGACTCCTAACAGAAAATCAAAACCCTAAAACCTCTAACATGATATTAAAATGTCAGCCTTCCAACAGTCTAAAGTATATCCTTTCTTCAAATTTGAGTTCCAGTACAGAAATGCAAGGACTCACTATGTGATGGTCCTGAATGTTGATAAGGTGAAGCCCACTTGAAGCACTCCAACTCTCCAAGTATCTTCAAGCGGAAAAAAAAAAAAAAGTACTCCATGTATCTCCCCCTGGTGGCCCTTAAACAAATGTTTAGCTACTGAGAGAGGAACCCTTGTCTATCAAATTTGGGTCTTGGATCTAATTTGGAATCAAATATGCCCTGTCTTATATTGTAAGAAAAAGGGTCTTTTGGTTCAAAGTTGACTTGTCCAAAAATATTAAGAAGGTAAAAAGTTTGAGACCTCGTTTTGTTTTTCTTCTGTCTAAAACTTTGTTTGAGTGGGTTGGTGAGAGAGAGTTGTTTTGTGCATTGCATATTGCAAGAAACCTTTGTACAAAGCAGCCGTTTTTATTCTTTGAGATAGAGTGGAAAGCTTTCCTTCCACTTTCCCTTGTAGAAGTAAATTTTAGTGGTCATTGGTGAATCATGTTTAATTCTTATCTCTACTTTTCTATGGTGCTAGTTTCTGTGGGATTATTTTTCTTGTTCAGTTGTGCTCTTTTCCATATATATCTCATTGATTTGAATGGTCCTCGTTGTCCGATTACCGCAGGGATGTCTCAAACATCTAAGACGTGCATATTACCATAGTGACGGAACTTGATCATTTTCATCATCAACCAGGATGGAAGTGAACCCTACTATCCGATTATCAAAATTCAGCACCCAATAATATGGAATTAGGCTACAATGACGATAATGATGTTAATTATGTTAAAAGGCTTGGTCCTTTCTACTGTGCAATGAGATTTAGGACTTTTTTTTTAAGAAAGATATAGACCTTATTTGTGCATCTAGACTATTCTGCGCTCCACTGATTTATGTTTCAAGGGAGAAAAAAAAATTTATACTCCTACTCTCTTACATAGAAAATCAAAATCCTCTTTATCGTAGAAAATTAGTTCATTTGTTTTCCTCTTTCGCGAAAGAGGAAGAAGAAGTTGTGCACTTAACGATGGAACATTGATTACATGAAAAATCAAAGTAGTTTTCCTCACTATAACAGAATCCATTTATTGCTCAAAGCACCCTTACTATCACCCTATCTCCTATAATTCATAAACAAATAAGTGTGCCACATAAGGGCTTATGATGTTTCCTTTCAATACACGAGAGGAAATTATTTTAAGCAAAAAAGCAAAAGGAAAAACAAATTAAATTTTTTTGAGGCCCTAAAGTTATGAGTTGGAATACCTAATCAAACTAGTTCTTGTTTTCCCTCAAATAATCCATATGAAACCGTAAAATTATCCTATCTCACAAGATCATCATACATCCAAGTAGGCCGCATAAAAGTTTAAGATTGTTTCCTCTCACACAAATCGTAAGGTACCTCTTTAATAGAAAATTATTGTATACACATATAAATTTAGAGAAACCTAAGGACGGAGAGTCCTCTATGTGGAGATTGACCTTTTTTTACTGGCAGTTCACTAAGGTGTTCCAATTTAAAGAAAAGAAGGCTATGTGGGATTATATCATTTTTTTAAAATCTATTTTACGTATATAAATAACAATTAATTGGTCAAATCTCTCTTTTAGATAAAGAAATGATATTTTTTTCAACTTCATTGAGGATAGAAGTCTTTATTCTACTTTCCTCAAAAGTTAGTCAAGAGAAAAACAAAATTACCTATCCCCACTAGAACAAAACCAAATGAGAGAAAAAGATGTTTTCCTCGAGAACTTTCCTCCAGTTGACTCTTTAGATTGCCGAAAAAGGCTGATAGTATTTTGTAGTTTGTGTTATCAAGGTCTTTGATGATAACAACACGGAATATAGTGGAACACGCAAACAGCAGTACCACAACATAACACACACCAAGCCATCATAGCGAAAACAAAAGCAGAATAATGCTTGTGCTATGGCTTAAAGTTCTTCAAGATGCAATCATAAAAATGCCACTGCATTGAGCAGTGCAACAAAACAAGGAATCCTAGGGTAAAGTTACTAATAATCTGCTACATGCTCAATGTCCCCCACTACTCAAAAGAGGTGTTAAATGGAAAAAGAAACAAAAAAGTTGAGAGACTTTTGATAACCGATGGTCTGAAAGTTAACATATAGTCAACATCCTCTACATTTTGACACAATATGGTCAACCCAGAAAGGGAATAAGCCTGCAACTAATGTAATGATTTATGTATATACATATATGAGATTTATTCGTATGGGATTTACACATTCACAACACACTTCAGTTTTACACATAAATTGATTGTGCGCTTCTTCTCTTATATATGAACCCCCACCAACTAGCAAAATGAAGAACTATTCTTTTCTGCAAATGGGGTTTCATGTCCCATGGGTGTTATCAAAAATGGAATGGGCTAACCAGTTGAAACATGTGTGACCGAAACTGGGACCTCCACCAGTGATATCTCTCATCCTATAATTTCATAAATTCCGCAATGATATTAGGGTAAAAACTAATCAATTGAACTTGTTAAAATAATATTGCATTAAGATATTCCCTAGAAAATATCTTAATATTTTCATGATAAATTCAAAATGTCGTTGTGCAACATTGCTCATAGTAGATACAAGGCAATGAGAAAAATGGGCTTGGAAAGCTTGCAAATTTTGAAAATAATTCTTTTGTATCCTCAAATGCGTTTTTTCTTCTTTTTTTACTCCTGCCACTAAAAGGTAGGCAGGTCTCATTTTCAGTGGCAAAAAAACTGGGTTATCTATAAAAAAATAATAATACACGGTATTTTTTTTCTGCCATTAAAAATCACTTTTTTTTCTTAAGTGTTTCCATCATTCATGGTTCGCCATGATATGGAACATACTATCATTTTATCGCGATGTTATTATTTTCATCATTGGATAGACTCATCATTGAATAGGAGGTATAAAGTTCTGAATAAATTCAAAAATTAAATTTTAAAGTTTTTTATTCATATACTATGCACAATATTTCCAATAATATCTCAAACAATATTCAAAATCAATCCATTGATACTATCCCAAGAACCAAAATTGTGACGTTTAATTTGGTTGAATCACTATACAAATATCAACATCCTAATTACAAAATCCTAAGCTTGGAAAAGTTTCATTTCTTGCTGGGCCTACTTAGTTTACAGCATAAATAGTTGGGAATCAATAGCTATAGACGTGAATTAAATCTGAGCCTAGTTGCAATCCCAATCCCATTAAATGATTCTAAACCTTAATTTTAGGGTCATAAGGCTGTATAAATAATGTTGATGTATCAAATGGAGACATGTGCTGATTGATTAAGTATGTCCGCCATATTAAAATTGAAAGGCTTAAGCTCGGGGCTAGTTGTGTAAGTCAGGTTGAGTTGCTCGAATTTGGGCAGCCTGCTAACATTATATATGTTTAAACCAAATGTAATCCCATGTTTATTAGTCAGGGTGTAAAAAATCTTAACCTGAACCTAACCAAAAAATTAAAAGAGAAAACCAAAACTAAGGAACTTTTTTCTTTTTTGCCATGGAATTGAGTTTCTAAGAATCCTATTAAATGTATTCTTAAATGCAATTAAAATGGAAGAAACAACGGTGAAATTTTATAAATGAATATCAAATAGTCTTCCATTAAATATAAAATTATTAAAGAAGATGGAAAATAAATACTCAACCATCACCTAGTAAAATAGATCCTAAGAAAGTTGAGGATTGAGCTTCGATCTCACTTTTTGAGTTCCTAAGAATTTAATTCCATGCAAGCTTATATAATGGCTTTTTTGCGTAAAGCCACAGAAGAGAAAACTCGCATTTATTTTTCGCAAAAAATGGGAGTTTTAAGGAGGGTGACTAAATTTGGACTCCCACTGAAGTGAAAAATGAAAGAGACTTCCATCCCATTTTCTAAAGCAAAATCTTTGCACTAAATGATTATCTCACTTCTTTCCATGAGAGCAGCATACACAAACGTACCATTAGGTAATGGTTTAGTTTTACTATAAAAAAGTTAATAGTTTAGTTGAGCTCATTCGAGAGATTGGTGCAAGCGTGTGAATTCAAGTCCTTGCATGAAAAAAAAAAGTGACAATTTTTTTTTTCTTTTGGACCCCTAGTGAAGAGGATTGAACCCATGAGAGATCCACTAAAAGCACATGAACACCTACTCACACATCGGGAGAAGACTTATCAGTCCTATGTAGTTGGATGAAACGCATAAAAAATCCAGCTAAGTGGACTTCCTTCCCTCTTGTGTGGGCTTTTTTCCTACATATATGGGCTCCTTCTTCACTTGAGTTTGCTGTCTTTCTTCCTGTGTGTGGGCTTTCAATTGGTCCCGGCCCTTAGGCTCTGTTACAATAAAAAGAAAGGAAAAAAATTGAACAGATTGGTCAGGTTGGGAGGATGGCTAACCAGTATTATCTTAATCGGTTAATCCGAATCATATCCATTCATTAGTGCGTCAGAAATGTAGACACATAATCAAACCCTAATTAAAAGGAAACGATCAACTTCTGTGAAGAATTGTCAAACTAGATGCTTTCAAACCATTTCAGTTGTCCCATCAAGATGCTGGTTTTGATTGATTGGACATAGAATATCATGTAACCATAGGAGCGTATTGTGCAAATCGTTTTTGAGGAGACTTCAAAAACCATGCGTGATACATTGGCGGGCCCCACTGCCTCGGAAATAGTTTTGGATTGAGAGGCCATGGACACCTAAAAAGATTATCAGGATCATCTAGCCCTAGATTGGATTCAATTAAAAATGCAACATAGCATGATTGGATTCAATTAAAACTACCTAGTTGTTAGTTGAAGAACAGATCTGTCGTTGGTTCAAACCAACAGATCTTTTTAACAAATAAATCTAAAATTAAATATTGTAATCAGTCTCAATTTCAAGACTTAAAAGTGTCACTTTACTTTTTTTTTTCTAAATTAAACTATTATTGTAAAACTTTTACCCATTTTGATTACTATAAGCACAACCAATGACTGAATAAGAAGGGTTTTACACAGATTGCATATGGGAAAAAAGGAAAAGAATAGGTTGCTTTCATTTGTTCATCACAGCCATCTTATAAGCACAATCATAAGTCCCATGGTATTTTAAAATACTGATATTTATAAAATGTATTAAAAAAAAACAATAGCATGAGATGTTTTCAAGAAATTGTCAAAAAATAAAATTATTGCAAGAGAATTAAAAGGAGAAGGGAAAATAGAAAAGCTATCAAATGATTTGAACAATGTTTTATAATTATCTAGATTTTACCAGAAAAATCTCCTTAGACTTATTAAAGATAAAAAAAAATAGCTCAAAACGTCACCATGCACTCGGAGGCCTGATTTGGTTTAGATTTTCCCAATTTTCATTGAGAGGGGATATCACCTCTCATCTTGTCTTTTTACAATCGATCATATATATCTTAGTTTTTCCCTTTCCGTCACCTCCTCCATCGATCTCAACCCAACTGGTCCCGGGTGCTCCCATCGATTACAATACTTCTTCTTCTACCTCTTTTCACCTTTTAGCAAGCACATGAAAATCTTAGTTGTCCTTTTCCTCTTTGTGGCCCACAAGGGTTTGTGCAGAACTCGAAACCCAACCCTATTCCACTATTTCAACGTTCAATATGTGAGGTTTGGGTTTGAACATGAGTTGGAGTTAGAGGAAGGAGAAGGAATATGAAAAGACGAGCAGAGAAGGAAGGAAGAGGAAGAGGAAGAAGAAGAAGAAGGAAAAAAAAAAACAAGCGGGGACAATCGCAAGTGATCGGGGATATACCTCTCATAAAAGGTGCAGCTCTCATATGAGTGTGTTCATCCATTAGAAAAATTCTATCATGGGGTGGGGATATCGCCGCTCATCACACATAAACTTCACATATCCCCGCTCTTAAAGGTGTAGCTCTCAAATGGGTGTGTTCGTCCATTAAAAGAATTTTGTCATGGGTGGGGACATCGCCACTCATCGCACATAAATATCATTTATTGAGCGGGGACATCCCCTCATATAAATTAAAGATTAAGCTCTCAGGTCATCCCTTGGAAAAATCTGTCATGAGAGGGGATATCGCTATTCGCTACCTATTGCATATAAACTTTAAATATTGAGCGGGGATATCCCCTCACATAAAAGGTTAAGCTCTCATATAGGTGTGTTCATCTCTGGAAAAAAAAAATCCGTCATGAGCGAGGACATCGTCGCTCATCACATATAACGTCACATTATGAGCACGGATATCCCCGCTCACCCGCAATTGTCCTCGCTCATTTTCTTCTTCTTCATCCTCCTCTTCTTTCCTCCTCCACTCGGTTTTTCATCTTCTTCCTCCTTCTTCCTCCAACTCCAACTCAAGTTCAAATCCAAACCTCACATGTTAAAACGTCACGATAGTGGAATATGGTTGGGTTTCCAAATCTGCACAAACCCTCCTTGATCTCCAACAAGTTATGGGCCACGATGAGGAAGAATACAACTTGGAAAAACCTCGTGTTTGTTAGGATGTGAAAAAAGGTGGAAGAGGAAGCAGCATTGCAATTGATGGGGAGCACCTCGGACTAGTTGGGTCGAAATCAATGAAGGAGATGGAGAAAGGCGGAAGATTAAAAAGGGGAAACATGGAAAGATTATCGATTATAAAAAAGACAAGCGGAGCGGCGATATCCCCTCTTAGGGAAATTTGAGAAATTTATACCAAATCGGGCCCTTAGGACCACTACGGTGCATGAAGACTTTTTAAGCCCTTTTTTTATCTTCAATAAGTCTAAGGGGATTTTTCAGTCAAATCATCAAAAATATTTATATTGTTTATTTTTTGTTATTGAAAAAATTACTTTTTTTTTACAATAATTTTATGATAATATAAAAAAAATCTAAATTTGAGAATATCATATAGATGTGACAATGCTCATAAGGACCATCCAAAATAAACGACCATCATAATTTAATATAACCATGTCTTTAGTATGATATTTTATTTAGGGATAATTATCGTACAACAGGTATGAAGCTTGTCAATTGCCTTATAACTGCCGAAAAATGTGTAATTACCGCAAAACTGTTCGTATGTAGAATATCTTACCATCTAAAGCGGGAAGACTTGAAAAATATTTTCTTTTTTGTTTATTTCTTGACCGTGGGACCGCCAAATCACCATCCAAACCGTTTGATTGCTGTATGAGTGTAAGAATTAATATTGCACCAAATCTGAACCGTTGATCTATCATGGTTATCGAGATATTTATAAAGAAATGTGACTTATAATTTGTAAAATAGCGTATTTTTTTGTAAATTTCTCGATAACCGTGATAGATCAACGATTCATATTTGGTGCCGTATTAGTTCTTACACTCATATAGCTATCAAGAGGTTTGGATGGTTATTTAGTGGTCCCACAGTTAAGGAAAAAATAAAATAAAAAATAAAAACGGACTGATCAGAGTTTTATTTATTCTACTGTGATAATGTCACAGGTGAAATCAACGATTCTAAGGTTTTTCTTCATTTTTGATAGCTATACATTAAATCGGGGGCTAAGAATTTTATGGCTAGCTGTTTTTATTATTTCAAAGAAGATTAATGATCTCGATTGTGATTATGGGACCCATAAAAATTTAAAAAAATAAATATATAGTTATTCGATTCTTATCAAATATCTCGAGTTCCGAGACAAATCAACTGTTGAAATTTAGCATATGGGGCCGTATTTAACCATATCAATTGATGATGCCAAAATAGGGTTTCGGACACCACCGGTTAAGTAATAAATGTAGTAAATGCAATAATTAAAGAAGAGAGAGAAGGGATTATAGTGGTTCGGTCAAAATGACTTACGTCCACTGCTGAAAGGCAGAGATTGCCTGTGGTGTTTTACTTCCTCAATGATTTCGGGTTACAAACTAGAGGAATACAAGAGTCGAAGTGAATGGGAAGATCTTAGTTGCCCCCAAGTGCTGGTGGGGCTCTTGATTTATAGTCTACCCTAACAGACGGGGACGCTCATCTGCAACGTTCGCCCTTGGAACCCTCGAACTGCCCTCGCGCTGGACGAAGCAGGTGAGGAACTGCCCTCGCGCTGGACGAGGCAGGTGAGATATCTCTCCGCAGGACCTGGTAGGAGCGGAATTGCTTCTGAAGCAACGTGGCCGCCCTGACTTGGTTTCTTCGTGGGCTTGGACCTGAGCTTCATCCTCATGGATTGGGTCATTTGGGTCTGACTCATCATCAATGTTTCCGACTTTTTGAATTATCATTAATGGTCAAATAATTTAACAAAAATTAAGCTAAGTGTTGTGGAGAACATTACCGTCCATGGCACTGTTGGTCCGCAAGTATTCCGATTTCGGACAGTGGGATCTACTATTGACAAACAATTTTGGTGTGATTACATATTTTTATACAGTTTTAAGACAATTGTCAAATTTAACATGTGTTGTACGGTAATAATCTCATCATCAAATCTATTTAAAATCTACCTAACCGGCCATTTATTATTTAGGTGATAGGTGCCTACAGTGAGCCATACTTGTCAGTTGTCACTCACCTACATGACCATTTACAATCTCACAATCTATTGATAAAAATGACTGCACCGTAAACCCACAAGGATGGTTTGGTTTTGGTCAGCTATTATAGTCCGACCAGTTTGGCTCAAATCATTTCTCTTGAAAAAAGAGCTCATGAGTGTGCCGCAGAAGAAGAGATTTGGGAAAGGGAAGCTCGTGAGCTGGCCATGCACAGAGACACAAAGCATTGTAATAGGCATCTCTCTCTCCATTGCTTATGTAGATGAAAAGAGGAAAGAAGGTGGGTGAATCATTATTAAAGCAGCAGTATATTAGTGTATTGCTATTATGATATTGATATGCTTCTCTTTACCCTGTGATTGTTGTTTTTCGCCATTATACATGAAATTGATGGGGTGCAGTTGGGGGCAGATTTGTATCTACTAAATGCACCATGCATGAGTGAGAGTGGGTTCCAAGTTCAAACCCTGGAAAATAAAATAATCAAACCCTGAAAAATAAAATAACTGGTGGGGCGGGGGGGCTGGCCAGTGAGTGCTTATTAAATGGGATGCAGGCGTTTGTGGGTGTAGTGAGTAGTATTAATGCGACATATCAGACGACAATGAGGATGATGGATTGGGACTCTCAAGTCTCAACTCCTCTTTCTCTTCCGCCCCACTTTCTCTCCACCTATTTCTTGGGGTTGGAGTCAATATGTGGTGATAATAATGGTATTTTACCATATGCAAAAAGGCCCTTTTATAGTTTTTGACAATGTATTTTCATTGAGGGTGTTTTTTTCAACATAGTATTGAGTTTTGTTTCCTGGAAGATAAAGTATTGAGATTTTCCTTTTTCTTAATTTCTGAGATATTTTTTTGTGTTTAATTTAGCAAGCTACAAGCTTACAATCTGCCAATGTTCTTGAGCTAAGAAAATGTTTTTGTTGTGAAAGCCCACTTGAATTTATAAAGGAAAATTCTTAAAAAAGTACAAAAAATTTGGCTCATTTTCAAAAATGTAAATGAAAATCTAAATATCTTAAAAAAGTATAAAAAAATTTCTATAATTCATTCAATCAAGTCTTTTCCATAAAGTTTTGTTGAGAAATGACAATTTTAAAAAAGAGCCATCTTGATTTTGATTATAATAACTATTTAATGAAGCTAGTTTTTTAGTCATTAGGAACCCCCTTTTCTAACCATTTTATGCAAAAAGGTAGTTGAAAAGGGCTCTATTAGGTCATTGGGGTTGGACTTCTTAAATGATTTATTAAAGAAGAAATTCTTAAATATGACATAAGGGTGTTTTTTTTTATCATTTCTCAAATTTATTTTTATGGGGGGGACTTGATTGAAAGAATTGTAGAAAATTTTTATACTCTTTTGAGATATTCAGATTTTATGCACTTTTAAAAAATGAACCAAAAATCTTATACCTTTTTGAAATCTTTCCGGTTATCAATTAATAGAGCTAGAAACAAAAGGATTTATATCTGAGCTATATTAGTGCAAAACATAATTTACGTTTATGACCCTGGTTGAAGTTTTTTTTGTCCATAGATAAAGCTTTTGGTTTTTTATTTTCTGCGTGACAAGTTCAAATGGGAGTAAAGTCCAAAGGAATTTTTGAAGGTTAATATTGCTCATTAGGGCCTCTGACGAAACATTAAATTTAAGGTTTTGTTTTTTTAGTAAGTTGTGGGTGATTTTCACGCACTTCAATTTTATGCCCTCCCATTGAAGCACTCATTTATCCTACACTTGCAATTGCCTTAAATGTATTAAAAAATGAAAACCAAGCCATCACCAATATCCATTGTTGTTAGCTTGTGATGTGGTAGTGTGGTACCTCCCTCTTTGATAGAATGACCAAGGTTTAATACGTCGTTAAAGTGGCATAGGGCAGAGGGGGACAATGCCTCTCCTCAACTATTTTTCTTCTTATTTACCACTCCTCAACCTATTTATCCTTTCGCCATATAATGAAAGTTTTAGAGCACTAAGGGTAGTTATATATTTTACTTTTATATTAGAAGAACTTGTCAAATGACTTTTTCAATCCTTTATCCTGACCGAACCTTCCAAATACAATTTTTTTTTTTTTACTTTTTCATCTTTTCTTAAATAGCAATAAAGCCAAGTACTTTTATTATTTCTCATGAGGGCTTCACTTCCTACTGCTCAAATAAGATATTTGTGCATTGCTTCTATTTCTTTTTTTTTTCCTCTTTTCTTTATTAATCATGTAATCTAAATCCTTTTAAGTTTAGCACTCATAATTGGCACATTTTGATTACCTATACATTTAAGTTGTCATCAGATTTTGAGTTTTTTTAGATTTTAATTTTAAATATTAGTTAAGTTGGATATAATCTAATTTTTAAGGAAGAGATTTCATCTCGCTATAAATAGAGTTCTTACGGTTCTTTACACTTAGTATATGCCCAAAGGTTCCATTGGCAATAGCATTTTTGTCTTAGCAAAGGGTTTGAGCTCTAGACAGTGGGCCAAAGATAAAAGCCGTTTTGTAAACATCAAGCACATATAAAAAAATAATCTCTTTTTAACTATAATCATGTGTTCACGAATCACGAGTAAATATGCAAAAATCACACCAAACCAGTAAAGTTATTTACCATTATCATCATCAAGCAAGGCCACCTATACATAAAGGCTCGGTATAGTGTAAGATATTTAACATATTTACAAGGAGAAATGTTCTCCCATAAATAAGTACTAGCCCATTAACCCGTGCTCAGCACGGTATCTCCCTGCACTGTAAAATAAATAATCACATATTAAAAAAAATTATTTCTTTCTATAAGGCAAGTTGAATAAAATATAAATAGAGAAATTAGAGGAAAGAGTGTATAGTTACATAGGAACAACTGAAAAATGAATGGGCAGCTACATAAGTAGTTACATAACCGTCGGTCAAAATTGAAGCCAAAATCTCCTAACTTAATATATTATAATAGGTGCATTTCAACATTATGGGGCCCACTTGAGCACACCTTTCATAAATGCAACCCTCTTTGATAGTCTTTCAATTGCAGGATTTATCATTAGGCACATTTTTTCATTAAACCTTTGGTCACCATCAAATTGAATCTCAATAAGATCTACGTATGGCTAAGTTGTCATTAAACTTGAAGGCCCATAATCAACGGCAAGAATAATATGATGGAGTTATTATTTTATTTTTTTATATCTGTTGTCCATGAGGAGACCTTTTTGTCTGCCGTCCGCCAATTATCAAACTTGAATCTAAGTGAGTTTCATAAATTGGACTACATATAAGCTATATGCAATTTGGAGGTGAGCATATCCCATTTAGGAGAGTCGTGAAAGTAATTAATTGGACATGCGAGATTAATTTTGGGGTTTTTTTTCTGTATGATCACCATTAACTGTGACTAATCCCATATGGTGACCAAAGTCGATAAATTTTCTTACACGTTCTCCGTACTCATTGTACTTGGAGAATGGTAAAAAAAAATTGTGATCTCTCAAAAAAATCTAATTTATGCGAAATCTCAAAAGTTTACTTTTGCTATTTCTCAAAAAGTTTTTGCGATATCGCAAAAAGTAAACCTTTTTTTTTTATACTCTCTAGCACTATCTTTTTTCCGTTTTCACTGTCTATAACTCTTCTCTCCGATCATTTTTGCTCCCCTCTCCGCTTGCCAACATCTTTAGTAATATAAGACGAATACTTTGGATTGTGATATATTTTGAGGTCCATTGAAATTAAGAAAAAATGAAAGCTGGGAAATATAGAAGAAAATCCTATACTCCAAACTATATGCCAATCTAAAAGTTTAAAATCTAAGCATTGACATTTAAAACAACATAAAGTTGCATACTTTCTTAATATTAACAGCGAAATAATAATGCATTATTCTAATCAATTCTACACTTAGATATTCTTATAATATTTGATCTACATCTCATGGGTGCTAATTTTCTATATTTGAAAAAAGAAAAATATACCATAAAACACGCCTGTAAATTAAAAAAAGAGTGATGACATTGGGGTGGGTTAGTTGGTTCATAACCACTATTGTCACCTGACTACCCAGGGATCAATCTCCAAGTGCCACTCTTCCAACATTTGTGGGCTACTTCCCACATGTGTGGGCTCATCTTCCTACATGTGTTTGCTACGTACCTTGTGTCTGAGCCACCTTAACTAAGACATAACACACACATATATAATAAAAAGGCTAAGAGGGAGAAACATACTTTACCGGAGGAGTAAGATGAAAAAGGGACGGTAAAAAGCAGCGAAAGAACGCGACAAAAGTGAATAAAAATATAAAAAAAAAGGGTACTTGTTGACTTTATAAAAATTCACTTTATGCAATATCGCATGATTTTTTATACAATATCATATAAAGTATTTGTGATATTGCATAAAGTTTTTAACGATATCTTTTAAACCCATCCAGCATTCACTTAGTCCGGAGAACGTAGAGAAAAATATTTGAGCTTTAGTCACCATATATATGATGATGTTTATGGCTTATGGTGACAGTACAGAAAAAAAAAAAAAAATTCCTCCCATTTGCTTGCAAGGGAAGGGATTAAGAACTTCCCCATTATTCAAGAGGGCCCTCCATTTTTATTCCAAACCATAAAAATCACGAAAAGTTTATCATGTGTTTTAATATAGGAAAAATTCACTGGTGGGCATCTTACATATCAGAAAAATAATTGTAGGCAGTTGCGATGTGGGTGGATCCCCACTCATCCCTACCGTCCACTGACGACCCTAAGTTGGGTTAACGGTGCATACACAGCATCTCCAGTGTATGCTTATCAAACTTTGGCCATGTAAATCCGACCACCCTAATTTTGATGAATTTTGAGAGTGTAGATAGATAAAAAGGAAGCTTCCTGAATCTGCCCTTTCGCATGGTTTCGACGGTGGTAGACCTTTTTATGAGAGAAAGAGAGAGAGAAAGTGGAGTTTGCATCAGAAACGAGGTGGGAAACAGAAGGATTTGTGGGTGTGGAAGGCAAGAAAGATTGGTTTTCTTCATCAATAACGAGGATTCGGGGATCATTCTGCTGCTTATTCATAGACACCAAGAACATTCAAATCGTTCTCTTCATTACTCTCTCTCTCTCTCCATATATTCCTCTCTCTATAGACACCAAGAACATTCAAATCGTTCTCTTCATTACTCTCTCTCTCCATATATTCTTCTCTCTTCATTACTCCCTCTCTCTCTCTCTCTCTCGCTCCATATATTCCTATGCCATCCTGAGTAGTTGGAGACCCATCTCTCTCTCTCTTCCCATTTTCAGTGATTTGGAGGTGAGGAAGGTCTGCAATCCATCCAGGTTCATGGGTGTTTATCAAAAGGGTTTCTTACCACCTTCAAATATGGAGAAACCCATGTACTGATGATGTCAAAAGGAGCTCTCTCTCTCTCTCTCTCTCTTTTCTTATATATACCCCGTGCAGGAGGTGTGGCCGTGTGGGGAATCCGTAGACTGTAATCCATTCAATGTCATGTAGCTTATCAGGAGATTTCTTAGCAGCTCCATATAAAGAGAAACCCATGTACTTGTCAAATGGAGGCCTCTCTCTCTCTATGAACATTTATGTACTCAGTGAAGGTGGTGTGGAAGGTCTGCAGCTCATCATCCAGTATCATGTGGGTTTATCAAAGGGTTTCTTACAGAGTTTATTGGCATTCTGTCCACCTCCAATAAAGAGAGAGACCCATGTACTGTTTGTGTGAAATGGAGGTGGGCATCCTGCCAACTGAGCTCTGTTGGCATCTCTTTGTGAAACTCATGTGATAATCTTAGTATCTACCCATAGTTTCTCTAAAAAGGTAAAATCCACAAAGGTATTATTTCCTCTATTATCCTTTTATCCTTATCATTTCATCTCCTCTCTGGATGTTGAAGATGTTGCACTTTTCATCATACTGCAGCAGCATGCAGTGCTTACTCATTTGGTATAATAATAGCTTTTTTTTTTCTTTTCCTCTTTCCATCTCCTTTTCCATGCCTTTCTTCTTCTTCTTTTTCTTTTCTTCTCTTAATGATGTTTGATCATGATACAGGACTTGCAGTGGGGCTAGACTGTTGAAAGCAGTCTAGAAGGACTTTTTCATAGGCATGGCCTTTTTTTTTTCTTTTTTTTTTTGCAAGGGTAATTGTATTGAAAAGCAAAGAAGAGAACAATGACTTTTAGAGAAAAGTCCCCAAAGAGATCACCAGAGGCAGAAGAACAAAAGGGAAAAGAGAGAGGAGCCAAAAAAAAAAAAAAAATACAATGAGTTAGAGTATGAACTCCCAAAAAAATGAATCAAGTTTTTAACTTGAAACCCATTGAAAGGCTTGGCAATGTGACCCAAGGAGACAAGCAGCAAATCTTGGAGCCAATTCCTGATTCTTGACTGAGAAGGAAGTATTCCTTTAAACATTTCATCATTCCTTGCTTTCCATAAGAAGAAAGCGCCTTACAGGCAAACCGACGCAAGGGCTTTTCTAAGAACATCACAGTTTGCTGATAGGCATGCCCTTTCAATTTTTAAGGTTTAAGAATCCTTTAAAATCCTTATTTTTTTTTTTGTTCATTTGTTTATTCCAAACAATGAGAAGGGAAAGAGGTTACATATAATTGCACTTCTTTGGTTTCAGTCGACTGGAGTTTTTTCTTCTTTGGTGTTTTATGAAATCACGTACAAAATGCATGTATAACAAAGCTTACAAAGGGGATGGTAGATGATGAGTATGCTATTGTATAATACATTTATGGCAATAAAAATATCAGAAAGAGTACCTTGAAACATCCATGAAATGAGCATTCATGTGTTAGTATTGGTCTCTCGGGTGTGTGAGGTCATTGGGTAGATTGTAGAGAATCCGAGGGATTGTCCAGATGAATCTCTCTCTCTCTCTCTCTCTCTCATGCATGTGTAATTTTATTCTTCGTTGTTCCTGCTCTATTTAAAATAGAAAGCACAAGTATGACAATAAAAAAGTCGAGTGTGTGCTAGAGTTTGGGTGATAATTTGTTTGCAAAAGATGGTTACCTTGCTATCTAAGTATAAGGGCATCTTTGGAAAGATGGTATAGATTCTCAAGATGGCAGAACTCCTTGTATGGCAAGTATGGATGCAACTTCTCTTTTATTTGGATACGGCTTTTCCCAAGTGAGACGAAACAAAGAAAGATACTTGGGATTGGAAACAAGGACTTCTGGAAGTTGTTGGTGGTCCACATCTTTTATTCACACTGAATTATACGATAGTTAGACTGAACATAGTTAATAGAATCTTACTATTCGTATCCCGAAACTTAAGGAAAACGATTCGTATCTATGCAATGAATCTCATTTACAAATGAATCTTACGATTCAGGTGTGAATCCTACAATTCAATACTTGTTTTGTCGAATTTTACAATTCAAGAGATTCGACTAAGTGAGAATGACCACAACCAATAAGTTAATTTTGACATTCTTTTACCGTTTTTCTTTCTTTATTCTCTCTTTCTTCTAATGCTTGTATTTTTAAAAGGTTATTTAGTAGTTAACGAAGCCTCGTAAGATATGATGCCAAGATACGATATGGATACGGACATTGATATGTGGATCGGGCCAGGGATACAACTCCTTACGAAAATCTAGGACACGGATACGGATACGGGTTTTTTAATTTTTTTCTTTAAAGTACTTTTGAATCAATGAAATTATCATTATTTTCATCCCTTTCTATCATTTTTTATGGTGAAAAGTAAAAATATTAAAAGAACTATATGAAATAAATGACTTTATAAGTAGGATATGTTAAGCTTGTTCCTTAGAAGTATCGGTGTAGTATCAGGTACCAATACAAGGGTCGTATCGGTTTGATATGGATACGTTGGGCTTGTATAAGTATCCGGGTATCATAGCTCGTAATAATTTTTTGCGGCTTTGATAAGGTTTTAAAGATGAATAAAGAACATGCATTGAAGTAAAGCATTCAACAGTACGTGCACTTATCTATATCTTCTTTTTTAAATCTATTTTTATTTTTTTTCTTCATGAAGACTTTCTTCATCTTAACAGATATCATACTGTGTAAGATTGATGGTTTGAGTTTTATTTTATTTTTATATTTTGATTTAAAGATAATAAAAAATATATATTGATACTTTCAACTTATTTAACTATTTACACATCATTTATTTTATATATATTAATATGTGTCATGATGTTCTTGATACGATTGTATGAGAGACTTTATTGTTATTCTATTTATACTGCTATAAATGGGAAAATGGATGGTAATGAATAATTGCTTTTTTCTTTTTCTTTTAGTTTTTAATTAGTTTTTATTTTTATTAGAAAAAGAAAAAACCCTACAATTCACGATTTGATTCGATTCATGGGATGAACGATTTGCGATATGATTCCGCTTTTAAAAACTATGTTCCCAATAGAGAGAGTAATGGCTCATTGGCTACCCTCTCCTTCTTAATACTTTTAAGTAGATATCATCATTCAAGTGGGAGCTGTTGTATGATCTGCTTAAATTGCGATTACCTTTTTGACTGAGGTCTACCTATGTTTTTTTTTTCTATTAAAGAACTATAAGAATAAGTTTAATGTAGAGGTGGAAAGAGAAGATGCAATGAACCTTAATGAATTAAAGGTCTGGTTTATAAGGCTTGTGTCATTTTCCTACTAGTCTGTTCTAGTTTTTGAGTATCATATGTTTCCTAATTGCAATTGGAGTTGATGTAAATGTTTGTTGTGATATGGCGGCATCTACTTTTCTTTTGTATACATTTGTCGTGCAAATGCACAAATTATGTTGTTCGGTCACTGACTCACAATAAAAATAGAAAAATGGATTGGGTATTAATATATTCTATATATACAATTATTTATGTGCATATTGCAATGGTTTGCTCATTTGCAGGGCTGCCAATCATCATCATCGATGATTTTGTCATCATTAGCATCACTTTGCCCATCAATCTAGATCAGCATGGTGTGTTTTACTTAATGCTTGAAATTTTCAAACATTTACAAAATCTAACAATTGGAAATCTTCTATCACTTTGCGAGTTGAGAAAACAAAAATCTATGTTTCTAAGTAGTAGAAAGACTTTTCTCTCAGATTAACAACCATATTATATGACGGGTCCATGATGCATACTGTTAAACATACTTGGGCGATCCAGGTCAAGCTGATGATTTGTCTGTTGTGCATTTCCTTGGGACGAAATGACAACCAGGGAGCATTCTTTTGCTCAGTGATTACCCACATTTCACTGATTGAGGTAATTCTAAATTCTTTTTTTGATGCCCACTCCTTTGTTTTTTTACTTCTTCTGTATAGGAAGTGGAAGTGCCTTGGGTGCATTTTAGCTTTTATGTGCAGGCATTAAGCATATTTTATAGTTAAGGACTTTTCTCAACGTTTACGAAGTTCTAGGATCTTTCTGATTTGGAACAGTTAGAAAATTACAACAAAGAAAAACAATATCAGAACTTGTCCTATGTCTTGCTTTTCTCATTGGCAAAGCCTTGTCTCATCTTTCCCACTCTTATTGAAGGTAATGTTCTCTACCACTCTGTAATCAAACATGATATTTTTATGTGTAGAACTGTTAAGAAATTAATTAACCACCCATTGTCGTGAGCTTGGTTCTTGGTTCAGAAAGCTTCTTAACTAGGAGCCCATTGTCATGAGTCAGATACACCTTTAGACACAAGGCAGATGATAGAAGATGGGTACTGTGATGGGTGCTTGGATCTAGAAACTTGAGGTATTATTTGTCTGTACTCCTTTCCAATTCTCTGTACTTTTTGAACACAGATTTTGGAGTTTGTTTCGCTTGATATGTTTTCAGTCTTTCATATTTCAAAATCTAGTTATAGTGAATGCCAATATTTGCTGTATGTTTCATATTATCCATCTAATCTGCATGCCAAAATCTAGTTAAATTTCACTTTACCTGATAGAAGAATTTGAGAGAGAGAGAGAGAGAGAGAGAGAGAGAGAGAGAGAGATTGGCCTAGCACCTTAGATTGCTACAGTTAGCAATGTACTTTGAATCAAGAAATGCATTTTGAAACAAATGAAATGTAAAAGCAAAGTCATTGGAGGGTAATCCTATTGAGTATGTTTGGCCATACATCACTGTAACTTTCTCCTCTTCACGTTTGTATTTTTTACATTCTTTATTTCATATTAGCTTTATCTATATTCTTTTATTTTGTGTGTTTCATAGTATTTTTATGCCTTGCGAATTTTTTTATACCTGCTGAAAAACAAATGGCTCAATGATGTGCAGAATTGCCAGACAAACAACATAAAATTGAATTTATCTCGTGAATTCTGCGGGAAAGCTATAGGCGGTCACCAACTAAAAGTGAGGTGAACCCTCTTTCATTTGATTGTATTTATGTTGTATTGTTTACTTATATAATGATTCTTCATATATTGAAAGATTTACAGTGTAGTGCAGTATTGGAAAAACATAAACCAGAATCTTTAGAGTTTCCTGTGGTCGACTGGCTTGCTACGCATCAAACCAAACCAAACCAAACCAAACCAAGCCTTTTCCCACTAGGTGGGGTCGGCTATATGGATTTGACGACGCCAATCAAATCTGTTTAGGGCCATGTCCTCCGTTAGATCCATGTAGGCAAGATCATGTTTAATAGTTTCTTTCCAACTTCTCTTGGGTCTCCCTCTCCCTCTCCTACTCTTGGCAAACTCCATGCTTTCACACCTTTTAACAGGTGCCTCTGTTGGACGCCTTCTAACATGGCCGAACCATCTCAGTCGATTTTCTCTCATTTTATCTCCAATCGGTACTATTCCTACTATGCCCCTAATCTCCTCATTCCTAATCCTATCTCTCCTTGTGATCCCGCACATCCATCTTAGCATTCTCATCTCCGCAACTTCCATCTTCTTGACATGATTATGCTTTACTGCCCAACACTCTGATCCATATAACAACGCTGGCCGTACCGCCACCTTATAATACTTTCCTTTAACCTTGAGGGGGACTTTCCGATCACACAAGACCCCCGAAGCACTCCTCCATTTGGTCCACCCGGCTTGAATCCTGTGACTTATATCAGTATCAATCCCTCCATCCTGTTGCACCATAGATCCAAGGTACCTAAAGTTTTCTTTTTCTACTATCTTTTGTGTGCCCAAACTTACTTCTATGTTACCAGGTGTCCTACTTTGACCAAACTTGCATTCCATATATTCCGTTTTGCATCGACTTAGCCTAAACCCTTTTGTCTCTAATGTTTTCCGCCACAATTCAAGTTTAGCATTCATTCCTTCTCTCGTCTCATCCACTAAAACAATGTCATCTGCAAATAACATACACCACGGCACCTCATCCTGGATATGTCTTGTAATCTCATCCATAACTAGGGCAAACAAGTACGGGCTTAACGCTGAGCCTTGGTGTAGACCAATCGTGATAGGAAACTCCTTAGTTTCGCCGCCAGTCGTCCTTGTAGATGTCATGACTCTATCATACATATCCCTTATCGCCTCAATATAAGCGACACAAACTCTTTTCTTTTCCAGAACTTTCCAAAGAATCTCCCTAGGAACCCGGTCATAAGCCTTCTCCAAGTCAATGAACACCATATGTAAATCTCTCTTACCTTCTCTATACTGTTCCATTAACCTCCTCAAGAGAAAGATAGCCTCCATGGTTGATCTCCTACGCATCGATTTGCATTAATGCTGGCTGTGCCGCTCTGTTGTGCTGTCATGAGATGCCCATCGGTCAAAACCTTCGAGCATAAGTTTGTGCTGGGTTGCCATTACCATATTGCTGTATACCTTTGTTGCTGTGCATTGCTAGGTTTGCTTTGCTGTGTTGATATGAATTAATGTGTTGGCATACTTTCTAAGCATGACCTTAGTTTGACCAAGGACAACTTGTGGTCTTCATTGTCAATATCAAAACTTAACTACTGCCAAAAATCAATGGAGATTCTTTCTTTTTTCTTTTTGCAAATGATGTATTAAGAGAAAGGAGGAGAATATGTAAGAAAATAGCTCCCACAAACAGCAACATGAAAATGCACTATAGCAGGCCTTAGCAAAGCCAAAAATAGAGTAATTACAATAGAGGATAATCTCCCAAAAAATTTAGAATTGAGGAGAGGGAATGACCCAAGGCCGGCTCTGAGGTTTGGGTGGCCCTAGGCGAGCTCCTAAAAATGGGCCCTGTCTTAGAAAAAAAAAAACACGTAATTTTTTTTTTTCTGTAGAAGGAACATAGAACTTAACCCTACTACCAAGATAAAATAAAACATCACTAGTGCCAAAATAATTACAAAAGCAAAGAATCATCTAAAATTTACTCGTCTCATAGTTCTCGCTGCAAAATCAGTAATTACATTTGTATAATCTATCTTCTCTACCAACTCTTTTTCAATGGATAACATAGCCAGTCCATTCAGTCTTTCTTGCGACATAATTGGCCGAAGGTAAGACTTGATCATTGTATGAGTGTAATAGAAATTTACGCGAGAAAAAGTTATTTGCTTCGACTCTTCATTGCATGACACACATTTCATTTATAAAGCAAACTAGATGACGTCAGCTTTTCTTTTCCTTTACCGGACTTGGCCAAACGAGGTGAGGTGCACGGAAACAAATTTTTCCAAAACCCACCCATCTGACCGTGTGGACACTTACTATACTTGGGGGCCTTAACATGAGGGGGCCTAGGCAGTGGCCTAGGGTGACTACCCCTCAAAGCCTGCCCTGGAATGACCGATAAGAGGCTTCGACATACAATCCAATTCTTAATTGAGACAGATTAAGAGAAACTTTTTAGTAGAGGATAGAGAACGAGATCTGTGCCATCAAAGTGAGCTTCATTCCTGGTGATCAAAATTGAATAGATTGTGGAGAAGAAAACTACACAATTCTGGGCCTCGCAATTTTATGACAAGAAGAAGTGAGAGCTCAATAAGTGACTGGCAATTGGATTTGCAATGGAATGGCAATCTGCATACTGAAGGGTCCAACACCAGAGAGCTTCAGCAAAAGGGCAGATAGGAACAAGTGTATGTCGTCTTAAACATTCTGGGAGCAGAGAAGACAACTTGAAGAGAGATTGTCCCAATTTTTTGAGCCTACATGTCCATTGGGAGTCCTCTTGTGAAGGAGGCACCATGAGAACCAGCATAGTCTTGGGGTCATCACTGGTTCCAAACCAGATTTCCCCAGGCTTTGCTACTGGATCTATAACAAACAGAGTCCCAAACACCCAGACAAGCTGGTCTCAAGTTGCAAACCAATACGCCCAAAATGCCTATGCATTAAAGGTGCGATAAACTAACTACTTAACAACTCTCCCTCATGCGAGACACTGTTTGGACTCGAAGTACATGCCTGCACAAGATGAGGCATGGGGCCTATTTTTGCCCTACCCATATTCGAATCAGGGACGTATTGGCTGTGATACCATCTCAAGTTGCTAACCAATATACCCAAAATGCCTGGACATTAAAGGTGCGGCAAACTAACTTGTTAGCAGTCAGAACTTGAGGTTGGCAACCACAACGGAGTATTCAGGTGGGACATGAGGAGGAAAAGATTCAGCGTTGGAGAGAAGGGCGGCAACTTTTGAAGGAAACATCTAAAGGAATTCTCTGTTCATTATCAACTATGAGGGGACTTTGGCAAAGGGGGAGAACCAGAATTCAGGTAATTTTGTTGCAATTGCTGATTGTTCTAACCATCTGTCAAACCACAAGTTAGTCAAGGAACCATTTCCAACCTGCCAGTGGCTGTTCTACTAGAGAAAGAAGGAAAGATTCCTAATTTTATTCCATAGAAAGGAGCCCATCATTGTTGTCTGCGGATGCCATAGGGATGAGTTCTTAAAATATCTGTTCTGGAACCAAGTAGTAAACCATAAGGAAGAAGTTGCAGCAGTGCAGCCAAGCTTCATCATACAAGCTTCATTGATTTCGGAAATTTTCCTGAGACCCAGACCACCTTCTTGAAAATCAACTTCCTTTTTTTTTTTATTTAATTTTTGCAAATGGGACTTCTGGTTAGTGCTAATTATGTAGGCTCATGTTTATTTGGACCAATTTGTGCGAGGAGAAAATGAATAGTGAGAAATCCTCACAGGGCATAAAAAGAACAAATCCAGAGATGGAGAATCTTCTTGTGAAGGCTTTTTCAAGTAAAATCTCCAGGCAACTGTATGTAGGATAAAATAACTTGAATCATTTATTTCACTAGAGAAATGAATGTCGTTTTATGCTCTTTAAAAATTTGTTGTTATTATTGTTGATGAGTCAGGCCCAAATGACCTAACCCATGAGGATGAAGCTCAGGTCCAAGCCCACGAAGAGACCAAGTTAGGGCAGCCACGTTGCTTCGGAAGCAGTTCCGCTCCTACCAAGTCCTACGGAGAATCTCACCTGCCTCGTCCAGCGCGAGGGCAGTTCCTCACCTGCCTCCTCCAGCGCGAGGGTAGTTCGAGGGCTCCAAGGACGGACGTTGCTGAAGAATCGTCTCCATCTGTTAGGGGAGGACTATAAATCAAGGAGCCCCACCAGCACTTGGGGGAGGACGGATCTCTCTCTATTCACTTCGACGCTTGTATTCCTCTATTTTGTAATAATCATTGAGGAAGTAAAACACCACAGGCAATCTCTACCTTTATGAAGTGGACGTAGGTCATCTTGACCGAACCACTATAATCCCTTCTCTCTCTTCTTTAATTATTGCATTTACTGCATTTATTACTTGACCGGTGGATAATCCCTTCTCTCTCTTCTTTAATTATTGCATTTACTGCATTTATTACTTGACCGGTGGTGTCCGAAACCCAATTTTGGCATCATCAATTGTTGTTAGAATTATTTTTTATAATCGCTAGGTTTGCCTACTAGCTAGCCCTAGAAATATGTGTGATATCGAGGTGCCAACACCAATCAATCATGAATGTGTCGTGGTTATTCCGAGGAGGCAGTGAACTGTCCACTGTTTACAGTATAAGTTTCTATTGGACAGTTTTCATCCCATTAATTTTCTCTTACCTTTTTTTGAAGTTCTCTTCAGCTATAAACGTATTCTTCAATTCAAGCTACTTGAAACTTGGTCAAAGTGTTTGGATCAAGTGAATCACGGGCCTACGAGAATTGGTTTGTAAGAAACTAGTCCAGAGTTATCACTGTAATTGTAATAGCACCTTTACTGAAAAACAGTTACTGACTACTGATATGTTCAATGTGGAATATTATATCACTCTTTTAGTTGATAATGTACCGGAAGCAATTCCTAATTTTAGACTGAATTTGATCAGAAAATTCGATAGAGTAGGTTTATCAGGGTTCCACAAGCTAATCTGCATCCATGCAATAAATACATCATTACAACCCATATCTAAAATCCAAAACATTTGTTAACTTTGTGGGCAAATTTTTACTTTAATATAAGTTAGGCCGTCATTAGATTGAGCATGTATGAAATCCATGGTTAGAAGAAAATCAAAGTAGAATTATATGCTTATATGAGATCAATCCTAAGGTGGGGCCAATTCTGATTGGAACTAGATATGACTAGTGTTACTGCATAGTGCTGTAGTGCTTTTGAGTGGCTTTTAACTGGACTCAGATTGAAAGTTTTAATGCCTTGTTATATTTAAGGCAACTTTGTGAAGGTAGTTGTGTCTGAGTATAATTTTTTTCAACCCGGAAAAAAATTCACGGGCACAAAATTGGCATCCAGATGTCCGTTTTGCAGATCTGATGAAGAGGCCGACTCTCATATATATCTGTTTCAAATGGTCTATGCAATTGCTTTTTAGGTCTTGGATTCTCTCTGTATATGGACAATCTCTGCCCACATCCAGAGGTGGAACCTGGGGTCTCCGTCTGGGGTGTCCATGGCCCCCTAAAATTCAGAAAACCCCTCAATCTAGTAGAACTTTTAGCTTAAGGTTTTTTTGTTAGGGGCATTCGGCGATAGGTCCTGAATATTTCACTTTATGGCCTTAGATTCACAAAAAAAAGTCATAAAGCCAAAGGTCCCTTCCACACTTTCTCATACCTGAAATGTCTAGTTTATATTTTCTTTAAATCATAACACATGATTGGTGGAATATCCCATTAATAATGGCCAACAAACATTTAATTGCCCACGATTAATGGAATCTCCAGATTTTCAAATAAATTCTAAAAACACACAAATAAATTTCAAAATAACGAAAATAAATTTTAAAAAATAAAATAATTTTGAAAAATACAATAAGTTAAAAAAAGCAATATATAATCAACTAACACAAATAAATTTTAAAAGACTCAAATAAATCTCAAAAGATCGAAAGAAAATTTTAAAAAATGCAAATAAATTTAAAATAATAAAAATAAATTTTAAAAAATGCTATAATTTCAAGAAACGCAATAAATTTGAAAAGATACAAATAAATTTCAAAAGATGCAAATAAATTTAAAAAACCCATATAGATTTCAAAAAACGTAAATAAATTTGCTAAAAAATTCAGATAAATTTTGAAAAAAAAAAAAACTTAGATAAATTTACCAAAAACACAATGAAATGACAGAAAACAGATAAATTTGAACAAAACTCATATAAATTTACAAAAAAATTAGATAAATTTACTAAAACTACAAAGAAATATGATAGAAAATAGATAAATTTAAACAACACTCAGATAAATTTGACAAAAACTCGGATAAATTTGAACAAAACTCAGATAAATTTGATAAAAACTCAGATAAATTTGACAAAAACTCCATATCCTCCACCTCCTCTTCCATCCCTTGGGCATCCTCCTCCAAATCCAGACCGACAAGGCGTGCACCAGTTCGAGGCCTGACCTGCTTATTGTTATGGGGTGCTTACTGGCATGCTTACTGTTTTGGATCTGTGCTGACCTGAATCGACCCGAGACTTGGGACACTCAATATGGGTCGTCTTCTTCTTTCTTCAACGACCCTGTTTTAAGACAAAGCCTGGAAAAACCGCGCAGGGCCCATCGCTACCTTTTCTTCTTCTTCTCCGGTGGGACAGACTTCCCACCAGGAACCACTTTCTCGCCGACGTGCACCAATTGCAACGGGAGATAGCAACAATGGGCGGCGTTCTGAGATTTCCGGATCTGGATTTGTTCTCCATCGACCGGGTTCCGACACATAACATGCGCGACCGGCTGTCCTTTGGCGATGCCAGCGGAGCTGATGAAGGTGGTTCCCCGTGCCATATCCTCTCGACATCAGTGAAACGGAACAGAGGAAGAATGAGCGTTCCAATTTCTGGTTTTGGCGATGGGCAGACGGAGGAATCTGATTCGTTCCATTTTCTAGTTTTGGCAATGGGCAGCGGAGCTGATCAAGGTGGGTCCCTCGCGCCATATTTGATCTTCAGCCACGGCGAGGCAAAGATAAGAAACATCTCTCTTCTGTTTCTGAAAAGGAAGAAGAAGAAGGGGTTCTTTTGGTTAAAGATCGAAAAATTAGTCCTGAAAAATGTGATTAAGTGGACACAGGACCTAAGGTTGGAAAAAGTTTAACTTAAAGTTTTTCTTTATACTAGAGGCTGGAAACATTGAATTATATCTTTCGCTAATTTTGCGTTTTTATTAATGGCCTCACAAGGTATATTTTCTGGTTCGGCTACTGGCTGCATCTCTCTTAATGTGTTATTTGGAGAGCTATCTCAGTCTCTCTCATCGTAGAGAAGAGACTAGAAGAAAAGGTGTTGTCTTAAGTTTCTTCCACCTCATCTCCATCATCTGGTATTGCAGGAATGAAATTATTTTCTAACAAAAGTAAGATCTCTCTTCACCCAGAGAATTTTAGTTTGCTATTATCAGCCTAATTGAGGCTTACCTTGGGACTCCTTTTTTGGAGTTTACGTCTTGAGCTCTCTGTTTCATTTTTTTTTTTTTTTTTTTTTTATCCTGGGGAGCCTGTAATGTCACCTGGTTTTTTTTTTTTTTTTTTTTTTTTTTTTTTTTTTTTTTTTTTTTCAAGGGAGTGTGGTCTCAAATCAGGACAATAAAAAACTCATATCTCAAAATAAGGTTTAAGTTGGTTTAAGTTGTTTATAAACATTTCAAATTAGGACATTCGGAGATTATAGATATTGTGCAGATACAGAGATCACGTGACAGTCCAACCTTTGGAGTTGGTTCTACTGCTGCGCGTTGGAACTGTTTGATCATATTCCCCGATGCCTTGCCTATCGACAGCATCATGTTCATGCCAGTGCCACATCACTGCTGCCGATACTGCTCGGCGGATGTTCAAGCCTATCGACAGCGTCATGTTCATGCCAGTGCCACATCACTGCTGCCGATACTGCTCGGGGATGTTCAAGAGACTCGCAACGTTGATGCTGGTCAGGTTGACTGACTAAAGGAAGGCCGCCTGAGGTTGTGGAGGAGAGGGGTGGTTTTCATCTAGATAGATCGAGTAGTATGTACAGGTGGTTAAGAGGGTTCGGGATAAAAGTTGGGAGGGATCTGGAGGGGGAGAATAAGTGGCTTAGGGCATTTTGGACATTTTGAAGAAAACGGAAAACACCGGTTCTTGTTAGGGTTGCAAACGGCAGTAAAAGATCGTTTAGGTTCCAATTCATAAACTGGTCCGAGTCCGGAACCCAATTTATGTTCTGATTGATAAACGGGTCTGATTCCGGGCCCATATAAGTTCCAACCCGTGGACCTGAGAATTGGTATATGAGTCTTTGATATTGCAAATTGTACCTCAAAATTAATTCTTTTTTTTTTTATATTTTTATGTATAATACTGGAGATAGTAGACTTGATGCACTGTTATAAGTTGAAAATGATATGCTTATTTTAAGAAAAATGAATAATAAAAAGAAATTATAATCGATTTTGAAACTATATTCCAGTCCTCTAGGTGGATCTGGTTCTGGAACCGGATCCGAGTTTTCCTATCGAAACCGGGTCTGGAGCCAACAAAACAGGTTCCGAGTCAAAATCGGATCTGAATCTGGAACCGTTATTTAAAAACGGGTCTAGGCCCATTATGGTTCCGATCCGGAACTATCCCGTTTGTAACCCTATTTGTTACCGGATGTTCTAATTTGAAATGTTAATGGAAAACTTTATGCTCTCTTTTGAAATGTGAGTTTTTTATTGTCCTAATTTGAAAATTGAGCAAAACTTGAGTCTCATTTTGAAAATTTTCCGTTTTTTAAAAGTGGGAAGTGTATTTTAAGTTCTTCTTAATATACATCATCTTGTCATTTATTTAAATTAAAAATCCTCGATAGAATCTAAAACTTGAAAGAAAAAAAATCCTCAATAGAATCTAAGACTTGATGAAACTTAATCATTTTATAACTCCTATGAAAGGGGGATATTCATGTGCATCATATAGTGAGCGACAAACTTAATGGGGCCCACTTAAGGACTCATTGATCATAGGACTTGTGGGAGATGAAAAGAGACATCTTGGATGAGACTATGTATCAAGTTTGGGGTCAATCCTATGTCTCTAACCCTTTCATCCATGGCCCACTAATTTAACGACTTAATAGTAAAGGAAAAAATTTTCCTCGATCCAACTGTCCAATCCAGTCTAGTGCACCTAAAGGGGTCCCAAGTGTGTAGATGGTTTGGATGGATCAACAAGTTGGCCCCACTATGTTGTCCCTCACCTTGTGAGGGATAGATGCACATGAATATTTTTTCATATTAAATATGAACCGGTCATTTTGCTTATTGAGGCTGGTACAGTTACAACACACTCTGACAAGTATTCTTAAATACATAGTAGAATAAATTTGATGGGAATATTTTCTTTACTTAATTTATCAATGTAATAATCCATCTTTGCCATAATATATTATATGTTCAATGCAAAGCTCCCCATTATCTCAAATATTGACTTTCCTACATCCTTATATATCCTGCCATATGAAATTTAATTATGCTATTAAATATCTCACCACAAAAAAAGAATGCTCCAACAAAATGGACATTGGATGTCTAAGAAGGAGCAGAAGCGCTACCAGTATAGCAGCGTCCCATAAAATCAATGGTGTGTATTCTAAATAATGGGCCCATCCAAGTAATTT
Source organism: Litsea cubeba (assembly GCA_012931725.1). Classification (NCBI taxonomy): domain Eukaryota; kingdom Viridiplantae; phylum Streptophyta; class Magnoliopsida; order Laurales; family Lauraceae; genus Litsea; species Litsea cubeba. The sequence continues at coordinate 115,780,645 of CM022945.1, forward strand.
TTATGCTAATACCAAGCAATACACCAAGTAATAATTAAAGACTACAGGTTTTACAAGTGACATAATTGATGAATTATTTCTAAAAGCAATCACTATGTCAGAATTTAAGAAAAACGACGGCCATAGACAGTCATAAAAAAATACTGTAGTTTTTGCTAAACGACAGTCGTGGGCCATCGTATAATTAGCCAATGTCGTTTAACAAAAACGACAGTATTTTTTACAACTATCTATGGCCATCTGAGATAGTAAATATTCATTTGCAAATTTTAATTTTCTAAAAGGTTTTAAAAATTCGCGAAGTAGAATATTAAAATTTGCATGATGGCATGATGGAACTGAAAAATCCAGTTTTGATTGGATTTATCTTGACTTTGGAACATCCATCATGCAAAAAACAAAGATGTTATATTTTGATTTGTGGGACTTGCACTGCTTTAACTTAGAATAATATAAGCTATAGTTTAGGAGAGCCCCCCTCATATATATATATATATATGAGAAATATTCATGCGCATCCATCCCTCACCATACTATGATGAGAGGCAACATAGTGGGGCCGACTTTATGATATATCCGAACCATCTACATACATAGGACCTCCTTAAGTATGCTAGATTTATCAAGTTTTTATCTATCCAAATTGATTGGACTGTTGGATTGAAGGTCAATTCCTTTCTTAAATATAAAGTCGTTAAATTTGTGGGCCACGGATGAAGGGTTAGAGGCATGTGATTGACTTTAAACTTTATATATGAGACCATCCAAGATGTCTCTTTCCATCCCCCAGGCCCCATGATCAGTGGGGTTCTACGTGAGCCCTATTAAGTTTGTCCCTCACGATATGGTGGGGGAAGGATGCAAATGAATATCCTCCTATATATACAATAACAATATATGTCCCTCTCACATGAATGTCCCTCACCATATATATATGTAGATTATTATCTATAATGAAGTAACAATAATCAATAGTAAAATGAGGTTACCATATCATCGTGAGGCCCACAAACAAGTCAGGGAGTAAATTTTCATTTACTATTGATCAGATAGAATTTTTATTTACTAAATAAGTAAAAAAAATTAAAAAAAGATGAAGTTAGATTAAGCTGGGATGTAATTTCTTAAACAAGAAATAATTAGACATACCTTTTTCCTATGCCACCCATTCTCGATACAGACTTGATGACTGAAATTTAGAGAAAAATTAACAAAAAATTTATAATCTATTTTATTTTATAAATGATCTCATCATGGTTATGGAGGTTGTTAAAAAAGCATAAGGTAAAAATTCAAAATAATATATGTGTAAATAAAAAAGAAGAAATAAACATAAAATTGAAAAGGCATATCTAAAATAGTCCTTTCAACATAGTTCCATTGATTTCCAAAACTATATTTGATCAACGAGCTCCATTCACGTCATATTTGTATCCTTATTTATCTTTTAGTCTACGAAAATGGAAACACCCAAGTCTCTCAATTAGTATACTTTGACTTGTATCTATATTATAGGACTAGCTGAATTGGTTAAAGTATATAATAAAAATCATAAAATCTCAGCTCTGTTACATATATATTATACGGTATGCTATTTTGTTAACATATGTACATAATATAACACTTACATAAAAAAAAAAAAAGTAAAATTGAAACCATTGAAATGAAGATTTTAAAAAAGAATTCACGTACATTTTGCATGGACTTAAGCACCCCTTGCTGAAGTTGGCTAGATTTGCCTTGGAAAATACTATAATATTAGCTTTTCAAGAAAAAAAAATTCGTTGGTGAGAATGAAGGTGAAAGGCAAATACTTAAGAAATGAGTGAGAGTATTTTGGTTGAAATAGAATAGCATAATTATAAGCGAAGGGAGTCGATTTATTGACAAGTGTCATCTAGTCAAGTGATGTTAAATAAGTTCTGACTCCAAATGTCACTCATCTAAAAATCATACAAAAAGGATGATAACAAGTGTCATACAAATGTATAGTTAATTAAAGATATGAGTGATAAATGATTGACAAGTGTCATTGATCTAGTTGTTATAAAAAAAGTTTGATTCCAAGTGTTACTCATCTAAATTGTCACACCAAAAAGAATATAACAACTGTAAAAAAAAAAATGAAGAAAAAGACAGTTTGAAGATACATAGATGGGATTAAATGAGTTGAATAGTGTGATTAGTGTCAATAGTGTGTGTTGAACCTGAACTTTATTCATTTATTGATCAGGATAAAGATGTCAATATAAACCCACATTTAAATTATACGGGCTTGCCGAACTCTTAATCAATAGGTCGCATTTAAGTTCAGTTGTTGGAGGCCCAAGAATGACACCAAATTAAGTTGGGTTGGGAGGTTAAATAGCATTTATTAGCTTAATTGCAACCTAATCCATTGGTTAATTTAGTTAGAAATATTAACTGAAACCTTAAATAAAATAAGAATGAGATCTAACTTTGAATTACTAAGTGGGTTCAAATAAGGTTGGTGTGTTGGGTCAAAATCTCTACTCCTACCAATATATTCCAAGACTTTATCCAATTAAGGGATTGTAGTTATTAAATCAATGACTTATGATAAAGCTATTATTAATTCTCATCACTAAAAAGAGTTTATAAAATGATCTCACTTTAGTTTTATTTAATTTTATTGAAAGGTGGCCCACACCTGACCAAGACCGAACATGTTGTAATGAACCCATTTTATTTTATGTTTATAAGTTTATAGTTATCTCGTGATAGTTGTTTATTGGGTCTGAATGAAATGTTTCAGACGCAATCCATTGCAATTAGCCCAATTATGTTTGAAATTGATCTTTGGTTTAATAGAAATACCTTCATTGAATTGACCATGCAAAAATAAACTTCGAATTATACAATCACGGGTTATAATGATTATGTTTTTAATCAAATAGTCAATGTCATGGCGGGGCTAAGTCTTATTAGGGGAAATATGAGGATTCCTCATTCAGTGTACAACCATTTATTTTAATAAATATTAATGATGAAAAGTAGATAATAATCTATTAATTTCTTTTAGATTTGCCTCTCCTAAGATATTTCTCAAAATATAAAAATTTCAATACCATTTTTCATTTTTGGGCCTGGCTAGTTTTAAGGTTTTTTTGGCCACCACCGCTACTTTTAGAGGCGGTAAATTTGCACTTGTATTCCAGTTTACATCTTGATTAATGAATATGTTAGTTTATGCTGGGTTCACACATGCTTTTCTTTAATCCATACATGCTGACTTCCATGGACCATCTATGGAATCACCTTAATAACTAACAAATGGAAAAAAAATGAACTAATATCTTCAACTTTTCCCAAAAAAGATTGACGTAATTAGTGTTAGCTCAAAATATAAAAGTTTCTTTATGTAGCCTACAACATGCATGACTTTAAGGCAGAGGGAACTTCCATAGTGGGGCAACAAGAATAATTAACTCCTATTGAAATAAAGAATTTACAAAATAAATGCCCTCCCACTATACAGGTTATCCATAAATAAATTTTACCTCAAGAAGAGAAAGTCCCTCCGGTAAGATTGCACGTTTGATAGGAAATGTGATTAATGAATAAGGATGAGATTATGCTGATTATATTTTTAATCAAATAGTCAATGTCATGGTGGGGCCAAGTTTTATTAGGGAAAAATATGAGGATTCCTCATTCTGTAGACAATCATTTATTTTGACAATGATGAAAAACAGAGAATAATATATTAATTTATTATAGATTTCCCTCTGTTAAGATATTTCGACCAACATTTAAATTTCAATACCATAGACAAACATTTAAATTTCAATACCATAATTTCATTTTTGGGCCCGGCTAGTTTTAAGGTTCGTTTGGGCACTACCATTGCTCTTAGTGGCTATAAATTCGCACTTGCTAGTTTTCCTCCTCTCTGAGCGGAGGAAAAGTGGCATTTCAACGTTACCACTGCTGTTGGAGGCGGAAAAGACAATTTTCTACTTTTCCTCCTATCTAAGTGGAGGAAATCTTGCATTGAAGCTGATAAACGTGCAAACCATGTTTTTCTTTGTTTACTTCTTTATCCGTCCGAGGGTCGGGGCTTAGGTCCACACAATGATGGATGGGCTTGTATAATTAAGGTTTAAATGCATAATTATTAAATCACAACAAATACAAAATATACTGCTTGTTTGGTAAATTTACTTTAGTTGTGAAGTGAACTTAGTGGTTAATACAAGAAAGAACAAAACTAAAGGTTTGATCAAATCATAGGTGAGAGAGTAGTTTTTTTTAATTTTTCTTTTAAAAAGAAGTTTTTTTTTCTGTAAGGGTGCTCAAGGATCAGTCCGAGCCCCTTTGGGTCGGGTGTGGCGTTTAGGTTATAATATATAGATGGTTCGTTCTCAAATTTCTTTTATTTGGACTCAATGGTTAAGAGCCGGAATCCCCGCCCGGCCCAAATGTACATATAATTATAAGGGAGAGAGTAGTAACGGAAGAGGGGGAGGGGGGTGACCAGACCAGTTTATCTGGCCTTGGACTTGGTAAGAAACTCATTTTTTTGTTGTATAAGTCTAACACGGGTCGCGCTGGGGCTTCATTATATCCATATGGGCTAGGGTCACGCCAGCAACTTTAGACCTGACTCAAGCTTGGGCCAGGCTTAGGCTTCTAGTTTAGAAGTCGAGCTTTTTTGGACATTCCTCGGCCTAGCCCAGCCCAGTCCTTGAAAACCCGCAGTTTTTTTTTTCTTTTTTTGCCACTTAGTGGCATGAGAATGTATCTTTTTACATATTTATAGAGTTTATATATAATTTTTTCAAAGGAAAATGTTACATGTGTGAAACAAATTACCATATTTGCAAATCACAATCTCACAGGAGCTTGGTACATCCAATAGTTTTAGAATTGTTGTGCCTTTTACATGGATCTCAAAATCTACAGAGCTTTTGATAATGACATAAACGCCTTAATTCGTATATTTGATATGCGAATATTGAATAATTCATACATGAATAAGGGGCCCAAAAGGTGCAAAAAAATTATATATATATATATATATATGGCGCTAGAGACCGTGGCCCAAGTCTCACTCCAACCGCAGTGATATATAAACATGGTTGGATTTTTTACATCGACCATGTATCCACATACAATCGATCAAGAATATTATCATGGCTGGAGTGATTCTGGTCCATTTTCTATGAAAAATAGGTTCGAGCTCATAATCACATTTATTTAAAAAAAAACTAAATTAACCACTGCACAACACAGTACTAATATGTAATTATTCGTCAAGAAGATTTCAAAAGTAGTTAGATAGAGTAGGAACCCTAGCCACGTGGGTCGTGCGAGGGCTAAGCACGAGTTACTGTGCTAATTTATATTTATTGCAGTAACAGGAAAATGACGTTGAGAGCTTACATATTAACATAAAAAAATCGGTTGAACCCCTCATTACTAGGGTTGCAAACGGGTATCCGATTCTTTGATTACCCGGAAGTTCCGACCCGCAAGAAACCGAGTCCGGTTTCCAATTTAGGTTTCGATTCATAAACAGGCGGTTCTGGGTTCGGAATCCAATTTTTGTTCCGATTGATAAACGGGTCCGGTTCTTGGTCCATATATGTTCAGACACAGGACCCGGCATATTAGTCTTTGATATTGCAGATTTTACCTCAAAATCAACTTTTTTAGACACTTCTATATATAATACTAGAGGTAGTAGATTTGATATACCGTTATAAGTTGAATTATATGCTTAAGAATAAAGAAAATTAGAATCGATTATGGAACGAGATTTCAATCCCTTAGGTGGACCCGGTTCCGGAACCGGGTTTGGAACCAACAAAATAGGTTTCGAGTCAGAACCGGAACCATTATTTAGAAATGGGTCCGGGTCCTGGTATACTATGTTTCTGATCCGGAAGTATCCCGTTTGCAACCCTACTCCTTACCCCCAACAAATATGTAATTTGCAGCAAAGTGAAGGACTAGTTATTTAAGTTTGCCAAAATTTAATAGTATCTTCTTTCAAAAAGAAAAAGAAAAAAGAAAATGGCTAGAAAAATGATGAGCCAAAGTCTTGTGAATTATCTTTAAATCAATAAAAGGCAGCTAAGGTGTTAATTTGGGAATTTCCAAAATGAGCTCTTATTTCATCTTTTAGATCCTATTTGGTTTTCAGAGTGTTACATGAACCTGATCTAATTGCATCTCTATCTGATTATAAGTAGAGGTTCCCGTTTTAGTAAAAAAAAAGAGAAGAAAATGGGACCTTTTGGCATAAAATAGTCAAAATACATGTCGAGTATAAGGTCCAAGCTCTACTCTATCGACCAAAATTGAATGCATGTCATGTTAATCCAATGTTGCAGTACATGAACATAGCTTTATTTCTTTGAAGTATTTGATTCTTAGACTAATTCATACAGGGAGAAAAAAAATATTGCCATTAGAAACCAATGATCCTGATTTCTCAGATTAAGAATATAACTAAAACCAACAAAATATTGATTACAGAAGGAAAAAAAAAAGAGTTCAGAAAACGACTATATATAATATGGGTTTGATTGGTGAGGTACTGCAATGCAGGACCTCTACATTAAGAATCGAGAGAAATTTTATTTATTTATTTACATCCCAAAAGAGACATTAGGTCTCCGTGATAGAGTGGATTTCTATTTAATAATATATATATAGCAGGGGGGCGGAACCATAAATTCTTCCTGTGGCGGGGGGTGGGGCACTAGGTTGAAAAGAGTTCTTGGGAGTACCATGTATATAAAAAAATGCATGTAGTTTTAAAAATATATAAGGGTATCTTTGAAAATCTCGGTGGAGCCAAATGGTGAAAAACGAAAAATTCTTTTATAAAACCTATAGGGGTTTTTAGGAATTTCGGAGGGGCCATGGCCACTGCCAGTCCCTCCTTGGTTCCGCCAGTGATACATCATATCCTACAATAGTGATATTAGGTCCATTTCCTGATATTTTATAAGATCTGAATTATTCTAAATGGCCGATAGATACTCTCCATGCGCCATCATATGCCTTGTAGGCTATATGGATGGAAAAAAAGGCCCAATGGGGCCACCTGTTATCTCAACTATCCCTTTCACTAATGAATCCTCATGTTTGCTTACTATGCCACATATACTTTGATGACCTGGTGAATGAGCTGCACCCAAAATTTGCAGTTCACCTAGCTATAGAGTTCACCTAGCTATAGTCTACTCAATGGAATGCCTCATACTTTGATTCTTTCAATTCATGTTATAGGTAACATTAAGGCCCGTGTCAACTGCCAAAGTTTGCTAGTGTGATTTTTTCCCTTTCTGATTATCAGATGACAGCTCACTAGATATGGACTAGAAGAAGAAATGCAACTATTGATTCTTTCATGATATATATTAAAGCAATATGGAGGTTGATTAGAGAGGGCCCCACGCCACCACGTAGGGAGCTCTACTTTTGAGAAAACACACAAGAAAGAAAAAATGCACCGCCTAGGCTTTGATGTGGGCCATTATCCTCATCCCAAACAAATCTCCTCCCTTAAGATTTTGACCCAAACAAATCTCCTCACTTAATCTTAGAATTAGTTATAATCTTATATCAATATCATTTCTAATTTCTCCCATATTCAACAATACCTGCAACCTTCGATGGTCAGTCCGACCTTCGTTGCATTCGACATAGTAACCCAACCCAAACCTGATTTGATAATTTAGGTTTTGGGTCAATCTATTTTTCTTCTATATTGCATTCCAGTTTTCATCTTGATCAATGAATAGGTTAGTTCATGCTGGGTCCACACATGCTTTATGTAGCCTATAACATGCATGACTTTAAGGCAGATGGAACTTTCATAGTGGGGCAACAAGAATAATTAGCTCCTACTGAAATAAAAAAAAATTCAAAATAATTGCCCTCCCACCGTACGGGTTATCCATTAATAAGTTTTACCTCAAGAAGAGAAAGCCCCCCCGGTAAGATTGCCCGTTTGATAGAAAATGTGATTAATGAATAAGCATGAGATTATGTTGATTATATTTTTAATCAAATAGTTAATGTCATGGTGGGGCCAAGTTTTATTAGGGAAAAATATGAGGATTCCTCATTCAGTGGACAACCATTTATTTTGATAATGATGAAAAATAGATAATAATATATTAATTGATATTAGACTTTCCTCTCTTAAGATATTTCCACAAATATTTAAATTTCGATACCATATTTTCATTTTTGGGCCCAACTAGTTCTAAGGTTCATTTGGGCACTACCGCTGCTCTTAGTGGCGGTAAATTCACACTTGCAATTTTTCCTCCTCTCTTAGCAGAGGAAAAGTTGCATTTTTTAGGGGGATATACACTGTTTCCGCTGTTGTGAGAGGCGAAAAAGTCCATTTTCAACTTTTCCTCCTCTCTTAGCGGAGGAAATCTTGCATTGATGCTGATAAACGTGCGAACCATTTTTTTTCTTTGTTTACTTCTTTATCCGGCCAAGGATCGGGGTTTAGGTATGCACAATGATGGATGGGCATGTATAATTAGGGAGCTCTCCTTTCAAGAAAACAGACAAAGAATGTAACCCAACCCAAACCCGATTTGATAATTATGGTTTTAGGTCAACCTATATTACTTCTATATTGTATTCCAGTTTACATCTTGATTGATGAATAGGTTTGTTCATGCTGGGTCCACAAATGCTTTTTTTTTTTAAATCCATACATGCTAACTTCCATGGACCATCTATATGGAATCACCTTAATAACCGACAAATGAAAAAAAAAAAAAAAAAACTAACATCCTCAGCTTTTCCCGGAAAAGATTGTCGTAATTAAGACAGAGGGAACTTCTATAGTGGGACAAGAAGAATGATTAGCTCCTATTGAAATGAAAAAAAATTCAAAATTAATGCCCTCCGACTATACGAGTTATCCATCAATAAATTTTAGGGACTTTCGGTGACACGTCCCTCAACATTTCACTTTGTAGCGTTAGATCCACAATATTTTATCATAGTCTGATAGGTCATTTTTCTAAATTTGAAGACCTAAAATGTCCAAGTTACCATTTCTTTAAATAATTAATAGGATATGTCATTAATAATGATCAACTACCATTTAATTGGCCATGATTAATGAAATCCCACTAATGGGATTTTTAAATAAATTTTAAAAAAATACAAATAAATTTATAAATACACAAATAAATTTCAAAAGAACGCATACAAATTTAAAAAGACCCAAATAAATTTTAAAAGATCCAAATAAATTTTATAAAAAATGTAAATAAATCTCAAAGGACGCAAAGAAATTTCAAAAGATCCATATAAATTTCAAAAAATGTAAATAAATCTCAATAGACGCAAATTAATTTCAAAACATCCAAATAAAATTTAAAAAATATAAATAAATTTAAAAATATGCAAATAAATTTCAAAAGACGTAAGTAAAATTAAAAAATATAAATAAATTTCAAAAAATCGTAAATACATTTGCCAAAAATAAGATAAACCAATTTTAAAATTTTAGAAAAATTTGCTAAAAACTCAAGTATTTTTTTTCCAAAACTCAATTAAATTTAATTCAGAAAATATAAATAAATTTGTAAAGACCCAAATAAATTTTAAAAGACGCAAATAAAATTAAAAAATACAAATAGATTTCAAAAAATGCAAATAAAATTTTCAAAAAACTCAGATAGATTTTTTAATAAACTTAGATGAATTTGCCAAAAATATAGAAAATTTTGTTGAAAAACTCAGTTAAAACTATTAAAAATGAAGTTAAATTTGTAAAAAATTCAGGTAAATTGACAAAAATTTCAGATAAATTTTCAAAAAATTAAGATAAATTTGTCAAAAATTCAGATAAATTTATGAAAAACTCAGATATTTCTGTTTAATACTCTGATAAATTTGATAAAAGTTTAGATAAATTTCACAAATCAATTATGGCTGCCATAGATCAAATTCTGCCTTGGAAGGTACATCTGGCATCATGTTGACGTCATCACCATCCCTCCGGTCTCTCGATCTCATCCCTCCATCCCCATCGTAGGTAGCCCGCTGTGTCGGAACCCCTTCACCCAGCCGATCTCCATCTCCCTCCTTGCGCTCCACGCCAGCCAACTCCCCTCTCCATCTCTTTTCTCCACTTCAAAGACCTGTCTTGGCTGCTGCGAACAGCATCGGTCTCCGGAACCGAATGCTCCGGTTTCCACCTCTGTAATAGAGTACAAACTAGAACTTGACTAATGGACCGGCATCCATAACCCATTTTGAAATGCATGCAACTTGTCTGCACTCCCGTCAACATTTCAAAGAACATAGAAAATGCAATACGAAAATGAGAAAGTCTAAAAGGCCCGATGGGGAGCCATGAGGGTCGTTGGATCCATGGGGAGCCGTGCCACAGCACGGGCTCCCCATCGGGCCGTGTAGCAGGGCCGTACAAAAATAAAACCAAAGCACTTCCTGAGACAAATGTTATACAACAATCCCATGCATTCCTTAACATTCAAAGAGATGCATCTGCAATCAGCACTGAATTGGCTGCTGCTTCTTCTCCAATGGCGGAACAGGATCGGTCTCGGGAACCGAATGCTCAGGGAGAGGGAGGGCAAACAACTGATCTTCTCCGTCAATAAGCGACCTGTAGGCGAGTCCGGCGCCGGATGGCGAAGTCGGACAGAACTTGTTCTCTGTCTTTGGCGACGGGCGAACCCGGATTCGATGCGCGATGGCAATCTGGACTGAGATCGATGTTGGAAAAATGGCTAAGAGAACCCACCTTTAGGCTATCTTTGGGCCAAACTAAAAGTGGGACCCACTTATAGTTTTAGGTGAGAATACATGGGAATGTAATCTACTCCATGAGTAGACTAATGACATGTATTGGGTTGCTCTAATCCATTAAGGAGTGAATGAGAAATTGCCTCCTAAACAATACTACTTGAACATGTTAAACATGGAAAGAAAGGAAGTGGAAAACTTGCTTCCCACATTGCTTGAGAGCAATACATTTCTTTGGTATAAATATGTTTACCTTAGTGGTATAAGATGAGCCCCAAGGGGCATCCCACTTTTGTGGAGGAGGGAGGACGTAGATCTTTGTTGGGTCACCACCAAACAACACACGCGCGCCCCGCCCCGCCCCGAGCCGGGCTCGGGCCTGGGCTTGGGCTTGGGCTTCACACGCGGGTTGGGCCTGGCTCGGCCCATTACCATTTATTATTTTTTGGAGAAATTTTATTTAATTAAAATTTCTTTTCCAAAGGGTGTGTCCAAGAGGTGTGTGCCCATTCGCAGTTGAAAGGGTGTCCAAACCCATCCAACAGTTGTGTCCAAAGAAGAAGCACCTGTTCAGTGAACAGTCATTGTTCTGAGCAGGTGCAACCCCATCTGAACTGACCTGTTGAAGGCTATAAATGCATACTGCTCTCAGCCTTTTCAATCATCCTGTTTCACTGCATTGTTGCATCAAATTCGAGTCTGCATTGTCAGTCAAGAGAGAGTCCTGCTGTTGCACTCTGGTTCAAACAGACACACAGTTTTGCAGTGCTGCTACTGTGTGTTGATCATTGTATCCTGGGAGACAGAAGCCACTGAAGCCTGTTAGCACCATTGCAGGGGCGAATTTTGTCTTAAGGACATACTGTCTAACACTACCCTTGATCAAACAGTCTTCTGCGAATTCCTGATTCTCCTCACTTCAACAACAGAGAACTGGTTTCCTGCCTTGAATCAGTAAGAGGATTTCATTTATATTTACATTCTAGTTTTGCTGTTGTTATAGAAACTGTTTCTTAATTGCTGACTTACATTTGTATGTACTCGGGGGTAACAATCTTAAGACAAAAGTTCTTCATCCATCTGAGCACACTCTGTTATCAGATTTAAATCAGTATATCTGGTTTCGGTTTCTGTTAGTTTTACTGCTGGTTTCTGCTTCTTCTTTTCGGAAACTAGTAATGTCAAACTGAGTATCTCTATTTGTTTACATAAACAGACCTGTAGTCTGTTCTTTAAGTCTTCTGTAAGTAACCACTTCAAGTTACTTGTTTACATAACCAGACCTATAGTCTGTTATTTAATTTTTGTGTGAGTAACCAGTTGGTCTGAGTTACTGTTTACGCTTCTATTACTTTTAATTCTGCAGAATTCTTTGTGGTAATTTTTGATTCTGTTATACAGTTATGGGTATTGAGAAGAATACTCCAGTCAGTACCCATGGCCCTGTTTTGGTGAACCATGGGGAGAAACCTGAGAAGTTCAATGGTACAGAGTTTAAGAGATGGCAACAGAAAATGTTGTTTTATCTCACTACCCTGAACTTGGCTAGGTTCCTCCATGAAGAAGCTCCTGCTTTAAAAGAAGATGAGACAGACAAGCAAGTAGTTGCTGCTGTAGATGCTTGGAAGCATGCTGACTTCCTCTGTCGAAACTATATACTCAATGGACTAGACAACACATTATATAATGTGTATTGTTCATTGAAGACTGCTAAGGAATTATGGGATTCACTTGACAAAAAGTACAAGACTGAAGATGCCGGAATGAAGAAGTTCGTTGTTGGCAGATTCCTTGACTACAAGATGAGTGATTCCAAGGCAGTAATCAATCAAGTTCAGGAACTTCAAGTCATTCTCCATGAAATTCATGCAGAAGGAATGTCTCTTAGTGAGTCTTTCCAAGTGGCAGCAATCATTGAAAAATTGCCACCACTTTGGAAGGATTTTAAGAACTACCTTAAGCATAAGCGAAAGGAGATGAGACTTGAAGACCTGATTGTCAGATTGAGGATAGAGGAAGACAATCGTGCATCTGAGAAAAAGGCAGGAAAAATCTTCACTGAAGCTAAGGCAAATGTGGTGGAACATGGGCAGAATTCCAAGAAGAGGAAGAACCCTTCCAACGGTCCAAAACAAGGTCCCAAAGACTTCAAGAAGTTCAAAGGGACTTGTTATGTATGCGACAAACCAGGCCACCGTGCTAAGGACTGCCGTAAGCGCAAGGACCAAGGAAATACAAGTAAGAAACCAGCGCAGGCCAACATGACAGAAATGGACAATCTCTCCACTGATGTTTCAGACATCAATCTTTCTGCTGTGGTCTCAGAAGTCAATCTGGTTGGCAACACCAGAGAATGGTGGGTGGACACTGGGGCCACTCGACATGTCTGCTCCAATAAAGACATGTTCTCCACTTATAATGCTACAAACGGAGAACAACTCTTTATGGGTAACTCTGCCTCTTCGAAGGTTGAAGGCCAAGGACAGGTAGTACTGAAAATGACTTCTGGAAAGGAACTTACCCTCAACAATGTGCTGCATGTACCTGATATTCGTAAAAATCTGGTATCAGGCTCACTACTGAGTAAGAAGGGTTTCAAACTTGTATTTGAGGCGGATAAGTTTGTCCTCACTAAGTCTGGGATGTACGTGGGCAAAGGGTACATGAGCGATGGGCTCTTTAAAATGAATGTAATGACCATTATACCTAATAAGAAAAATTCTTCTGCTTATATGCTTGAGTCTTCTAATGTGTGGCATGGTAGATTAGGTCATGTTAACTATGATGCTTTGCGTAGATTAGTTAATATGGAATGTTTGCCTAAATGCAGTTTTGATTCGAATATCAAATGTGAAACATGTGTAGAAGCTAAATTAACTAGAACTTCTTTTCATTCAATTGAACGAACTTCTGAACCTCTTCAGTTAATTCATTCTGATATATGTGATCTCAAGTTTGTTCAAACTAAAGGTGGTAAGAAATATTTTCTTACATTCATTGATGATTGCACAAGATACTGTTATGTTTACTTACTGAGAAGTAAAGATGAGGCCTTGGAAATGTTCAAACATTACAAGAATGAGGTTGAGAATCAACTTGAGAAGAAAATCAAGGTGATAAGAAGCGATAAAGGAGGTGAATACGAATCACCTTTTGGTGAATTTTGTTCACAGCATGGTATTATACACCAAACTACCGCTCCTTATTCACCTCAGCAAAATGGTGTTGCTGAAAGGAAAAACAGAACTTTAAAAGAAATGATGAATGCTATGTTAATAAGTTCTGGATTACCTCAAAATTTGTGGGGGGATGCTATACTCTCCGCAAATTATATTCTTAACCGAATACCTCAAAAGAAAACCAATAAGACCCCTTACGAGTTGTGGAAAGGCAGAATGCCTACTTACAAATACTTGAAAGTGTGGGGGTGTTTGGCTAAAGTGGCGGTTCCTACACCTAAAAAGGTTAAAATAGGACCAAAGACAGTTGACTGTGTTTTCATTGGGTATGCTCATAATAGCAGTGCGTATCGATTTATAATTCACAAATCTGAGATTCCTGATATGCATCCTAACACTATTATTGAGTCAAGGAATGCATCGTTCTTTGAACATGTATTTCCTAATAAACCCTCACAGGAATCGAGTTCTCTTAAACGAACTCAAGATACTGCTAATAGCAGTGAACAAAACCAACAAGAGATTGATGAACCTAGACGGAGTAAGAGGGCTAGAACATCAAAAACATTTGGTCCAGATTTTCTAACACTTTTGTTAGAAGATGAGCCTCAAAGCTTTAAAGCAGCGGTGTCCTGTCCCGAGGCACAATATTGGAAAGAGGCAATAAACAGTGAAATTGAATCCATTCTGTAAAATCATACGTGGGAACTAGTGGATCTTCCACAAGGTTGCAAAACTCTTGGGTGCAAGTGGATATTCAAGAGAAAGATGAAAGCAGATGGATCAATTGAAAAATACAAAGCCAGGCTTGTTGTTAAAGGGTACAGACAAAAAGAAGGCTTGGATTATTTCGACACTTATTCACCAGTTACGAGGATAACATCCATTCGAATGTTAATTGCAATTGCTGCGATACACAATTTCGAGATACATCAAATGGATGTAAAGACCGCTTTCTTAAATGGTGAATTAGATGAGGAAATATATATGGAACAACCCGAAGGGTTTAATGCTCCAGGACAAACCAAGAAAGTTTGTCGACTTGTCAAATCTCTATATGGATTAAAACAAGCACCTAAGCAATGGCATGAAAAATTTGACAGTTTGATGATGTCAAATGGGTTTAAGATCAATGAATGTGACAAGTGTGTATATGTCAAGAGCACTAACAATGGCTGTGTCATTATTTGCTTATATGTTGATGATTTGCTAATTATGGGTAGTAATGATGGAATCATTCAAACTACCAAGAGAATGTTAAACAATAAGTTTGATATGAAAGATATGGGTGTTGCTGATGTCATACTAGGAATTAAAATTTCTAAATCATCGGGTGGACTGATATTATCTCAATCGCACTATATTGAGAAAATACTCCAGAAATATAATCAAGATAATAGCAGTCCAGCGAGAACACCTATAGATATTAGTATCCATCTATCCAAAAATACTGGAAAAGGCATATCACAATGCGAATATGCGCAAATAATTGGGAGCCTAATGTATGTCATGAATTGCACTCGTCCTGACATTGCATATGCTGTTAGTAAACTGAGTAGATACACAAGTAACCCAGGATCAGACCATTGGAAGGCCATAGTCAGGGTTTTAAGATATTTAAAATACACCCAAAACTATGGATTGCATTACTCGAGATATCCAGCAGTACTTGAAGGCTACTGTGATGCCAACTGGATATCAGATACCAATGATTCAAAATCCACAAGTGGATATCTATTCACGCTTGGTGGTGCAGCGGTATCATGGAAATCTTCTAAACAAACTTGCATTGCTAGATCCACTATGGAATCTGAGTTTATTGCACTGGATAAAGCTGGCGAAGAAGCTGAATGACTTCGTCAATTCCTAGAAGATATTCCAATGTGGTCAAAACCTGTGCCTCCTATCTGCATTCACTGCGATAGTCAATCAGCAATTGGAAGGGCGCAGAATCACATATATAACGGTAAGTCAAGACATATTCGTCGGAGACATAATACCGTGAGACAACTGCTCTCTAATGGCATTATGACTATTGAGTACATAAAGTCCATGGATAACATTGCGGATCCCTTTACCAAAGGTTTAGCAAGAGAGCAAGTAAATCGTTCATCGAGGGGAATGGGCTTAAAGCCTATGAATGAAAAGTCGCCATAATGACAACCCAACCTAGCTGACTGGAGATCCCAAGATCTAGGTTCAAAGGGACAACCGAATTGTGTGTGACTTAACGATATCACTATGGAGCATGGTTGAAAATCTCGGCCGGTACCGGTACGTACCGGCCGATACGTACCGGTACCGGCCGGCCGGTACCGCGCCGATATCTCAGCGAGATATCGGTAGCGGCGATACGGGGGAAAAAATCGCCAAAAAATCGCTATATATCGGCCGATATTTTGAAAAAGAGGGGATACCCCCGGACCCCCTCTGCGAAGCGCATGTTTTAGATAAGTGGCAATCTAAATTCAAGAAGACAAAATGATCTACTTGACCATGATAGCTAGGACTCTTTTGATTGTCTTTCTTTTTTTTTTGTGCTTAGATGTCAATTATTATCATAAACTACTAGATATGATATTAAACCTATTTAATTATGTTTGTAATGATATAGTAGTAAAGATTGTTAATATGCTAATTCATGAACGAAAAGGCTTTATATTGAGTTAGATTCGATGTTACTCACTTATTTTTCCCTAGATCTAGTATTTTAAAGTATAGATCTATATTTTTTTATTTCCAAAATTTGGGGCTTTTCTTGAAATCAGTTACATTTTTTCACATTAGTGTTCAAATGCATTGATAATGTGTTAGTTTAAAATAGATCTATACTTTTGGAATAAAAAAGTATGAGTTTTTGCCAAAAATTGTGGTTGCATTATGTCAGATTTATGATATTTCATCCTATTGATCATGAGCATCAATAATGGTTGCATTATATAAAATACTGGAGAATAAAGCGAACAGCGATACAGACAGGACTCATAACTTAAGGTGACCGAGATTTTGATTTATTGTTGTTACTAATGAAAAAAAATATTGTTTTCCAACATTTTCTAATATTCTGGATTTTTTGAATATTTTTGCGGATTTTTTTGGATTAAAAAAAAATTCACACCGCGACGACCGCGACGGACCGATATCCGCGACGATATCCGCGACGTATCGGTTTTTCGGCCCGGCCGATACCGCGACCGATACCGAGATTTTAAACCATGCTATGGAGATAATATCTCCTGCTCATTCCTATAATAATAATAGTGATACCTGTAGCGAAAATTAGGGTAAGCAAGGCTTTTAATGATTCTTATATCTTGACTCATCAAGTGGGGTATAGCAGGATACTCTTAATAAGAATCACCTACGTGAGTGTGAACTGGGCCGTTTCTATGAGAATAATAAGGCTAAATTCTCTAAAGCACTCATGAAAACCAGGCATTGTTCAGGGCCAAAATGAACACAATCATTAGAACCAACTGTGTCCAGGAAGATTCTGTGTGAACTCTATTGTCTCGGTTTACGTAAAAGGTTGAGTAGTTCAAGACATCACGTTCACTGTTCAACCAGTAAATTCGATAGTACTTCACAAGGGAAGGTTCAAGGCCACAAGCTACCTTTCTCTATACAGAAAATTTCCATTTGTACTCTCTCTGTGTGTCTGCATATCATTTCATTGCTTTCAGTTAATTTCATTCATGTGGGGGATTGTTGGAAAAATGGCTAAGAGAACCCACCTTTAGGCTATCTTTGGGCCAAACTAAAAGTGGGACCCACTTATAGTTTTAGGTGAGAATACATGGGAATGTAATCTACTCCATGAGTAGACTAATGACATGTATTGGGTTGCTCTAATCCATTAAGGAGTGAATGAGAAATTGCCTCCTAAACAATACTACTTGAACATGTTAAACATGGAAAGAAAGGGAAGTGGAAAACTTGCTTCCCACATTGCTTGAGAGCAATACATTTCTTTGGTATAAATATGTTTACCTTAGTGGTATAAGATGAGCCCCAAGGGGCATCCCACTTTTGTGGAGGAGGGAGGACGTAGATCTTTGTTGGGTCACCACCAAACACACACGCGTGCGCGCGCGCCCCGCCCCGCCCCGAACCGAGCCGAGCCGGGCTCGGGCCTGGGCCTGGGCTTGGGCTTGGGCTTCACACGCGGGTTGGGCCTGGCTCGGCCCATTACCATTTATTATTTTTTGGAGAAATTTTATTTAATTAAAATTTCTTTTCCAAAGGGTGTGTCCAAGAGGTGTGTGCCCATTCGCAGTTGAAAGGGTGTCCAAACCCATCCAACAGTTGTGTCCAAAGAAGAAGCACCTGTTCAGTGAACAGTCATTGTTCTGAGCAGGTGCAACCCCATCTGAACTGACCTGTTGAAGGCTATAAATGCATACTGCTCTCAGCCTTTTCAATCATCCTGTTTCACTGCATTGTTGCATCAAATTCGAGTCTGCATTGTCAGTCAAGAGAGAGTCCTGCTGTTGCACTCTGGTTCAAACAGACACACAGTTTTGCAGTGCTGCTACTGTGTGTTGATCATTGTATCCTGGGAGACAGAAGCCACTGAAGCCTGTTAGCACCATTGCAGGGGCGAATTTTGTCTTAAGGACATACTGTCTAACACTACCCTTGATCAAACAGTCTTCTGCGAATTCCTGATTCTCCTCACTTCAACAACAGAGAACTGGTTTCCTGCCTTGAATCAGTAAGAGGATTTCATTTATATTTACATTCTAGTTTTGCTGTTGTTATAGAAACTGTTTCTTAATTGCTGACTTACATCTGTATGTACTCGGGGTAACAATCGAAGCAACGACTGGGAACAGGATCCTCTGTGGCTGTCTTCCTCGCTGAAGCAGTCTGATCCTTCAGATCTGGTTTCTGCACCCGGGACGATGGGATCCTCTTCTGCGTTGTTGACTGCGTGCGACAGCCCTGGCCTGTTTCCGCGATCTGCAACAGATCTGGTTCTGGAGATCTGATCGATCCAACGAATCTTGCTTGTGTGCGATCGGGCGAGGGTTTAATGCCGGTAGAAGAATAAGGAGAAGTCTTTTTTTTTTTAGAATGAGGGATAATGAATAATTTGAAATTTAACGTTGAAAATATTTTTCTTAAACAGTTAAAAGGGCATATCATGAACGGAAGTAGCACAGACGCTCTCCTTTTTGGAAAGTTTGAAGTACATAAGGAGTATTTCTATATACTTAAAAAGTCACTTTTGTACTTAAAACTTCTCAAAAAGCATAAATGCACATGCATATTTTCCTATTATGAAAATATTTAATGTGGCGTATCGAGGAAAAAGTTGTTGGACTAGAGGCCCTACAAGACCGTGATGAGGGACCCTAAATCTTACCTAAGAGAAAGTCCCCCGCCAACATTGCCCATTTGATAAGAAATGTGATTAATGAATAAGCATGAGATTATGTTGATTATATTTTTAATCAAATAGTCACTGTCATGATGGGGCCAAGTTTTATTAGGTAAAATATGAGGATTCCTCATTCAGTGGACAACAATTTATTTTGCTAATTATTAATGATGAAAAATAGATAATAATATATTAATTTATTTTAGATTTGCCTCGATCTCTAAAGATATTTCTACAAATATTTAAATTTCAATACCATATTTTGATCATTTTTGGGCCTGTCTAGTTTTAAGGTTTGTTTGGGCACTACCGTTAAGCGGAGGAAAAGTTGCATAATGGGGGACATGGTGTCCGGGCACTCATGTAGCTTTATAGCTTCTATTAGAGGCGGTAAAGTCCATTTGCAACTTTTCCTCTTCTCTAAGCAGAGGAAATCTTGCATTGACACCCTAATAACCATTTTTTTTTCTTTGTTTACTTCTTGATCCGGACGAGGTAAGGGGCTTAGCTAGGTCCACACAATGATGGCAAAGGTCCATTTCTTTGCTATATCCTAAAACCATTTTCACCTCTCCTTTTCTCACCAGTAATAGTCAAAAGCCTCTCTCATCCCCTTCTTCATTCTGCATTTCCAAATTATTGACATAGTCAACACGATGACATCTGTTACCGTGTACTGTTGATTTGTGCCAACTCATGCACATGTGTATTTTTCCTTGTATAGTATCTCATCCCTTCAATTTTGGGATCCTACAGTTGTACACACGATTTGTATACATGTATATATTTTGATACTCAATGAAAGAAACATCACATTTTCAAACAATAACATGGTATCAGAGCAAGAAGCCTAACTCACGTGCTTCTACTAGCTACCTTCAACTCATCTCTTTTATCAGTTTTTTTTCCCTTCATCATCAACCATGGCTTCTGGTGATTCATCTTTGAAGACTCTATCCAACAAGGACAGCACCTTGTCCAAGGATGATTACAATGATCCTTTTTATTTGCATCCATCTGACAATCCTGGAAACATCCTTGTTTCCACACCTCTTGATGGAGATAATTACTCCACTTGGGTTCGTGCTATGCATATGGCTCTTACAGCCAAAAACAAACTCGGTTTTGTGGATGGTTCTGTTCGACAACCCGATGCCACTTCATCAAATCATGGCGCATGGTCTCGTTGCAACACCATGGTTCTGTCATGGCTTCTCAACTCGATCTCTCGCGACCTCCGAGATAGCATTATATATGCTGAAACTGCCTCTGTTGTTTTGGACAGATCTGCGCGAAAGATTTTCACAAGGCAACGCCGCTAAGATTTATCGCATTCGACGTGACATAATGCACCATCAATAGAATCAATCCTCTGTTTCCGTGTATAATACAAAGTTGAAGTCACTTTGGGATGAGTTGTCATCTTACCTCGCCCTCCCTAGTTGTTCTTGTGGTGCTATGAAAGCTCTCACTGAAATGCAGCAAAATGAATGCGTAATGCAATTTTTACAGGGCTTGAATGACTCTTTCTCTGTTACTCGGAGCAACATCCTCCTCATGGATCCCTTATCCTCTGTCAACAGGACTTATGGTCATGTTCTACAAGAGGAAAACCAACGCCTTTTGCAGGCTCGCTTTGATCCATCCAATGAAGGAGTGCTAAACGTTGTTGCTAATGTCCAAGCCCAACCAATCGCTGCTGGTCCAAATACTAACAACCAGCACAGAGGGCCACCTCGTCGCCAACGGCCACGTTGCAAGTATTGTGGCAAACTAGGCCATGTGATCGAACGATGCTATGTGAAGAATGGTTACCCGAGTGGTTCTGTACACAATGCCCAAGTTGAACATGTCGCTACTTCTCAACATGCTCCTGCTGCTCTACAACTCACACAAGAACAATATAATCAGCTACTATCTCTCATCCCTTTAACTACAACTTTCAGTAGCGCTCACTTGGCTGGTAAAACTCCATGTTCTGATATCTCTGGTGTTTTTTCTCTGCCGTGGATAATAGACACGGGTGCCACTCATCATATGACATTTACATCAGACTTCTTTATTACCAAAACCTTCCAATCTTCTTCAAATCCCGTTCGTTTACCAGATGGAACACATGCTCCTATCACACATATTGGCACATTATCTTTATCACCAGATCTATCTTTATCTAATGTGGTGTGTTCCCTCATTTCATCATAATTTATTATCTGTCAGTGCTCTTGCCAAGGACCTCAACTGCTCTATCATTTTTTATCCCGATCACTGTGTTTTGCAGGACCTTCACTCGAAGAGGAAGATTGGACTGGGTGAGCTGCATGGAGGACTCTATATTCTTGAACCCACAGATCCCTCTGTTTTTGCTGTGACCAACTCGGACTCAATTGATCTGTGGCACTGGCGTTTGGGACATCCATCCAGTTCTTGTTTTTCTAGCATTATTCAGACAAATAATTATGTTTCCTTTAATAAATCATGTTTTTGCCCTGTGTGTCCTTTAGCCAAACATTCTAGATTGCCATTTCCGCATAGTTCCACTGCTACTTCATTTCCCTTTGAATTAATTCATGTAGATGTTTGGGGTGCTTATTCTATACCTAGTTTATGTGGTGCCCATTATTTTTTGACCATTGTGGATGATTTTACGCGTAGTACTTGGCTCTACTTAATGCAATATAAATTAGAAACTTCTCATTTTTTACAATTATTCATAAACATGTGCAAAACTCAGTTTCAAACATCCGTACGCACTATTCGTTCTGACAATGGCACATAATTTCTTACCAATGAGCTTCAATTATTTTTTTCTCAACAAGGCATTTTGCATCAACGTAGTTGTGTTGGTACCCCTCAGCAGAATGGGGTGGTAGCTAGAGCTTTGCATTTTCAAGCAAATTTGCCTACATCTTTTTGGGGTGAATGTGTCCTAACCGCAGCGCATCTAATTAATCGTCTTCCAACACCATTATTGGACAACAAAATCCCTCATGAACTTTTATTTAAAACTCCACCAAATTACCAATACTTACGTGTTTTTTTATGCCTTTGCTACGCGCATAACATTCATCATAGAAATGAATTTGATTCTCGATCCAGACATTGTGTATTTCTCGGCTACCCTTATGGGCAAAAGGCATACAAGGTTTATGATCTTGAAACCCATCAAATTTTTACTAGCCGTGATGTAAAGTTTTTTGAGACAATTTTTCCTTACAAATTAAATCCATCAACCCAAAATGACCAAACTATCATCCCTACACCCATCCCTGACATCTTTCCTTTTGTCCCCACTCAGGACATCAACATCCAATCCACCCCACCCCCTGTTGACCTACTGCCAGCTCCCACATCTACTTCTGATAATGCCCATCCTAGCATTACTACTGATATCCAAACTGCACCAGAGCCTGTTTCGGTCCCACCCACAGATCCGATCCCCGCTCGTCGCTCCACTAGGTCACGGACCACACCTAAATTCCTAGGTGATTATGAGTGCTCCAATGTGGCTGCCCGTCCACCAACCTCTTCTCCAGGTTCGCATACCAGTACATCTCACCCTATTTCTACTTTTCTATCTTATGACCATCTTTCTATTTCTCACCGTGTTTTTTTTTAGCAGCTATTTCTGTTGATTTAGAACCAAAATCCTTTTCCCAAGCTGTTAAAGATGTACGATGGAGAGATGCCATGGCAGCCGAAATAAAGGCACTTGAGCAAAATAATACATGGAGCCTTATCCATCTTCCCCCTCATAAAAATCCAATTGGTTACAAATGAGTTTTTAAGATTAAATATAAGGCCGATGGGAGTATCGAGCGCTACAAAGCTAGACTAGTAGCAAAGGGTTACACTCAAAAAGAAGGGTTGGATTATCATCAAACATTCGCACCTGTGGCTAAATTGGTAACTGTTCGATGCTTACTTTCAGTGGCAGCTGCTTCTAATTGGTCTTTACATCAATTAGATGTTAATAATACATTCCTCCATGGTGATCTCCATGAAGAAGTTTATATGAAATTGCCTCCAGGTTTTTCTCGTAAAGGGGAGCATTTGGTTTGCAAGTTGAATAAGTCCTTGTATGGACTAAAACAGGCCTCTAGAAACTGGTTTGCTAAGTTTTCCAATGCCTTATATGCTGCTGGTTATGTTCAATCTAAAGCAGATTACTCGCTTTTTACAAAGATCAAGGGAGCAAGTCAGACTTTCGTCTTGGTTTATGTTGATGACATTGTTATCACCGGCAATGATAACAACGCCATATCATGGTTGAAACTTTTTCTTCGCCAACATTTTCACATCAAAGATCTTGGGAATCTCAAATACTTCCTTGGAATAGAAGTTGCCCGCTCTCGCAAGGGTCTTTTTCTAAGCCAAAGAAAGTATACTCTAGATATCTTAAAAGATGCTGGATATCTTGGAGCTAAGCCCTCAGATTTTCCAATGGATCAGAATTTGTGGTTAACACCCACTAATGGAGATTTACTTTTAGATCCTATTGCTTATCGACGTCTAGTTGGTCGGCTTATATATTTGACTATCACACGTCTAGATATTGTATTTAGTGTGAATATTCTCAGTCAATTCATGCATCAACCTCGTAAGCCCCACATGGACACTGCAATTCGTATATTGTGTTACTTGAAATCCACACCGGGAAAAGGCATATTACTTTCCGCATATAATGATTTGAGATTATATGCCTATTGTGACTTAGATTGGGCTTCTTGCCCCACTACACGTCGTTCCACTACGGGCTACTGTATATTCCTTGGTCATAGTCCAATATCATGGAAAACAAAGAAGCAGCAAACCGTATCTCGTTCTTCAGCCGAAGCCGAATATCTATCCATGGCTAACACCGCTTGTAAAATTACTTGGCTTCAATATCTTTTTCGTGATTTGGGGATATTACATCAACATCCAGCTATCTTATATTGTGATAATCAAGCAGCTTTACACATAGCTGACAATCCCATCTATCATGAACGCACCGAGCACATTGAAATTGATTGCCATCTAGTTCGTGAAAAAGTACATGCCGGACGTATTCAAACGACTTTTCCCTCCAAATTGCAAGTTGCAGATATCTTCACAAAAGCATTAGGGCGGAAAAATTTTACTCGCCTTATATCCAAGTTGGGCCTCATCAACATCCACGCACCAACTTGAAGGGGAGTATTGACATAGTCAACACGGTGACATCTGTTACCGTGTACTATTGATTTGTGCCAACTCATGCACATGTGTATTTTTCCTTGTATAGTATCTCATCCCTTCAATTTTGGGATCCTACAGTTGTACACACGATTCGTATACATGTATATATTTTGATACTCAATGAAAGAAACATCACCTTTTCAAACAATAACACAAATTATCCAACAAGGAGGCTGCAGTTAGAGGTGTACTCGGTGGTGAGATGTTGGAGTGACTGTGATGGGTAGGGGTGTACACGGATCGGATTGGTGCGAATTGGGCGAAATCCGTCACCAATCCATTACCAACGGATTGACGAATTTGGAATCCGTCACCAATCCGTTGCTGTTAAGATCCGATCCGATCCGTTAAAGACCGGATCGGATCGGATTAATCCGTTCAATTTAATTTTAAAAGAAAATTATCAAATATGTTATAAAAAATTATATTTTGACCCCTTAAAATTTTTTTTCTTATTTTAAATTTAGACATCTTAATTTATATTTAGACCCCTTATATTTTTTTATTTATATTTAATGCCAATGGATCGGATTGGATTGAATCCGCGGATTGAGGGTGAAATCCGCCACCGATCCGTTGCTAACGGATTACAAAATTTTCAATCCGTCACCAATCCGTTTACCTTTGGATCGGATAAAAATCCGCGGATCGGATCGGATCTCCGGATCAACGGATTTTTTGTGCACCCCTAGTGATGGGATGTTAGAGAGGAATGTGTGGTGATGAATGTGTTGGAGGACCATGTGTTATCTCATGTAATTATCATTCACTGGTCTCTACTTCTCAAATGTATATCTCTTAATTGGTCTAGGACCACGGTTTGTACCCGTAGGTTGAGGGTTCGAAACTGCACTACCACACTGGGGCCGTTGGGGATTTACTCGGCTCAACCTGGGCCCATAGGGATTATTTTGGTCCAAAGGGCTATGACACCCTCCATGTTATAAAGAAAAAAAAAGAAGTTTAAGCCTATGATTGAATGTCATATGATTTTTTCTCACGGAGTATTGTTTCCGGGCTGTAAGAGTTTGATGTTGCACAATGATGTTAGATTTTATTTTTTAACTTTCATCCTTTATATTTGCCTTTTATGGTTGTTTTCTTTATCACAAATGGATGGGATGAGGTTTTTTTTTTGAAGACAATGAATTATTCTTATTTGGTTATGTTTATTTTTAATTGTAATTAGTGTCTTGTGTTAAAGTAGTTGCTTATAATACAATTAGCAAAACACCCCTTACACTACACGCGTTTTGGAAATTAAGAAAATACATGGATGAATTCCTTAGACCTATTTAAATGAGGATAAAATAATAGGTGGGGGTGGAGAGACTAATTGTTCTCTACTACGATCACAATTTTCTCCTATAATTATTCTCTACTACGATCACAATTGAGCTTATGTAGGAAAAAAAACTAATTGTTAAATGGTTAACTTAATATTTTCTTTAGGCCCATTCGACACTTTACTAGATTAGTAAAAGTTAAGTAAAGCCTTTATTTTTCAGACAATGAGTCACATCAATAGCACTTTAATTCAAAACTCCATTAATCTTTTTTTAAAAAAAGTAAAAAAGTAACTTCTATTTTCCACTAAAAAATAAAAAAAAACTCCACTTTTCTATACAAAAAGTTTAAAAAACCCATACCAAATAACTAAAAATAAAATATCATCATAACCTCAATATTATATTTTATTTTCTCTTGATTGATGCCTTACTACACTTTAGTTTACAAGTAAAATCACCAAACGGGCCTATGGTAGTGTGATTTGGAGCGCCAACGGGGTCAAGAGTTCAAGAATTGGTGCACCAACTTCTTCATTAAAAAAATAAAAGGATAAATCATCTTTTAATAATAAAACACTCATTTTCACAAATACGAAAAGAGAATAATGACTCTCTTACACAAAAATCATTTAAAAAAAAATCTTGTGAAGATAAAATGAGGCGAGATGAAACTAGGGATCATTTTATGCCACTAATTGGCGATACAACAAGTTCGTTTGGTGAAGTAGGAGAAGCTCTGAGAAGTTGTTTATTTAATAAAAATGAAGAAGGAAGTTGTCGAAAAACTCATATTCTCGCCTCATATTTGGGTGTTTTCGCCTCATAATTGGCAACAATCTCTTTCTCGGACTTTTCTCCCAAATTTCCACCTCATATATCTTAGATTTATAAGTGATAAGTATTTAACACCAAAAATCTACCCAATGATATAATTCACTTTTGTTGCATTAAACTTCTATTAAAGAAAAAGAAATTTATTGAGTCACCTAATATTAATTAATAATTAATCTAAAGATTTAATTGCATTACAAGGGATTTAAATATCTGACTCAGCTTTTCATAAACATGGCCCACGTGATTTCGCCGTTCTCAACTCTCTAACGTTACAAATTTCCCTCCTTCCAATTTCCTCTCGCTCTTTCCGTCCAAGTCCAAGTCCAAGTCAACAAAACCTCCTTCTCCCTCTCGAATCTCGATCTCCTTCGTTCGACATTCCCAAAACCCTTGTTCCCCATTTCTCCTCATCCAAAACCCTAAAATGGGATCCATCTCAGCACCAGAGGAACAACCATCCATCCCTCTTGCTCGCAGAGACGATTCAATCATCGACAATTACCACGGAACTCCAGTCCCAGATCCCTATCGCTGGTACTAGACCCAAATCCTCATTCCTCTTCCTTTCTCTTTCTCTAATTCCTCTTCTCAATCTATATATCTCTCTCTCGATTCGATTTTTTCGTACAGGCTCGAGGACCCGGATGCAGATGAAGTGAAGGAATTTGTGAAGAACCAGGTGAATCTAACGCAATCGCTGCTCCAGACCTGTGAGACGAGGGAGAAGCTCAGAAGCCAAATAACCACTCTTTTCGATCATCCCAGATTTGAGATTCCATCCAAGAAAGGGGGCAAGTACTTTTACTTTCATAACACCGGCCTCCAGGCGCAGAGCGTTCTCTACGTGCAGGTGTGATGTGGGGTTTTTGAATTCGTTCTTGGGGGGTCTGTTTAATCTTTTAGGGCATGTTTGTGGCTGTAATTTCATTTGCTACAGCCTCCCTTTTAAGGGTATGTTGTGGGAGTGATTTGATTTTGTAAAGTTTCAATTTTTATTGTTTGGTGCATCGAAACATTTTCTGGGGTTGGGGTTTTTTGAGTTCCATCATGGCATTTTCTTTTTCCTTTCTTTAGGGCATTCTTTGTGAATAATTTCATTTTCTACAGCTTCAGTTTTGAGATCAGATTCGTGGGAGTGACTTCAGTTTAGAAAGTTTCGATTTTTATTTTTGGTACTGGGAAACAATTTTTTGGGTGAAAATGGTTCTTTCAACTCCAGTGACGGTCTGATTACTTTTTATGGGGAAAACTGCGAGAAAATGATTTTATGTTGGAAGATGCAAAACCACACGTGAAAGTACCCCCGTGTGGGGCGTTTTTTCAGTGGGAAAGTAAAATGATTTTCAAGAGTGATTTTCTGTTGTTCCATGTTGGAATTATCTGGGCTTGTCACTTGTCATATTTTGAGGTGAAAGCATTTTATGCAACTTTATGGAAAGTGAATTCAGACCCAAGAGAGGTGGAGGACCATTTTCTGAAGTCTTGACAGGACTTATATACACATTTCACTGGCTGTAATTGTTTTTCGCTGCACAATGATAGAAATTGAAGCTGGACAATATGGAGTCTCCATTTTTCATTATCTGCAGATAGTGAAATCACTTGGAAATAAAATGTCATGGAAAGCTGTTCTTCACCGGACCCAACTGGTAGAAGATCAGTTTTTTTTTATTGGTCTTTAGGTGGTAGAAACACATTTCAGCATGGGAAGTGCTGCTTTTTACGAAAAAAAAAAAAACTGGAAACTGAAAATGCTGAGTTCTGAATATTTGTTGTTGTTTTACTTTTTAGAATGATTTGGAGGGAGAGGCAGAGGTTTTGCTTGACCCGAATAGCTTGAGCGAGGATGGTACGGTTGCTTTGAGTATATCTTCTGTGAGCGAAGATGCCAAGTTCTTGGTGTATGGGCTTAGCACCAGCGGTAGTGATTGGGTGACAATCAAAGTAATGCGCGTTGAGGATAAGAATGTTGAGCCCGACTCACTGTCGTGGGTAAGTTATGCTTTTGAATTGGGTACCCACAAACCACATTTTTTTAAATGTAGAATTTAAAATCTTGCAATTGGTTTGGATGTACTGACTATCCAGTGTTTGGTTATTTATGAATTTTTTGTCACTGCATTGAGGTTATTTGTTTTTTCCCTCTCTGCTACTATTAGTTGTTGATTTCACTAATATTGTTTTACCCTTTCAGGAAAAGCTGAGTTTACCATTCAAAAAAAAAAAAAAAGAAGCTGAATTTGCCATATTGGTTTAATAGCTTTATTACTCATCCAAAAGGAAATTGGTTTCTTCATGATTTTTTTTTTTGGGTTGGGAGGGAGGGGGGTTTAAATTTCTTCATGAAAGTTAGAGCATAGGTCTATGTCTAGATGTAATATACCATTTCATTAGCCAGAACAAATGACATAGTTAAACAGAAACACACCAACTGAAGACTAATTGCAACCACCGAAAGCTACCATAACCTAACAAAATTAACTATGGGCACGCTTGTGCAGAGAGCGGAATCCGACCTGAGTGGAATCCTTGGAGCCTCGTTTTCCTTGGCACTTGAAAACCATAGAAACAATAATTCGTGGTATTGTTTTTTCTACGTTTGGTGAAGCAAAGAACCGAATTTCTCAGAGTTGTTGTTTTGTGCAACAACAGAGTCCTTGATGATTCCTAAGTGTTGATGTTTGGTGCAACATGTTGTTGCATTGGAAAGGTTCAGTGGGGTTCTGGAAAGGCTTCTCATCCTTGGAGATTGACAGATTTGGTAGAGGAAGTGCAGGATATTGCTAAATAGCTTGGAGCCTCATTTAATCATGTTCATAGGGAGGCAAATGTCATGGCAGATGCTCTTGCTAAAGAGGGAGTGTTACGCTCTTCTATTCTGTTTGATGTCTAGTGTTTTCTTTTTCTTTGTTTTCTCATTAAGTTTGCGTTTTGGCTAAGTTTCGTTGGCTTCTTTGCTTGTATTCTTTGTTGTTTTTTGTGGAAATAAAATTTACTGTTATTAAAAAAAACCTGATTAAACTGATTAAAAATGTATATAAATTAATATTTATTAGAAATTATTAAAAATATACATAAAAGATTTATTATCTAATTCAACACATTAACAAACTTGATTACATTCATCAAATTATGTGGGCCCCATCAAACAATCCTTTAGAAAATTAATTGAGTTTAATTCCTTGGCTCAAAAATTGGCCAATAAATGCTTAAAGCCCCAACTTAGGTATCTACTCATCATCAAATTAATTTTCTACCTCTATCCATAACAGCAAGATGTAGAAATCTTCCAAAATGCCAAACATGAAAAGCACCCAAAATTGGTGTATGACATTTGCACATTCAGGATTTGGGGTCATGTGTTCTCATCAGTTGCTAATGTGAATCCAACATGTTAATCTATAGGATATCAATACCAAATATTATCAAAACAATCAGTTCCAAACCAAACCTAATGAGCTTCAAACATATTGGGGACAATCCCTTTCGCTCAAACAGAATAGGCAAATTTTATACTGAGCCGATTCTACCCATACCTCATAACACTTTTAGACTTGTAAAAGTAGCAATATTTGGAAAGTGGTATGAGAGAGAGAGAGAGAGAGAGAGAGAGAGAGAGAGAGAGAGAGAGAGAGAGAGAGAGAGAGAGAGAGAGAGAGTCCTTTGCTGCTGCTACTTAGAAATCCATCCATCTAGAGCTAGGGTTTGAGACAGACTGCAGAGGCTAAAAATCTGGTCACCACTTTGGGGATTGGAGCGAGGGAAGAGATGGGGTTTTGGTTTGTAGATTTGTGTATGTCAGCTCTCTCTCTCTCTCTCCTGAATTTGTGGCGAGGAGCACATCTTCAAGAAAAGAGACTCCTCTCAGAGGCTACTATTCCACAGGAGATGAAACTTCACTTCTCACTGCCACAGTTTTTATAGAGAGAAGGAAGAAAAGGGGGTTGCAGTATGGGGGTGTGGGCAGGTGGGAGAAGAGGAAGAGAAAGGAAGTGAGAGTTCATCCTCACCGCTTCGAGAGAGAAGTGAAACAAGGGTTTGCTTTTTTCGTCGCAGCGGAAATGGTGCGTTTCTGTAGTTTTAATATGGAGGCTTGGAGTTCCGCAGAAATCGGTTTCCGATGGGGGGCCATAGGAACTCCAAATCCGTCCTATAAGAAAAAACGGGCGGAGTGGGTGATGTTTTTCAGAGGAAGACAGTTGCACCGAATACCTAATTAGAGGATCTGCAAAGAAAGTTCTCGTTTTCTGCAGAAAGGCACTGCACAAACAAGCTATAAAAATATCTGAATGAACCAGGAAATGTTAATAGGTGCTGACTGGCATGGCCTAGCAGGGTCCAAACTGCCGAAAGTTTGTGCGTCTATCATACCCACTGTGAGCTGGGGCATTTTATGAATCAAGCAGGTAGATCTTAGCTACAGCATCTGCCACATGGTTCTGTTTGCGGGGAAGAATAATGGTCTTCCATGTCTATGTCTGAACTAGACTGCTCCGTGCTCCCTGTACCATCACTTTTGAATCCGTCTCACTTCTGGTTGATCTTTCAGCACTTTGTTTTTTTTTTTTTTTTTTTTTTGGACAGTCCCATTGGATCAGAACATGGTTCACCTGCAGCTTCTGTGTATGTTTGAGACCTTCAGCAAAGGAGATTAGTTCAGCAATAGTAGGGGCTGCATGTGAATTATATTTTGTGTAGGCTTGGAGCGTTGTTTTGGTTGGCCAAGATCATTAGTAATGATTTCCCCGCTGCTGGAATGGCCTGTTGATTGTGCTGACCAATGAACATCAGTGGATGATATTTTCACAGTTTTCCTTTGAGCAAGGGAATTATCTAGTAGAAAAATCTTATAAGATAGCAGGAAATTTTCTTTGTTCCCAAAATGGCGAAGAGTTGAGTTTTTTGTTCTCTCTTTGTGGAAACTATAATGGTTGAAATGCTGCTGTGCATGTCCTCTTTAGGGAAAAGATATTTTATGGTATTATCTCCGTTTGATATTAAAGAATTGAGTATTTATTGGTTGATAAGTGAAATGTGTTTGTGTTGTTACTTGTTATGTTAGTGGATTTGTGACTATGTTTGCGTATTTACTTGTCATAGGTTAAGTTTTCTTCTATTAGCTGGACACATGACAACAAAGGGTTTTTCTATTGTCGCTATCCAACTCCTAAGTAAGTGAATCTCGGAAAATTTCCCAGCTAAATGTATGTGCTAATATGATTTTTTAAGTTTCTATCTTTTGGATATCTTTTTAAATTCACAATGCATTCTGCTCTGACTGTGCCTAGGGAAGGGGAACAACTGGATGCTGGGACTGAAACAAATATCAACCTTAATCATGAGGTATACTATCACTATCTGGGTACGGACCAATCACAAGATATTTTGTGCTGGAAAGATGCAGAGCATCCAAAATGGACATTTGGAACCGAAGTCACTGAAGATGGAAAGGTCAGATGCTCTTTAGCAGTCTCATCTTTAGTTAACATGAAGATGGTATTTGAGAATATTGATGGTTGACTATTTGTAGCAATTTACACTTCTGGAAACATTAGTATAATGAATGTCTTTACCAAAAAGCAATTGCATTGTCTTAACTCAAAAAACACGTAAGAGATATTTGTTGCTTCCAAATCAAAACTTTAAAAGTTATTTATCCTTTCAGTCAAAGATAATGCATGCTTTTAGACAGTCTTGAGTTGATTCCATGGACTTTGATAATCAAGGGTTCTACATTTAGGTATAGGTGGAATCAGTTCAGCTTAGGTGAAGCATTAAATATGTATAAAGGTGGAAACTGGAAACCGACATGAGATAGAACCCAACATGTGTTTTATTTGTTACTGAACACATTTTCTCCATTTAGTCTATTATGGGTCAAATCCTTGTATAGTTTGCACTTCTTCATATGTAACCTTACTATTTCCATCCATGTCATCTTCGACCTACCCTTTTCCTTGGCAGGCCATTTGCTTGCATATAAATCCTTTTCCTTGGTGGGCCATTCGTGCATTTACGTTGGGGTAGACTTGCATATAAAGCTGGAAACCAACATGAAGTATAACCCAACATGGGTTTTATTCGTTACCAAACACAGTTTTAGTGGCTGGCATGGGAAAGATGAGCTCTTAGGAGCAAATCCCAAGCAACAAAATAGGCCCTCATTGTGTAAATCTTTCATTTTGAAGTGAATACTGAATCCCTTTAAAATGTAAGGCTTCCGATACCTTGTCAAGCTTATAATGCATATGTGCTGCTCTCTGTGGTGAAGAGTTGATGGAAGATTGATGGTGTCCAACTATCTGAATAATGATGCTATTATTCTTGATCATATGGCCTCTCCAAATCTCACCACCAAATCACATAAGGAAGACAACCGGATGGGTTGACCTTATTGGCGTGGTCGATTTTGAATGGATCACATCCAAAAGGTTGTTGCTGCCCTTTTGCAAAGAAAACGCTTAAGAAGTAATCTAACCAAAGAAGAAATCTTCTTCCAAAATTTGTCTCGATTCAATTATATCTTTTTATCTTCATCATCATCATTAAAGCATTGTCCCATTTATGTTGGGGTAGGCTACATGAATTTAGTTTCTCCATTCCAATCTTTCATGGGCCAAATCCTCGGATAGGTTGCGCTTCTTCATATGTAACCTTGCTACTTACATTCATGTTATCTTCGGCCTACCCCTTTTCGTTGTTAGGCCATTAGCTTGCATATAAAGACTTTGTCACTAGCGTTGTAGCTGGCGTGTGTTTGACATGTCTCAATAGTCTCAAACAATTTTCTCTTCATTAAACACCATTGATCATCATCATCAAAGCCTTGTCCCAACTCCCAACTATGTTGGGGTCAGCTACATGAATTCTGTTTCTCCATTCCAATCTATCTTGAGCCAAATCCTCAGATAAATTACACTTCTTCATATCTATTTTACTACCTCCATCCACGTCCTTTTTGGCCCATCCCTTTCCCTTGGTGAGCTATCAACCTTCATAGCCAAACTTTTCCTCACTGGCACCGTTGCTGGCCTACGTTGGACATGTCTAAACCATCTCAAACGGATTTATCTAATTTTATCTTCTATTGTTGCTACTCCTAAATGCTCTCGAAAGCGCTCATTTCTAATTTTATCCTTATTAGTTTTACCACATATCCACCTCAACATTCATCTCTGCTATACCCATTTTGTGCATATGTTGCTTTTTGATTGGCCAGCATTCTACTCCATAGGCCATAGCTGGTCTAGTTGTTGTCTTGTAAATTTTTTCCTCTAATTTTGTTAGCATTCGTCGGTCACAAAGCACTCCAGAAGAAAGTCTCTACTTCAATCATCCTGCTTTTATCCTATGTTCGGCATTTTCATCAATCTCCATATCCTTACTAATTATAGAGCCAAGGTAATGAAAAGAATCACTTTGTGGTATCCCATGGTCTTCAATTCTCACAATAGTTTCAGCTCTTTCTATATTCCCACTGAAGCTACAATTCATATATTCCGTCTTTATATGGCTTGTTTTAAAAGGAGAAGTATTGAAAAGAAGTATTGATAGGGAAGAAGTTAAAGAAGTATTGAAAAGAATGAAGAATGGGAAAGCGGTTGGGCCAGATGGTATCCCTATTGAGGTCTGGAGGTGCTTGGGGGAGGATGGTATTAGTTGGTTGACAAAGCTTTTTAATGTAGTGCTAAAGAGCAAGAAGATGCCTAATGCATGGAGGAAAAGTATTCTTATACCCATATACAAGAACAAAGGAGATATTCAGAACTGTGCGAACTACCGCGGGATTAAATTGATGAGCCATACGATGAAATTATGAGAGAGAGTTATTGAGAGAAGACTAAGAAGAACAACAAATATTTCAGAGAATCAATTTGGTTTCATGCCTGGGAGATCAACCATGGAGGCTATCTTTCTCCTGAGGAGGTTAATGGAACAGTATAGAGAAGGTAAGAGAGATTTACATATGGTGTTCATTGACTTAGAGAAGGCCTATGACCGGGTTCCTAGGGAGATTCTTTGGAAAGTTCTGGAAAAGAAAAGAGTTTGTGTCGCTTATATTGAGGCGATAAAGGATATGTATGATAGAGTCGTGACATCTATAAGGACGACTGGCGGCGAAACTAAGGAGTTTCCTATCACGATTGGTCTACAACAAGGCTCAGCGTTAAGCCCGTACTTGTTTGCCCTAGTTATGGATGAGATTACAAGACATATCCAGGATGAGGTGCCGTGGTGTATGCTATTTGCAGATGACATTGTTTTAGTGGATGAGACGAGAGAAGGAGTGAATGCTAAACTTGAATTGTGGCGGAAAACATTAGAGACAAAAGGGTTTAGGCTAAGTCGATGCAAAACGGAATATATGGAATGCAAGTTTAGTCAAAGTAGGACACCTGGTAACATAGAAGTAAGTTTGGGCACACAAAAGATAGTAGAGAAAGAAAACTTTAGGTACCTTGGATCTATGGTGCAACAGGATGGAGGGATTGATACTGATGTAAGTCACAGGATTCAAGCCGGGTGGACCAAATGGAGGAGTGCTTCGGGGGTCTTGTGTGATCGGAAAGTCCCCCTCAAGGTTAAAGGAAAGTATTATAAGGTGGCGGTACGGCCAGCGTTGTTATATGGATCAGAGTGTTGGGCAGTAAAGCATAATCATGTCAAGAAGATGGAAGTTGCGGAGATGAGAATGCTAAGATGGATGTGCGGGATCACAATGAGAGATAGGATTAGGAATGAGGAGATTAGGGGCATAGTAGGAATAGCACCGATTGGAGATAAAATGAGAGAAAATCGACTGAGATGGTTCGGCCATGTTAGAAGGCGTCCAACAGAGGCACCTGTTAAAAGGTGTGAAAGCATGGAGTTTGCCAAGAGTAGGAGAGGGAGAGGGAGACCCAAGAGAAGTTGGAAAGAAACTATTAAACATGATCTTGCCTACATGGATCTAACGGAGGACATGGCCCTAAACAGATTTGATTGGCGTTGTCAAATCCATATAGCCGACCCCACCTAGTGGGAAAAGGCTTGGTTTGGTTTGGTTTGGTATATGGCTTGTTTTAAAGCCTTTAGATTCTAAAGTCTCCCGTTGTATCTCAAGTTTTGCATTCACACCATCTTTTGATTCATCTACCAAGACAATATCATCTGCAAAAACCATGCACCAAGTTACATCTTCTTGAATTTAACTCATCCATAATCAATGCAAAAGAGATAAGGGCTTAGAGCTGACCCCTGATGCAAACCTATGGTCATTGGGAATTCTCATGTCTCTACACAAGTAGTTCTCACTCTCATTACTGCTCCTTCTTGTATATCTTTAATAATTTCAATATAACCTCTTGGAACGTTCCTTTTATTTAAAACCCACCAAAAATAAATTTAAGTACCGTGTCGTAGGCTTTTTCTAGATTGATGAAGACCATATGCAGATTTTTCCTCCTCGCTTGATATTTTTTCATTAATTGCCTAAGTGAGAAGATAGCTTCCATTGTTGACCTCCTTGGCATAAAACCAAATTGATTTTCATATATTTTGGTCTTCTGTATAAGTCTTTGCTCCATTACTCTCTCCCATAGCTTCATAGTATGACTCAAAAGTTTAATCCCACAATAGTTGGTACATTTTTGTATATCCCCCTTGTTCTTATATATAGGTACTACAACACTTTTTTTCCATTCATCCGGCATTTGCTTTGTCATTAATATCTTATTGAAGAGTCTAGTTAACCAAATCTCCCCAACTTCTCCTGAACATCTCCAAGCCTCAATCGGGATGTCATCTGGACCCGTAGCCTTTCTTGTCTTCATTCGTTTTAATGGTCTTCTCATTTCCACCACCCTAATTCTACGAAAAAACTATGCCTTGCTAATGAAGTATTCTCTTTTGTTCTTATGTCTCCTATATAGTCTTCATTTAAAAGTATGCTAAAATATTCCCTCCGCATTTCTTTGATATTGTTGTCCTTCAGTAGAAACTTTGTCATTGCTCTTAATACATTTGACATGATCTAAGTCCCTACTTTTCCTTTCTCTTATTTTTGCAAGCTTAAAATATCCTTCTCTCCTTCTCATGCTCCCAACCTATTATATAAGTCATCATATGCTTTGCACTTTGCATCACTTACTACTTTTTTAGCTTCTTTCTTTTCCTTCTTGTACATCTCATAGTTTTCCATATTCCTTGTACTTTGCCTAACTTTGTAACGTCTCTTCTCCCGAACAGCTTCCTGAGCCTCTACACTCCATCACCAGGTTTCTTCATTATCGTGTCTCTTCCCTTTCGACTCTCCAAGCACCTCTTTAGCCCTTCGTAATACAATTAGCCATTTGATTCCACATCGCTATAGTTTTTCCTTCAAAATTCCATTCTCCTTCATCAATTACTTTATCCTTAAATATTGTTGTTCCTTCTCCTTTCAAATCTCTCCACCTTGTTTTAGCACACATTTTATTTACTACCCTTCTTTTTCTACTTCTAATGCAAATATCTAAAACTACTAGCCTATGTTACGTAGTCAAACTCTCTCCTGGAATAGCCTTACAATTTTTACAATCCAATTGGTCATGTTTTCTAACTAGAAAAAAGTTTATTTGGCTCCTGCTAGTTCCACTTTATAAGTAATTAAATGCGCGTCTCTCCTTTAAAAGCAAGAATTTGCTATTACAAGGTCAAATGCCAATGCAAAGTCTAAGACTGTCTCCTAACTCATTATTTTCTCCAAATCCTTGTCCTCCCTGCACTCTCTCATATCCTCTATTATCCTTTCCTACATGCCCATTTAAGTCCCCTCCTGGGAAAATATTTTCACTAGTTGGAATTTCTCATAGTAAACCATCCATCTCCTCTCAAAATTGGCTCTTGACACTTTCATCTTATCCTGCTTGGGGAGCATATGCACTAATGATATGAATTATATCTTCCTCTAGCACTAGTTTAATTGCTATAATTTTATCACCCAATCTCCTTACCCCAACAATTTTCTCTTTCAAATCCTTATCTACAATTATATGCACTCCATTTCTTATGTTGTTCTGCATAAAATTGTTTTAAAAAAATCAGTGAGCTCCTTAGCTTTATCCCCCTTTCACTGTCTCCTGTAGACATGCTGCACTAACTCTTCTTCTTTTCATTACCTCGAGTAAGTCTATGCTCTTGTTGGTCAAGGTTCCTATATTCCAAGTAGCAAGTTGAATCTATCTTCTTCTTTTGCTGCTGCTGGACTAACTTCTTTAGCCGCATTCATCCAGAATGGTGCGGTAGCCCTTGCCCACTTTACACTGCAACCGGCTGACGCTAGAATGCGTTGCTTAAAGCGGGGAATGCCCGAACATGATCTCAGAATTTATGTTTGGGTTGTGACAATTTTACGCTGGCTATCAACCTACCTAATGCAACCCTCCTCCTTGACCCAGGCTTGGGACCGGCAGTAAAAAAAAACTGGCGGAGTTCATTGAACACATTGATGATACCCCTAAATGCTCCCTAATGCACTCATTTCTAATTCTATGTTTCCTAGTTTTACCACACATCCATCTCAAAATTTTCATCTCTGCTACATTTATTTTGTCTATGTGTTGCCTCTTGACTAACCAACATTCTACACCATAAGTCATAGCTAGTCTAATCGTTTTCTTGTAAAATTTTTCCTTCAATCATGTTTTTACGTGCCGATCATAATGTACTCTAAGACCAAGTCTCAACTTCAACCATTTTGCTGTACTTATATTCAATATCTTCTTCGATCTCTCCATCCTTACTAATTATCGAGCCAAAGTATCAAAATGAATCTTTTTATGGTATCTCTTTAGCTTTTATTCTCACATGTGTTTAAGCTCTATACACATCTCTATTGAAGTTGTAATTCATATATTTTGTCTTTCTATAATTTATTTTAAAGCCTTTGGGTTCTAAAGCCTTCCGTCATCTTTCAAGTTTTGCATTCACATCATCTCTCGATTCATCCACCAACACTGTATCATTTGTAAACAACATATGTTAAGGTTGTTTTCCTTGAATATAAGCTACTTAACTCATCCATAATCAGTACAACGTGATAGAGGCTTAAAGCCGAACTCTGATGCAAACCTATGGTTACTGGAAACTCATTGTCTCTGCTCATGTAGTTATTGCATTCGTAATTGTTCCATCATACATTTTTTTTATGACCGTTCCCTCATACATGTCCTTAATGATGTCATTATAGCCTCTCTTGGGACACTCCTTTTATTTAAAACCCACTAAATCAAAATTCTAGGTACCCTATTGTAGGCTTTCTCTAGATAGATGAAGGCCATATGAAGAGTTCTCTTCTCTCAATATTTTTCCATTAATTGCCTAAATGAGAAGATAGCTTCATAGTTGACCTCCTTGGCATGAAACCAAATTGATTTTCAGACATCTTGGTTACTTGTCCAGGCCTTTGTTCCATTACTCTCTCCCCCAGTTTCATAGGCTGACTCATAATTTTAATCCCATGATTATTGGTACAACTTTGTAAATCTCCTTCGTTTTTGTATATCCCTTTTTTAATTGATACCTCTAAAAACTTCTAACTTCTAATACTGATAAAAACTAAATCCTAAATCTAATAAATCACCTTCTATTTACTAGGTGCCACAACTTTGATTCAAGCAAAGAAGTATCAATAAGTTCTAACAGTAACAGAGAAGAAATTGTTCCATTAGTGGAAACATGGATCATGAATAACTTGGTGTCCACTTTGACATGGACCAACTACATTGGTTGCATCAAGAAACTCAAGGCTCAATTCGATTGTATCCTACTCATCTTTAATCATGATTAATTACTTTATCCTATCTGTTAACCCTTTCAAGCAAGCGTGGACTTTTGGTTGGATAAACTTTATGTGATATATAGAAATGAATATTGGATGGTATCTTTCTATGAATGACTGTTGTTGAGGTGTCCCCTGTTGCTTAATTATTTTATCCAATATTCCATTTCACACCACTTCTATCTACCCTCAATTTTTGCACTCTCTCTCTCTCTATATATATATAACTCACCTTACTATAAGAGATAAGGTGGGGGCCCTCACATTTAAGTTGCTGGCATTAGATATGGATGTGAAGGCCCCCACCTTATCTCTCATAGTAAGGTGAGAGATTCTCTATATATAATAATATATATAGGAGCATCTCTCTATATATAGGGGAGTATTCATGTGCATCTATCCCTCACCATAGGGTGAGGGACACTCCCCTTTTTGGAAAGTTTCAAATACTTGGGGAGTGTTCCTATGTACTTGAAAAGTCACTTTTGTACTTGAAACTTCCCAAAAAGGGGAGTGTTCCTCACTCTATGGTGAGGGATAGATGCACTTGAATATTTTCCCTCTATATAATATATATATATATATGTGCAAGGCTCTCCTAAGCTCAAGCTTAGGATAAAATCTTGTAAGCTTATGCTTGTGGGGCTCACTTTTGGTCCATCCAAATGGACCAAACACATGACCCTTCTAAATTGCACATGTCCACTAACTTTCGATCATATTCGAATTTACTGGACCGTTGGATCGACTATGCATCGATTCAAATGGACTATTGACTATTAAACTTTTGGGCCCATATGGAGATGATAGAAATTGCGGTTGGGGCTGATTTTTTGCAGAGAGGAAGATCCCAGGGAGTCCTTGAAATCCCCCTCATCCCCGTCCCCATCCCCATATGGGTCCCCAAGTGGGCTCCACCACACACTTGAGCTTACATTATCCTAAGCTTGAGCTTAGGAGAGCCTTGCTCTCTCTCTCTCTCTCTATATATATATATATATAATATGGGCAGCGCTACACAGCACCCGGCCATTTTTAAGGAAAAAACGTCCCTCCTAGTCGGGCCCACTGGAATGCATGATGATCATGGAAGTCTATATTGGATGGAAAGATCCGTATGTGATATGAGGCCTACCTATATGCAAAATCTTGAGTCCATAAGATCATCCTAACCTTTTGATCCATGACCTTAAAATTTAATGATTTAGAGGCATCATTTTATCATGATTTCAATCCAACGGTGAGGAAAAGTTGGATGAGTGTCAAACTTGGACTAGTGACTATTCATGTGGGGGTAGTGTCTGTGAAAAGACTAGATTAGCTCAACATGGGTCCCATGACCAAAAAAAACAAGGGCGGAAAAAGGCGTTTTTAAAGTGGGGCATTTTTTAGAATTTCCCTATATATATAATGCCATCCCTTGCTCCTTCACCCTCAATTTCTTGTACCAAGGTATTCAGACAGCCTGTTAAGCCTAGGTTGTCATCTATCTGGTCTTCTAGTTACCTAGGTTAATATCCAGTTGTGGGCAAAAGAGAGTTTTGCCAAACCATAATTTATTGTAAAGAACTTTGATTTCATGCGTAAGGAAATATGTCAAATATGAAGCTGAGCATGAGTAATTAAATTATAGATTGCAAAGTATTTTTTTAGTTTAAAACCAAATGATACTCATAATGATCATCTATCTGGTTTCAAAGCAAAGAGTTTGTGTGACACCATCTACAGGACCTATATAGCTGCATTAATTATCTTTCAATTTGCTCAGTTGGATGGCAGCTGATTTTTCTTGTCAACTAGGGCAGAAGTTTCTTTAACGCCATTATAGCACATCTGATTGCATGTGGAATTTTAAATTGAAAGAAGTCATTTTTAATGGCACCACCTAGTTAGAATTGAGATTTTGAGTTGCAACCTTTTGTGTGTGGTGTAAGTACCTCATTATGGGCTGCACCTTTTCTTTGGAATTGAAACTGAATAAAGATCTACCATCTGACTCATTTTGTTGGTCTATGCAGTATGTTATTCTGTCTATAGCTGAGAGTTGCGACCCTGTCAATAAAGTTTACTACTGTGACTTGTCTGCACTTCCTTATGGGTTTGACGAGTTTAGAAAGAGAAATGACATGCTCCCCTTTGTAAAGCTTGTTGATAAGTTCGAAGCAAGTTATGCTACTGTTTCAAATGATGACAGTCGGTTTACCTTTTTGACAAATAAAGATGCTCCGAGGTATAAGCTAGTTCGGGTAGACCTCAGAGAACCAGAAATATGGACGGAAGTGCTCCCAGAAGCTGAGAAAGATGTGTTGGAATCAGCTAATGCTGTAAATGGCAACCAACTTCTGGTGTGCTACTTGAGTGATGTCAAGTATGTTGTGCAGATAAGGGATCTGGAAACAGGTTTGTTTATATATAATTTGCCCTTAGACATTGGTAGTATTTCTGGGATTTCTGGACGGCGCAAAGACTCTGAGGTTTTTCTTGGCTTCACCAGCTTCCTTACCCCGGGTATAATTTACCAATGCAACTTAGCAACCGAGGTTCCAGAAATGAAGATATTCCGAGAAATTGTTGTTTCTGGATTTGATCGAACCGATTTCCAGGTTAATCAGGTAATTATGTTGCTCATAATCTGTTTTCTGCCACTTTAAAAAGTGTCTCTACGAATTATTATTTTCGTACTTCCTCACAGACGCAGTGGATAAATGCCCTTGTAGTCAAATCTTAAAGTGTTGATATAAAACATATCCAAGTGCCTTTCCTTTTCCCTTTTTTTATTTTGTCTAAGTAAATATATGGCATATTAGAGAACTGTATCTGCTAATTTGTCAACAAGTTGGCAATTTCCACTCTTGGAGCTTTTCTCTATAAGTTATTTTGAGTCGCTCTAAGAAAGTGATGGTCACACACCAGTTTGATTTATTTATTTATGGATTGATAAATGATACAAAATTTACTAATGTAAACCTCGTGGAAAGCTACAACAATAAAGTTGTCTTAAAGAAAGCAAGGGTTCCTACAGCAGCTTGGTCACTAATACTTTTATCTTTTCTTATGTTTGACTTCCTCAGGTTTTTGTATCCAGTAAAGATGGTACCAAGATACCTATGTTTATTGTGTCCAGGAAGAATATCCTTTTGGACAGCTCACATCCTTGTTTATTGTATGGTTATGGGGGATTCAATATTAATATAACCCCATCATTTACCGTAAGCCGTATAATCCTTATGAGACATTTGGGTGTTGTCTTCTGCATTGCAAATATTCGTGGTGGTGGAGAGTATGGAGAGGAGTGGCATAAAGCAGGATCACTATCGAAGAAACAAAATTGTTTCGATGATTTCATTTCTGCTGCTGAATTTCTTGTCTCTGCTGGTTATACCGAGCCCAGAAAGCTGTGTATTGAAGGTGGAAGCAATGGGGGTCTTCTGGTTGCAGCTTGTGTAAATCAGGTACTGAGCATATCATTATTACCAAGCTACTGGATCTGTCTTCTAGGGATATTGATGAATAAATTGAAGTAAGTTTCATGTAGGTAATTCATGTCGGGCTGCTAGTATTTCCATTTTTCATGTACTGTTGTCAAAATCATAAGTTTTGAACTAAATGAATCAGAGATTTTGTGGTGGCAGCGACCTGATCTTTTTGGTTGTGCTCTTGCACACGTTGGAGTTATGGACATGCTGCGTTTTCATAGGTTCACTATAGGTAAGGTTC
Source organism: Litsea cubeba (assembly GCA_012931725.1). Lineage (NCBI taxonomy): Eukaryota > Viridiplantae > Streptophyta > Magnoliopsida > Laurales > Lauraceae > Litsea > Litsea cubeba. The sequence goes on from CM022945.1 coordinate 115,823,845, forward strand.
CACTTGTTATCATTCAAGCCATACATTATTCCATACCAGCATGATTTTGTGTCCTTCTCTGATGTATTGATTTGATTCTATTTTCAGGCCATGCATGGACTTCTGATTATGGTTGCTCAGACAAGGAGGAAGATTTCCACTGGCTTATTAAGTATGGGAATTATTGTTTTCTTGTGTTTATTTTGTAGATACAATGTAAGTAAATTTTTTTTTTTTGGGGATTACTGTCTGGGTTTAGTTGTTGAGAGCTTCTTGAACTACTGGTGCAGGTTTCCTCAACTAGATCTCCTAGATTAAGCCTCCAATGAAAACTCCACACATAGATTAATCCCCTTTCAATGAAGAAAGGGAATCAATGCTTACCAACTTGTAGAGCTGTGCAAGGAATCCAAAATTCATGAGATCTTGCAAATGAACCTGCATCTTAACCACAAAACACAATTACCTTAGAAGGGATTTGAACAAAGAGAACATCTGATTAGGGTGGAAGTCCCTCTGTATTGCACCATATGAGTTACTTAAGGTTTTCAATGGTAGTTACAATGTACATCTGACATAGAAACATAGAACTAATAAAGGATGTTCTAATTCTGGCCCTTCATTGTAGTTACAATGAACATTGTTTTAATCGTAGCCATTGAACCATTAAATATAAAGAAAGTTCATATACCATTTCCAAACTTTATTAAGCAAGCAAAGCAAATAAAAGAAATAACCCCCCATAAACTTGTCACTTGATAAAAATGATAAACTTAATAATTTATCCAACGAATCCAAATTTTATTTCATTTGGACATTGTTTTACACATAAATATGACAGTGTATTGAAGCACAAAAATGACTCCAATTATTATCACTCCAAAACATGTAGCCATGAGGCCCCATTATTGTCCAAATGTTGGGACCATGGCATGGTCCTGGCAAGGCCCAAGCCTGCCCATGCAAGGGCCCAAGTTCCCTTGGCTCAGTCAAACCTCTCAGTGTAATCCAGTGCATAGGCAATGACACGAACTTTGAACCCCTGAACATCTTGGTCCCACATCATCATCCCCGGTTTGGAGAGAAGCAGACCTTGAGTTAGATTCATGTTGCTTGCACTTTCAGTCATGCTTCCTCTTTTCGCTTTGCTTTAACTTCAACTTCTGTTTGCTTCTTCTTTGCTTGACCTTCTGTCATGTGTGGTAGCAATTGTTGAAGTAATTACTCCATTTGAGCTATATGTGCTAAAAACATCATCACCTAAAATGTGTGTATTCATAATATCGCTCATGGGGTTCTTTTAACGGTGCCACCCTTTTATAGAATCCTTTTCTAAAATGGATCCTTATGCTCTTCTATGTTGAGATCAAAACTGTCGGTTAATGCAACACATTGTCTTTCATTATAAGCAACATCAGCTTTATCAATCTCACACTCCACGCTCTGTCGCTCACTGGATCCAACTGGACCTGACTCTAGGTCCTTCTCAATATCTAAATACGTAGTATAAATTTTAGTGCAATTCCTTGCCTCGACGAACCTATGAGTGGCTGCATAGAACAGATGGAATCATCGCTGCTAGGAATCAACGGTTTCCTTCCTGCAACCAATTGTGTGATGAAGGTCTGCATTTACCTCATTGAGTGTTGGGAATTATTCTTTATAATGATCATTGTCTCCTTAGTTGTGTCTTGCAGCTCAGCCTCCACCTCTTTCACATGACATTGTGGATGTCATGGAAGCACAAAAGTCAAAACTTACTGGAAATGTTGGGTCTAATACCAATTCGATGCAGGATTTTCCCAACTAGAAGGCAAAACTTACAAAATAGGCTGGTCTCTCCATATTGAGCCCTTTAAATGAGAGCTCACAAGCAAATGTCTACTAGCAACAAAGGGTAGCCAGTGCTTTTCAACACATATAGCGATGTGAGAACCTCAGAAATCCATGAGGTCTTCAATCTCAACCACAAGACACCAAATCCTTATAAGGGATTTGCACAACTTGAATTTAAGGTGTATGTTCCACTATATGGACTTTTCTATGGTTTTTGGCGCTAGTTACAACCTGAATGCTGAACCATGGATGTAATCTAAAACTAATGAAAGATGTTTCATTCTTAGCTATTTAGTAATAAAATAACAAGAAAATTACTAATGAGCAAAGAAAATTGGAAATAACCTCCATAAACTCGCCTTTCCCTTACACCATGCCAGAAAATGTGTCATAACTTGGCCAATACAGGTCAGAATGTTACAAACTTGGGTTTGTTGGAAAGGTAATTGAATAATCCATTCAACTGACCATGTCATTTAAACAACATTTGACACGTGAAAGCTTGAAGACATAAAAATAAATCCAGTTGCCACTCCACCAAAACAGTCTCCAAATGTGTGGACCATGGTCTGAAATGTCCTAAGCATCCCATGCACGGGTCAGGTACCCCTAGGTTAAATCAAACCTATCCATGTACTCCATTCATAGGCAATGACATGTTCTTTGAACCCTTGGCCATCTTGATCGGCATTACATTTTCATGCTTTTTAATCTTTGGCATAAAGCTGGCATGTAAGCAAGGATAGAACCCAGCTTCTGTTCCATTTTCATTTATCTTAATTTTTAGAGGCATGCTCATCTTTAGTTCCAGTTTGAGTTCATGCTACATTATTTATGACTATAGTTGCGGTATTCATAGAAGTCATGAGTTATTGTACTCTTGTGTCTTCTGTATGTCGTTGAAAATGTACCATTTGTCTTTTAATTTTGTAAGAAAAAAGCAATAGTTTATGAATTCCTTACTCTTGCCTTCATAAAATGCAAGTTCCTACCCACCTGGGAATTGGTGGAGTGGCATAAGGCATGGGTTTGCTCCCCACGTCTTGTGTTCAAAACCACCCCAGATTTGCCAGGTGTGCATTTGTGTGGGTTTAGCGGGTGCCGCCCAGGGAAATAGTGTTGTCGGGTCAAGGACATGAGGGGTACCCACGTCATCAAAAAATAAAATAAAATGCAAGTTCCTTCATGCACTTTTCTAAGTCTTGCATCTTTTACTCTGATATTTTCCCTTTCTCCTCTTGGAAATGTCACTTTCAGATACTCTCCACTTCACAATGTTAAGCGACCATGGGAACAGCTTGGTCATGAGTCATGCCAATATCCACCTATCATGTTATTAACAGCTGATCACGATGATCGGGTAGTGCCGTTGCACTCATTGAAGTTATTGGCGGTAAGTTATCATTATTTTAAATAGGTATCAGGTTGCCTTTTATTTTATTTGTTTATGTATTTTGACTTTTGATGTTCTTGGTGAAGGTTATGTTTACATGTTATGGTTTGGCCTTGTTTGAATCCTTAGAACTGGACTGCCCTATATTTTACTTTCGTATCACTTTGTTGATCTTTAATTGGTTATGGCAAGGACAAAACAACTGTCACTTACTGGTTACTCAGAGCATCCATAGTCCAAATTCATGAACTATGTTTTACGTGTAAACAGATTTATCTTGGTTTACAAGATTCAAATTGACATGTTTGGTTCGTCCCTCGTTGGGAGCAAATAAATTCTTCTTATCATACTCGTCTAGTTTTCACGTCCGATAGAGCTTTCTACGTCTCAAAATTACAAGGATCTCAGTATCCCAATTGGCAATGTTTTTCCCCCCTCTTTAGATCAAGAGAATTTTACCTAAAAAAGACCCCAAGACGGCCTACAACCAAAAAATGGGCCACTAGTAAATATGGCACGGAAGTGGTCTCAGGGGACCACTTCCGTTTTTTTTATTAATGACTGAAACTTGTGATGACGTCGTCGCTCTTGAAACACTATTTTCCCCATCTTTCTCCCATCGTTTTCCCCCTTCCTCCCAAGGTGTGGTTGCCTTGCGCTTGATGGGATAGTTTTCTGAGGAGTAGATGAGGGCTACAAACATAACGCCTGTAAATATTATGTACTCAGAGATTATTGCAAGCTTCGAGACCAGTGGCTCCCCTCTCCCAAACACCTTGAGAAGATGAAGAAAATCCCTTGAGCTTCTGGTTTCTGTGGTTGCAGTGCAGATTTATTGCAGGCCTTGTTGCAGAAACAAGAAGAACAGAGAGACGAAGAGGGCTGGACTCTGTCGAGCACGCGCAGGTTTCGTCGTTGCAGAAGACGACTGGAAAAGGGTTGACCTCGTGCTGTGTTTACAGATCGGAGAGATCTGGGCAGGGGATTTGGGCCACTTCATGCCTATGCAACAACGTGATTTAGGTGTACAAGGCGATTTCTGTGATTTGTGAGAGAGGAATTGTGATAGGGGGAGATGACAGATCCATGCAATTCTTCTTCCACGGTCATGAGGGAGATTTCGACTTCTTGCACCCAAAAAGGGAAGAAACCCTCTTCTAATTGCAGTTGCATGAATCAATTTTCTTTGTGAAAGACCTCTTAACTGAGCACAAGCAAGAAGCAAGTTCACCAATGTAATTGCATCGGGGTTTATCTTATCTCTCTCTTGCATTTCGACAGAAGTAAGCAATGCCTCATGGGGATGATCATTCAAAGAATACCCACCTATCAGCGAATTCCAAGCCACCATATTCCTCTGAAACGTACTATTAAACAAATGCTCTGCAAAAGTCACATTCCCACATTTGCAGTACATGTCTACAAGTGTTGTTTGGACCATGACATCAGATAGCAACCCACATCTTATTACATGGCAATGAATTTCCATCCCATGTTTCACTGATTTCACCAAAGAACAAGCAGTAAGTGCACTGATTACACTGAACCGATCAGCTTCGATACCACACTCCATCATTTCTTGGAAGCATGACAGCGACTTCCACCCATCCCCACCTAAAGCATACCCACCAATCACCGAATTCCAAGAAACAGAATACCTCATTGACATTTCATCAAACACTTTCTCTGCAAAGTCAATACACCCAGTCTTGGCATACATAGAGATGAGCGAATTGCCAACATAAACATCCAAGTGAAATCCAACCTTAATCAACCTACAATGAATCTTTAATATGAATTTTTGAATGCTGCCAAGTTATGTGCTTTTTTATCCATGTCTTGTAGTGCGCTCGCACATAAAACCAATTCACCCATAATTTTTTTCGATTGCAATGGTCAGTGGCGACGTCGTTGCCTCACAGAAGATAGAATTTGGAAGGAAGTGTGCTCTAATATCTGACGACGTCGTTGCTTCACAGAAGCTAGTGGAAGAAAGTGTGCTTTAATATCTGACGGCGTCGTTGCTTCACAGAAACTAGTGAAAGACAATGTGCTTTAATATGACAACATCGTTGCTTCACAGAAGCTAGTGAAAGACTGTGCTTTCATATATGACGACGTCGTTGCTTTACAAAATCTAATGCGAAAATTGCTGTATTAATCTGTGACGACATCATCGCTTGTAGAAAATAAGCAAGAAATATATATTTTCCGGCGGGAATACCTGTTCCGTAGCATATATACTATGGGTACCTCTTCCGGTTAGTGGCCAACTAGGGTCCTTTTTTAGGTAAAATCCTCTTAGATCAAAGAACAAAAATAAGATGCACACGGTTAAGATATTAATTTTACATGGTTAGGATGTCTCCTAAAGTTAAAGAAGTGTTCATAAGGGAAAAACAAAGAAAATATAATAAAAAGAATGCAGGATGAAACCCATACATATAAATGAACGCTCTAGTAACATGCATGATTTTTTATTTATCTCTAAACCTCTCCAAAATCTCACAGATTTTTAAGATGTGTGATTTGTTTGCTTGCATTAAAATACATAGGAATTTAATACATAGGATTTATGTCTTAAGTAGTTAAAAATGAAGCCCATAGGTCAATTTCCAAAAATGAGCATCAAATAACCTTTTTTTTTTATGGAAATAGAACCAAAGGAAGTTGGGAAATGAATAACCAGCCATCACCCTTAATTATTCATTTCCCATCTTCCTTTGATTCTATTGCCCTAAAAGGAAATGTTATGCTTATTTATGAAATTCACCTATGTTCTTCATTTTTAACCACTTATGGCATAAATGGTATATATTCAATTCCTATGTATTCTTTCAAACAAACTGGCCCTAACCAAAAGAAAGGAAGGAAGAAAGTAAAAAAAGAAAAAGAAAAGGAAGAAAAATGAAGAAAAAAGTTAATAATATTACCTATTCGGCTGTTGGCTATTCCACCTAGATTTTTTTTTTTTGAATGGTTACTTTCATTAAAAAAAGAAGCAAGCAGTACAAGAGGAATCACCTAAATCATAAGATTTGATAAAAACAAATATGAAATCGTAAGATTCACGACATAGTTGCCAATCTCAGCCTTGTCAAGATGGTTGGAACCTATGGTCTAGACCATTAGGTCATGGCTTCGAGATATGGCAGCAACAAACAAAAAGATTCTCGATATAGTCATAAGATTCACTTGTAAATAGGATTTCATCGCATTGATACGAATCTTTTTTCTTAGGACTCAATATGAATCGTAGAATTCAAGAAACAAATCCTAGGATTTAAACAACAATTTTCGGCCCTAAGGTGTCGGCATCATGCTCTTTAGGAAAGCAGCAGGGTTTCTCTTTTGATGCCATCTCAGACGTGTCACGTGTAAAAGGAAGCATGAGTAGATTGATCATCTTGTTCTTCAGTGTGATTCTCATACAGTGTTTGGAGAATTTTTTTTCTTTTTTCTTTTTTCTTTTTTTGTTTTTTTAAGTGTGGATCGGTTTGGTGTATCCCAGGATCTAGGTGATCTGGTTTTATCTTGGAGGGTTGGGGAACAGGTTGCTTCTGTGAAGGCTTATTCCGTATGTGATTCTTTAGTTGGTGTGGAAGGAGAGAAATGAGTGACAAGACCTTCAATGGAATGAAATCATCTCTAGATGATATTTGAATTTGGGGACAGCTAAGAAGGGTAATTGTGCTGTAGGTTAAAAAAGAATGTTGTGAGTTGACTTTTCACTGCTACATAATTGGGAGGCGTGTTTGGGTGGTGTTATCCTAATGCGAGTAAGCATTGAGAGATGGCCATCCCCTTCTGTTATGGATATTGAAATTTAATTTGACAGGGCAGCTAGAGGCAAACCAGGCCCAATGGATGTAGGTGGAATTCTTCACAATTTTGAAAGTCACACGATGCTCACCTTCAAAGAGCATGTGGCACAGTGAAAGGTGCTCACTATTGCTACTTTGAGGGCTGTGGGTTCAAGTCATAATGTTTGCAATAAGGAGGAAGAAAAAGCTCTGCCTTTGTAAACCCATCGACATTGAAGATGCTAATGAACCCGAGACATTGTCGATCCTAGAGGTGTTGAGATTGTATGTGGGATCTTTCCAAGAACTTATGATCATTGAAAACAACTTGTTCAACGTGCTTTCTTGGGTTTTGAAAGTTTCATTAGTATCTCAACAAAGTTAAATCCTTGTCTTCTAACCGTTTGGGAACTTTACATGTAGAATGAAGTGAAGCCTCAAATCAAGAGAGAACAAAATATAAGTGGGTATGATGGTCTTTTGTCTTTAGTGGCTTGATAGGGAATCTTTTTGACTTTTTGTGTAAAAAGTGGATGTTTTTGTCATTTAGTGGAGAAAAGGGGGTTGCTTTTTGACTTTTTTTAAAAAAAGGAGGGGATTTTGAATTTGTGTACTTTTGATATGACCCCCTGGTCTTTTCTTGTTTGGCAAATGGAGGCTTTATTTCACCTCCACTTTAATAGTAAATTCCCAAACGGGCGGTTTTTTGGCACGTTCTTGAAATTAAGAGGTGAAAGGTTCTAGATAAACAGGGATTGTTTAGTGCAAGTTTCTAGTGTCTCATTCATTTTTCTTTTTTTCTTTTTTTATTTTTATTTTATGAAGGGCATTATGCTCTTCATCTTTTTGTTATGCATTGATGGTTAAGCCTTGTACTATCTTCAACCCTTTTCAATAAAACTCTCTTCGCTGATAATAAAAAAAGGATTGTTCTCTTTATCTTGATACAATTTCCAATGTTATTCCTCAAACCCAAAAAACAAAGGGTGTCTTAGAGGTGGTTGGGTTGGTCCAATCAATATGATAGGAGACTCTTTTAAGGATGCTACATTGTGGGTTGTGAGAAAGGTAAAAGGGAATACATTTGATACTAAATGAAGTTAGAAAAACTACTTCCATCATGGAGTTATCTTTTTTTTTTTTTTTTTTAAAGTGCGAAGGTAGAAAAAGGAAAGCTGATTCATTTTCCAAATTTTGAACTGTAAGACAAATTTCAATGTTGGAAACACATTGGAGGTTGTTAGATGGGGCCTTTTGGGCAGGGATTTAAAAATCGGCTGTGAGTCCGAGTCGACCGCCCGGCTGACTCAACTTGAACTCGGCCTTACCTGAGCTGGCTTGGGTTGGACTTGGCAAAGTCCCCATGGAAACTCCATTTTCCTCTTCTTCCTCTTCTCCTTCTCTTCCTCCTCAACAAACCCTTCTCAATCCTTTTCTTTTTCTCAAGAATCTCTCTTAAACCTTTTCTTCTTCTTAACAACCCCTCTTTCAAAACCTAACTCAAAAAGTCCCCTTGCAAAACCTCTCTTGATACCCTCCTCAAGCCCTCCATTAAATCCTAACCCTGCAAATCCTCTCTCAAACCCTCTCTGGCTCTCTCGAACCCACTTTCAAACCCTAACCGAATGAACCCTCTCTCTCTCTGAAACACAACACACACAAACAAAAAGAAGAAGATGCAATCGGACTTGGACTGAGCCCTGCTTTTTAATACCTGCTTTTGGGCCCTATACATCCAGTCGTAGATAATGTGATACTTTTATTTCAACCCCCTCCCCTTAAAGAAAATAGAAGGACTGATTTCTATGTATCGATATTTTTTTTCTTTAGTAACTTCACATTATCTTTCCTTTATTTGGTGAAATATTACTTCTCATTTTTTTTTTAGGAATGAGATTAGTTTGCCTATGTAGTTTATTCTGATCTTGCAGTGCTCTTGGTGCCTTTTCCAATTACTGCAGTTGTATTATTTGTTACATAATGAAATAATTACCACTCATAAAAGTAAAAAATTATATTATCTTTCAAGCAAGTTGTCTCATTGTTTGGTTAATGCCTCTGCCTTTTCTCCTTTTTGCTGACTTACATAGATCAGGTTTATTGTTGTAAGAATTCAGGAAATGGCACTGGGATATGAATTTCTAATATCATTATTCTGACAGCTACTTTTTTTTTGCTACATTGGATGCGTGGTACAGTTGTGTGGATCTAATCTAGGGTATTGGGGATCTACCTCCTGTCGTCCCTAGGAAGTGAAAACGAAATGCCTCTTACCACTGAGCTATTCAGTGGTTTGACTTTCAACAATTACTTATATACATTTCTAATTGGTTTTTGTTGCTACAGTTAAGTTTTTTGCTACATTGGATGTGAGTGGTACAGTATTGTTACCTGGGATCTACTTCCTGTAGTCCCTGGGAAATGAAGTGCCTTTACCACTGAGCTATTCAGTGGTTCGGCTTGTTGCTAAGTTAATTCCGGCTCTTTTAGCTTTCATTTAGTATGGTATCATTCTCTTACGTCATCATCTTAGCATGTATTTCACATGTATTTTAATATTCCGTTGCCCCTTTGCTTCTAAATGTTGGTGGCAACTTAAATTCCTCAGACAATGCAATATATCCTCTGCACAAGCTTGGAGAACAGCCCACAGACCAATCCAATTATTGCCCGCATTGACTGCAAAGCTGGACATGGAGCTGGACGGCCTACCCAGAAATTGGTAGATTTTTTCCTGTCAGAATAGATATTTCAGATACGTTATCCAGTGGTGATCTAACATGTGTCCTTGTTCTTCTATTCTAGATCGATGAAGCTGCTGATCGTTACAGTTTTATGGCTAAAATGCTGGGAGTTTCTTGGATCAACCAAGCTTCCTCACTGTAGAATGCCAAAATGAGGAGCAAAAAAAAACATCAGAAGGCACGTCGTATGGGTGCTTTATACAGCTAAAAACTAAACAACGTTTTCCTTTTTCCTATTTTTCAAGATTTCCATTTGCATTGATGGGGTCATCCACCAATAAAAGGAAGAAAAGACAAGGATGAGATCTTGAAATACACCATTCGGGTTGTATTGTGACAAGGGGAAGCCATTGTCAACTTTCGTTAGTCTAAAATCTAGGAGTATACCATGTGGAGGGATTGTGTTTTTAGCATCAAAGAAGGGATTTAAATACACAGTTTTTCTTCAGTTACATTCTATCTGTTTGTTGCTTACGGTTGTGCACATTGGTTTAAAGCTCGGTATGAATGCCAACCGAGGGTCGTGTATTCTGTAGCCAAATCATAGTGGCCATGTATATGCCTTGTAGCATGTTGGTTGAAACTGGCAATTCTTTCTTGGCGCTGTAGGTTTGCCTTTGTGTTCAAGAGTGCTTCCCCAAGACAAGATTATTGCCTGATTGAAGTTGGGAAATCAACCATTTTAGAAAGTAACTTGGAGAATAGTAACCTTCCAGTTCGATTTAATAAATCAACTACATTGACTCTTGGGCTCACTAATCAGTTAATACATATTTCTCTTCCATTTCATTTCATTTTTTTTTTAAGCACATGACCCAATAAGAAAGAACATTTACAGCAACTAGAGCTTCTATGGCTTCTTCAGACTTGCATAGGACAAATGAATTTGGAAATAACATGTTGATAGTCCTAATCTATACAACTAATGGTCAGCATTATTTCCCATGTTTACTCATCCTATAATGAGAACCTTCTGGGCTCTATCTACTTTACATTTTAACCTAGTCTTGGACTCTATCCGTAATATCTCTACATTATTCAAGACTTCGTGGACCCTACAGGATCTGATCTTTGTCCAGCCTCTCATCCCTGCAACCCAACGCTTTAGATGTTAATAGTCTAAAATGACTTAATAATAATTAAAAAATTGCATCCCTTTGATGGCAGGCCTTTTCAATTGACTCACGCTCTACAGCTATTGAAGCAGTAGATTGGGCTAAGCTCCCCCTCTGTAGGCCTTCTAATGTGGCCTAACACAAGGTGGGTTCAGACAGGCCCAGTGCATTAGCACCTGTCTATTGGTTGCGATGCAAGTTTGTAATTTAAATAGGTGATATATGGCATCATGAGGTTGGGGTACGGCAGGCTACAGGTTGCAATTTTGCAATTTCAGCATGAGAGACATTGCGATGAAGGATGTAAAGATTGTTTGGACAAAACATTTTACAGGGCCAAAATATGGCTTTGAATTGGCGGTGACGAGCAAATTTGTAAACCATAACGTGGGGTTCATCTTGATGTATGCCAATCACAGTCCAAATATTAGTAGACAGGTGAAAAAATATATTATGACCATGGATGGACCAACCCAACCAACCAACCATCCATAGGGTTCGTATGATAAACAAACAATAATGTCCGCGAGCCAACAAGTTGGTAACTTCTCCAGTTTTCGCTGCAGTCCAAAGTCCGTTAAAAGACGGTTGCATTGGTGACAGGACAGCCAGCACAAAATTTTAGCGCTACCCAAACATGAATTCTGAGATGGGAGAAACAGAATTCATGTAGCCAATCCTAACATAATTGCAACAAGGCTTTGATGATGATGAACCAATCAAGTTTATGTAAACTTCTAATCCAGTTCCCACCATTCTAGAGTCTTAAGACCACAATAATTCCCTCCCAAAGACGAGCACCGACCCATCCTCCTCTCCAATTCTTTCCGAGTCCACGGCCACTATTTGGCTTTATTTACATGATCATTTCCTTTCCATGAGCGCAGGTCCCTTTTTCTATGAAAAGGATTCTCTCCTTTCCATGACTGCTCTAATGCCCCTTTCCTAATTTTTCTTCAACCATGTGTCAATTTTTTTTCTGCTATGGATCACCTCCTCAGCCAGAGAAAAACATAAAAGGTCAAAAAAACCAAAGGACAAAATTGGCCAAACCATATTTTTAATTCCACAAGGTAAAAAAAAAAACACAAGCCAATCACACTAAGACAGCGCTCTGAGAAAATTGAATACTCGACAACTTTCAAACAAACACCCAAGACCTGAGTTTTTGTGACTAGGAAGGATATTCTAACCTGAATTTTGGTGCATGGTTGGGCCCATGGATCAACAGAGTACATGAAGATGCCCTATTTTCATTGATACCCTACTTAGTACTCTCAAAATTCACCTCTTTGGATTAGGCTGGATGGAGTTCCATGATTGATGGATGCTATCAAACTAATACATGAAGATTGTTGAAAAAGAACCCATCCGAAAAAGAACCCATCCTTTCACAATTTCACATATCAAAAAGCTTCAAACACAACGTTTTCGATAACCTTACGATGGACCATGAAAAAGAGGACTAAATCAGCTTCTCACATTCTATCCTCTCTCCTGCGTGGGGCACAGGTGATGATCTCGTCGACCCTGAGTATCATCTCGGCAGCCTCAGTTGCAGAAAGCAGTACTGCTTGTTTCACTTTAAATGCCTCTGATATGCCCAACTTCTCCATATCTCCCACCTGAAACGAACAAGACCAAGAAGCAAAACGCAAGTAAATGCCTGTACACCACAGATGTCCATGTTAAAACTCTCTTGAACTGGAGAGTGGAGGCAAACTATTTAGTACTTACAGCCCCTGAAATAACATCAATTCCAGCAGTTGATCTTTCTTTGTGGTGCTCAGCACGTAGCTGAGCAATCAATTCTGCACTGTCCAAACCAGCATTGTCAGCAATGATTGTTGGTATCGCCTGGAGAGCACGTGAAAAGGCCTCCATGGCCAAAGATTTTTTTCCAGGTGTCTTCCGTGCTAGTTCGTCCACATCTTTTGCCATCACCATCTCAGGCCATCCACCACCAAGCAAAACCCTACTGTCGGTTACTGTCTGAGACAGCACACATAAAGCGTCATGCAAAGATCTCTCGGCTTCATCTAGCACGTGGAAACTGCAAAGATAGAAATGGATAAATGCCTTGTCAAGATCATATATACCAACAACATGAATTCAACTTTGGAGTTTGCTTAGATTATGGCCACAACCAACATCTTCCAGAATGTCCATGGAGCTGTGCTTGAATGGAAAACAACAGATAAGAGAGTAGACTATCAATTGGAATAATCCTTGGACTTGGAAACTTCCCATCAGAGTTTTTGGACCTGTTTGATGCAGGGTTTATTTGAAATGAACGAGGATTTTTTTTCCTTCTTTTTCGGTCAGGACGGTTTAGGTTTGGGGTTGGTCAAGGGATGGAACTTCTAAAAGCACCCTGGAACCCTGGATAGCTGCAAAAGCTATTCCTGCAAATCCATTTCACACCTAAAACCAGAAGGTTTAAAGAGGAGAAACAGCCCATTTCATCAAATTGAAGGCGGCTGATTGTTCTCAGGGCAATAGGTCTACAACTGCTAAATCAAATCAACATGTGGAACTAACAAGAATTTCTTTTTAAAAAAAGCAAAAAAAAATCCCATGTTCAGAAATATTCCCTTCTCTCTACAAGAGCAATTTCTAAAAACGAAAAAATCACAATAAAATCATGTTTAAAAGAAATGATGAAGAATTAAAGAAATAACATCAAGAGGCACTAATAGAAAATGAAATATGGATATGCACAAACTATATTAAACCCAGTTTTAAACAAACTGATGCACCCAGTGGGCAGGGTTGCATTGTCTAATGGGTATAAAATAATTCACCATGGGTTATGAAGAGATTAATGAAGAAGCAAGGTATTCCATGGAAGATGCATTATAGGAGGCACTAAATCCAAAAATTCAAAAGTTAGGCTTTATTCATTCAGCATCAGTATTATAGCAGGATATTCTCCAGAAAGATACAAGAATCTGAAGTTCTGGTTGGGGGGGAGGGGGACACAAGAAAATTCTGTCGAATGACTTTCTTCCAACATTCTTTCCATGGCAGCATCATCAGCATCTTAATGAAGCCTTATATAATGTAAGAAATGCCACCACATGTTTACTCTCTCTCTAGGGGAGGACCAATGAACAATGTAACTACAAAAGTAATTATAAATGTTCACTGTTGAAAAGCAGAAAAAATGTCCTTAATTTAAAGGCATATAGTCCTTTCAGAACAGCAGCAAAACATCGCAAAGGCTGAGGAACATAACATACCTGGCCCCTCTTAATACTATGGTACATGCTTGGCCCATTGCAACCCCAGAGAAATGAATCAACCTGTCCTCGCCAATCATGATTTCTTCAATGAGCTTGCAGTGGCCAAGCTTAACAGACTCTGGATTGTCAAATGTAGATGCAATTTCACCACCAGTTACCAGGGCTAGGCGCTCAATTCCATCAAAATCAGCATGCTCAATTGCAAGTATCCCTGCATCAGCAAAAAGTTCCTCGGGGAAGTTGTAAATCAACTGTCTGTTGACAAAGCAATTAATCCCATGACCAATGATCTTTTGCACCTTCTCTTTCATTTTCTCCTTTTCAGCTCCCTCAATCTGAGCAACTTTAGACATAGAATCAACACGAACACGGGCACCATATATTTTTACTTTGTCCGTGTCCATAGCAGTATTTGCCACCAAAATCTTTGCATTTTCTATGCGTTTTGGTTGGCCGAGGCCTATTTTTTTGTCTAGTATAAATCTGCATCCAGAGAACAAAATGCTGTCAATATGGAGATAATGAAGCAATAATAGCCAAAAAACATTAGTTTGCCAAGGAAATAAATAAATAATTTCAGTGAAATCATGCCTGTACTTGCAAAGTTTTTAATCCTAATTCACTAATAGAACAGAAATCAAGAGATAAACAGAGTAATGTGTTTGATTCATCATGAAAAATGCACGATCTATTAAAAGGAGCAATGGGAATAGGAGACAACTATACGTACACTCAACAAAGCTAGTGCCAAAAGTACAATATATGATCTTGCAGAACACTCAATGCCTCAGCACAAACTAATCCAGGATACGGATACCTACTTTTAAGAGTCATCCAAGGTAAAGACCTCAAACAGAACAGACTTGCCAGCGTGCCAAACGCCTTAAGAAAAGTACAATAGATCTAGCATTAAGGGTTGTGGAGAATCTAATCACTATTGGCTAGGTCACGTCCTATCATAGTATTTACTATTTAGGTTCATGGGTCTTACTAAAGACCCATCAGGCCCAGACTTGGGCCGATCCATGATTTTATTTATTTATTTTGGTTAGGCTCAGTCAGCTATTGGGTCTGAGTACCTGACCCATTTACAGTCCTTTTGAGCATTTCAGCATTAAAAAAAGATACGAGAAGTTATTAACTGAAATGAAAAAGGTCGAATTACTGGCAATAATTCCAGTAACATATATAAAAAAAATAGACAGATCATTTAAACTACCAAAGGATTATCTTGTCACAAAACAACACTTATTTAAGCTTTGACGGGATTGAGACTCCAGAGTTGATGCCAAAATCACAGAGTAGGAATAGGTGCTCCTTTTCATAGTAAGAGTGGATTCTTATTAAATTTCAAAAAACAGAAAAAAGATGCCTACCCTTCATCAAGAAATGAATCCTTTAAAGATCCCCCAGCCTTCTTTATGATTTGGATGGACTCGAGGTTTGTACTGCCCTGTCCATTAGCAAGAACTGATGAATCAGACAGAACCAATTGAAAATGATAACAGCTAAGGAAAATTAGAAAAAAGAATTGCATTCTATGACTTTTGTTAGCAGTACACCCTCATAAGTTTTCATGGAATGCTAAAGAAGATTGTCACTTGGAAAAGACAACACAGCCCATTGAGTTATTGAGGCAATTTATGCAGTTCAAAGTGGATAAAATAGTCTCTCTTTTTTTTTTTATAAAGGTGAACTTTTTATTCAGACTAACATTGTATGCCAATGAGTAACATTGAAAAGGATAATCTAAATAAGCAATTTAGGACAACTTTGCATATTATTTACATACAACACACCAATTTTTTATCAACACATGTATGACCTATGATGCCCAGATGCTGATATGAAAATGGACACACATGTGGAACGGGGATGCGACTCCGCAATCTAACGTTGCAGATTAAAATAACTATCGTTGTTTACATTTGTTACCAAAACTTTCACGTAGAAAAGTAAGAAAACTCTTCAGCAAAAAAAGGAAAGAAAACTTTTTTTTAATGGTACCGCCCTATATGAAATAATGGCCTAAATATGAAAGGATATGCTAAACTAGCATCCTATTAGTAATGGTGCAATATCGAGTAACACTAAAGTATCATATCCATCCAATACAGGTACCAGCCTAGGCATATATATGAATCCAGATATCAAGGTATATAACACTGAGGCTTCAATTGGTTAACTATGCTTTTAATCATAGGAACTTGCAACGCTATATGACAGATAATTTTTCAAACAGAAAAGCACGTAGGACATTTGACCCATTCCCTAGGCATGAGACAAAGAGGGAACGGAAAAAGGCTCATGGTTGGGACTTAGGATTGGTTTGGGACTGAACCCCAATGAGCACCTTCCAGTTCTGTCACGGGCTCTAGTTCTACAAATTAACTACATGATAAGTGAGCAGATCCTTTTACATATTCAATTTCATTATGGGATAGGCAAGAACATGTCATCAGGGAGATCGTCAACGTTGGATGCATTCTTACCTTGAGCCTCAGTACAGCGTCAACAGCTAGTTTCGCAAAGTGTTCCTTATCCTGGGAAAGTATTTTCGAACTCAAAGTTGTCATTGCTATCTTCATCAAGTCTGACTTAAACTTCTCTGCTTGTTACGAGAAAATAAAAGAAATAAGAAACCAGCCAGAAACAAGTAACAGAAGTTGTGTTATGATAATAAAACTAACTGACATTATGTTTCAACTACTACCAGTAAAGGAATAGCAAATTTGAGATATAACCAAATTGAAAATATGCATAAAATATTATAGCACACATCATATGAATCGCAGTTTTATGCTGAACGATTCAGATTGAAACTAAAAATCTGCATATCAAACTTCTGCAAACATAAAGACTTTTCATCAAGAACTTCTTGGGAGGAGGTGATGCAAGAGATCTTCAGAATCACACCCCTTGTCTTCTCTTGCACAAGTGCCTGCGGCTTCACACAATGAGGTAGGTTGGAGGTATGGCTTCACACCATAACCATAACCATCAACACAGATAAGCAGGAGAAAACCCAATTTTCACAAGATAAAGTCCATTCTTTTAGTGATGGTCATGTACATGTATGCTAAAAGATATGTTGCTGAATGAAGGATTTGGGAAAACCCTTTTACATGTAGTCATCCACTCTACTATTCATAATGCAATTACTTAAAACACTCTACTAGGATTCTTAAGACATGACACTTGGGACTCTTTACACAAATAGCATGTTTGACTTGACTCCAGAGACACTAGATAGAACCTAACTAATAGGCTATGCTGACTAGACCATAAAAAGAATAAGAAAACTCATGAAAGACTTGGCTTCAGGGGCGGATGAAGGGGGGGGGGCCGGGGTGGCTGCAGCCCACCCAAGGTTTCAGCCCCAAAAAAAAAATTAATTTTTTATATGGGTTGTTTTCTTGCCTTTTCAGTTCATAGTTTGAGTAATTCAAGATATCTATTGTATTCTATCTCTCTCTTTCTCCTGGTTCTGGAAAGAATTCATCTTTTGTTTCTGTTTCTTCTTCTGGGTCCTTTTATCAAAATCCCTTTCTCCTTTTGCGTACATGTGATTTCTTTCAAATACAATCTTTTCTCTGTGACTGTTTTTTCATGTGCTGCTCTGTTTTCTTCTCCCTTTTTGATTCACAGATCTCTCCATGTTTGCATAATCTCAAATGGATTTCCTTCAAATCCTTTGTTCCTCTTCTCTTATCTTAAATTTGCAGGGATTGCACAGAACACCAACAATGAAGGGACACATTCGGGAACTGTGATTGTATTTTCGAGCCGTTTGGATGAGGTTTCCCCAAACGAACAGATCATTCCCATTACTCCCACTTTAAAGATTTTCAGTTTTGCAGAGTTGAAGAAGGCGACCAGGAACTTTAGTCCCGATAGACTTCTTGACGAGGTAGGTTTTGGGAGGGTTTTCATGGGTTGGATTGATGAGAAGACATTTGCACCAACCAAGGCCTGGAGTGGGATGGCTATTGCAGTATTGCTGTCAAGAAATGGAATTCAGACGGCTTCCAGGGAAGGGAAGAGTGGCATGTATTTTCCATTCAATCCAATATTTGTTTGGAAAAATTTGAGAGAAATAAAAAAGAAAAAGAAAAATAGGTTGGCCGGGTTGTGGTGCATGGAAAAAAACCGTGCCTGGGCTATTGGGCTATTGACTAGTGCCGACCCATTCTTCAAGTTATAAATGAGCATTAATGTTTTTGCATTTATTTTAATAGTTTAATTTTATTTCAAATTAAAGAACCTAATGAATCCTTCTCGACATATAGATAGTGTTTTCAATACACTTTCTAAAGAAGCAATTGCAAATAATAGGTTGCTTCTCCGAAATGTTATTCAATGTATTCGGATGCTTGCACTACAAGGGTTTCCTTTTAAAGGACATGATGAATAGAAGAATTTTTTATAGTTTTTGGTGAGACATTGTTGCTATTTTTTTAGTGTAAGTTAAGTGCAGCCCCCCCCAAATTAGAGGTCCTGGATCCGCCCCTGCTTGGCTTGCACATTAGCAAAACCCAATTTGTGGTATGCACACGAGTTAGGTGGGTCATGTGAATAGTGGGCTCATTAGGCCTTCCAATCACATGGATTGTATCAGGAGTTATATAAGTAACACTTTAGCATGCCAACTAATCACTTAAGAGGTGCAACTGAGGAAAGATACGAATCAAGTAGCATGCCAACTAATCATTTAAGAGGTGCAACTGATGAAAGATATGAATCAAGTAGCTGTATTTATGCACTCAGTAGTCAATACCTGGATCGTCTTTATTATCCATGACCTTCTGCAGCAAGGCATTGCGTGCACATTCAGCTGCCATTCTGTAACCTACCAAAGTACATTGGGAGAGATGAGACAAGATAGGATTTGAAAAAAAATTCTCACAACTATATTAGTCTGAAATAATGAAAACCACATTCAAGATCGGGATCTCTCAGGTAGCAATACATTCTGAAAAATTCAAGCCACGCGTGAGTGTCACCTTCGTCAGAGCGACATTCAGACCCATGGAAACTGCTTGCCTTAACAAAAGGTGCTTCCCTGTAAGGTTTACTTTTGGTATTGGTACCGTTACCAGATCAGTCAGGAGAAATGGTTAGATACCTTCACCAGTATAAGCATCGTGATACTAATGAGCTTTTTACAATCTTTATATGATGCCCCCTTCACTTTCATCAAGGCAAGTCATGGGATCTCAACCTTTACTTATGATAGGTGGCATCCTTGCATATTACTCTGACCACACGCAATCCCTTAATTAAAGCACATGTAAGTCTATGCACTGTATTTGTGAATTGTGACTGCAAAATGTAAACAAACCTGAAATGATCGTCATAGGATGGATCTTTGATGCAACCAATTTTTCTGCCTCTCTTAAAAGCTCCCCCGCCAACACAACAACAGAAGTCGTACCATCACCAACCTCATCATCTTGAACTTTTGAAATGTCTGATATTTTAATTAAGCGAAAACGTAAATTACACGACACTAGTAACATTTAGCTAGCCAATAAGTTGGGTAAAGATGGAGCTTCCCACAATGATCCGTTATATGATGCATAAATATTTTTTCATATCTTTGGTCATTTGCTGTTAATAAGTACATTTATTACTTCAAAAAGAAGAAGGGAGGCATATTGTGTCCCTAACCAGCCGATCTCCCTCCCCCCACCCCCACCCCCACCCTGGGTGCCTTTTTCTATGTGGGTGTGTGCGCCATTCTTAGATCCAGTTCATTTAGATACAAAAATCATGCAAAAAAGATAATATGATTTTTCAGGGCCCAAACTAAATGGATCAAAAGATTACAGGTGCCTAGATGCAATTCTTCCATAAAGAGATTTTCTGGAAAATGGGTGTATTTATCTTATATGAGAAATTCTTACAAACTCCCCTATCTCAAAAGGGGAGTTTCTGCCTCTATCTAATAGCCAATGATTTGTTAATATTTTGAGAGAATCAATAAGAAATCCACCCTTTGTAGGAGAATGTATGGGAGAGAGAATAGGATGTGTATCATTGATGACATGTGTTACACTTTCATTGGCTAAAAAAGGGCTTTTTTTTTTTGTAAAAAACGCTTGGAGAGTTATGTAGTGTCCCTCTATATATATACCTGAGCTGCCTAAATTGGAAAAAAGAAAAAAGAAAACAAGGAAAATTCACTACAATAGTACAATTCATAAACTACAAAGCACTTTAAGGATCAGAGATCAGACTTCAACAGTTGCTTCCAATTGTGACTTAGGGGCCCCACCAAAGATGGCCAATCACGCACAGTGACTTCCACATACTGACGTTGAAATTTAGCTCAAAAAACTAATTCCAATGCCAAAATTTATATTGAAGAGAATAGCATACATACGGGTATAGTACTGGGTATTGTACACAAGTATATATGGTAGTCTATGTGTACTAAAACAGTAAAACCAAATCTTCTTCAGTGCACCCTCCACAAGTGCACACCAAACTATATACCCATTTCACAAAATTCATTGATCAAATCCAATACGAAATGGAAACAATAAATCCCCCTACATGGATATCAATTGACATCCACACAATAAATCAAAGCAAAAGGATACCAACAAGAACTTTAGCTGCTGGGTTGTCAATATGAAGAGACTTTAATATCGTGGCACCGTCATTTGTAACAGTAACATTATGCCCTCGGCCAGTCGACTGTAAGATTTTATCCTACAAAGCAAACATTTAATTTTTTTTAGATGAAATGCAAAAAAAACAAAACTAGGAGGCTAATTCATCCAACCTAAACCAATGCTCATAAGTTGATGATGAATTTCAAATTTCAATTTGGAGACTCATGGTTGATACAGGAAATAAATAAAATATAACAAAAAAGAAAGAAAGTTTACCATTCCTTTTGGCCCCAATGTGGTCTTGACTAAATCTGCAATGGCCATAGCACCAACAAACGATGCCTGCACAGGATGACAATCAATACATGTTTGAGATTAAAGTATGGTAAAATGATTTTTTGTTCACCAAAAAAAAACTACAGCATAATAAGTGAAAACCTTGAGAGAAAAATACATGACATAGGCACATAGCTACTGCACCCACCACTCAATACTAGAGTATTTTTTGAACTCTTTACTGTTTTCTTTTGTCAATAATTGGAATTACTTACTTTTGTATAATTGGATGTACACATGGAAAGTTATATGATATGACAACACTAAGGGCATGTTTGGAAAATCTGATCTATTTGAAATAGAGCTGATTCAAATAGATCTGTTTGAAACAGAGCTGTTTCGAATAGGCACTTCTACAAATGGACAGTTTGGTGAGACACATTAGCATACCCCATTCAATTAGATTTATTGAAAAATGTTGTTCAGTAAACATACAAATAAGAGCTAATTACAAGGATGAATCATCAACACTTTGTCACAATAGTTGCCAACTACAAAAATTGAACTAGTAAACATTTTTTGATTGTCCACTTTTTAATAAAAAAAATAGAATCAAAGAGATCCACAGATAGCATTGGCTGTGCATCCAAGCACATTTAGGTAAGCAGCCATGGCCTTGTTCATGGTGGTGGGCAACACCTCAAGATCTGCAAATAGCCCATCAATAACGTAATCTCACAATTCAAAGAAGTCAATCAATTCAAAGCACACAACCCAATCCTAGCCACTAACTGACATTGCAAGGTGCCCAAAACTACACCTCAATTTCTACCAAGACTCATCTCTTGCAACAAAAAACAGCCCACAGAATTTTTATTTCCCCTTACTAGAACATGACCAGATCATATCTTAATGAATGCAGAAAGCACAACACAAAACACAAGGCAATGTAGAACATTTACAGGAAATCTGAAAGGGGTAAAGAAAATTTTCTACAAAAAAAAAAAAAAAAATCTTCTCTTTCTCCATTTGTACTTCAAAATCAACAAAAACACAGAATTTGGGATGTGAATTGGATGCATTCAACTGCACTATTTTCACTCACATAAACGAGAGAGAGAGAGAGAGAGAGAGAGAGAGAGAGAGAGAGAGAGAGAGAGAGAGAGAGTTAAAAAGTGCAAACTTCGAAAGACACGATCTAGTTCTCTGCTAAGGTATTTGTAAAGGAAAGTCTGTTGCTGATTTTTGAAGGAGAGATGAATGAGGTGCTAGAGTTCTTTTTTTTTTTCAAGGAAAGCTGCTGTTGATTTCTGAAGGAGAGGGTTAATGAGGTGAATGGTGGCTCACATATGGGTAAACTTGTCATATAATAATAGACGGATGAGCAAACTTGTCAAAATATAAAGGAAAAATGTCTACCCACTTAAGATAATGGATGTCTGTTTCAATTCACCTCGCTATTGCATTTTGAAACCAAGCAAAAATGTTTTAACACAGAATGAAGCAGAAAGGGAATAGATATTTCCCAAATAGTCTATTTGAACCAGTTTTAAGTGAAATGGAAGTTCAAAATAGACTTGCCAAACAACACAAAAATTTATTGATAAAAACAAAATTCACAAGCATACATGAAGGCACTCAAAGATTGCCCTCTGAAAAAATGAAGCCAAGCACCAAAAACCAAAATGCTGTTGCAGTAGAAAATAATAGCCTTTGTTGTCTCTATGCTCCTTAAGATAAACATATTTTAAGACAATTCACCTCAAATATTGGACACCACTCTTTTATACAGATACTGGATCGACTACTCTAGTTTTTTTTTTAATTGATATAAGATAATTTGTGGCTAATGGTCACTTGAACCCTTCATTTGTGAAGTGAAATGCCCTACTCTAGCTACATAAGGGAACCCGTTTCACCCCACCACTCTTTTATACAGATACTGGATCGACTACTCTAGTTTTTTTTTTTTAATTGACATAAGATAATTTGTGGCTAATGGTCACTTGAACCCTTCATTTGTGAAGTGACATGCCCTACTCTAGCTACTAAGGGAACCCGTTTCACCCTATTTTCTTCTGTTCCATCTCCACATACTATTTACCAGTCAATTGCATTCAATTCGCTAATATCATATGGGAGCTTCAGATCTTAACTAATAGTAATAATAAGACATTAAGCCTCACCAAATCACCACAATCAACACCTTTCACTCATACTATTATCTCTCTCTCTCTCACACACTTGAACGAAAGAAAGGAGAAAAAAAAATAGAATCCAATTTCTTGTTCTTCCTAATCCAACCAATCATTCATCATCATTAACTATATTTTAAGCCTAAATCTCCACCATTCCTCTTTATTCTCATCCATTTAACCTTAGTTGCTCTTTCGCTTACCCAGATCTTCTATTCTTCAAAGTAACACATTTTTATCTCAAATGCTCAAAAAGTCCTCTTCTTTCCAACCAATAAATTGCGCCCTTTAAAAAAAAAATTTAATTGTCCTTCACCATTTCACAATTCTCATTTTGTTACATTCTAGCATAAGAATTAATATGATCAATGCTCTTACCTTAATCACACATAATCACTCCAATCCTTCACTTCTAGCACCTTTAATAGAAACCCATTTCTTAGAAATCTTACCAATTCTACACCCACTAACCAAAAGGGTCCAATCGATTTCAAGGCCTGTCTGGTGGGTTCAGTTTGTTAGGCCATTTGGGGGGAAGAAAATGGCCTTCCCAGCTCACCATCGTTCCATCCCTCGAAGTATACTGTCATGGGTAAATCCCACAGTAGTTTCGGTACAAACATCTCTATTGAAATCGTCCCATTTCCCTTTTAACTCATTGAAACAGAGAAACAGATGAGGAATAGTAAGAGGAAGAAGAAGGTTACCATTCTCGCACGTTCTCCTTTCTCTTCGGTGGCTTCATCTTTGAAGAGTCTCTCGATCTGCAACCATAAATTCAAAACGCCTTCTTCATTTCGTACAATGAATGGAATCACGGAAATGAAAGAAGAAAACCGAGGAGAGGCAAAAGATCTTACCGCCATTGATTTTCGGGGGATCTGCAACTGTTACTTTCTGCTGTATCGGAAAAAGAGAGAGAGAGATGAGTGAAGTCGTGTTCTCTGCTACATTTGCCCTCAAGAATTAGGGTTTTATAACATTGGTTTGAAAACCGGATCTCCGAACCGGGCCCATCTCCTTCCACCGGTCCAATTAAAGAAAAGAGAGAGAGAAACATCAACTCTCACCATAATGGCATAAATAATCCACTTTAATATGCATGGACTTATTATTGTTGTTATTTTCTATCCAATACTCGAAATCATGTTGTAATTTTATTTTATTTTATTTTTATATTGGAGGGTGTCCTAGTCCTTTCGACCAGACTAATCCTTCGGGCCCAAGAAGAGCCGGGTAAATTTCATTGGCCTCAGTGTAGTAGTGGAATTTCGAACCCTTAATCTGCGGAAACAAACCATGGTTCTAAACCAACTAAGTTAGCCCTCAGAATTTAAAAATTAAAAAAAAAAAAAAGAAAGGCAAGCACAAATTGCCATCAAATAATTTTTCCTAGATAAAATGACAAACACTAATAAGTCAAATCCTGAAAAAATCGCATCCATGTATATCTTCACCCTCACCTCTTTACCCCTTTGGCTCGTTAAGATTATTGTATTGGGATTCATCATTCCATGGGTTTTAGGAACTCAGTTCCAAGCAAACACATGGGCTCAGAAGTTGAACAGGTTGGGGTCTGCTATAGTTTTGAAGTATTATTTATTTATTCA
The DNA here is from genome assembly GCA_012931725.1 of Litsea cubeba. NCBI lineage: Eukaryota > Viridiplantae > Streptophyta > Magnoliopsida > Laurales > Lauraceae > Litsea > Litsea cubeba. Next base: position 115,848,661 of record CM022945.1, read on the forward strand.
TTTACTGACAGTGCAATTGAGTTCGTTGAATAAATGACACATATAACTTTGGTATTTTAAATGTATACAACTAAATTATATGTATTATTTGTGAAATAATAATAAGTAACTAAAGATATTAGTATTTTAGTGTTTATTTTGTCTGTAAAAAACAAACAAAAACTAAACTTTATTTTCTGCTGTTTGATTTCTATAGTAATTTACCAAAATAAAGATCTTGTTATGATTTGCATACTTTCCACCATCATTAAAAAGAAAAAAGTTCCTTATGAAACTCCAATCGTAGTCATTTTGAAACAAGCTGTCTAAAGGGTTTAAACTCATAATCGCTTCCAAGCAAATGAAAACTTTTACTTATAATAATCAAATGATCTCTAATACAGTTAAGTAGAATTTTGTCATCTCTTCAAGTTTTTAATACATGACTGACAAATTTCAATCTAGATTATGTGGTTGTTTCACTGGAAGAGCTGATGCGAAGACAAAGAAGAAATCAGAAGAACTTTGGGTTATCCACGAGGCCCGATTGATCGGATGTGGCTGACTCGATCGATCGGATCTCGGGAAAATTCCAGAATGGGCCGCACGGATTTGTTTCCTTTTGCAATTGGTGTTTCCCACTTTGAATCATATTAGTGTTTTAATATTGAGGCACGAGTTTGGGGCTATATAAAGGGTGATTCTCAATCCTAAAACATAGATCAAGTAATTCTCTCATTGTTCTGATGTGAGAAAACCCTAAGAGAGATTCTTTGATTCTCTAGAGTCATCATTGAGAGGTTGTGCTGAAGATTTGCTCTAGAAGGTTTGTTGCTTCTACTCTCTTATTGAAGATTGATACATCTTTGTTCTCAAGGTGATGTTGGATATAGTGCGGGGAGCGGTGCACGGCGGGGAAGTCACGGCAACAGGAGAAGTTGCGCAAGAACAACTACAGTCCTTAGGTCCAATGGCGGACCCATGATTTTTTATTTGGGTGGGGCAGTCAATGGTCAACAAAAAAAGCGTACCATGCTTTTTGCTAGAATTTTTTCACATTACCGCTATAACCAACATACAGTTCTATAATCAAAATTCATCTCAACTCTAAAACAAAGTTTTTGGTAATGTCTTCGATGGTTTTCAAACTCAAAATAGTATCTACACATTTTTCTTTAGAGAATGTCTAACTCACGTGGAACTCAACTATGCATGACAGTTATTGAAGATATGACAATGAAAAGGTTCGGATGTTAATTAAAAGTACCAAAAAGTATTACATCGATAAAAAATGATTCTAACCAACAACCAAACTCACACTATCCTGTTTCACTCAAATTTATATGTCAAAATCAATGCTCAATGGAGATCACTGCAAATTCAAAGTGGGTGAGTCTGTCCAAATTCAAGGTGAATATGTGTGTGGAAAAAAAAATACAAGAACAATTTGTATTCAAAATTTTTGCAGAGGGACACCTGTCCTTTTCCTTTTCACTTCCTCAATGCCTCCAACTTGTCGATAACTGAAGTGAAATCCCATCTTTGAATCATAGTGGGGGTAGGAAGTCATGAAAATTTAGAACATCAAATTTAATACACCTTTTTAAAACTAGTCATTCCTCGATCTCTTCATTTTTTTTTCTTTTATATATTTCCACAATAGACTTACAAAAAAATTGCGTAGGGATCAATTCGGCGACACATTTCTAATGACCGAAAAAGATCCACCAACAACTAACCCACCATTGTGGGCTGATATTCAAGTATCAAATAATCCGATTCAATTATGCATAGAAATGACATAATTCTATTTGGGAAAAAATAATGGAGAATATGATAGCATTTACACACAACCCTAACAACCAAATAACGGGAGTGGATTTGGTTGGATTTAGTCGCGTTCAGATTTATAGATGCGCTAAGATTTAGTGATTTAGGGCTTAGGGTTTGGATAAGAATTTAGGGATTTAGGGTTTGGAATTAGGATTTGGATATCATGAGGTCTAGATTTAGGTACGGAGTGATTAGGATTATACTAGATCAGGGAGGGAGGGAGAGATACATGATTCAATTATTTAAGATTATTTGGAGATAGAGTCATAGAGAGACTAACCACGAAAGAGGTTCAACAGATGAGGTATTGAAGATGCAGTAGTTTGCGTAGAGACCGGCAACGAGGAGCTAGATCAGCGTGACACGAAGATTAACTCGGACTCTCGGCTAAAAGAAGATGTCAAAAGAAAATAAAGAGCACGTTCTTTTCCGCATGTGGGGCGTTTGCTTACTGTTTAGACAGATGTGTATGGGGTGATTATTTACCATTTACATAGATGTGCATGGGGCATGGTTGAGGGGCCCATTTGAATCTCTGCAAATTCCAAGATCAACCCGGGGCATCAAAGCATGGGTCCGCCACTGCTTAGGTCGACTTACTGACCGGGAAAGGGAGTTATGAATATATCTTGTAATTGTTCCATAGTTCTTAAATTTAGATCATGGTTTTTCTCCCTATATATGATTTTCATGTAAAAACTTGTGTATGTCTTCTTATAGTGCGTGATTAGTAGATTTACTTACTAGTTTTGTTTGGTTTGATTTTATTCCCCTATGCTTTGGTATTTGAATTAGCATTCCATTCTAGTAAGGGCTACTTTCAGTGAGGTTTTGTACATGTTTTCTAAGTATGTTGGGGTTCGTGATTCTAATGAAGCAAAAGTGTTAGCTATTTTAGAAGCTCTGCATGTTTTTCATAGAGGTGTGGGAAGGGGTACAATCATCTTGTACCTTGTTATGATTGTACCTTGTTATTCTCTCTTGTTTTTTCTTCTTTGTATTGTTTTCTCCTTTTAATGAATTAGTTTGTTACCAATAATAATAATAAAAAAATATGTCCTTATTTTGTCTCGGTCTTCATTTTCATTTTGGATGGTCAATTTTCTTAATTAGATCTCTCTCCTCTCATGAAGATAAAATCAGATCCCTGTGGATCTCCACCCTTGATCCTTATGTGTTTATCCTTTCTAAGGCATTTGTCTCCCTTCTTTCAATGGAAAGTAGGATACACATGAACATTGCCCTAAAAGGTTAAGATTCAGCGAGGGCGGAACCAGGAAATTTGCCCCACCTAGTTCCACCCCTGAGATTCAGCCTAATCCTATGCCAAATTTCTGCATACAATTAGGCTGTGGGTTAAGCCATTTTTGTGGTCTAAACAAATTTGAGCTGAAACTCCATTAACACCTAATAGAAAGTGGGGGAAATCCCTCAAATTGAACAGGAGTTGTCCTCTTTTTTTTACCTAATCAAATTCCATGTTAGATCTATCTAAGACACCCAACAAAAAAGTTAAATTATATATGTAATGTAGAATTCTATATATTGTTCTTGATTTAGAGCTGCAACATTGCTGCACATTTTTTCGGGTAGCTCGAAATAAGACAATCCACACCATTAGCATAAAAAGTAACATGATAAATCAGTCGAACCACATGAAATCAGAACCTGTAATTTAAAACCATCCAATAATGTTATAAGATTTGAGGAGCTAACTATTTCAGACATCTTATTTTCATAAAATTGAAGGAAACAACTCGAATCATTGAATTGGTTTTCATTTCCCTAACAATTCATATTAAATCACAACAAAGAAGGGCACAGTCCAGGACAGAGCTCCCTTAAACAAAAGAATGCGACCTCGAGATGGGGTCATTATCACTAATAATATAATGTTTGGAGGCATAATTAATGATTAGGTAAGCACCCAAAATGAGATGTGGAATCACAAGTCCTACTACCTAAGTGCTAGCACCTTACTTAAAGAGTGAACACTAACTCTTAAGAGGTTCAGTAGCAGTTTTAGAGAGGGCGGGTGTGACGGCCAGCAGCCCTTCCACAGAGAAGTGCATTCCTTGGGATGGGGTACTCATCCCTGATAGATTCCACCGGAGAATAAACGCGCAGATAGAACTGTTGTCCCAGGTACTGGCGCGCCCAGAACTCAGACCTTAAGTTCCACATACCCACATTGTCCAGTGCCATATAAACTGCTGTCCATGACTTGGGATATACCTGAAACAATTAGAGAACATGTGATGATGTTCTTCCCATATAATCACAACTCATGTGATGATCATATTTGAGCTGTTCAATTACCAAACTAAAACTTCACAGCAGTAGCTCTCAGACTACAAATCATCCAATTCACATGATTTGCCAAATTGATGGGTCATGGCCAAAACAGAGTCCACAAAGGATCAGGACCTCATTCATACAAAATGATAATCTCACACACCCATGTGAGTGAATTTTGATTGTCATGTGGGTCTCACCGTCTGACATTTGAAATTTTTTTCACATGGATATGTAAGATAAGCACTCCCCCCAATAGAAAAATGTATTTGAGAGAAACTCGAAAGTAATAAGGTTATTCTCACTTGTGTGGTGCAGCGGGCCACGGCGTCTCTAAGGTTGTATCCATTCCTACTAGCAGCCGTCCACTGTCCTCCATCCATCCTACAACATGTATTCAGTAAAATGAGAGGAGATGTTTGAACAGATGAACAAAAAAAAGAAGCTATATATGATCTATACAACACATTAATGATTGTGTGCAAGTGGTATTAGCATTTTAAAAACACACGATGATAACAACCACTGATGCCACCTGATTCTGGTTTTTCATCAAGTCCAGCTATAACATGTAATGGCAAAGTAGTCTTCTCATTTAATTTACATGCATATGTTGTCTACCAAATGCTAGGAACATAGGATATAGTCATAGCTTGTTTGTTTTTTGAGTAGAATGCATTAAGACACCCAGATTATTGAGTTAAAGCTCTTATGATGATGATGATGTTGATGGTGTGCATTTACTCACACCTCATGGCACAAAAAAAAAAAAAAAAAGTGGTGTAATTACCCGACTACAAAGAAGGAATAGCCATCAAGGTGCCAGCTCTGGACAATGTCTTCATTGTTCTGAAACACTATCTCTATGTAAGCCCTGAAATCAGCTGCCATCACCGAAGTGTCTTGGTACAGGCCCCCGCCCGTGGGCCTGTCTGAGATGCTCCCAAGACGAAAGACGCCACTAATCTTGTAGAAATCTGCAATTTTCAGGGGCGTATCTCCCGGAACAAATGAAACACTGTTGACTCCGTATCTCTGCTTGCCATTGACTTGGCCAGCCGAATTGGCAAGTATAATGGTGCGGGTGGTGTTGATGAGGCCGTAGTGGTACGAGCCTTGTGGGTTCGGTCTAGGTCCACTTGCGGTGAGGTTAGTCCTGGGATTCAAAGAGAAAGGTTGAGTTGATGGTGTGTGCGCTTTTGCAGTTCTAACTTTCAAACTTGAGGAGGGCAAAGATACATACTAACTGTAACTAGTAGTCCTCAAATTTTCTTTGGTTGCACAGTTGGGGCACACATGGGGTTACAATTTGATTTTAGGAGGTTAAAAATATACTGACAGTAACTAATAGTCCTCAAATTTTCTTTGGAAGTTAGTGCACAAATGAGCTTCAGCTGTTAACGAGCCAAATTTGGATCGAGTTAGGCCTATAATTTGACTTTAGGAGGGAGGTAATATACTGACAGCAAATGGTAGCCCTCAAATTTTCTTTGGTTGCGCAGTGATGGCACAAGCGGAATTGAGCGGGCAACAGACCAAATTTGGATTGGGTTAGGCCTAGGATTTGAGCTTGGTAGCCGGGCTTGATGATTAGATATCTCAATTTTTCTAGACTGGCCCCTGCCCATTGAAGGCCCTAAATCCCAACATTTTCACAAACTGGGACTATCTCCACCTGACTAATCAGGTTTGTGGCCCATAATTATTATTTTAGCATAATTTTTGTTCCACAAAAACATTATTAGAGAAGATGATAGAGGAGTTGCTTGATAATTCTATACCGGATGGAGCGGGCCTGGTTGAGGGACCAATCGATCTGGATCGTAGGACCGCCAGGAGGTGGGCCGGATACTCCACCCGCTGAGTTGCTGTAGTGCAGAATGCCGGTGGTGGTGAGAACCGGATTGGTGAAGCGGCTCGAGGCAACAATGTAGTAGTCCTGGCCTGGTTGATCCATGGTGACTAGAACGGAGTAGGACTGGCCTGCATGAACATCAAGAGAAGAGTAGGTAGTTTGGAGGGTGTGTGTGCCTTCCACTTCAATCAGCTTCATTGTGTGGCCTTGGAAACGGATGTTTAGGGAGTTTTGCAATCCCACATTTGATATCCTGAATCTGTAAGTTTTTCCTGATAACAGAAATCTCATTGTCAGCAACATACATGTCATGGTTAAACATGAGCTTATATTACTGTGTGTAGGCAATATGATAATACTACACTCTTTTTTGAAATTTTTAGACCAAATACTCAGCCAGGCTTGCCTGAGTTACTGAGCCTATCAGCCTAGTGACCTTCCGAGTTCAATCAACTTTCTGAGTCAGCCTCAATAATTTTAGAGATGGACTTTAAACTAATCACATCAGGCCTTAAAAACTTTCATTTTCCTTACAATGGATGTCATGTAATTGTTCATGCCCAGCTCATAAACAAAGAGTCCAATCATAGGCCCAGCAGGGCGGCCTGGCCCTTTTACGATGTATCGGGCCAAGAACTTCCTCCTGGGGCCTTAATAGTGAGCCTTTTGCTTGGTCATACACCTAGGCAAGGTTAGACACTTCCTACTTGCTTCTCCTCAATCAAAGGAACCCCAAATCATGAAGATGAGGATTGGGTTTTGGAAGATTAATGGTACCTTGATCGACGGTGAAAGATACACCATTTGGGCCGCGGCCATTGATCAGAATGCCATCTGGGAAAGGCAGCCTGTTGCCACGGTCAAGGATGGCTGTGAGGTTCTGAAATCAGAAGTCAGTCATGAAAGTATTAGTAACAAATGGTTTAGTAAATCATGGAAGAAGAATTGTAGTCGGGCAACGTTCATAGGCCCTTATTCAGGCCCAGGTTCAGGTTCAGTCTTGTCTTCAATTCAAATACAGACCTGACTCCTGAGTCTGGGTCTTCTAACCTGAACTCAGTCGGGTCTGGGTCGCTTACTACTGGTCTGGGTTTGGGTCCAGATACATAATGAATGCAAGCCAAACCTGACCTCTTTTCATTCCCAGGGAGAACGAATGATTGGAAGGTGGCCTTTGAGATAAGTGCTGGTAGGGTCCATCCGCGACCCACACAATGTCAACATGATTAGAACCATTCAATTGGTGGGCCCAACCACTTTTATGTTTCAAGTGCCTTCTGGGAACTTGAAGGGTCGGCCAAATCCCAGCTTATAGTCCAAGGATAGAACTTGAACTTCAATCATCATTTGATTTACCTTTTAGGCAATGGAATCACCACAATGTAGGTCACCATACCAATGGTCTGGATGGTCTTGATGTTAATACGGGTGGGCCAAATCACAATGGTCTCCTCAAATGAGCCGGTCTACCCCATGGGCTACAAAGGGAAGTGGGTCTGGTTAAGGTAGTACCCACCACTGCCAGATATGGGTAGGCATGGCAGTGGTTCGATGGGTTTAGAACAGGCGCAGGTTTATAGATTTTGATCCGAGTTGGATTAGGGGTGAGTCCAGTCATAGGACCGGTCAAGTGAGAGCCAGAAATGGGTATGGGTTTACCCAACCCAAACTGAACCCGACCCATTCCCATCCTTACCATTGGCAGTAGGGTTGCAAACGAAACGGTTCTGGGTCGGAACCATACCGGACCTGTTTATAAATAACAATTCTGGTTTTAGGTCTTGTTTTGATTCAGAACCTATTTTGTTGTTTCCAAACCCGTTTCTGATAGGAAAATCCGGATCGAAGTACAGTTTGCAATATCAAAGACTTATAATCGGACATTTTTATCAATCAGAATCTAAATCGGGTTTCGGATCTATGGGTCGGAACCTATTTGGACATAGACCTGTATTCGTTTATGAATCGGAACCTAAATTGGGTTCCAGACCCGAACCCGTTTATAAATAGGAATCCAAAATAGGTTCCAAACCCATTTTTTTACGGGTCGAAACTTCCAAATAAACGGAGAATTGAATACCCGTTTGCAACCCTAATGGGCAGCTTAAGGCATTGTATTTCTAGGCTGGCCTGGTGGGCCATGTGAAAAGCCATGAGGCCATTAGGATGAGATCATGGGGCAGGCAGGAATTGGAGTGGGTGCCAACTGCCAACCATGTTCATCTTTCTCACAGCTGGGACAGTTGCTCTACTCTATACAGCTGTATCCATTCCTTTCAATCATCAATCAGTGGAGCAGTGGGGCCCACCTTATTAGGTACAACCGAGTGAACCAACACCGTTTCAGCCACGAGTTTGTTGGCTGAGGATCGGTTCGACCACTGGGTCCCACCTGTCCAGCCACATGGCCAGACGACAAAGGCACATGATCTTACCCTCTCCCCTTCACTTTATGGCTCACATCACCTTCATAAGTGGCCCCATCTTTAAAACCTAAATTGTTCAAGATGATGGTCCTTTTGATTTCTGGTGGTCTCAAAACACACTTCCAAAAATATAAGAAACATTTTAAGGATTTCAAACCTATTATATAATTAGCAGTTTCTTTTATACTCCATGTAGTCGACTCAAATTTAAGAAGATAAAATCGATTCTGATATCAAATGTTATAGACTTTACCAATATATCCTTAGTAGTATCAACAAAGCGGCAAGAAAGACTGATAAAATCATAAAAAGGACATTGACATGCATCAACATAAAATTAATGATATTTCAGTAACAGTCCAATATGTTAAAGATATCAATGTTACCCAAACAAAATTTAACAATAGTAATCTTTTTGAGTGCTTTAAATTAAAAAAAAATCCCAAATCACCATAGTATGATTATGTGATTTGATCAATATGTGTGTATGCATGTGCACGCCATTGTTACGAAATTCGGTTTGTTTCGGCCGAAATTTCAAAATAATTTCGGTACGTTTGCTCTACCAAAACGAATAGGACCCTTATAATTATTCGTCTCAGAATTCGTTCCAATTCGTCCGATTTCATCTAAATTTTACGGACAGAACATGTCATATCAAGTCTTATAACTATTTATAACCGTAAGACAATCGTCTTTTTTTATTTTTTTATTTTTAATGGTCCTATCACATGTGACCAAATTTGTACCGACCGGACCCTACTTTTTTCAAGGTCAAGCATTTCTTTGTCAGCTATAAGGTTAATTTAGAAAAAACGAGAGGGTGGAGTAGATTAGAGGGATCAAACAGATCAACTCGTATCCAACCCGTTTAATTTCTGACCTATAACTTGACCCATGCATGGTGGGGATAGAGTTTGTGCCAGGTTAAACGGGTCAGATGCTAGACGGAGCAGATTTTGACCCACTACCTCGATTACTCAATAGGCTTCTGTATCACATGGGCTAGCCCATTTTTTTTAGGCCACTGGTTGAAAGTAGCAGTAGCAATAGCAGCAGCAGCAATAGTAAGAGAATTAGATCATTACCGTGTGATTAGTTTTGTACCAATCGCCGATAAGAAGGGTGATATCTCCAGCAGGATCCGGGAATGGGACCGGAATCCTGGGCCTGCTGAGGATCCGGATACCTCCAAATGCGCCTGCGGCCTTGTGGAAGGCTAGAGAGGGGAAGTAGAAGAAGGTACCAATCTGATCCTTCACTTGAAGAACATAGGTGAAGTTCTTTCCTGGAGGGATGGGGCAGTTGGTCCCATAAACACCATCTTGCCATGAATTCCTCCTCTGTTGAACCCCATTCCTGTTTACACACCATCTCAAATCAGTCTTGAATCACACAACAAGTAATGTGTCCTATTTTTCCTGCAAGCATACCTTGATGCGAGCACTCTCATATGACGCACCTGGGTTCAATATGGCAGCCCACCCAACAAAAATGTAAATCGGGTCATGATCCTAGTCTGGATCTTCAAAATAGCATTCAGTTATGGGTATGGGTCATGCACATTGGATCCATTTTGCAACTGCATCTATAGACCATCCTTTAGTAACTTGGGTCCTGGCTCACTACATTATGACCCAGACTCAACCCGTTTCCATCCCTTTCAGTAATCTCAAAAGCAGATGATGATTTAATGCACCTTAAAACAGATTTGTAACAGGAAAAATGAAGAAACCTTCAACAGTGAAATTCCCAATTTTTTTTTTTTTAAATATCTTTAGTGCCTACTGCCATTAGACTTTAGACACCTCACATTTTACATCCCTCCAAATGAAAGTAGTACATTGCATCCAATTGCTTGGATTACAAAATCAAGGCCATTCATTTGAGTCAATGTACTTTTCCCACTTGCCCAACTGGTGAAAAGTAGAAAAGCCTCATCTTTCAAGTGATGCTTAGAAAGTAAACATGGACCCATCATCTCTAATCATTCCTTTATCCCTTTTAATGACAACTGATCTGTGTTATTGTAATTCAAGGCCCCAATGCAATTAAATTTCCCACCTATAATTGGGTAGATGTCCATGAATGATTTCCTATTACTTTTTAGTTTATCAAGAACTACTGAAAAGTGCTGAGATAAAGTGACAAGAAGAACAAACAAACAACTGCAGAAAGTAAATTCTATCATTCTCATGAAATTAAAATAATGTAGTCTATCACATTCACACGGCAGTGTCGGCAGAGACAACACCAATCAAAGTTTCCTGGAAGAGGTTTTTTCACCCAGGAGCGGACCACATACAGCGCCTAGTAGGTCCTACTGTGGGCCCACTGGGATGCTTTTCTATCATTAAAGTTAAAAAAATTAGTTTTAGATTTATAAACCTCAAAGTTTAATGTTCATTTAACTATGGATCTTTTTATATTTATTCCGGCAGTGGCCTAAAAGTATGCCAAAGTTATGAGCATTATAAGTGTAAAAAAAGCTGCATTGAACAAAAATGACCCAAGTGAGTCTCAGAGTTGATTTTGGACCATCGCCAAGGTGGGGTCCCTCGTAAATTTCACCAAGTCCGGCATGACAAACCCCACCAATGCACAGTGCACAGGAGAAAATATATGATATTAGGCAGTCCTCATTTTAAGACAGGTGGGACCCATATGTGAAATATGGTGGGGTGCACACTTGGAACTTGTGGACTATCTCAAGTGCTACTCCAGCAGAGTACACAACAGGACAAATATGCTGTCGGTGGAATTGTTTGAACTCAAAAGCTTGTTTACATTACATGTTCCCAAACACGGCCGACTTCGTTTTCTAAAACATACAACACGTGGGGTGTTTGTGGTGTTGGTGGCCACCAATATATGTTCATTAGCAATTTACATAAAATCAGACCAGATTGGATGTTTTGGTCCTTTCAATCTGAATCTATTGAGAGAAAAGTCTCAATTTTGGTCTTCCATTTGATGGACTTAAGTAATGGATCTTTGGGAAGCAGCCGATCAACTATTCCATCTTTTGCTTCTAAGAGTGACCCACCCACATGGTGGTTGTAAAAATGAAGTGTAGAAAAGTCTACAATGGAGGACAGGAGAAAAGGAAAGAACCCAAGCCTGTTTTTTTTTGGAAACTTGGGTATCAAACAAGAACAGTCATGGAAAGGAGGGCAGAGGTGCTGCTGAAAAAGTGTGGATCTAGTAAATACCCATTTGACCTATAAGTCCAAATTACACTAAAATGCAATAAATTCTCTAATAATGTATGTTGATCTGATAAAACCCATTTCAGCATTTCAACTTCAAAACAGACTAAAAACACATGAAATTCGCTTACATTTTATAAAGAAAATCAGCCACAGAATTCATGAACATATATGGATGGAAATTTGTCTACTGGAAATGACTTTTGAGAGAGAAGAAGAAGAAGATTACCATGAGAGGAGGAAAGGCTCTGGCAAGCTGTTGTAAACGTTTATAATAAGGTTGTCATTGGTCACAGAGTAGATGTCAGGGCCCGGGAATTGGCCGTTGATGAGTATGCCCTGCAAAAACATCATTGGTTCACATAGTAAAATACCTATAATGTGGTTGATCTGTCTCCATAAATTAAGTTAATGATGGAATTTTGTGGGGTGACTTGAATCAATAGATGTCTAATGAGTTCTTCCTCTATAGTAGGTTGATTGAGTAAAAAAAAATAATAATAAGAGGAAGAGAGAATTTGCATAGGCCCATTTGGGAAACATTTAAATGGAAGCCATGGGCCTCAGCTTCTGTGGGTTTCCTCTCTATTTCAGCATGACTGTCTAATAGGAATGGTATTTTTATCTATGGTGGGTTAATTTTGAGAAGCAAAAAAGGATTTATAGAGACCCATTTGGGTAACTCTTAATTTGAAGCAATGAATCTGAGGTTCCCTCTATAATAAAGGAATGTGATTTTTCGCCATTGTGGGTTGGTTTACAAAACAAACTTAAAAATATAATTTGCAGAGACTCATTTGGGAAATAGTTAGTTTGAAGCAATGGCGCTGAGGTTTTGTAGGTCTCCTCTCCAATTTCACATAATTTCACATAGTTCTATAAGAAGAAAAAAGAGATAAAAACTGTGGAGACCAAATTGGAAAAACTTAAATAGAATGAATGGGTCTGAAGTTTTTTGGGTCCTTTTTCAAATTCAACACCACTATGTAAGATAGGAATGAGATTTAAGTTGCTTTACCTGTTGCCTGACTCCAAGAGGATAGATGTCACCATAAGTGACATTCCAAGTGAAGAATCTATATGGGTCTTCACCACTAACAATTTTGAGGTAGGACAGAGAGGAAAGAGTGGAGAGAATGAGAGCAAAGGCTGCTAGATTTAGCAGCATTCTCTTATAAGAAGAAGAAGATGAGGGAAATGAGAAGATGGGGTTTGATTGCCTTCTTTCCTCTTTCAAGGCTTCAGTTCTTGGGCTTTGGACTAAAGAAAGAGATGTGTAGTATATATATAAATTGAGGGTGGGAATGACACAAAAGTGATGATGATGAGGAGGAAGATAGAAGATGGATGGATTGGTATTTAGTGCGTTACAGAGAGGGAGAGAAGTGGCGGGAGAGGGAGACGAGTGGTGGCCCCATGACTTGCCGTTCTCTTCACATGCTACTTGCATGCTGTTTTTTATTCGTACTTCACTGGAATGTAACTATCGATTGTAGGGTCGCCTCGCCCTGACTCAACTCCTAAAATTTGAAGACAACTCATTAGTCATTCACCAGTACTCATGTACAGGAAATGACTTGTATCTAGGATGGTGAACTCAATGCTTCATTTTATTAGATATTAGAGTGAAATCTGATTTTATTTATGTATATACAGGGGAATGTTTATATGCATCATTCATTCACGATAAAGTGAGTACTCACCTTTTTTACATGAAAAATGCATTTTGTACCTCACTCTGTGTACTTGAAAAGTACATTTTGTACTTGAAAATTTTCAAAAAGGAAAGTGTCCTTCATCCTATGGCGAGGAAATGATGCATATGAATGTTCTCCGTATATATATAAGATACGTGTGATGTCAACAACTTTGATCAGACATTGGAAAGGCTCACGTTTATGACATTTTGTTGAGCATGTTGGCAATATGCGAGGAATCCATATATACGAGAATTTCTTACTATCTTTGGAACAATGATGGCAATATGCGAGGAATCCATATATACGAGAATTTCTTACTATCTTTGGAACAATGATTCCTTGCTGATGATTTATATAACTGAGGATTTCACATCAATATCGATTGAAAAAAAAAATGCTCACTTATTTTTAGAAGAAAAATTGTATATGGGCCTCTAAAATTGTTAGGAAAATGATCCAAACATGATGGGCTGGGTTGTCCTCAAAACTCATTGTTGCCGTCCATCCCTATGAAGATGTGTTGTTCTGTTATGTATGATGAACAATGATATGATGAGATGTGGCGAGCTTTATAATGTTTGTTTGGTCATTTTAGTATGCCCCCACCATGTTTCCATCATCAAGGGGACATTGGGCTTTACAATGATTTTGATCCTTTTAAGTATAATATGATTTTGATCCTTTTAGGTCTAAGGTTCTCAATGGTGCCAAGTATATAAGGAATCAAATTATATAATCTGAAAATAAATTGATATAACACCTAGCTAACGATCAATAGAAATTCGGATTTGATTCAAGATATTTGTTCTAGAATTTTTTTTTTTAAATATTCTGAATCTAATTCATGTTTTGATCTAACAATCAAGTCTAAAATCATAACACAACCTAAATATATATACACATATGTTTAAACTTTTTGGCATGTTTGATCTAATTCAATTAAGACCTGTTTCAGCAGTGCTATTTTAAATAGTGTCTTGCAAATAGACCATTTGGTATGTCTCTAATTGAAAAAAATGCGAGTTTATCATATTCTAAAAGATATATAAGTAAAGTTATCATATACTAAAAATAATACAGTCGAACTTACCCTGTAACAAAAGTTAGATGAGTAAACTTATAAAAAGGAAAAATCCTTTATGATGGTTTGTGTAAAAGAAAAGTCACCCCTCAATAAAACTTGAACTTTGAGTATCTATACATTCAAATGTTCAAGGACACCATCCAGCTATGAGTATATTCCGTACATATAGCAACCATATATAAAGTGGTCGGTGTGATGACCACACCATCTTAAAAGGGTCCCATAAAGGTGCATTTCCCCCCTCCTTTTTAAAGTGTGGCAATGCATGTATGAATATCAACCCCATCATTCAAAAGGTGGCCCCTACATATCTTGGACTTTCTTTTCTCTCTTTCTCATCATGTCCATTGAATTGAGACTGTAGACACATAAAACCAACTGTCGGATGGCCCACCATTTGAAGGAGAGGGTCATCCCATCAACATTGCTGATGAATAGTTCACATTGCTGACAGACAGATTGACATCCAGTCAACAAAAAATTGAATGAGTTACCACCATTTAAAAAGCCTTGTTATTGTCAACTGATCTCCTCCATGTGATCTGTTGGTTGGCCAAAGACCAAAGACGAGAAGATGAGCAATTTTAGGTGTTCTCATAATTGCGAAGCACATGCAACTTCAGGACTAATGGTGTTGTTCAACTACCAAGTCATAGGAATTTTTTTTTCTTGGTGGGTGCAATAAAAACAAATCAAACAGAGAATGTTCCTGCGCTTTTCCCGTTAGAAATGCATGTGCATGAACTTTAGAGGAGTGGGGTGTACATGGATCGGATTGGTACGGATTAGGTCAAAATCCGTCACCAATTTATTACCTACGAATTGATGGATTTTGAATCCGCCACCAATTCGTGGCTGTTAAAAACTGATCCGATCCGATCCGTGGAGGACCGGATCGGATTGGTTTAATCCGTTGAATCTAATATTAAATAAAGAGATCTAATCATCCAAAAAAATATACAAATTACAAATGCATTTAGACCCCTTAACTTATATTTAGACGCCTTAAGTTTAGAACTCTTAACTTATATTTAGACCCCTTCAGGTTTTTTTTATTTATAATTAATGTCAACGGATAGGATCGGATTGAATCCGCGGATTGATGATGAAATCTGTCACCGATCCATTGCTAACGGATTATAAGATTTTCAATCCGTCACCAATTCGTTTACCTTCGGTTTGATTAAAAATCCGCGGATTGAATCGGTTTTACGGATCGACGGGTTTTTTGTGCACCCCTATTTTTCATGGCTTGGGTAGGGCCGGAGTCAATCGTATTTAGGCCTGGCCCAAATTTAAAAACATAGTCCAAACCCAACATCGGCCAAAAGTGGCTGGTCCGAAGCTGACCCGCCTCAAATATTGGACCAATCTTGATGGAGCTGGGCTTCTGGCTTTCTATCATTTAATCGAAGTCGGGCCTACATGTTAAACGGACCCAAATTTTAAATATAGGCCCGGTGTGACTACAAAAAACTAAGTTTCCAACCCAACCTAAGCGGGCTTGCCCTACCCTTGAGCACCCCTATGCGTTTTGAATGAATCTTCGAGACAGGTAGGGCATTTTTGTGCAGCGTTTCCGGTGGAAGCAACATCTACATTTCCTGTGCCTCCCATAAAAAGGACTTTCGCATAAATTTGCCAAAAACTAAGCAAAAAAGAAAAAAGAGTTGCTTGTAATTGTAGAAAGCTGCTGCAGCAAATGATGGAAAATGAAGTCCACGAAAATTGAAAAACACCTTTTGGTTTCTTTTCCATGAAAAACACGTTTCACAAACGTGCTGTAAGTTGTAACGAATCACTAATGCCGAGATTTTGTGTTTGCTTAGTTTTGTTCTTGCGTTACCGTGCAAAAAGATTGCGACTTTGATAGGAGGTGGTTTTTTATGTAGACACAAGAAAATAATTATAGTTTTTCTCTTTCCGCATAAATACTAGTGCATCAAATTTAGGAAAAGCGGACGAGTGTGAGAAATTGGAGCATTTTCCATGCCATCATTAAGGAATCCTTAGTGTAAGGTAGGCAAAATTTGACATAGCATTGGGTTATCTAACTTGTATCATTATTCAAGCTCCTAACCTTGCTTAGTGGCTATTTGGCATTCTGTTCTCATCTAACTGCCCAGAGCCCTGCCCTTACCCATTTCAAATTTGGTGTGGAAGAAGAATTGAGAAATGAGGCATCTTTTGTGCAGTCAGTCATAGGTGAAGGGCCACTGTTTGTTGGAAGTAGTAAATGCTCATCTCCAGTAAGTAGTCATTAGATGACTTCAATGCAGCAACACAAGCTGTCTTCTACATTTGAAAAACTGGACACCATGACTCCTCTTGGTTGTGCCTGAGCTTGGACAAGGAATGGACATGGCTTTGAGGAGCTTCACTGTTAGGAAAATTGTGTGTCCTGACTGCTATAGGGCCCATGCCAGATCGAGCCCAACCATGTGGTGCGGATGAATTCCTAATAAGTCTTAATCTGGTTGAGTCAGATAATGATCAAATTCTTGGTGATGGAGTTTAGATCAAGTTCAGACTCTCGGTTGGTAGAATTCTCATGCTGGTAAGGAGATGTGGGATTCGAGGAGGGGTAGAGTCCGCAGTAGTCGTGACTCTTATGGATTGCTCTATATAAGGGAGATGAGAACCCTTGATTGATTATCTAGTAGATCTGAGAGCATTTGCAGCGAGTTCACATGTCTATCCCACACCGAATCGCACAAGGTTCTTGACGAGTTTGGTTCCGACACCTATCTGGGACAGTAAGTTCTTTCACTTACTGCCCTAAAATCGCTACAATGGCTAGGTTTGCAAGAGGTGAGGAGTTGCTAACTCGCATGGAGGTCGTCATGCAGTACTGCTCACCAAACAATAACTCTACACCTCATCACATGCACTAAAGTTTACATGTAAACTTTGTGCTATGCAACCCAGTTGGAAGGCTCGAAATAGGGCCGTAGTGTGATGCCTTGGAGTCCTACATCAACCCAACCGTGAGGCCTGTGGGTCAAGGAGGACAATATCATGCGTGCGTATAGACTTTCACAAGTGTGAGTTAGAATGTGTTTTTTAGCCTCTCTTATTTCAAGAAAAGAAAAAAAACATTTTTTTCTTTCTCGCAAAAATAGCATCACGCCAAATTATAGAAAATCGATGAGCACGAAAATTAAAGAGAAACCTTTTCTAATGTTACATCATGGAAGAGGTATTTTGTAGACTTCTTTACGGCCTGTTTCTTTACTAGAATTTCAAGAATACCTGAAATTCCACCAAAATGCAAAAGGATGGAATTCTTGAATTTTCAAAAGTCAATTGGGACCTTTCATGTGTCAAAATTCAGGAAATTTTGACAAGAAACAAGGATTTGAAAATGCTAGGGGACATGATGTCCCCCAAACCCCAACCACTAAAATTCTAGTGAAAAAAGAGACCCTTTTAGTTTTACTTTTACCGAAACAGCTTTCGACTCACCACATTCCCCACAAAACTGCAAAACAACGTTGAACGCGGAAAGTAGCTTCTCCATTTCTCTTCTTTGGAAATTGCTAGTGTCAAGCAAATGCATATTGAAGGGATGTCCTAGATTAACTTGAGAAGAAGGCAAACCAAACCTGCTAAATTTAAGAGGCCAACCTCAATGAGGGGTGAAACAAGAGTGGGGCTGGGGATGGCCATGGCCACCTTCTGAATTTTTTTTTTTTAACTTGTCCCTCTGAAAAACTTGAGAACCCATTTAGTTTTTTTGTTATATTGCCCCCGAAGATTTACTTTTTCAAATAGTGGCCTCCCTAAAGGCATATTTTCTGGTTTCGCACCCACCCCAATTCAAAATGTTGTAAATCTTTTGCTCTTAGCTAGGCCAACTCCAAGATTTGCACTGTCTGACATCAATGATGGAAATTGGGTTCAGAGAGAAAAAAAAGATGAGAGGATTGCATGTTGTGCACCAATTCGATCGATTAATTTTGTAGGGCCAAGTTGAAAGAATGGTAGGGACAGGGTTATTTCATGAGTTTCATCTCTATACTATCCTGGCAGTAGCGGGCCCAGGATTTTTGATTGAGGAGGGCTTGAAAAATATTTATTTTATTTAAAACGATAACATGAAAGATGAGTTTATGAGTTTTAGTGACGGCCTGATACGTGTCGGTTGAGTTTTACAAGCTATTAAAAAATCATAATAATTTTTTTATAACACTATATGAGATAAAGAGCCAACACTATATCAAATTCTCTATTATCCTTCTCCTATCCTTTTAAATCGAAGCTCTCTTCTTGAAATGAATGAACGCAAAATAACCATTGGCTCGTTCTTCTTAGCCATTGTATATAAGTCAATAAAAATAGAGAAAATGGCCAAAATTTCATATCTTTTACATTTTAATTTGAGAATTTTGTGAAATACATCCAGAAAAATCCAAATACATTTAAACCACTTAATATACTTTACTCATTTGAAAAGTGAAAATGATAATTTTGATAAAGACGATAAAGTGTTGAATGATCTCAAATTCCTAATTACAATTTTGGTTTTAAAAGAAGAAAACGGAAAAAAAGCCCCACTTCGGTTAGGTCTTGTAGTGAATCAGAGAGATCTTTTGCAGATCTCGAAGTGAGCCACCCAGTTTGTGCTCATATGCAATTATCTGCTTTCTATTGTAGAAAATCATTTTAAAAAAAAGTCTTTTTTCTGTGCAAAAAATTATTGTATTGATCGTTGGAAAATGAGTCACACAGAAAACCCGTATGATTTTCCGCATGTTAGGCAAATATTCCCCCAAAGACTCCATGTCAGTATAGTGACACGAGATGGTGTTAAGAGGATAATAATCTAGCAAAAAATAAGCAAATTGCCAATCAATGCACGAAACCAAAGAAACTGAACAAATAAGGGTACCTAACTAGAGATGAGGTTTTAAAAACAAAGGAAGGAATGGGAGGCGGCGCGCTGCAAGGAATACCGCCTACTTAGAGAGGGACAACGATGGCACGCCAATGCCAAATACAAAGTGTGATTTGAAGGTCTCATCCAATTTGGTGTTTTGTGTGTGAGAGAGAGAGAGATATTGTGTGTTTGGGAAAACGAATGGGGGCTGGACAAATTTTTAAATGGGGGCCGACCTCAATGGGCTTTAGAGAGCCCATTGGCATTTTTCCAGTTCAGCCCCCAATCCCCCATGTGTTGGTCCGCCCCTGTATCCTGGGATCCTTGATCAGGATCTCAGAAAACCAGATCATGTATGTATCAATCTACTTTATTTTGGTTACCAGCATTGTCAACTGTTAAACTTAATCCTCTTAATTTGTGACTCAAAATTTCAAAATTTAAAATCCATGGGACGTGGGCCTATCATATCATTAACTTGAAATCTTCAAACCTGACTTGATCGACTTATAAATTAAATGCAATTGTAGTAGTCATGCAATATTCAATCCATCTGAATCATTTCAATCCATATCCGTGGCAAGTTACAAGTTGAGATCACTAACATGAGGCGAACTACGACCCTTGCACAATGAACATCAATCTAATGATCTATATAATCCTGATCTAGACTAATATGAAACACAATAACTTGATGCCTATCTTAAAATATTAAAATGTTGAATGGTTGTGATCATGAATTTGAGGTCTAGAAAAGTGCAAAAAATTAGATTTGTAGGTTGCATTTTTTAGATATTTTACACAAATTTATCAAAATCTACAGAGATTTAAAGTTATGAAATTGGAGGCTACAAAAGTACAGAAAAATCAATTAATGGGCTGAGAACTTTTATATTTTTGTCTTAAAGCTAAAGAATATACCCACTATAACTACCAATTTGGGGCCCACAAAAGCTGAAAAAATACATGGTTAAAAGAGTTAGAACTTGCAACTCGTACTACCACTTCTCATTTTCATATATAATCGTTTACCACCTCTTTTAAGTGTGTAAATGAGAAGCTAAAAATGGCTTAATTCACTACCATCACATGCATAAATGAGCGCAAACAAATATGATTATGTGTAAGGATTATGTAAAATATAAGTGCAAACAAACAACCTCTTAAGTTTTTGGTAAGGCCCGTGGGCTTAAATATTGCCCTAGTATCTCAGCTGAGTTTGGACCAATTTATATCAAAGCCCTCAGAAATTCTAGACCCATCCCAACATATCTAATGATAACAAGCTTCAGTGGGCCCAGATCTATCTTTCAGGCCCGTGATCTTGGTCCATCCCCAAACCTAAACTGTTAACCCTATCATTCACTGAAAGATGGCCTCCCTAGGTCAAGTTTGGTATTGAGTTGGGCTAAACCCATAACCAGGGACTCACTTTGATACAGGAGTGATACTAAACCTGTCCTGTGTTGAGCATGGATTAGGTCAGGTCCTAGTTGGAGTATCCTCCCTGATTTAGAAGGAGTATTAAATATTTTAAAAATAAATATGTAAATAGTTCATTAAAGGGGTTGGGCCTCAGTTAACCATGAAATCATGCCCATGTCAAACCCTCAAAACCCCACCCAAATCCTACTCCTAATTTGGGTGCCCCATCTAACATCCACCCATTGCCATCCCTACTTCATGTAGAGAAATTTATGTAAAAAACCTAAAAAACTTTATGTGGTATTTGATTGAGAATAGCCAAATAAACTTCGATTTAAACAAACTCTTAATAAAGTAATCACATAATAACTTAATTTAGGGTTTTGACTGGTAGATGCCCTAAGACATGACTTTTATGTTGTAGCTGCTGACATTTTAAAAACTTACGTAGAATGATTCGTATGATAAAGGAAAATGTGTAATATTCTATACTTATAGTATATATCACATAATATTCATTGATAGGATATCCTAAACTAGTAAGACCGTCCAAATTCTCATCTTCAAACTATTCTATACAGGATTATTTAAATGTCAACATATCTACTCGGCAAAACCCAAGTCTATAGACAAGTATACAGTCAAAATCCCTATAATTTCTCTAACCTTAATTATATCATAAATCTAACATAACCCTAATCAAATACAAACTCCATAAAAACTCAACATGATCCAATAGCCAAACTTCTTAAATATTTTTTATTAGCACACCTTTTCTATAAACTTATAAAGTAATCTCAACATGACATAAGCAGGCTGAGCCCCACAGAGTGCCATATAACCACAAAATCCAACTGCCCTGTATCTGCATGGTAGCTGGTCAGATCATCTATTTCCTCAGTATCTCTAATTCTCTATCCAACAGTCAACTAACCCTTTTCATGTCAGACAGAAGACAGATACGCTACGCCTAGGGTGCGTACACTTACTCTTTCACCCCCCTACACATCAAATTCAATGCTCTTTTGAATCGATTCCTTCGTTCGATTCTTCCTTCTGGGCTCTTTGATGCTTCCATTTCAGTGATAATGGGCGGTTTCTGCGGCCCGTTTCGGGACGCTCGAGAGCGGGCGAGGGAGAAGTGCTTTCAGCTCTTCCCATGTCTGTCGGATCCAGGTATCTCTTTCTCCATTCATCTTTTTTGCATTTTGGATTCTGGGTTTTGTTTCTTTTGGCAAATGGAATAAACCCTTTTGATGGTTTGGCATTTGGGTGTGTGGGTTTTTTTTTTCAGGGAGGAGATCTTCTCTGTGTTTGAAAGTGGCTCTGGTAGTGCTTCATATTGTCTATGTGGGTGTTTTGTTTTTGTTTGATGGGGACATAATAGCGAAGACTCGGAAGGAGCCATGGTATTTTTTTTCTTTTCCCTGATTCGTGGAAAATGATTTGTTAGAGCTAACTCTGTTGAAATTATGCCGACTTTATATGCTGTTAGTTTTTTTTTTTTTTTTTTGAATCTGCAAACTAGTAGTTGAGGTAGAAATAGAATCCAAACTTGCGGTTTTTTTTTTATTATAAATTTTATAAATTATTTTATTATTTTTATGGGGAAAAAAAGAAAAGAGAAAAGGATTAATGGGTGCCCAAGTTGTTGAATTAACTGTAAATGCTCATTGCATTTTATACTTGTGAAGTTGTGATTTGTTGAATTTTGATTTACAATATCCTCTGCGTTTCAGTTTTTATTTGCGGGTTATAAGGATTAGTGTCTGTCATTGCAAAGATACAAGCAGTTTGATATGTGGAAATGTTGGTTGTGAAAGGATCTTCCAACTAGTATACTGTTTCGTACCTCATAGTGTAATGTGGTAATTGATGAGTCAGGCCCAAATGACCCAACCCATGAGGATGAAGCTAAGGTCCAAGCCCACGAAGAGACCAAGTCAGGGCAGCCACGTTGCTCCGGAAGCAATCCCGCTCCTACCAGGTCCTGCGGAGAAATATCTCACCTGCCTCGTACAGCGCGATGGCAGTTCCACATCTGCCTCCTCCAGCGCGAGGGTAGTTCGAGGGCTCCAAGGACGAACGTTGCTGAAGAGTCGTCCCCATCTGTTAGGGGAGGACTATAAATCAAGGAGCCCCACCAGCACTTGAAAAGGATGGATCTCTCTTTATTCACTTCGACGCTTGTATTCCTCTAGTTTGTAATAATCATTGAGGAAGTAAAACACCACAGGCAATCTCTGCCTTTATGAAGTGGACGTAGGTCATCTTGACCGAACCACTATAATCCCTTCTCTCTCTTCTCTAATTATTGCATTTTATTACTTGACCGGTGGTGTCCGAAATCCTATTTTTGGCATCATCAGTTTGGCGCCGTCTGTGGGAAACGAACAAAAGTTCCCATCATCTTCTTCAAAAATTATGGTGATCATCACAAGATCAGCAAGACGACCGGAGGATAATCTCACTCAAGATGGGCGCCCAACAGGCCTAGGCCCTTCCGGGCGTCCAGGCCCTTCCAGGCGCCCAGACTCCCCCAGGCGGGGAGAGGATGTTCCTCCACCAAATGACAATACCTCGCATGCTCCTGCTCCCACTCCTCAGCAGATGTTGGAGACCATGCAACAGCTGGTAGCCCAAAACCAGCAAATCTTACAACTTGTGCTAGCAAGGCAAGGAGGAGCACAATTTGGAGAAGTATCACAAGGAGCATCGCACCAAAGAATTCCAAGAGCTCCACGCCATGGAGCTCCCCACCTCGGCGCCCATATGGGGATGGGCGGCGCCCAGGGAGCTCCCCATCTGGGCGCCCATCCTCTGGGCGGCGCCCAGGGAGTTCCCTAGGGCGCCCCAAGGAATTCCCCAGGGCGCCCCTCATGGAGTGCCCGGTGGAGCCCAGCTTGGAGGACTTCCACCTCCTCCCTCTTTTTCTAATGGAGAGGGTCCTCATTTCCAAGAAGGGGAGAGTGAAAACCAAAGCATGGATGAGGGAGGTTATTTTCGTGACCTACCCAGGGAAGCTCCCAATCCCTGGGACGAAAAGATCAAGGAGATGCAGAACCAGCTGGGAGAAGTCTACAACGCCATGAAGGCGAAGGCACCGGAGACAGTGGATCACCTAGTCGGGCGAACGGACACACCGTTCAAGCCCGATGTGGTGAACTACCCGCTTCCCAGAAAGTTCAAGATGCCGTCCATGGAGACCTTTGATGGAAGAAAGGATCCATTGGACCACCTGGAGACGTACAAAACCAAAATGCAGCTGCATAATATCCCTGACGAGATTATGTGTAGGGCATTTCCAACCACACTGAAGGGTTCCGCCCGGCAGTGGTTTGCCAATCTCGCCCCTACCTCCATCGCCACCTTCGTGGAATTAAGCAAGTCCTTTGTGTCACATTTCATCGGAGGACGCCGCCACCAGAAGCCTGCCACACACCTGCTCAGCATAAAGCAGGATACAAATGAAAGCCTCAGGAGTTACCTCACTCGTTTTAACGAGGAGGTACTTCAAATTGAAGAGCCTGACGACAAGGTGTCCATGACAGCCTTCCTCGGAGGTCTCCGTTCATCGAGATTCCATTTCTCAGTGATGAAACGCCCGCCAAAAAGCATGTCAGAGCTACTAACAAATGTTCAGAAGTATATAAATGCTGAAGATACCACAAGGGCCAGGCGAGGGGAGTCCTCCAGAGCAGTCGACAACGGGAAGGGGCGAGACAGAGAGGAAAGGAAGGATAGAAGCAACAAGCGAAGCAGGACAGAGAGGCTACCTGTCAGAGACCAATGCGGTCCTGCTCCGCAGAGAGACAGACAAGCATTCACTCCTCGCGATGCAGTGGTTGAACACATTGCCAGGGAACGCGGAACTGTTGAAAATGAATTACCAGTAATACCATAAGAGAGTCAAAGTAGTGAGGGTTTGGGGGCTTGGTTTTTTCAACAATGTTGTGTAGCACTAAACAATGGATTAATAAAATCATTTTTTATCAGTGCTACAAGTTAAAAAAAAAAAAATAGAGTCCCCTGCCCTCTAATCACTCTCAAAGTTGTCCTCGGCATCACCATAGACATCATCAGTTTGAACGAGGCATGCTCCATGGCGAGAAGCACCTCACCGGGCGCCCATCATCATGGCGCCCAGGGTAGAGGAGCACCTCACTTGGGCGCCCATCATCATGGCGCCCAAGGTCGAGGAGCACATCACCATCGACATCATAAGAGCTGCCACTACAATCATCAAGCCCCTCAGTCAGCACGAAGCCTAAGAGGGCAATATCTGGGAAAGCAGTTCTCTCATGTACCGCCCCAGTCACTGTCTCCACAATGGTCTCTCTGAGCATCACCCTCTCATGGGTCTGTGCAAGCTCAGCCTCATTGAGCGAAGCCCTCTCGCGGGTATCTAGAAGCTCAACCTCACTGAGCGAAGCCCTCTCGCGGGTCTTCGGAAGCTCAGCCTCATTGAGCGAAGCCCTCTCACGGGTATTCAGAAGCTCACCTCACTGAGCGAAGCCCTCTCGCGGGTCTTCAGAAGCTCAGTGAGCCCTCTCGCGGGTCTCCAGAAGCTCAACCTCACTGAGCGAAGCCCTCTCAGGGTCCTTCACAAGCTCAGCCTCTGCCTTGGCTGCCCTCTCATAGGCTATTAAGATTTCGGTCTAAAGCCTGGTCGCCCTCTCACAGGCCGCGGAAAGATCAGCCTCGGAAGTTCTTCCAGCTGGCGCAGCCCTCTCCTAGCTGGCACGCCCTCTCCTCAGCTTGAGAAGCTCTCTCATTTTTTCTTCTGGGATGACCCATCAGAAGTTACAGAGGGGCAGAGTCTTGGAATTTACATATGTTAAGGGATATATCATGCGCTACGCAGAGGGGGTCCGGGGGTGTCCCCCGGCGCTGCCCCCGAAAAAAAAAAAAAGAAAAAGGAATACTTAAAAATCCCCCGGGCGCCCAGGGGCCTCTCCACTCCCCGGGCGCCCAAGTCCCTCGGGCACCCAAGGGTCTCTCCTCGCCACAGACTCCCCCGGGCGCCCAGGGGCTTCACTCCCCGGGCGCCCAATCCCTCGGCGCCCAAAGCATAAACCCTCGGGCGCCCAGGACTTCCCCGGGCGCCCAGGGGCCTTCACTCCTTTCCCTCGGGCGCCCAAACCTCCGGCGCCCAGGCCATCTTTCCCCAGGCGCCCAGGGTACCAGCACATCACTCCCCGGTCACCCGGGCGCCCAGGAACTTCTCCCCCGGGCGCCCACCTCCTCCTCGCCCTGCGCGGCGTCGCCCTCGCCCAAGGGATGCCGCCCAACAGTGCAGGGGCGCCACCTCCCCCTCGCCCAGGGTGATGTCGCCCAGCAGCGAGGGGCGCCCGCCTCGTCCTCGCCCATCACGGGATCGCCCTCGCCCAGGGAGATGTCGCCCAGCAGCGCAGAGGCGCCATCTCCTCCTCGCCTTGCGCGGCGTCACCCTCGCCCAGGGTGATGCCGCCCAGCAGCGCAGGGGCGCTCGCCTCGTCCTCGCCCATCGCGGGATCGCCGGAGGTGCAGCGTCACCCGCAGGGGCGCCCGCGGCCTGACGGACGCCCAGCGCAGATCCACGTCCGACCACCGACTGGCGAATGTCCAGGCTGGAGCCACTAGCGCCTGCGCCCAAGAACTTCTCCCCCGGGCGCCCAGACCTTCTCCCCCTGGCCGGTTCTGATGCTCGCCCAGACCTGGATTAAAATCGGAAAAGAGGAAAAAGATTTTGGAGGGAGAAGAGACCTGAATCTACCAATGCCCCCCTTTCAAAAAATTATTTGGGCACGGGGCATTGAGGGGCAAATGATGAGTCAGGCCCAAATGACCCAACCCATGAGGATGAAGCTCAGGTCCAAGCCCACGAAGAGACCAAGTCAGGGCAGCCACGTTGCTCCGGAAGCAATCCCGCTCCTACCAGGTCCTGCGGAGAAATATCTCACCTGCCTCGTACAGCGCGATGGCAGTTCCACATCTGCCTCCTCCAGCGCGAGGGTAGTTCGAGGGCTCCAAGGACGAACGTTGCTGAAGAGTCGTCCCCATCTGTTAGGGGAGGACTATAAATCAAGGAGCCCCACCAGCACTTGAAAAGGATGGATCTCTCTTTATTCACTTCGACGCTTGTATTCCTCTAGTTTGTAATAATCATTGAGGAAGTAAAACACCACAGGCAATCTCTGCCTTTATGAAGTGGACGTAGGTCATCTTGACCGAACCACTATAATCCCTTCTCTCTCTTCTCTAATTATTGCATTTTATTACTTGACCGGTGGTGTCCGAAATCCTATTTTGGCATCATCAGTAATCTATATTCCTGTTTTGATAAAGCTTTTGTACCTTGCTAGTTTGGTGGATATCGAGCTATTGGGTGCAGGTCATTATAGGAATAGCTTATGGTCTTCCACTAGGATTCTTCTTTTCATTTCTCCATCCAATGTAAAATGTTTTTAACTCATCTCACAAGGATGATAATCCAGTACTTCACATATGATGCATTTTTTTTTTCTTACATGGATAATGGGCTGGACTTACTCATCTAGTTTGGTCTCTCTGCATTTTGCTGTTTCTTTTCAAGAGCCTTCAGCCTCTATTAATTTTATGTGGTACCGGATATCTGATTTTTTTATTGGTAATCAGGGATTGGGCATCGTAGAAGAATCCCCAACATCAATAGAAGTTACCTTCCCTTTCTTCATTTTGATCAAAACCATGCTGCAATATCCTATTAGAAGTGGGATCCAAATGCATCTGGTGTGCAAATGACTAGCTAGATTCATGAACATTCATTTAGTAGGACAAATATTCGGACATCTAGATAGATGTGGGAGCAATGAAAATCCAGATATTTGTAAGTTTCAAAGATTCTAATGAGGCAGTGGCTATTTTTTCGGCGTTGAGGATTTATTACTTTTCTTTTCATGAGGCGCTTATTGTTGAAAGTGGCTCTTCCAATGCTATATTATTTTGGTTGCTAGCTCTGACAAAGGGCCCTGGAAGTTTCATTTTATTTTCAACGAGTAAGTTGCTTGTTCCGTGAATGATCTTGCGAGTTTGTTGGCTAAGCGGGGGTAGATAGAGTTGGCCTTCATAGGTTTTACAGCGTAATGTTGATTTTATTGGTGCATCTGTTTTTTATTTTATTATTTTTATTTTTGTGTACAAGTCTCTCATGCCGTCTCTTTGCATATTTCTTTTTTTAATGAAGTTCATCATTACCAATAAAAATAAAAAAGTAAAAAAACGAAGATCATCAATCATGTAAATTACCGATATAAGGTATTGAGAGTTGGATATGTGAAAATTGATAAACACTGTTTCTAATGGTTTATGTTACAAAACCAGCTCAAATTTAGTTTTTCACTTGAATCCAAAATAGAGTAAGCATTTTCATTTTTATTGGTAATGCTGTAACAGACTAACGGTAACACACAGAGCAACAATCTCTCAGCTCCTTTTGTTCTCTAGGGTCTCTAATCTTTTAGGGAAAGACTACTGCGTACTGAATGTGTTCTATCAATCTGTTTCGAGTTTCATAAAAACTCTTGACAGTTGAAAATGGTAGATCTTGTATACTGGATTGTTCAAAAACTTGAAATGCATCAGAAATAATCTTGGATGTAGATCTGTCTTGAAGAGGGCACCACAGAAATCTACTTGAGGCACACTTTAAGCTTCAGTATTGGATAGATACTTTGAGTCACTTGTAAGGGTGCTTGGAGTGTGTTCACCAAAGAGTTTCATGGAATCACACATTCACACTACACAAAGAGAAGCAAAAGCATGCCATACGAAAGTAATTTACCTCCTATTATTCTTTTGATTTGATCGCACAATACATATGGGGAGACTTTGGACTTTCTGCTAGTAGGATTAAGAATCCTAACTACATCACCGCTTGCCTTTCTTTATTATCGTAACTACATCACCACATGCCTTTCTTATCTCTAAAATAAAAAAAATGACATAGAACTAAGAAGTTTCCATGACACAAAATATGAGAATCCTATTTACAGGAATCCATGGTACAGTTGGAAGGTGCTTATTGTTGCAACCACGGAGATGATGGTTCAAGTGATTTCACTGATCAAAGAAATAGAAGGAAAAAAAAACCCATTACTTCCTTCACTTTGTCTAGTAATTTGAGAAATAAAAGTAAGCAACTAAACACTGAAGTCTGTTTCTTTTATCTTTTATTTTTTTGATAGGTGAATAATGAAGTCCTAATATGATAAAGACTATTTTTTTTCCCAAATAAGAATTTAACAACCAGAATCTTTCCTAGCAAGTAGGGTCAATCATAGAGGGGCCTGCTGTATGGGTTGATCATGGGATGAGTATGAAATTTGGTTCAATATAATGTTTTTCATCAAAAGCTTGTTTTTTGAGGTAACCTAATTTTTATTTTAACTTTCAGGTATACGGCAATATACTTGGTGCTTTTTGTTGCAACCTTGGCCCAGTATTTCATTACATCGTCTTCATCTCCAGGGTAATTGTTATTCTTTTGTCTTCCCAACTTATCTTTAATGACTGAGTTCCAATTTACAAGTTCTTGTTTTCTTATGTATTTTTTTACGGTATGATGTTGATGCATGCATTTCTTTTATGTTAGGTATGTCCTTGATGCAATGAGAGCTTGGAATGAAACACAACCCATGATAAATAAAACATCAAGTGATTCTG
This sequence comes from Litsea cubeba, assembly GCA_012931725.1. NCBI lineage: Eukaryota > Viridiplantae > Streptophyta > Magnoliopsida > Laurales > Lauraceae > Litsea > Litsea cubeba. Next base: position 115,878,028 of record CM022945.1, read on the forward strand.
AGTAAGAGCTTTTCCTTTTATTATTTATAAAAAAAATGAAGTTTTCTTTCAGAGTTTTTCTTCTTTCTTTAGTTAGTAGCATAAGTTGTAGTACAATAGCATTATCATGCATGGGGTTTAATTAATTACAACAGCTTACTACTTACTTTTCTGACAATCAAGAAAAGGCAATCTGCTTCAGGCAGAAATGGAAGCTTGGCTTACCACCCCATTGGTGGTCATCATCCAGGAAAATATGTTCATGGAATGAATCCAACTTCCTGGGGAACGCTAGTGATGAACGTGTACCCTCCTGGATCATCTAGCAGGTAGAGAGAATCTTTCAAGGCTGCATATTTATTATATTGTTTTGCAAATAAAAATACATGCTGATAACCTTTGTATCCTCACTCATACGCATAATTATTATATCCATGGGAATGTCACAACATAGTGGTTCACACCTGTAGACTTAATATGTTATTTGATTCCCTAAAGGTAGAATTCTAGATAAAACCCACTGCTGATGAATTCACATGTGCTGGAAGATCCCTTTAGTCAAATCCAATTGCTCTTGGATTGAACTGCTGCATAATGAAAACTACTGGCATCTAATCAAAGTGATTTTGGGTATTTATGATTGCAGTGGAACCTCTTTTTCCCAAGGCCCCATGAATTGTCATGGTCCCAATTGGGATGCCCTAGGTTGTTTGCGTTAGTTTCTCCTGTTATTCTCTCTCTCTCTCTCTCTCTCTCTCTCTCTCTCTCTCTCTCTCTCTCTCTCTCTCTCTCTCTCTCTCTCTCTCCTTGTATACATATACAGAAACATAGATACATATAAATGCCAGTTATGTGGGAGGAGAGAGGGTCAACAAATGGTTCCAATCAAATCATTTATCATCCCGACCCTTGATTTTTTATATATTTATTTTAGAGGGGAGGGGGCCGGTAGGGCCACATGTATATTAGGGGCAGACCAAAAAATGGCCCCAATCAAGTCATTTATCATCCTGACCCTTGATTTAGCGGCCTCAATAAATTTTGAAGTTTAATCCTTAGAAAAAAGTGCACATTTTAAATTGAAGAAGATGTGGATTAGGGGCAGCAGAAAAAATTGGTCCCATTCAAATCATCCTATGCCTTGATTTAGGGGCCTCAAAATTTTAAAGCTCAATCCTCATATTATTTTGTGATGATGTAATCTAAAGGTGGTTATCAGTTATGAGTGTCAAATTTGGGTAAGTCGCAATGCATGCGGTTGGTGTGGGGATGGTCAAGTATATGTGAGGGTTTGATTCATCAGGGGTTGCCCCTTTGGAAGTTCCTTATTTGGAATAAGAATCTGGTTCCCTCTTGAAAATTCTCCTTTAATTAACTTCATTAACTAATTCTTTCCTCTTGTTTGTGGCAGTCACTGGACATGCACTTACTGTAATGTTATACAGGTATAATCCCACGCCATTTTATCTTCTTTATACTATTTTGTTTTTTATTTTTTCTTTGGATCCGTTATCACTATTGTCTTGTTCCATATATTGGGGTAATATTGGAGGATTCACTATAACCATTATTTTGTTCCATATACTAGGGAAATATTAGAACAAGATTACCATTTTTATTTTCTGTGCATGCAATCTATAAATGACTGCCTTAGAATATCATGCCATTGCACGTTGAGTTTATGATTTTTTTTTTGAATGTCTGTTCTTAGTTCCAGTATTTTTTCTTTCTTTTTGATTCATAGTTCCCCACAGTAATTGAAACAATGAATGTTTAATTTGTCTTCGGCAGTTGTGAATGAATTTGTGAAACATAAATTTGCTGAGTTAATTTTTTGTTACTAATTTTCCCATAACGAGTTGTTCATACTTCATACAATACAATTTGTGTGGTGACATCATGATTCATGTCCCAAGAACATGAATTAATGAGTTTCAAATGCTGATTGGATGGGCCTGGAATTGGTCTCTTCACATCTGGCTTTTGGCTGGGTTTGATCCTTGTGGATTTGTAGGTTTGGAGAGTAATGCAGGACAGGCCCATGTCCCCATGGGACGACCAAGTCCATTGAACCCAGCCCATTCAATTTATGATTATTTATTTTATTTAGAGTCTTTTAGAGTTGTTTTATTATGGTTTATGTCATTTAAGTAAGGATGCTTTAATCTTGGCCATCAACGTGTTTGGATGGTCCAGATTAGCTTTAGGGTTATCTTTTTGCTTATTTAAAGCACCGTAAGCCTCTTTGACTCAATAATCATTAATGATCAATGAAAGAAATTCGAGTGCATTGGGATCTTCCCCAAGTTCTCTTTGAGCTCTCTCCTAGATCTCTTTGCCTTCTAGATTGGAGTTTGGCGTGAGGCCAATTTTCACGAGAAAGCTTGACCTATCCCTAGATCTCTCCATCTCCACCTTGCCCACCCCACATCTCTTTTTCATTCCTAATTGTTTGGTATCAAAGTCAAGTGATGCAAATAATATAAAGATCGCTAGGAACACTGAAGATTTATATGGTTGGCTTCTGATCCCACAGGATGTCTACAGTCTACAGAACTCAAGGTTGAGTTCTCTCCAAGATGGGAGAAGTTGACGTAGGATAGACCCATGTTCCCATGGGTTGAGCAAGTCCGTTGGGCCCGGTTCATTCTGTTCATGATTATTTATTTTATTTAGAGTTGGTTAGAGTTGTTTTATTATGGTTTATGTCTTTTAAATAAGGATATCTTACTCCTGACCATCAACGTGTTTGGATGGTCCAGATTAGCTTTAGGGTTATGTTTTTGCTTATTTAAAGAATTGGAAGCCTCTTTAGCTCAATAATGTTTGATGATTAATGAAAAAAAGTGCTTTTGGGATCTTCCCCAACTTCTCTTTGAGTTCTCTCTGAGATCTCTTTGCCTGTTGGATTGCTGTTTGGCGTGAGGCAAATTTTCAGGTGAAAGCTTGACCTATCCCCCTATTTCTCCATCTCTACCTTTCCCGCCTTGCATCTGTTTTCTGTTTTGCATTAGAGAGGATGAAATTTCATAGGCAATATTCATTGTGGTTGTGACCAGGTCTATCTTTCCTTAAGGTCACGTTTTTGTAGCTACCTTTTGGTGGAACGCTGCAAAAAAATGGGACATTTATCCACAGAAAAATTTTCCCATTGTATGCACCCAAATGCACCCCGATTTCTGCAGAAGTGGAAAAAACCCTTTCAGCTTTGTACGCATTTCTCTTGTTTGGTGCAGGCCATTACGTCATAGAAAACGAACAAAAATCAACATTTTTCCTCATAAGTGATTGGAAACTTTGATCTCCCCCCATCAGAAACGTGTTTCCGAGCTAGAGGAAACATAGCATTACACAAATATGCGGAAAAAAGTATCAAAATCAGTGCAATCTTCCGCGATTCTGCAGAAAAGTGTTTCCGTTCTTTTTCTTTTTTTTTTTTTTTTTTTTTTTTGTTGGGGGGGGGGGGGGGGGGGGGGTGGGGGGGGGAATAGATTTTTTTGCCGAAAAGTGGAAGTCCAAATGTACCCTAAAGGAGAGAGAGTTATTGATTGCTTGGCGTAGCCCATGACTTATTTTCACACTAGTGAATTGGGTGTATTGCTGACAAGTCAGATGTATCCATCCTGGGCCCATATCATTAGCAAGTTGAGTAATGTGTAGAAGTATGGTAATGTGTATGGCTGACCGTTTAGCGAAACAAGGGGTGGACAAGGTTTCAAATTTATGTGCAGAAGTAGGATAATGTGTTTTCTTTTTGTGCTGTGTGGCATTGTATCTTACGTGCTTTGTTATAATCCTTTTATACCATGATTGTTGGCGTCCTTGGTTGTAGGCTGTTACCTTGTTTTGTGTTCCTTTTAATAATTTTTTTTATTGTTCTCTATAAAAAAAGCAAGTAGCCATGGCTAACCAAATCCCTAGAGTCCTTAATTCATGGGCCGGGCCTAAATTGAACAGGCACTGCTTGATTTATCCAATCTTAAGCATAAGTGAAGTGCCATTGTGCCCAAGGTTTAATGACTTGGTTTCATGAGGAGACTCGGTCCCTCTCCAGTTGAGCTGATTCACATGGGACTTAGCCGAGTTGGTTCAAGTTGCACCCTAGAGCCCAAAAACCCTAAATTTTTTTGTTAAAATGATAAATATCTTTATAGAAAAGAAATTCTTGTCCTATGAATCTAAAATTTCAAGAACGTGTTTTAACCCTTAAGAACGAATTTAGTAGTAATACGTGGGGTTGAACACAAGTGTAATTGGCCCTATGGAGTATGGACTGCCCAACGAGGAAGTTGGCCCATGGGATCCTCGTGAAAATCTGCTTCTCCATAGCAGAGCCAGGTTCCAATCTTCGGACATTTGGGTCTGATGTATTTGATGATTGTACTTATTATTGGCAATTGCTCCCAAAATCTTCAAGCAAATTATCTAGGCAAAAGAATCATGATAGATTAGATTTTTCATTCCTTACAATGGCAACTAGAATCCTATAGTTGATAGCTTGGCATTATAAGAATTTAACTTGAAATCTTCATTACAGGTTATAAATTGAATTTCTAGGTGTATATTAAATAACTTGGATGGGGTTTTTTACGTTATATATAATGTCCTTGCAGCCGCCCCGCGCAAAGCATTGCCATGATTGTGAAAAATGTGTTCTCGAATTTGATCATCACTGTGTTTGGCTTGGAACATGCATTGGCCAGGGTAACCATTGCCGATTTTGGTGAGTTTTGCTTCTTATTTTTGGGTAAAATCTCATCATTTGATAATTTTATACTAGAATTCTACCATTCTGTTGACTTTTTATTTTTTTAACATCAAATTATATGAGTGGATGCTTGATTAGTATCAACCATAGCTCAAAAAATCGACGCAAAGTCTTGACTCAATAGCCCATCAGATCAAATCAACTCACAGACTCAAATGAATTCTGATCGAGTTAAAACTTTAAGATACACAATATGTTTATATAAATAATACATGTACTCAAATTATATATGAATAAGAGATATGATCAATCCAACTGACAGGACTCCAATTGTGGCCCAATCCATAGAGTAGGCCCTCGTTATCAGTCAACATGCATGGTCGATGCTTGGGTAAGAAGGGCTTCATATAGATTATAGACCAGCACAATAATTGTGCCAAGCATGGGCATGTCCACCCACTATATTTGTAGAAACAAATAGAATAAAATACAAAAAAAAAAAAAATCAAATTAAAAAAGTGACTCAAAATAGAGTGGTATAACAACCAAAATCTCTGCCCTTATATAAGCTAAACCTGTGCATTGATTGCTCTAGTATTCCTTTACATTTTTTTAATAAATGTTAATATCTTGATGCACTTCTACCCAAATGTTTCCATATCTCATGAGTTTTCTTTTCGGTTCTGACATGTTTTCTTTTATTTTTTTGCTACAGGTGGTACATTTTTGAGGAAGCCATATTATGCATTTGGACTGGCGTCTTGTACATCACTTTTTTAAAAGCCAATATCACAAGGCATTGGTTTGTATAACTCTCTCCTCAGATTTTCAATATATTCTTGAAAAGAAAATTTATATTATAGTTTAATAATGTGTTCCATTGACGTTATCAGATTCTAGTAATAGTTTTGAAATGTGAATTCAATTGGTGATATATTTTTTTGAGAGTTGACTGCCAGATACGTATGCGCCAGTTCATATATTATTATTTTTTTCTTGTTAAGACAATTCATGGAAAAGTTTGAAAGTAGAAGAAAATTTTATATATGGTTTTTATTGACTTAGAGCAGGTGTATGATAAGGTACTAAGGCAATTAATTTGGTGGACATTGAAGGAGAAAGACATCCTTATTGGTTATATACTAGACATGTGCGAAAGAGTAGCAACTAGTTGAGAACCGTGTGCGGAGTGACATGTGAGGTGTCGGTGGGAGTTGGATTGTACCAAGGTTCTGCATTTTGCTCTTATTGGCCTTGGTTATCACCAACTTAATGGAAGGTTGCCAAGATGAAGTTCCTATGCATATGCTATTCGTAGATGATTTGGTACTAATTTGTCAGACAAGGAAGCAAGCAAATGATAAGTTGGAGATTTCGAGAAAGAAATTTGAGTCTCATGGAGTGAAAATTAGTAGTATAGACAGAGAATATATGGAGTGCCAGTTTAGTGGCAATGGGCAAAATTGAAAACAACAGATTTACTGGGTATGCAACTTGGGTGGATATTGGATCAACTCAAGCTCAACCCACCTTATATGTAGGGAAACCCAAACCTGAAGCCAAATCAAACCCAAGCCGAAACCAAACCGACTAGAATTGTAAATTCCCTACCCTTGTGCAACTCGAGTTGAGTAGGATTGACTCAAGTCGGTTTGGTTACCCTAATTCTTGGTTTCACTTGCTTTCCAATGTGTGTAAAATTCTGAAAATGAGTATATTATAAATATAGTACAAGCATAAACTATTAATGATACAATATATATGTATATCTGTAGATAAGTTGGGCGCCCATGTTGAATTCGGGCACTTGAAGCCTAAACCTGAACCTGACCTGAATTCCATGTTGGTTTCAAAATCTGTGCCCGATCCTGACCAAATTCAAACAAGCCCAATCCAAATTTTATATAAGGTGCTTATGTGATAGTCCTTATCAGGGTATGCATGGTGTATTAGTATTTCCTTTTGGAATGCCTTTCTATGGAACTAGCCTTCCCTTTCCTATTAGTCACAAATCTGTCTCTAATTTACTCATTCTCTTAGGGACACACACAGAGAGAGTTCTCTGCACCGCTATTTGGTAGTTATAATATAAGATGCCATAGTTTTTGTATAGATTTATTATAGAACTCTCCCATTGCAGACTCTAGATTGATGGGATAGGGCAAAGATGTTTTTTGTCTTCAAATATAATATAGAAAAGTTTTTTTTTTTTTTGATAACGAATGTAGAAAAGATTTTTGGAAGTGGCTTTATCATTCGAAGGCACTTTTTATTTTTATTTTTTCATTTGGTTAGTGGTGTCTGATTGGATCACGGAATGGAATTTATCTTCAGGTGGAAGGATGCTGTGATGATACTGCTTTTGATTGTTTTGGCCATTTCTGTTATTTTTCTGCTCTTGTTGCTTCTTTTCCACAGGTCAGTATATTCAACCAGGTCCAATGTGTTATGTTACATGAAAATCTCAATGAAATGTTATGTTTTTTGAAACTGAGTATAGGTCACGGCTGTGTTCCATGTGCATTCATCATCTTTGGTGCAACTTTTGGTTTCTACTCCTTGTTGCAATGTATCTTTATTTATTTTATAAATTTTCTATTCATTTTAAGGAGTATTTTTCTGTCAGTAATTTCGGCACTCATGCAGATCATTTATGGTTTTCTTGCTGACACATTATCTATGTTAGCATTTAATCTTTCCCTGCTTTCTTTATTGTATCTGTTTAACTGTTAGTGAGAACTGAGAAGTGGTAAGATCTGTGAGACATACAATACTTGTTCATTATAATTTGTCAGTGGTGGTGCATCATAGTACCTTTCCTATGTGATAGGTAGATTAAGACGTCACCCCGATTGTCAAGAACTGATTAGCAGGTCTCAATGTGGTTCTGCAGTTATTTGGTACTGACAAATCAGACTACTTACGAACTTTTGAGGAGGCGTCGCAATTCATATTTGAGGTATGCAGAGATGAGCATCCAGTGTTCCTGGTTTGAATGATTAATATGAGTAGCATGACTGTGTCCCTATGTACATTAGTTGCAGCTTCCTTAGAAAATATTTTCCTTATAGAAATAATTTCCCTCATTAAAAACCTATAAATGTGACGCCTTCTGCAATATTTTGCATGTCAAATGCAAGAAATCATACTCATGGTATTTGAGTTGTCATGGCCTTAAAAATAGATGGAGTCCAAGTTGACTTGGCCAAGTTCATTTGGACTCAAACCCTACTGAATTGGGTCTCTCCCCTGAAACATGTATTCAAATGCGTCCTATTATAATTTGCAACTGTGATTTCTTTTGCCCATTCTTTTGTTTGAAGTTGTGGAGGTATCTGCTAAGTTTTTGGAGATCAGAACACATTTTAATGCAAGATCCAAGGCTTTGACTCATACTGATTGTATCAGGCAATGAGAATTGGGAACAGATCTCTTGCAACTACTTGGATTCATTGAAAACAATTACCATACTCATAGGCTATTTTAACAAAATTTTAAGGTTTTACCTATCATCTTATAGGTTTTAATTGGGCTTTGGGTACAACACGAGGGTAACCGAGTTATACCTAAAGTCTGAGATTTAGAACCATGTGCATTAGTAAATCTGTTGCAGTAATGAATTGCCTTTGCCTATGCTTCCATGTAGGGCTACGGGATAAACTGGTTTCAATAATTTTGCTGAATGGTGTGGTTCACTGTTCTCGTGTTTGAAAACCACATTAGATGGGGATACTGTGGTTTTCTCTTAACCATCCCTAAACATCGGGTGCTGATTGCCGGTTTTATTTCAGGGAAAACGTTAGAAAAACAGTATCCTATTGGTGTAATTTCCAATTTCCATGTTGTCCCTATTGCACAGTGGAATTGATCGCTATACATGTTATGCCGATATATTATACTGTATTGCTATTTGGGCACCAACAAGATGTTTTCTTTCTCATTAATTTCATGCAAATTTATGTGAAAAGCATCTTCTCCAAATGCAGGACTGTTCCTGAAAGGGTCTATCCATTTAGTAAAGGTGTCTGCAGAAATCTTTATGACTTCTGCTGCGCTCGCAGCAGCATCTATGCCATTGAACCATTGCCTACAGCTCAAGAGCTGGAATACAGAGCAAGACCTTACACATGCATGGACATTGTTTCCTGTCGTTGTTGCTAATATGTTTAATATTTAGATGCTGGTAGCATGGGATTGTATTAGAAAAATGTTTCCCATTTTTATCCCGCAAGCATTTTCACCTACGTTCCTTCGTTGCAATCCCATATTTTTGTAATGTAACATTTTTCCACCTTTGAGCATTTTTTTTAAACTTTATGATATTGTTGAGGATGTTTTTCAGGCAGTTTATGATTCATTTAATTATGAGTTATACTTCTTTTTTCCTCCTTCAGTGCAATGGATGGTTTTATTGAGACACAAGGTGGGCTGGAAATGATTTTTGTTTTTGCATTTGAGTTTAAATTTTGATTTTAACTATTGGGATTTGCAGGATCTCTAAATCTCACTTTGATTAGAGTTGGTCCATCATAGTGATTTATCCTTGCAACAAACTTGTGACTAATCATGCATTTAGGTGTGATGAATCCAAGGGTGACCATTGCTTTGATTGAAATGATTGATTTGACAGTTTGGATTTAAGAAACCTTGGATCCACCGTCATGACATTGTCTCTCTGTACCCATTGGATCCAAACTTGGGAATGAAAGCTATCTAAAATATTAATTTATGTAATTAAAGATACTCTGACTCTCCGAGTATGGTGCAATTTTGGACTGCAGTGACCCACCAACTGAACTGAACCCAACATCTCCATTTATACTGTGACCACACCAACCCAGTCCAAAGTAGTTAACTAAGGCTTTGGGTTAGACTCTTTTAACTCTCAAATTAGTTTTTGGGTGCCGTTTTCATCCTAGTAATAACTGTGTCTAGTTTGGGTTAAGCCTATACATGTAAGGTCAGGTTGGTGGGTTGAAGAGTAAGAATGGATGTCTCACCGGGTCCAACCTGTTTATTAATTACTTGGAAATGTCAACCGAAACCCAATAAAAAAAAAAAGAATCCTACTTGATTTGTGGTGGATTGGTGGGTCAGGTTAGGATATACCACACCTTTAATTGGTCCATCAAATCATTACATGGTGCTCATGATTATTAAACACCCTTTTGGAAGTCACAAGTTTAAAAAAGAAACTGAGCTTTTCCACCATGAAGGGCCTTTATTTTGTCCATTGTGAAATGCAGTTTGCCCCAAAGGATTACAAGTTAGGGTATACCATATGCTTCAGTGCAACACAAATATGATAGATTAAGAACTACAAATCAAAGCATAAAAGATGCATAAAAAACTTAAATCAAAATCATATCCATGTAGAAAATGGAACAACTCAAACACCTTTTTTTCCCCTTAATCCATTGCATATACAGAGTAGAACTTTTGTTTGTTGAACTTGAGACACTCTCACTACTTCCAATTAAGGTCAAACTAATACTTTTTATCGAAACTGAAACAAAATATCTATTCTTTTCACTTAGACAAAGTACCACTTCATCTCGAACTTATTTTTCTAACTGTTAGTTCACACATTTTCTGGTGTAATATCACTTTAGGATATGATTCAATGAACTTCATTGTAGAAGATTGTGGCCGTTGAAGGGAACTCAGACATGTCTTCTGTAAATTAAAGGTCTTATGTCCTTCTGCTTCTCTCTTTAATACAATTGAAAGATGTACTTAATGCACACAACTCCTTAATATAACTGAAGGATTTTCAGAGTATCGTATTTTTTATCAGAGAATCCAACACTACTTTCACACCCTCTGAGATATATATATTTTATATATGATCTCTCTCTCTCTCTCTCTCTCTCTGTCTCTCTCGCTCGCTCAATATTCACATACAACAAAGTCAATCTGAATATCCTCCTTCATGAGATTTCTTGCTGTTTCTCTTCATTGAGGCTTGAAGAAATTAAGTTTAAGTCCTTGATCAACTATACTCCACACCCCTCCAGCAACCAGTAGAATACTTAGAACCACGCCCAAGCTTCCTAATCCCAAATTAATGTACCACATGGCGCTATACCTCTTGGGTTTCTTAATCACAATCCACATAAAACAAGGATAAGCCAAGGTGACCGGTAACGCGACCCCGCCAACCAGGCCTGCCAGACTTGCCAAGAAGGGGAATGCCACTGCTATGAAGAAGGAGACAGCACCGAAGAACGCCCGCAACCCGGACCGCAGCCACCATGGGCAGGGCTTGTTGTGCTTGCTGGTGTATCCAGCCTCCATGTTGTCGAACACCGGCATGGCGTAGATTTGGAAGGAGCTTAGGCAGTTAATCACCACAAGCAAGAAGGTGAATCCTAACGCTGCCCTCGAAGTGTCATTGCTATGGAACTGGTACAAGGCAGTCAAGATCCCATTGGCAGGTATCTGATCATTGACCATGACAGAAATGAATTAGAACATGGTTTAAATTCAAAAAGGATCTCATCGACTAGATGCAGTATAAATATCCAGTGATCATGGTTTAAAGCTCAATGATCCCTGCTTGAACATTATATCTAGTAGCATCAAAGACCACATGATATAACTATTTTGCATTTCTCACCCAATAATATATATAGAGCTCTGTTCTTTCACTACCTTTAATTAATTATATATATTTTTGAAAAGAGAACTTACCAAATGGCCATAGGCCCAAAAGCCTCCAATTGCAATGGGAAATAAGCACATGGCAATGATGAGGTATGCAGACTTCACCCCTCTCCACATGGGTACATAGGATGGATGTTTTAGTGTAGAAGGCATTGTTGCCTGCAATAAGAAACATAAAACAGATGAACAAAATGTGCTGAACAAAATGAGAAGAACATAAGAGAAGAACATCACAGATACACACCTGGATCTCTAGTGTGAGATTGTGGCCTCTGAAAGCAAAAGCAATGATTCCAAGAGCATTGAGGATGCCCAAGGTTCTAGCTATATCTGATTTGGGCCTCAATGGATCATAGGAAATACCAGCAGGCCTGCTCTTGCTTATGGACATTACCCATATCAGTGTACAATAGCCAACGGCTGTGATCGCGCCGATTATAGAGATCCCAGCAATGGAGTTCAAATTGGGCAGTTGAGACAGGACCACAGCCAAGCACGTAAAGACCAAGTACCATTCTACGGTCGTCAACGGCTGTGATTTGCATGATGATCCGCATACAATCTGGAAGAAGAGCTTCATGCTGCTCCCACCTATGATGACCAGGGCCGTGCATGTGCCCGCTGATAGATACATGGTGGGAAATAGGGCCAGCCATGCACCTAGCTTTTCACCTGTTACATGGAGGGAGAGAGGTTGGATTTGGTTCTGAAGTAAATACAGTTTGGATTCCAGTCAAAACAAAAGTGTGTATATGTAACAACTAGGCCCATAATTGTTGATCTTACAGACCCCAGAAGTGATGTGGGTGTTCCATAAGCCTTTCATGTTGGAAGATTCTAGCCAATGATTCTGCTTTACTGTTGGGCCCCATCAGAGTCTAAGGCTGTCAACAGGCTGAGTTTGGGCTAGACTCAATAGTGTCATGGTGAGTCCATTTACAATTGATGAGAAGTCCAAGTTGGTGTCTGGGTTTGACATGGACCCCATTGCTTGGGAAATGGGCAGGCCCAAGTCCTCCCATCTAATATATTTGGGTTTAATATGAGTCCATCAGGGTTGAGACCATAAGCTTGCATTCACTCTGTAATGGTTTCACACCTTAAACATGGACCCAAGTCCAGCCCATTGGATCTATGCTCATGTCCAGACCCACATAAATGGACTCTCACACAGGTTGCCCAGGCCCATTGACAGCTTTACATCAGGGCAGTGGAGGTAGTGTCGTAAATGGGTTGGTTCCGGTCCGGATCCATAGTGGACCCGGAACCGAAACTGTTAAGGAGAAGGTGGAACCGGATCTGGACCCGGAACCGATTTCTTGGCTCCGGAACCGGAACCTAAACCATATATGAGACATGTATGGATCCGGGTCCGGGTCTAGATATAGAATGATATTAAAAAAAATGGTTTGTAGGAGATGTTTTCGAAAATTGAGGAAATATGTCGCGTCTCGGGTCCACGGGTCCGAACCAAGGTGGAATCGGATCTGGACCCATTTATTTATTGGGACTTAAATAAGAATTCAGACTTGATTTTAAACGGGTCGGAACTTCTGGGTAATCGGAGAATTGAAAATCTATTTAAATTCCTGAATGGAAGGCAATGGTATAATGGATCAAGATCCTGCAACTTGTTATAATAGTGGGCCCACTTAGTTTGAATTTTGAAAAAGTCTACATGGACGGAATTATTGGGGTCGAAAGATGAGAACTTTGGGGTGGGTCCATCGTCCGACCCCTATAATTCCGTCCACGTAGACGGGTTGTTGAATTTTTGAGGTGTCGGCGGAGTCAGGTAGGCCCCAATTTATCCTATTGATGACTAAATTGCACCGCGTATGGATGTCGTCAATGTGAAGTGACATCTGCTGATTGTGGGGCATACCCAGAGCTAAAAGTCAAGCCAGACAGGTGGAGACAGCAATAGGTGGGTCCCATTGTATGATGATTCACATGCAGGAAGTAAAACTAACCGAAAGCAGCCTTGGAAAGATGCAGGTATCTGCAGTAGCGAGTTCCAGGCACGGATTCATGGAGCTGAGTCAGGATCCAGAGAGTGTAGAGCTGCCAGAAGAAGGCGAACGTCAAGCTTAAAATCCCCCATGTCCTGCAACAAAAGATTCATCAATCCACCGAGACTTTGAAATATTACGGACCGTTTCGTATGATCAAAAATTTATATTTTTCGTGATTTGATGCGGTGTCTAACCATATATTATACTGAAAGAAAAAACTAAAAATCTATTTGAAAGAAAACTTTTCCTTAAAAAAAAACACTTTTCTATAACGGTACCGAAGCGTAAATTACGTTACACGAACATGCTAATATGCCGAGTATTCTTTGGTCAAAGTTGATAGTAAAGTAATATATAAGCCAGAGGCATGAAATATATAAAACCCCCACTAGCAAAAAGATATATGAAATTCGAAGGTACTATAATATATGATAATGGCATGCGCATAAAACTCTAGGTAGGTGATCTTGATAATAGTTATTTAATTATATAGATAAGATACGGATCTTTTTTAAAACAAGCAAGGTTGTTTACTTGTTTCAGTCTTTTTCCTTGGGCATGTTTGTTTGGACCAGGTTTTTATGGAAAATGAAAATAGTTTTTGACAGAGGGTGGATTAATCCATGGATTTGTGTTAATATTTTGTAAAAATTTTTTCATGATTTTTTTTTCAAAAAGCAATTTTGAACAACTTTTTTGAAGTTTTAGATGATAGGTAGGAACATATATATTGAAAAAAAAATGTTTCAGTGTACCAAACAATAGAAACTGAAATCTTAGAAAATGAAGGATTTTTTTTTTTTTTTTTGCATAAAATGAGAACTTCAAAAATAAGATGCTGTGGGAAACTATTGCACACAAGCATGACATAAAAAGGGCACTGGAATATGGTGAAATTCAGTCAGGAAATTTTCAACGACAAAATGAGAAGATATGATCATTTTATGAAAAAGGGGATTTTCTCCCTAGGAGTCTTGCATGGCTGCCGTGTGAGATTTTTAATCTCTGACTTTATTTAAGAGGGATCCCATTGTTTGGACAGCCAGGATTGAAAATCCTGTACTTCACAGGTGTGGAACTTTCTCTTGGGAAAAAAGAGCTTCATGATTAAAAGGAAACCCATTTATAATAATGAGTGAAAAGATGCTTTTATTGTTGTATTTCATTTATCAAACCCAAAGCACTCCAAGAAATCTTATGATTGGAATGAAAAATCTCAATATTTTTCTAATTTTTTTAGCAAAATAGATTTCTAAGTTCAACTGAAAAATCCGAGAAAACTATGTACGTAGGCCATTACATCAGCAGTTGAAGGTTTTCTCCGCGACCCGCGATTTTCAACCATACTCCTAACAATCTAATAATAAGCTTTTTCAAGCGTAAAAGAATGCTCTAAGAAAACTAGAGAGGGCATTAGCTGATTACTTACCATCCCAGGAAAGTGAAGGCAACTGGAAGCACCAGTGCCTGGGCACCAATTCCAGCAGTGAGTGTGTGGAAGGCTGCATAGAAGGCATTGCCATTCCTTGACTCAGTAATAGGAAGCCATGCATCTTGTGGGTCGAGCTTGGTTAGGTGACCCATGTCCTCCAAGTACCCTCTCATGTTCACAATCGCCTTCCTCATTGGGCTAGCCAAGGGCGTGATGAAGCGCGGTGTTCGTGGGGTCCTCGGCGTCCTCGGGCCCGATTGGAGCAGGGGAGAACGGGTCAGGGAAGGCGAGTGGAGGTTCGACGGCGGGGCCGAGATCGGCGGTGTTGCCCGGCCCACATTTCGGGGTGTTACAGGAATGGATACCACCTCTCCCATCTCCTCCATGGCTCTTTCAGACACACAAAACTTCTCTATCAGCTCCTATGAAGGATTAAGGAAGGATTTCTTTCCCATATGTACATATATGGTATATATATACACCATGCAATGTAAGTGTAAGACAACATGTATTAGGAAGATGGTAGGTGGGTGTGGATGCTTGACCAAGGGAATCATGTAATCATGTGGAAAGGCTGCCTAGATTGTAGATAATAATATTAGAATATAAGACAAGTTTGACAGGCTCGGGTTGGTTGGTGTGTATATTTGACCAGTAAAAAAAATATTACCTTTGTGCTTAGTGGTATATATAAATCTTTGATAAATCAGTATAAGAAGGATAGTTGGATTGATTACATGTTACATTCATGATTATTACATGTTCTTCTTTTTTTTTTTTTATATATTTATTTATTGTTATTGTTATTGTTATCAGATGATTGTCAACCCTTTGTGCTGGACTAATCCATTCGGACTTAGATGAAAGCCAAGTAAACTCCCTTGTAGTCCTAGTGGGGTAGTGCAGTTTCGAACCTACAACCTCCGGGTGCAAACCATGGTCCTAGGCCCCCCCTCCGTTTTTTTTATTACTATCGGAGGGTTTTCAACCCTTTGTGCTCGATTAATCCATTTGGGCTTAGAGGAAAGCCGAGTAAACTCCTCTGTAGCCCTAGTATGGTAGTGCAGTTTCGAACCTACAACCTCTGAGTGCAAACCGTGGTCCTAGGCCAGCTTAACTACCCCTTGGGGTATATGTGAACCTTGTTGTGTTCAACTTGAAGATTTGGATATTGTCATTTGTCAAAAGATAGATTTTAGGGTTTTCTAAATGGGTTTGGATTTTTGGAAGGTGTGCCTAGATATAAATATAAGATTAGAAAGGATGCTGCAATTTAATAAAATGTAGCATTGTTGCATTGTGGTTTTGCCCTAGTTCGTATGGTGTTTCTCCTACTTATTTCATAGTTAGCTATATAATTTTACAAAGAAAAATCACCTAAGATGTGGACTACACAAAAAAGGCTCTCTTAATTTCCCCCGCACGGAAGTGGTCCCCTAGGACTACTTTTGTTTTGTCTTTTTTGTGTGAAATGAAATGTACGTCGATATAGACCCTCCGCACGCAAAGAATACAGTTTCCCATCATCTTCCTCATCTCTTCCTCAAATCCAACCCAATGGGGAAGACCAAATGAAGAGAAAATACAATATCGGTTTAGAGATTTGATTTTTTAGATAATATGAGGATTCCCTAAAGGAGGAAGAGGAAATTTGCAGGGTCAGTTTGGAATGAAGAAAATAACTATATCTCCTGTACATCTTTATCCGAAATTGGAACCTCTACAAATCTCCTCTTCTTCCTCCACGGGAACCGAATGTCCTTTTCTTCTTCATTCAAAACTGGAACCCCTCGTCTTCTTCCTTCGCAGGAATCCTCATATTATTTAAAAAATAACATCTTCAAACCGATATGACATTTTCTCTTTATTTGGTCTTCTTTTCTCATTGAGTTGGATTTGAGGAAGAGAGGAAGAGGAGGATGACCAGAAACCGTATTTCTCGCATGCGGAGGGTCGATATCGACGTACATCTCATTTAAAAAAAAATGGAAGTGGTGGTGGTGGACCACTTCTGTACGAGAAGAACTAAGATGGCCTTTTTGGTGTAGTCTGCATCTAAGGTGCTTTTTCTGATAAAATCTTCTAGTGCTAACCTTTTTAAATCCATCTGGTTTTAGTTAATTAAGTCAGAATCAGTTTGCTGGAAGTGAATACTTTCATTGAAAGGTCAACAAGTGATCTAAACAATATCCTCAAAGTGAATGACTTATAATGTTAAAACTCTAGCTATAATAAATATTTTCATTGAAAGGTCAGCAGGTGCTCTACACCATATATCTTTGGTACCTTTCACTAGTTCAACCCTCAAAATGAATGACTGAACCTCTACCTATAATCAACCCAACTGAACAAAATACAACTCCTACCTACCCACCTCCCTCCCTCCCTTTCTCTGGTTTTCATGGGCCGGATTGGCTGGGTCAAGCCATGTCCAAATCCTGCCCCAACATCCCTAGAAATCAGGTCCAGGTCCTGCTCATCTGTGAGTATAAAAACATATTTGTGATAAATGTGAACCCCATGCCTATTTAACCATTGGGCCCCAAAAATTAGCTTGGACGACCCACCAATGGACATAAACACAACTGAGATTCAGATCAACGCGAGCCAGGCTTGGATCGAAAGGGTGGCCCAGTCGGTGAGTGCCCAACTTAATTGTTTAGGTCGACACTAGGGCTGGGTTGGGTTTTAATAGATTTGAAGGGTTGTTTGAAATTTGGGATTGAAGGATGGTTTGAATCTTGATTAGTATGTGATTGAATCACATTAATTTTTGTTGTCAAACAAAACCTACCCGCCCAGGGATTTTCACAAACCATAAGATTTGACTCAACCTTACTCTACCACATGCCATGATCAATCTTATGTCATCATTCCCATAGTTTTACAAGTCTATAATATTTGTATAAAAGTATTGGGATCTCAATATAGGCACAGGTACAGTGCCTCGTTCTGGTCCGGGTCTGGGTTCGGTTCTGTGATTTGAATTGGGATATGGCATGAGTCTATATATATGGTGGACTCCACTTTAGGTGGAATCCTATTTGTAATTTTTTTTTTGTCGCTATTGGAGGGTTTCCAATCCTTTGGACTGGACTAATCCCTCTGGGCCGAGAGAGAAGCCGAGTAAACTCCCCTATAACCCTAGTGTGGTAGTGCAATTTCGAACCTACAACCTCCGAGTGCAAACCGTGGTCCTAGGCCAACTGAGCTACCCCTTGAGGTTATTCCTATTTGTAATTCAAGTTCTGGTCTACGACCCTGCCCCAACCTGACCTGACCCATTTTCATCCCTATCTTTATTTGTGGAGGTCAGCGTCAAGGCATGTTTGTAGGCACTTGGTAAGGTAGGCACATTCACTTCTTCCTGATTCAACCTAGGGTGATGGTTCATACATGCTCACTAGATATTGTACAAGGAAAGGGATGGAAATGGATCTATTGATGCAAGGTGGTGAAGGTCAAACGGGTCTCTGTTGCCCAATTTTGACTCCATACAGATGGCCAATATCAAGTAGGTATATACCATTTATTCCTAAGGCCCACCTTAGATCAGGCATTATCCAAAACTTACCTTAGTAGACCTGATTAGGATACAGAGCCCTGGCCTAGACCTTGAGGATACAGAGTCCGTACTGAAAGTCCTTTTTGTTTGCATGTAATTGAATACATAAGAATTCAAAGGATTATTAAAGAGGCAAGGGTGAAGGGTAGGAGGTGGGGAGGGAGATGTAACCTTGACTTTCGTGGGATGAGATCTAAACTCTTGAATTAGTATGGTGATGGTGGGGTATTCATTTCCCACCTCTTTTTTATTCATTTTTTTATATTAAAAGAGAGATTATTCAATGATATATTTTTAAATATTCACCTCTGTTCTTCTAGTCTTAACCAGTTTTATAATATATAGTATTAAATCTTATAGGAATTCAGTTACATGAATCAAATAAGAGCCTTACTATATATATATATATATAAAGAGAGAGAGAGAGAGAGAGAGAGAGAGAGAGAGAGCAGGTCTCTCCTAAGTTGCAGCTTAGCTTATCCTAAGCTGGAATAGTATTGGTCTCACAAATCAAAGTCGATTATCATTATTTTTTGCGTGATGGAACTAGAAAATTTAATTCTGATTGGATTTATCTTGATTTTGGAGACGATCATCATGCAAGAAACAACGATAATCGACTTTGATTTGCGGGACCGATACTGTTTCAGCTTAGGATAAGCTAAGCTTCAGCTTAGAAGAGCCCTGCTCACATATATATATATATATATATATATGGGGCCAGCTCTCCTAAGCTGAAGCTTAAGATAAGGTAAGCTGAAGTAAGCTTAATTACGTAGTAGGGCCCACTTGGGGACCCATATGGGGGATGGGGGTGGGGGGATTTCAAGGACTCCCTGGGACCCTCCTTTCGATAAAAAATCAGCCCAAATCGTGGTTTCTATCATCTCCATCTGAGCACCAAAAGTTTAATGGTCAACTGTCTATTCAGATTGGTACATAGTCGATCCAACGGTCTAATAAATTCAGATTTGACCAAAAGTTGGTGAGCTTGTGCAATTTAAGGGGGTCGTGTGTTTGGTCCATTTGGATGGATCAATGATGGGCCCTAGAAGCGTTAGCTTACGGAATCATATCCTAAGCTTAAGCTTAGGAGAGCCTTGCTCTATATATATATATGGGGGTTTATATATATATATATATATGAGGAAATTCCTATGCATCATTCCCTCACCATATGGTAAGGGACAAACTTAATGGGGCCCACCTAGTGACCTAATAATCATGGGACTTGTGAGGGATGGGAAGAGACACCTTGGATGAGACCATATATCAAAATTGGGGTCAATCCAATGCCTCTAACCCCTTCATCCATGGCCCACAAACTTAATGACTTTATACTAAAGAAAAAATTTGACCTTCGATCAAACTGTCCAATCTTTTGGATATGTGAAAATTCAATGGGTCTAGTGTACTTAATGGGGTTTCATGTGTGTGGATGGTTTGGATGTGTTATAAAGTCAATCCTACTATGTTGTCCCTCACCATAATGCATATAAATATTTCCCATATATATATAAACATCATAAATAATAGGGGAGTGCTGTTGGCACCGTAAATTTTTCTCTCCCCACCGCACTAGAAGACAAAAAAATATTTTTTTTCTAAACTACCCCTCCCCTCCTCCCTCCCTCCCTCCCTCCCTCCCTCCTCTTCTCTTCCTCTCCCACCCTCCAGCCTCTTCCCTCATCTCCCCCCCGTCTCCGGCGGGGAGGGAACCCCGGCCGGCAGCCCGCGACTGGAGCTCCGGCCAGCTGGCCGGTCTCCCTCTCCCTCTCCCTCTTTCTTCCTCCCTCCCCTTCCATTTTCTTTCCCTCTTCTCCCTCGTTCCCTTCCTCTCCTTCCCTCTCCTTCCCTCCCCCAGTCCCCCTCCCCCTCCCAGTCGCCGGCGGGGAGGGAGATCGGGCTGCAGCAGGCGGGCGGAATGGAAGGGGAGGGAGGAGAAAGAGGGAGAGGGGGAGGGAGACCGGCCAGTCGGCCGGGCTCCCTTCCCGCCCCGGATACTTGTGGGGGGGGGGGGGGGGGGGGGGGGGGGGGGGGAGAGGGTGGAGGGTGGGAGAGGAAGGGAAGAGGAAGAGGAGGAGGAGGGAGGAGGGAGGAGGGGCGAGGGTAGTTTAGGAAAACCTATTTTTTTATTTTGTTTTGCAGTGGGAAGAGAGATTTTCGTGGTGCCAATAATATTGTAGTGCCAGTGTGCCACTACGTATTTGAGTCACCTGGTATTGACCTTTTGAACCCGGGTCTAACCTGAATTTTGTTTGGATTTAATCAACATTCAAACATAGTCAAAAACTTGAACCCATATTAATATTTTCCACGTCAGGCCTATGGTTATTGGGACCCATTTCTATCCACTAGCCTAGAGTTGCCTACTTATACCAAGTCAAATTAAACATGCTCAATGATTTGATTGATGACTTGTCATCATATAGTATTTTAAAATGGTAAAACAACTCAACTAGAGCCCATTTTAGAAACATGGGTGGCTCACTTTAGAAGTTGGGTATGTTTCCGAATTGGACCAGATCTTGAATACTGGCAAGGACCCTACATTTTTTTGGTCAACACTCTAGTTTACATAGAAGTAAGTCTTCCTAATTGATGAGCAGAGCTTGAACACTGGTGCTTCCAATCTCCATGGAGTTAGTTTTCCCATGTTTTTAGACCCTTCACAAAGCAAATTGTTTTCCTAACCCCACAAGCTTGTACTGGTTTTGATGTTTTTTCTTGAAAAAAAAAATAATGAAAAAACCTTTCTACGAAAAAATGCCCCTTTTGCGGCATTTCTTTGAAATGGTGGTTACACAAACGTATCCTAATAAATTCCCATGAATCTTGATCACTTGAAATTTGAGATTTATCCAAATTTAATAGGCCACCACTCCCACCTGCAATTAACAATAAAAAAAATCGACTATTATCTAATTTTATTTAGTTGTTAGAAATGGAATAACTTTGAAGCGCTCACTGTGGTATGTCTTGTGATCGGATTTTTGTTTCCTTTTAGGAGCCATACCACCTCTTCAGTGGCACCAAAGTTTCCCTCTAGTGGATAAAACACAATGAAATTGTAAGTAATTGTATGTGTGTGATGTAAGTAATTATGAAAAATCTCAAATAAAATCACATTTGATATACTGAATTTTGAGAATTGTATCCAGAGGTTTAAAAGAGAGGATTGATTGATTAATGGTAACTCCGTAACTGTCCAATTAATCTACGTTTGATTGGTCTGAATTTGGATTTTTAACAAATTAGTCCTGATGGTGGGCTCATTGTTTGAGCGGAATGGATTGATTTAGTAGGGTGATAGCATGTGTTACTGAGAAGATCATATATGGGAAAAAACTCTTCTAGGGGTTTATAGAAAATGACCCAAGCTTAGTTTTGTACAACTTGAACTTTTCTTATGCAAATTTGAGCTAAGCCTAGTTTGAGGGGACGTTTGTGTATACCCGTTTCTGCAAAAAAAAAAAAGGGCTTTCCATGTCAAGGTGGTCTGACAGAGATTGTCGTAAAAATACAAAAACCTAAAAAATGCGCCCAAAGTGTGTATATATATTTTTTGAAGCAAAAGAAAATAGCCAAAAGTATATATTGTTATATGTAAAAACCCCGATTTTCAGAATGGGGTGTTTTTCAGAAATTGAAACAAATCACTTGGGTTTTTTTAGAAGAATCCCTATAAATAATCAATAATTCATTGCTCATGTGGAGTAACTATCACAAGTAGCGTCACACCAACCCTTATAAATGTGGGAGGAGCACTGTTGACTTTTTTTTTTTTTGGGTACCCAGCTTCAATAGCTGGGACCCAAATTTTTTTTCTAATTTTTTATTACATAGAGCCCGGTACACATATCCAGGAAGGAAGCCCACCGAGGCGGGAAGAAAGCTCGGCACACTTGAAAAGGAAGCCCACCGATATGAAAATAAAGCCCGCATATACACATGCATGAATATATAGGGAGGAGGATGGGGAGGGGGTTGAACCGCTGACCTCCCCAATAAAAATCCAACTCCTTATCAGTGGGGTAACGAGCGGTTATTGGAGCATTGTTGACTTGGGACTCTGGTGGAGTCAAAGCAACAGAGACAAGGTGGTTGGAGGACGACTTGTTACTTTATGAAGGAGTAGAACAGAAGAAATTGAGTTCTAGCTATCACTCACGAAGGCACTTGCCCATTGGTGCTTTAGACTCAGGTCAATGTAATAATGCATAGATGATAGTATTTTGAAATGATAGCATGTCCATTTCAATGTTTCCTCTACCACTTGTCTTAGCATTTCACATTATTGTCCTGTCTTCCTATTAGAGTTGTGGTGCAATACATCTTTTACTTTTCATTTTTTAATTTGCTTAGAAGGGTTTGCTCTGCCACTCTACATTTCATGTAGATGAGTTATTTTGGTGAAAGTTGGCCTGATATTTATATGACCCAAACCATTTATACCTCAGTCCCTCTCTTGAATATGAACTTGCCAAATTTCAATTCATTAGAGTGAGACACACCATTAGATCTCTCCATGTGTGAAAGTATAGACTTAAATCTAATTTTCTTTTTTACATATTCATTAAGAGTGTTGTGATATGAATGGCTTAGATCAAGAAAAAGTGAAGCCCACGGAAGCAAACTCTAAATCATCTGGATGGAACTCCCGTGGAAACATCAGCGTAAGATCAATTTATGCAGTGCTTTCTGAAAGTACCATGGATTCATAAAAACAGTTGAGTATCAACCATAGGAAAAACCTTGTATAAGCTGGATTAGCAGTGATTAGATCAAACAAAGATAGGCCCATCAGATTGATTTTTCGTAGAGCTTTATTAAAAATATGAACTCACCCATTCAACACACACAACATCTCCTACCCAAACAAGAAAAGTTAACTTAATAAGAGACCAGCTAACTGTTAGGTTGATTATTTATTAAACATGATGGCTTTGTCAACAAAGTTGACTTGGCGATGTGGCAAGCTATGATACTTAGCATCTGCATTTTTTAATCCAATGGCCAAGTAGATTCAGGTCCAGATGCTACATCTTATATTACTTTTAAATCTACAATTAGGATATTAATTTGGATCATATGACCTGTAATCGAATTAGAATCCAGATCTATTCCAAACTTGACCATATCCAACCTATTTACACCTCATATCTTGAGGAAGTGATGTTGATTCAATCTACTGAGAAAGATATATGATCAAACAAATGAATATATGTTCTTATTCATTTTTTTTTGTTGCAATGTGCAATCAAGATAAAATATTTGTGCAATGGGATATTAAGTAAGGTGTAACTGGTGGGCCTTACAGGCCATGTGCGCCTCTGTTGCTTGGGCGCAAGCTTTGGGGTCCAAGCTTGACTGGTTAGGACTTTTGATAGGACTTGTTTGATGGAATGAGCTTGCTAGAGGATCTTACTTCCGGATATGGCCATTCTTGTATGCTGATGATTATTGTTGAGGAGTGGGCTCCACCCAAGGAGGAGTGTTGAGAAGTATTTATGCTACTAAGTTTCTTCAGCTAATTAACCATTCATACCATTTATGGTATGAATGGTTAATTAGCTGAAGAAACTTAGTAGCATATTGGAGCCAATCGATCATGAATTCAAATTTTAGGAGGATCGACTTAGCGTTAAAATAACGTGTATCGTTAAAAGTGCACTGACTGGATTAGAAGTGGGCTCCACTCAAAGGAGAGTGTTGAAAAGTATTTATGCTGCCTCTATTAACGCCGAAAGATTTTGGTAGAAATTTTTAGCTTGCATATCACATTTTAAAGAGAGTGAGGTTTTTTAAGCTACCCATTTTCATCTTTAATCATATCTCATTTTTTAGTCATCACATGTTTTAACAAGCTTAAATGCCACTTCTTGCAGAAAATGCAAAGAGAATGAAATGAAGGGAATTCTTTTTTTGTTTTTTAAACAAAGCTATGGAAGAAGGAACAGACATATAGTTTAACCTCCTAAATGTCGGCCTTGAAAAGATGCAGAGCCCTGTAATGCTTTTAATTGTGAGGACTGAGGAGAGCTTTTGATTTGAAGGAAAGCGGCAGTGGCGGACCCAGAATTTTCGATTGAGGGGGGCTTGAAAATTATTTATTTTATTTAAAACGATAACATGAAAGATGAGTTTATGAGTTTTAGTGATACGTGTCGGTTGAGTTTTAAGAGCTATTAAAAAATCATAATAGTTTTTTTATAACACTATATGAGATAAAGAGCCAACACTATATCAAATTCTCTATTATCCTTCTCCTATCCTTCTAAATCGAAGCTCTCTTCTTGAAATGAATGAACGCAAAATAACCATTGGCTTGTTCTTCTTAGCCATTGTATATAAGTAAATAAAAATAAAGAAAATGGCCAAAATTTTATATCTTTTTCAATTTAATTTGAGAATTTTGTGAAATACATCTAGAAAAATCCAAATACATTTAAACCACTTAATATACTTTACTCATTTGAAAAGTGAAAATGATAATTTTGATGAAGACGATAAAGTGTCGAATGATCTCAAGTTTCTAATTACAATTTTAGTTTTAAGAGAAGAAAACGGAAAAAAAGCCATACTTTGGTTAGGTCTTATGGTGAATCAGAGAGAACTTTTACAGATCTCGAAGTGAGCCACCCAGTTTGTGCTCATATGCAATTATCTGCTTTCTATTGTAGAAAATCATTTTTAAAAAAGTCTTTTTCGGTGTAGAAAATTACTGTATTGATCGTTGGAAAATGAGCCACACAGAAAATCCGTATGATTTTCCTCATGTTAAGCAAATGTTCCCCCAAAGACTCCATGTCAGTACGGTGGCAAGAGATGGTGTTAAGAGGATAATAATCTAGCAAAAGATAAGTAAATTGCCAATCAATACATGAAAATAAAGAAACTGAACAAATAAGGGTACCTACGTAGAGATGAGTTTTTAAAAACAAAAGGAGGAATGGGAGGTGGCGGCGGGGGCGCGCTGCAAGGAATACCGCCTACTTAGAGAGGGACAACGATGGCGCGCTAATGTCATATACGGAGTGTGATTTGAAGTTCCCATCCAATTTGGTGTTTTTGTGTGTGTGTGTGTGTGTGTGTGTGTGTGTGTGTGTTTTGGAAAATAGGATAGGGGGGCTGGACAAATTTTTAAATGGGGGCTAAGCTCCATGGGCTTTAGAGAGCCCATTGGCTTTTTCCAGTTGGGTGGGGGCTTCCCCCATGTATAGGTCCGCCCTGGACGGCGGCACCTTTGAGTTGAGTTTGTGGTTGGTAGTGAAGCTCATGAAAAAAAAAATCTGTACATCTCTATGAAGGAAATGCACGCATACCCAGGTCATAGATTTCCTACAGCCAGAGATGCATTTATATTAGATGTCCATTGTTAGACCCCGTCCCGAGTTAATCGAGATTTATATTAATTAATTGAAATTAAGGCTAATTAATTATGTTTAATTAAGCTAATGATGATTTATAACCAAACGGAATTGAATTAGCCTAAAATGAATGATTTGAGCTTAATGAAAGGATAATGAATGGAATTGAATATTTTGAATGGAGTTTAGACTCAAACAAGGAAACTAAGGACTTTTTCGCAAATACGAATCTTCGCGTATTACGTCGTATACGGTAACTCTTGATGCCAACACGTGTATCTCAAAGAGTACGTTGATTTTTCTAATAGGCGCGGCTGCATTTGACTTGAGAGTAGTGATCAAATGACCTTTCATTTGACTCAAATTGTAATTAGAAGAGTGATGATGGGCTTTAGTGCAAAAGGTGCATTATAAGGGGATAAGATGAACTCAATTAGAGTTCATTCAATTCATTCCAGCCCAAGTGCAAGAAGAGAGCAAACCCTTAAGTCTTCCTCATTTTCTTCTTCCGTTTTTCCTTTATCAAGTGTCAAGATAGGGGTGGTTCAAGTAGTTTGTGGAGAGACTTCATCTTCTTCAACTTCTTTATCAACTTCATTCCATTTTTGGATTGTTAGAGCTTGAAAGAGAACTCAAGAATTGCTTTGTTTTGGACTACAAGTACTTGAATCTTTTATAGAACTTCCAAGTTCTATCGAATGATTTTAGACTAGTTTCTAGCTTGAGAAGCTTATAAGACTCTTTTCCAATTTTTTCCATGGAAATAGGCTTGGATTGAAGAGGTTTTCATATCAAGATCAAGCTAGCAAAAAGGCTTTTTGTCAATTGATCTGCAATTAGAGGCAAGGATACTCATTTCTATTGATCTAGGATGTTTTAAGAGTTGTTAGAACTCAAGAGGCTCAAATTCAAAAAATTGCTTCAGAAATTCTGAAGCTCTGGAATGAAGTTCTGGGAGCTGAACTGCTGACCGAACCCATTTGGGTTCAGTTCTACAGAGAACTCAGCTTCTGGAAAGCTGACCATGAGGTGACCGACAAATTTCGGTTAGCCGAAATGGTGAATTCGACTAGCCGAATGGTGACCGCCAGGTGACCGTACTATTAGTCAGGAATTTTCATCAGAAGTCAAGGTTCTGGAAAGCTAACCGTAGGGTAGCTGAAGTGTATTCGGTTAGCCGAAATTGAGAATTTGGCTAGCCGAGGAGGTAACCGAATAAGTGAAATGAATCAAAAGTTATCTGGTTCTTGAAAGCTGACCGAAATGTGATTCGGTTAGCCACATTCCAGAACTCGGTTAACCGACAGGTAACCGACAAGGTGACCGAGTATTAGGGAAGTTACAGATTGATGTCTGATTTTTTCTGAGTGAAAGCCTAATTGATACATGCTAGTTTTATTGATATCTAGACATTCATAGGTGTTAGCTAAAGTTATCATAATGTACAAATTACTAATTAAAGTGATGCTCATCGAGAATAAAACATATATTAGATAACGAACGCTTCACTCAATTGTGTGGTTTAAAAGTTTGAATGTCGTATGTTGAATTAATTGAATTGATTTCCGAGTCTGACACTACATAATGGTTTCCTAAGCTCGTTATAGAGCTAAACTGAATTAATGAAAGGACTTAGTAAAATTAATAAACAGTTACTAAATGTAACAGTGTAATGAACAATCCTACTGCAATAGATGGATTGAGGGGCGTTCCGGAGCTCCGTGGCGATGTCAGTGATCTCTGATCCAAACACTGGTAAATCCCACAATTTAATAAGTCATTTAATGAAAAGAGTACTCATTGAATAATCACTGAAATGAATTGACATGAATGAATATGAACACACATAACTGACTAGTATTTGCGTTGGCAAATGCAATTACTGCTTCCGTTGGAAGAATTGAACTAAAATGAAACTAATGCTATTGTAGTTGTCAATCTAGTGATTTCTATTATTAACTCCACTGTGTAGAATACTGTACTTGATATGGAATTGTCTAGAACGGTTAGATTATTGCATTGACAGGTTTTGTGTATTGAAAGCATGTACTATCATGGACATGTTTATAAACTGTCATGTTCACGATGTTATTGATGATATTATAGGCCCAGTTGCCCGTGCCGGTCTTGCAGAGGCCATACCGCCAGCGGAAGAGGTCCATCTGATACCTCTAGGAGGTTTAATTGAATGGACTTGAACCGAGTGCGAAAGAGTTAGAAATATTTTGAAAATGTTTTGAGAAAACTTGATAGATTCATTTTGAGTTGTAAATAGTGTTCCCTGCATTGTATTTGAATATGCAGTGGTTGATATACGATAGAGATTGAAATGTGTATATGAACTTTACTTTTAATGTAAATGACTTGTGTAATTAAATGTTTCGTCAATGTATATATTCCACAAAATGTACATTTGACATGTATGTATGATTGTTATCCCTTGTGGATTTCGTTTTAACTTCGGTTAATTCGGAGTTTACGGGAGTAAGTATGCAGATCGCGACTCGGGATTTGTCCGGATTAATCAGATCTCGGGCTCAGATCGTGACATCTGTACTCTCCAACATTGTGGTCCTAATATATCCCAATGTAAATCCTGACTTTCGATCCTACTACCATTGGATTTTGAATCATCAATACCGCCAACTGTCCCTTACAGAGCAGAGATAATTGTGATGGATGCCAAAGAAATTAAAAGAACATAATGGGTAGCACACATATTTGAGTGGGGTAAGAGTCTATCTCACAATAGAGGAAAGGAACAATGAGGTCCACATGAATTCTTATTTCAAGTGGTTCAAAATTAAGTCACAATTCCATTCACTCTATCTCCATCTGATGACCCAACGAACTACATAACATGCCCCCTCCAAAACCTTCTCACCCATCCGAACTTCACATGGTTCTGTATCCTCTACCACCCAACATTAGGAAAGCTACACTCAAATACAACATCTACCTTTTGTGTGTGTATATATATATATATATATATTATATTCAAACCACTTCATTGGCAACCCAAGGCCAGACTGAATAGTGAATAGATCTCCCCTTGACCCCAGATACTCACATTCTCCCCTTCGTTTCTCAAAACCTGTCTTTGAACCAAAGAGCTAAGGATGATTGATTCCAAGAGGCTTGTTGCTATTTTTAAGAAATGGCAGAAGATATCTGTTACAGGGAGGAGAAGAATCTCAATGGATAGGAAATTTTGCAACAAATCCGTAGCTGATAAAGGTCATTTTGTGGTGTACACTGTTGATGGAAGACGCTTTGTGCTTCCTTTACAATATCTGAAGAGCCCAGTCTTCATAGAGCTGTTTAAAATGTCTGATGAGGCATTTGGACTAACATACAATGGGCCTATCACCTTGCCTTGTGATGGGGTCTTTATGGAGCATGTTATAGAATTGGTTAAGAGGAAACATTTTTCTAAAAAAGCTGAGAAATCTTTGGTTTTCACTCTAGCAAATGGAGGATGCTCTACTTCATCTATGATTCATCCACATGAAAGACAGGGGAACAGACAAATACTCATCTATGGATTTTGAATTGCCTGTCTTCTTTCTTTAAATTTGTAAACAATTTGTACATTTTTTTAGTCAATGGATAATCCTATAGTTTCTGAATTTTGATGTTGCAAAACCATGACCTCTCGCTATTCTATTTTTATTAAGATTTATAGTAGATATCTTTCTTTTCATTTTTTATTGCTCCACTTCAATGAGTTAAATGTTAATCCATTCCGTGGACTATATTTAAAGATAGCCTCTGTTTCAGTGTCCCTTGTTCAATTCAATGGTCATAGCCATGCTGTAATCATTTCCCATATCACTCACCAAATATCATCCATGCTATAATTATGAGTTTATTCCCCACATCAAACTCCATTTTATTGTAAACTATTACTATTGTACCATAAATAGAAAAGTATATTATTAGTGAGTTGTTCAGATTATCCTGCTTGAAGTTACCTTTGCCCATGTGGAACTGCAACAGACAACAAAAAAAAAAAAAATCCACTCTACTTTGCCAAATTGAGTGTACGTTTCAAGGCAGTGCTCTACCTACCCTACATCGTCAAATTGGTAATTAGAAAAAATAATCAATTTTCTTTCCATGTAAGACAAAATAAAAACTTGTCTGATCATTTTTTTCAAACAATATAATGAGTTGATTATTATAGTTTAATTGGGGGCTGTAAGGTCTGTGACCTTACTGGGTCAGTTGGGCCCAATAACCGGCCCGTTGAACCGTTTAATTTGTTATTATTTTATTTTATTGTATTTTAGATATTTAAGTGGGTGAGCGAGTTTCTTTTAGCATTAGATTAGTATCCGCGAAGTTTCGTTTGATTCCGAGTTCGTTTGATTATAGCAGGGGGGTAGTTTGTAATTTAGGAAAAATTGAGTGTTTTTCCGAAATATTCCAAACACCGTGATTTTTAGGTTCGTTGGAAAGGTCTCGTCTTTCTGATGATTTTTATCTCTTGACTCGTCGCGATCCGGCGATCAGAAACCTTTCAAGTGGTTCATTCTTTCACTGGACCCACTTAAAGGGTAATTTGGTCTTTTCCTTTCTATCGTCTTCTTAAACGAATGTTTGCCCTAATTTTCATTTCGTTCTCTGCAACGAAAGTAACCCAGCAACCATTTCTTCTTCCTCTTCCTTTCTCAAGCCAGAACTTCGTCTTAGAAGATCCCATTCGAAGATCTGATCCGCTAGAATTCATCGTTGCGATCCCCTCTTTCTTTCGGTACCAAATTGGTAAGACTTCTCGTAATCTCATATTTTTACCTTATCATTTCTTTGGTTAGATTAAGGTCCGATCTTGATTCTTTTTCTTTCTTTCTTCTTCTTTGCGTTCTAGGTTGTATTTGTTCGGGTTAGATTGTTGATTTCGGAGTAGAATAGCTTCTCCTCAAATTTCACTCAATTCCAATCTTCTTCTGACATTGAGGCAAGTAGATATGCATTGCATTTTAAACATGTATGTTTGTTTCATTTGATTGATTATGATTCTGATAGATTTCCCTTAATTCCAAGCCTTTCTGTTATTGATATGGAAATTACATGCTAGGTTAGATTTGTGGAATAAAATGGATAGATTGATAAATTGATAACTCTAGTTTGTTTAAATTGTAAGAAATGATGAGAATGTGATGTATGGATTGAATGGGAGAGCATGGAGGCTCATTTTCTGCAGGTTAGTCATAGATTGGCCGCAGGAAAAAGGGTGCAGAAACCTAATTTCGGGCTTCAGATTCGCTGTCCGATCGATCGGACAGTGAACAGTCCCCAAATTAACTGTGGGCGATCACAGTCCGTTCGATCGGCCACACAGTCCGACCGATCGGTTTGTGAAAACTCTAAGTTAACTGGGAGGTGCCTAATGTCGATCGATCGGTCACACAGTCCGATCGATCGGACGTGCACTAACTGAGAGATGTCCAGTGCCGATCGATCGCACATTTGGTACGATTGATCGGAGGGTGCATGTCACTGAAACTTCGAAAGCTTGTAATTTTCAATCCGCCCGTTGGATCTTTATGTATAATATACCGTTGGAAAGCCCTCGAGACGGAGAATCCAATGGTTCTAGTTCCATCATGATCGGAGGTCGGGAACTGAGATAATTATTGGAATTTAGGATGACTCTTGTAATTTGAGAAAGAGATTGTTTAACTTAGGTACGGCCTTGGATGTTGGAAACCCTTAACTTATTCTTACTTGACCATTAATTGGGGATTAAAATCGAATCACGTGCTTGGTGTGAATTCGATGGGTTGTCTAGGTATTCGTGTATTACACGTAGTGTAACCGAATGCATATGGAGTTGAATTTAATGATGCTCAACATGATTGTACACCAAGGGATTTTCCTAAAAGCATCATTGATCCAATTTCCACATGTACTCTGTTAGAACACGTAGGATACAGGGATGACACTACTTGACTAGGATTGGATTGTAATTCTTCCTTGACTTGTGACTTGTATCCGTTGATAACATTCCTTGTACACTCTCTTGACATAAAACACTTAACAAATTATGAAACATAAATTCTTATAGAATTTAGGACTTTGACCTGACTTAGAGTATACTTTACGAAACCGTGTCTTGTTTTGATGAACATGACTGGCTAGTAATGGAAGGGGATTATCACGTGGCTTGCTTGTCTTGTACTGTTTTGGAAGAGATAATCCCTATGATCTTGTCTTGTACTTGGAACTAGCCAGACTTGCTTGTCTTGTTGGTCCTTGTGTCAGAACCACTTTGTTATTATTTGCATATCATGGCCATATGTAGTTTGGGGTATAATGACGAACCGGTTACTCGGTTGTCGGGGTGGGCAGTCGGTGTAGGACGGCGTCCATGATGTTGAATAGCTGGGAGCGGGCTAGGACCGTGCTGCTATTCCCAGGATAGGGAGTTAGGATCCCACTGGAGTTGGACTTTGGTATCAGTAGTCCAAGGGGATTGTTACTGGTACCCCGGGAGGTGGCTTTGGACATCCTCGGAGTCTCCCTCTTGTTCTTGTTTTGCATTGCATGGATTGTGGTTATTGTTAGATGATTATTAGGATTCATTTTGTTGTTCATGTTATTTATTAATCTCGCTTTATGCTTAGTCTCGTATTCTTGTATTCACATGATTACTACCTGTCATTAAATCTATATTTGATGCATGTCATGTTTATTATGCTTTGTATATCTATTGCTCAACATGTCGGTGACTTTGTTCCTTGGTGTGCAGACACATCAGGTGACTTCTACTTCGATGAGCAGGCCGGTGAGGAGATCCCAGAGGATCTCCAACCAGTTGAGGAGGCACGAGAGTGGCGTGCCGATGACGTAGAGTAGCGTCATCACATCGGGCACGAGAGAGATACATTGGGTTTTTATTAGATTTACTTTTATCCATTTATTTCTCTCGTTGGACCTTTCTTACATTATTGACTTCCGTTCTTTTATTGGCCTTGTATCTTGGGATGGCCAATGTAATAAATAATTTGATTCTTAGTTTTGTTTACTCTTTCTTGCAAACTTTAATTTAATGAGATTCATATTCATTGCTTGAGATTCCATATGCCTAGAGTTGTATTAACTCTACATTTATTGTACCACATGAGGTTTAAAATATTATATTCTCACCGCGGACTACGATCCGTGGGCCCAAATGATAAAATTTTTTAATTAGTCCTAAAATGCACTCTCCGGATCCGGTTATTTCTTTAATCGGGTTCGGGGGACGCGATAGGGGCCATATGGTAGCAAATTCTCTCAGAATTAGAATTTGTAGAAATTCTGTAGTTTGGATTCCTAAAATTTTAAAATTTTCTCATATTCTCCTTGCTGCAAATTTTATTTTGGTTTTGCCTGGTGGTGCCTCAAAGTTAACGTATTTATGCCTTGTGGTGCCATGCGTCTATTGAGAGTGAAAACCATTATATTCTAACTGAATTTCTTTAAGATAGTGGAAAATACTTTCATATTTTATCACGTAGGCACATTGTCGGATAATGTAAATTTATTGTATTCTTAGTTTTCCGAACCAGTGGATCCGGTGTAGTGATGTGAATTAAATCAATCTATTAAAATTACTGCAAGTGTAATTATCTTGTTGAGACAGTGGCAATTACAGGTCGATCCCACAGGCCGCATTACTGAGTTAAAATTTAAAATATGATTTTTTTAAATCAAAGATTAATGAATAATTGAGATTCAAGAAAAACTAGAAGAATTCAGAAACACAAACTAATCAAATATATAAAAAATAGATGAGCGCATCCAGAATCCACTAAGCAAGATAGTTAATCAATCTATGCAATTATTCTACTATTTGTCTCAAAATAACTCAGATCATAAACAAATCAATGTTTTGGATCCGGGGGATTTGTCTTTTTCAAAAATTAATTTTAATAAAAAGAATAAGGTCATAACCCAAGACCTCCTTTACCTTATAAAAGAATGAAAAATCATAAGCATGACTCATCAAATTAAGCATAAACTATCAAAGGATCTCAACCCTAAGCATAATCTATCAAAATAAGTATAAATCATCAAACTAATTTCATTAGAAGTCAAAATAGAGGCTGCCTAAGGCATGAAGACAGATCTATTATTCTAATCGAGCATGCATCTAAAAGAGACAATAAAGTAATAGAAAAATCACATAGATTAAATTAAAGATCTACTTAGCTTCATCTGTATGCTCCAATCCAGAAATCTAGACAGCCATTGAAAAGAGCTCCATAAGTAATTTCATTAATAACATCTCTTTGTACAATGGTCTTTCATAAATCTCTCTTCTAAAATCCTAATTTCTGGAACAGGGCTTCAGAATACCCAAAAGTAATTCTGAAATTCTATTAATTAGGGAAATAAGAGAAGGATGACTGCTTGAATAATGGGCCCTATGAGAAATCTTCTACTATAGTTAGGACTCTTCAACTAATATGATGGGTGAACCCCTCATTTGATTGATTGTCACATGGCTTGTGTGTGGGGTCAACATGGTGAGTTCTTCAATTTACTTCTTTTCAAGTTTCAATTCAGCAATGCAGGGCCCATGATGACTATGTGTGCTTGAAAGCAGGTTCCGTGACAGAAGCCTTTAACTCTCATTTTCTGCACATTTTAATTGAACACATCAAATACTGAAGGGCTCATATTGAAGCGGGACCCATCCGAACAGAGTCCTACTCCAACTGGGACTCTTCGGAGAAAATTTGCAAAAAATTTTAAGTAAATGGAGAAAATGTATGAAAAGTATGAAAATTCAGGTTTCTAGGTGAAAATACATGAAATGATGGAATTAGATGAAGAATGATGTAATTAACCTAATTAAACTCCTAATTCATTATAAAATGACGCGTAAATGTGTAAATTCATGAACTCAACATGTAGCATGGGAATGTTAGAGTAACTGATGTGTGGCATACCTCGCACGTTCATTCAAGAGGAGGATTTGGCAGATTCTAAATTGGACAAACTCCAAGACTACTTTCATTCCTTCATTTCTTTAGTTATACAGTGCAACCACATTGAAATACAAAAGATAGAAGTTGGGCAAACTCCGAGGGCATGAGCTAAACTAGTAAAAAAATGTCAATCATATGTAATGGGTAAAGAAGAAAACTGAAAAGGTCCTATCCTTGTGGCTTTGTCATGTGTTGAGTGAGGGCACGTTTGTGTACACACCCTTTCTGCGAAAAAGAAAAATTGCTACGTCAGCAAATTTCATAGAAATGGAAACCTCGGAAAAGGATTTCCGTAGAATTTTAGAAATTCATGTTTGGTGCAAAAAAAATTTCCTCGTTGAATTAGTGCTAATGTTGTTTGGTGCAGCTGTGGATTCCTTATAGAAAATTAAAATTTCTTATTTGTTGAAACAATTCTTTGAAGAAAAATAACATAACATGTATATTATTCATTCAACATCAAATAATAATTTATTTAAAGAATAAAAAATGAAAGAGTTGTAGGGTTTTGGGTTAAAATTGACAAGAGTGAGGAAAAGAGGGAGCAGTTTTCCGAGAAAATTCATTTTCCATACCCCCCATAGGAAATCCATTTCCATAATTATCAAGAAAAATACTGACGAGGCAAGAAAGCATTTTCGTGGAATTGTTCCGCACCAAACGCCTGAAAAATAGATTTTCCACGGAAATCCATCCACTTTTCCGTGGATAAGTGTTACACAAACATGCCCTTAATGTGTACGCTGATGAAAAGATGCAGTGAATGGGCATTTGAATCTTTGAATAGTCTTATCTTATTCAGTTGATGATCTATAAATAGGGGCAATGTTCTCTCCAGAGTCTACTTTTCATATGCAGTTCAACTCGTGGGGCTCATTTAGATGTCGACTTATAAGTTTAAGAGAACATTTCTCCTATAAATAATACTTAGAAGTGTAAGCAATGGACTTGGATGGTGCTTTCTAATTCCCCTTATCAAGACAGGCCTTTGCATCAGTGTTGAAGATACTAGTGAGATGAAGGTGCGAATGGACTTGGATGGCTGACCAAGGTGGGTGGGATGATCATGTGGATAGGTAATGTGTTGGGTGAGAGCCTAATGGAGGCCAGCTTTCATTCTCACCCAATATGATGTGTCGGTGTGTCACAAGTAGGGATGACAAAGAAGTTGGATTGGGTCAAGATCAGGTTAACAAGGGGTATCTATATGTTGAAGTCCAATCCATATCTGATTTATCTTTAAAACGGGTTAAGTAGCTCCAACTTGCACCCGACGTGGGTCAACACAACCGGACCTACATAATCTGCATTTAATGTAGTCCAACCGTTGAGTTTGACCCTAACTATAGACTTGTGGCTCAAACCCAATCCATTTCAAATATTAAGGCTATATTTAAGTTAAAACCTAGGCCAAAATGCCCAATATAAGCTCCGCTCATTCCATAAAAATAGAATATTCCACCAAATTATTTTAAATGAATTTAGATATGTGGATCGACTGTAACCCAACTCATTTAAATATGTTATACGAGTTAAGTGAGTTGAGCCTAACGCAACCCATTTATATGAAGGTTGGGTTGTCTGGACCCATGACTAACCCATGCACGTGGTTGGGATATCCCAATGAAATGCGGGTTGAGTTCAAGTCGAGTTAGCGAGTCATATTGGTTTTGCCACCCCTAGCTACAAGACCCAATTTAATACTCATCATGACTTTCCTCTTTGTTTTTTTTTTTTAATTTTTTTTAATTTTATTTCCAGCCAAGGGCTGAGATCATGTGATACTTGCACATGTGAGGTATTCGCATATGCAAGGAGATACAACTCACATATGTGAGATATAGCAACTCATATATGCATGGAGGGGGATGCCAGATTGGAAGCCTCGACCTCCCAATGAGAACTGCCGCTCCTTACCAGTATGGTATCGAGCCATTCTCCACATCACATGACTTTCCCTATCAATGTATTTGACCAACAATTTTGTTAAATTGTTGATTTCGGGGGCCATATGTCAATTATCTTGAATCGTTTGGATCGAAGCTTCGATGGGCCCCTATATCCAAACATACCCTTATGCTTTATACCAGGTTTGGACCTAAGGTCTTAGCACTTGAGTAAGACCTGGACCCAAAAATGGCGCCCATTTAATATTCAGGTTGGGGTTTGATTATGTCCAAAACTTTGTGCTTGTAGTTTAATGAAGCCCAACCTAGCCAGGCTTGATTGACTATATGGGTAGCCTTGGGCTTGAGATCTTTTAGATGGGCTGAGCTTGGGTTTCACTTACGGCTTCTTTTTTATGCCATTCTTGGGCTGGGATATTAGCTTGTGTTTCTAAACTCAGGTGGCACTTCGACGTGCCTTAGTTCGAATCGACAGGGCATAAACCATAGTTGCCAATATCGTTTTGGGT
Organism: Litsea cubeba; assembly: GCA_012931725.1. NCBI lineage: Eukaryota > Viridiplantae > Streptophyta > Magnoliopsida > Laurales > Lauraceae > Litsea > Litsea cubeba. The sequence goes on from CM022945.1 coordinate 115,915,160, forward strand.
TCCATTTTTGTCTGGCCTGTAAAATGAAAAGTTTCGGCCAATTCGAAATTTCAGTGAAATTTCTCGGAATTACATTTCGGGGAAATATAAAAATATAATATATATAGAAAAATAAAAAATAAAATAATAATTATGGATTTAATTCATTCTAGTAAAAATTCTTGGACTTACATTTGGGAAAACACAAGAAATACAAATTATATACATATTGAAAAAGTAAAAATTAAAAAAAATCAAATATTAATTATGTCAAAAATTATTTCGGTCGAAATATCACATTTCTGCCGAAATCTTGAATTTTAACCCAAATAGGCCGAAATTTGAAACGAAAAGTTTTAACCATGGCCGAAACGAAAAATTCTGGCCCTTTCAGCCGAAACAACACGAAATTAATAACTATGCCATGAGCACCCATAGTGTTATGGTCTGTGGGGCCTATTTAAGGCTATGTCAATCATAAGGGGGGGGGGGGGGGGGGGGGGGGCTGCTCTGAGAGTTTTGATCCACAGTGGGGGAGAGGGTCGTCATCCTCTGAGGGTTTTGATCCACGGTGGTCCACTCACAATCACCGTAGGATAAAACCTCACAGGATCAGGACTCTTTACCAGCATGGAAAAGTTCACATATCTACTTTAGCTTTAGCTCTCTCTATTCAGAGAAGGGTGCGGAAACCATGTGATGCTATAGAAGCTCTGTGGAGAGCTTTAATTTGAAGTGGCATATTTAATTGTGTGGTTGGAGGTGAAGCTTCTGATCAAATACTCGTTCAAGTAAAGCGCTAGCATTTCTCTTAGATTGCTAAGACTTCTTCTTTTTCTCACCAGATGGTGGACCCCACTACATCCTAAAAATGATTATGATTGGCTATTCAAACTTCATTATATTTCAACAATCCACTCTTGACCAGTAGTACCCCTGTGCTGATCCACAAACATGTGATTGTGGACCAAAGAAAGTAGCAGACTGCAGACAGATGTTGAGTTGGGAAAGAAGCCCCATCAACAGCTGTGGAGTCGGTCTCACAACATATAGAGAAAGAACAATGTGACCCATATAAATTCCTAACTTCCAATGATTTGAAAAAAGAGACATATTGCTATGTCTACATGATGACTTGACATGCTCCAAACATGGCTTTATCCAAAAACTACTCACCCACCTGAACATCACATGGTCTTGCATCCTCTACTACCCAACACTAGGAAAGCTACAGCCAAATGCAATATCTACCCTTTTGTGTATATATATACACTTGGCTTAGACCACTTCATTGGCAAACCAAGATCTAGACCCAAATCTCCTCTTACCTGTAGTGTTTCTGTGAGCCTAAAAAAAGAGGGAAAGATGGTGAACCCCAAAAGACTTGTAAACATGGCCAGCAAAGTAGCTGCCATGGGGTTGGGGAGAAGAAGAAGAATCATGTTACCAAGAAATGATCCTGCCAAGGACTCGACTGTGACAGCAAAATCGAGACCAGAAAAGGGAAATCTTGCTGTGTACACCGTTGATGGAAGGCGTTTTGTGGTCCCATTGGCATATCTTCATAACCCCATCTTCATAGAGCTGTTGAAGATGTCTGAAGAAGAGTTTGGATTACCAGGCAATGGGCCAATTACATTGCCTTGTGATGGGGTGTTCATGGATTATGTTGTGTCCTTAGTTCAGAGATGTGTGTGTGAAGATGTGGAGGCTTTGGTCATTTCCATGTGCACTGGCAGGTGCTGTTATTCATCATCCATGCTTCAACAAGAACAGGCCCACCAACAAATACTTGTTCATGGGTTTTGAAGAATCCATTTGAGCTGCATGTGAAAAACCTTTACAGAGATTTTATTTTTATTTTTTTAACAATTTGTACAATAGCTGGTCCAATTTTGATTCAATATAGAGGTTGATTTTTGACATCTCTAGACTTTTCCCCCTGAAATTTAAATGTTAGATGCAAATGACCTTTCATCCCAAGTGCGATTCTCTTGTATCAATCGACACTACAAGAAAACCGTTTTTTTAAGGCAAACTTTTTCCGGCGACTCCTAAAGTTGCCGTATATATGTGATTTATTGTGGCGACCTATAGTGTAGCCATATATTGCCATAGTTTTTTACGGTGACCATAATGGTAGCCATATATTGTCACAACCTTATACGGCGATTAAAACGGTCGCCATATATTGTCACAACTTTATACGCTTATACGGCGACTAAAACGGTCGCTATATATTACCAAAACCTTATACGGCGACTAAAACGGTCGCCATATATTGATAAGTGAATGAGATTAAGCGGGGACATTGGGTTGCCGTCAAAAGTTGCTGGGTCGCCACAAAAATGTTTAATAAAACAACTTCAGCAGCCCTAATTGTATTGATAAAAGAAGAAAAACAGATACAGAGGAGGAGAAAAAATAAAAGCAGCAGCTGAACGCTGATGAACGGGCGAACAAAAAGGGGAGAACTCTTTCACTGATGTTGAGAAGAGGAAGACTAAAATCTGAAAAGGCTACCTCTGATCTGGACGAATTGCTAGCGGCTGGGGAGGCTTGATGAAGAGAGGAGTCTTGATCAAGCTATGGAGAGGAGACGCCCAAATGGAGAGGGGAAACGAGATGCAGATGAAGAGGTTGCAAAATCGGGATAACACTTTCACTGTCGTTCTGCACAAAGGAGATACCCAATAAATTGGGTTGCAAAATCTTGATGTGGGATGCCCATGTGATCTGGCTGGACTTTAAATTTGGGACGCCCATGTGATCTGGCTGGACTCTAAATCTAGGACGCCCAACTGATCTGGCTGAGGGGTTCTGCAGGAGAGGGCAGAGATAGTGGGCCCTAATCAGATCTGGACGAACTGCTTGTGGGCTGAGGATGCTTGATGAGGAGAGGAGCCTTGGTCAAGCTACGGAGAGGAGATGCCTAATTGAGGAGAGGCAGTTGCCGATGATGAGGTTGATGATCTGCACAGGGAATACTCTCAAGGATGATGGGCTGCAAAATCTTGATATGGGTCACCCAATTGATCTGGATGAGGTGCGAGGATTTCCAAATCCTGAATTGGGTCACTTAGCAGGGATATAGTTTGACATACTTCTTTTTTGATTGTTGAAGAATCATCAGTCAGGTATTTAGTTTGACATTACCCTAAATGCCATGGACCCATATATTTGTTGTTATCACTTTTTCTAAACATTTAGGGTTATACATATCAGTAATAGAAAGGGTTGAAATCAGAAATTTTGAATCATTTATGTGTGATTCTTGAATTGTCCAAGTTGGACAGTCTATGAATTTTGCGTTGGATTACTCGATGCACTTGCAAATTGTGTATTCATAGATGGGATAGGGACACTGACCTGTTAGATAGGGGATATTAAGATTTAAAAAGCATGAAATACTCATATATATGTCTAGCCTTTAAAAGATCTTCTTATTCTTTTTCTTTTTTTTTTTTTGCAGAATGGATAAGAGTTGGATATATTTGCACAGATCTACCCCTGAGTATGAAAAGGGTATGGAAAATTTCCTTGATCATGCATTTTCCAATTCTAGAATAGGTGACAAAATCAAATGCCCTTGTCAGAATTGTAATAATGGATATAGAAAGAGAAGAGCTGAGGTGAAATATCATTTGTTTAAGTGGGGATTTGAGACTACATATACACATTGGATTTATCATGGAGAAAGTTCTGATTCCTTCTCCACTGATGAAGAAGAGGAGCTAGGTGATGATATCTTGCACAAGAGATCCACAGACGCAGACACATATCGAATGACATATGACTTATACAGAGGGGAGTTTCCTACAAATTATACAGATGAGGCATTAGGTCATATACCAAAAGAACCAAATGATGAAGCTGCTAGGTTTTATAGATTACTAAAGGAAGCCGAGGAAATGTTATACCCTGGTTGTGAAGGGTTCTCAAAGTTGTCTTTCATTGTTGGTTTATTTCAAATGAAGTGTCTTTATGGGTGGAGTAATGTGTCAATGGATACACTTCTTAAATACTTAAAGAAAGGGCTCCCAAAATATATATAACAAATTACCTGAGAGCATGTATGAGGCCCAAAAGATCATTCGTGACCTTGGATTGGACTACGAAAAGATTCATGCTTGTGTGAATGATTGCATTCTTTATTGTAAGGAGTATGCAGAATTGGACAAGTGTCCGATATGCGGTGAGTGTAGGTGGAAGCAAGAAATAGTTAATGGGGAGATTGAGAAAGGAAAAAATAAAAAAGTTGCAAGGAAAATCTTGCGTTATTTTCCATTAACACCGAGATTGCAAAGGTTATTCATGTCTCTTGAAACAGCTGCAGCCATGCGATGGCATGAGATAGACCATGTGAATGATGGAGTTCTAAGACATCCAGCCAATTCTGTTGCTTGGAAATCTTTTGATGAGAAATATCATATGTTTTTACAAGATCCTCGCAATGTTAGGTTAGGTCTAGCAACTGATGGGTTTAATCCATTTGGAAACATGAGTACATCATATAGCACATGGCCGATAGTACTTATTATGTATAATTTGCCACTATGGCTGCCACCATGGCTATGCATGAAACAATCGTACTTCATGATTTCATTGATTATTCCGGGTCCTAAGAGCCCAGGAAATGACATAGATGTATACATGCGCCCATTGATTGACGAGTTGAAAGATTTATGGGAATCGGGTGCGCTCACATATGATTCTTCTTTAAAATCTAATTTTCAAATGCATGCAGCATTAATGTGGACTATAAATGACTTTCCAGCATATGAGTCTATTTCTGGGTGGAGTGCAAAAGGAAAATTGGCATGCCCTTCATGTAATAAAAAGACGAGTTCATTGTGGTTAAAGTATGGCCAGAAACATTGCTACATGAATCATCATCGTTTCTTGCCAAAAGAGCACCCGTGGCGTAAAAACAAGACCTTTTTAGGTGGGATGCGTGAAGATAGACCTCCTCCAGAGCCTCCTTCTGGTGATGTAGTACTTGAGCAATATGCTAAATTGAACAAGTCGCGTTTGGAAAAACTAGCAAAAAATGAAAACGTGATGACAATCTTGATGGTAATTGGAGAAAAAAGAGCATTTTGTTTGAGCTTCCATATTGGAAAAGCCAATTGGTGAGACATAATCTGGATGTGATGCATATTGAGAAGAATATTTCAGAAAGTGCTTTCGGAACACTAATGAGCTTCGAGGGTAAGTCAAATGATACACTCAAAAGTCGCCTTGATCTTCAAAACTTGAATATGTCAAAAGAGCTCCACCCAATTCAGTCGGGTAGTAAAGTCATAATTCCTCCTGCCCGTTACACGTTGTCAAAGGATGAAAAAAAAGTATTGTGTAATTTTTTGAAAGAGGTGAAGTTTCCAGATGGATATGCATCAAATATCTCTCACTGCATCAACGTGAGGGAAGGAAAGTGTAGTTGACTGAGAAGTCATGATTGTCATGTTCTCTTTCAACGATTGTTGCCACTTGCTATATGAGCAATACTGCCTAAGGAGGTTTGCACTCCATTGATTGAGTTGAGCATATTTTTCAGTGAGTTGTGCTCTAAGGTTGTTGAGGTTCACGATTTGGACCGAATTCATAAGCATGTAGTGGAAACATTATGCAAGTTAGAGAAACTATTCCCACCTACATTTTTCGATGTGATGGTACACTTATCAGTTCATCTTGCTAATGAAGCAAAACTAGCAGGCCCAGTACAGTTTAGGTGGATGTATCCAATCGAAAGGTTAGTACACGAGAAATCATAAACTCTATTCTTTAGTTTTTGTTTGTTTTGTAATTCAAATTAATTGTGTTGAAAAATTTAATATAATCTTGTAGATATCTGCATACATTAAAATGATAAGTACGCAACAAAGCTCGTCATGAAGGGTCAATTGCAGAGGGCTATTTAGCTGAGGAATGCATGACCTTCTGCTCAAGATATCTTAAACATGTTGGCTTGAGATTAGATTGTCCAGATCGAGCATTTGACGGTGGGGAAGGAGAACCACAAAGTACTTTATCGGTTTTCTCTCATCCTGGCATGCACATGGGCGCTGATAAATATGAGTTGATTTCATTGGATGAAAGAGATAAAGCTCATTCATATGCGTTGCAAAATTATACAGAGGTTCTTCCATGGATTAGGTAATGCATTTTTATGTATCATTATAGCTACTAAAGTGATATTTTTTTTTATAAGCACTAATCATATTACTCTCTTTCTCATGCATTTGGATAGCGAACATATGGATGAGCTCAAAAAAGAAAGTTATGTCAATGTTGAGCAAAGACATAACACACTTTTTGCCCATTGGTTCAAGGAATGGGTAAGCACATAAATAGTCATTTGATTTATCTCTATATGGGCAAGTTATATATCCATTTACATTTTAGTACGATCAAATTTTTTTTTGTTTAGGTTTCAAAGCTATATAAACAAAGAGATGTGAGGATCATTGATGATTTATATACCTTGGCACAAGGTCCGGATAGGAGAGCATACTTTTATGGAGGATATTGTACTAATGGGTTCCGGTTTCGTACAAAAGATAGTGAGAGGTTATTAAAAACCCAAAATAGTGGGGTACTAGTAAGAGGCAATGACTGCACTGGAAATGTGGACTATTATGGGGTCATAACTCACTTCATGAAGTTAGAGTATATTAAAGGGAAGTCGGTAGTTTTGTTCAAATGTAATTGGTTTGATGTTCCAAGTCATGGGCAAAATCAAACGAGGAGGTGCAAAAAGGATGAGTTTAGCTTTGTAAGCCTCAATGTCACTCGTCTACAATATGTTAATGAACCATTTGTCTTAGCATCTCAGGCTCAATAAGTCTATTATGTGGATGACGCTAAGAATAAGAACTGGCGAGTTGTTGTAAAGACACAACCAAGAAATACGTATGATATACCAACGAAGAATGTTAATGATGATCAAGAGAGTACTATGGAGGGGGAACCCTACCAATTAAATGAGTTGAGAGTAAATATACCTATTATGAGTCAATAAGTATGGAGAATTTTTTCGTGGACTAGACTCGTTACGATGTGGAAGCACATAATGTGGATGCTAATACTATCTCGGATCTTGCAATTGAAGAAGAAGAAAATGTAAATAATGATAACGAAGAAGAGGAAGAGCTACAAACTGAAGAAGAGGAAGAGCTATAAACTGAAGATGAGGATTGGCTCTAAACTTGTTAGTTTTTGAAAGTAAGTATTGCTTATTTTTGCTTACTGTCCTTAGTTGCTATCAGGAACTTGTCCATTAACTGAAATGAATGTAGTCTTCAGCCAGATATGCTGGGTGGTGCGTAATTGGTTCCAAAAGTGTTTGTATTATCTTTTTCATTTCAATTAAATTTGAAGAATTTTCTCATGCTCCAATATTGGTCTGTTTAAACTGTGGACAATAAACTATATTACTATATTACTTTGTGGGATAAACTATTAAGGATTATCATGTTCTGATATTTTTTTCATAATCATGTGCAAGTCTTCAATGCCAAACTACCAAGTCTCATGTAATCATGTTTTGATAATTTTTTTGGTAATCAGGGGATGCAGGCGTACCATGGTAATCATGTTCTGTGAGCTGTGAAGGCTGAATCTTGTTCATCACAAGCAACAAGAGGGTGGAATATATCTTCAGACCAATGTTTTTATGCATTTCTATTCTATATGTGACAGCCTCTAGAATAGCATAAAGTTGAAAAATCTCCATTAATACTTTACTTGTTCTGTCTTTGTGAACCCATTAATACTTCTCAACTTCAGTTTCTTCTTGGTCTTATTTTCGGAAATGAGACTTGGGTTTTGGGGAGCTTTTGGACAGATATAGCAGCCTTGATTCTCTTTGAAGAAGAAAAGTTGACATTCAAAGCTTGTAAAGAAGCCATATGTGGATATGGTTAAGGGTTTTATGTTCTGATATGTCTTTTTTTTTTTGTTTGGTTTGTGTGAATGCTGTCATTGCAAGAGAGATATGTGCTATTTATAGCATTATATTTTTGTTTAGATAGAAAGGGTCATATGTGTTGAAAATATTGATTACTTAAGGAGGGGTTTGACTTAGCCCATTTAGATGACTGGACCCATTCCCTTCTTTCATTAATTTTCAAGTTCCACATTTCCACTCTTGGCCTGGGTCTCTATTTGTATCCTTTGATGCATTAAAACTTGTTTGCCACTGACATTATAAAATAAGCAATTTGTGTCATACTGACATTATAAAACTAGTTGGCTGACTATTAAATGAGTTTCTTGTTTTAGCATTTAATTATTAACCTACATGAACATTAAATATTTAATAAAACTTGTTTAACTGAGAGTTCTCCCCGGGTTATCAATTATAATTATATGGTTAATGGACGTAAAGAAACCCAGTTAAATAAATTGGACTTCTATATTCAATTTGTTTCATTTTCACCGGGTGTGGTGCTCAAATAAATCCATAGCCAAGCATATTAGGCCCTGTTCTTTTTCTGGAATTCCTGACAGGAATTCCGGTTGTCTGGGAATTCCGGAATTCCTGTCAGGAATCCAGTGTTTCTTGGCAAGAGAAAGCGAATTGTTTTTGAGACAGAGAAGATGACGGACATAAGGTAATAGTTGAGTGTCAGGAGGAAAGTAGAAGGGTTTATTTATTTTTCAGGCACCCATTTCAGATCCCCCTGAGAACCCACCTGATTCCCAGCAGACCCATCTCCTATCATCCGCGAGTTTGGCCTCGCCCAGAGTTGGCGCCAAGCAATGGGAGAAGTCGAAGGGAGCGATTCCGCTTTCCATTTTTGGGGATGAAGAGGAGGAAGGGGAAGAGAAACCCACTTCGGTAGATCTTATTTTGGACACCCAGACCCAAGATGGGCTTTCTTCAAAAAGCGTAGTGGGTGCTAAGAATGGATTCAATTATTTGGGACCAGGGGTGGGTTTTAATGATCTTATCTTGAATCTGTATGGTCAGGACGATTGGATCAAGGGTGGAGAAGGTTTGAGTTCGGAAATCCTTATAGTTATGAAACAGAGAACTCAAAAAACTCAGGAATTCATGAATTCTCAGACAGGAATTCAGACATAAAAGAAACAGGGAATTCAGAAATGAAAGAATTCAGCAGCATTTCAGAATTCCAGCATTTGTAAATCCCGGACAGCCACCAGACATGAATTCCAGGAATTTTCGAAAAGAAACGGGCCCTAAATTTGTATCCTTTTTGGACTTTTCTGGGCCTAATAATTGTTTCAAAAAGTGAAATTTAGACTTCTATATCCTTTTTGGACTTTTCTGGGCATAATTATAAGGAAAAAATATATAGTTGATTCTAGAACCCGAATAAGAACATTTCATCTCCCGCGCCCTAAAATCTCTATCTCCCTCTCTTTTTCTTTTTCCCAAAATAAAAAATCCACCGTTCTCCTCTCTGCCTCCTACGAAGAGGATGCGTGGGTTTCACCTCTAGGACGTTCCAAAATATTGATTCTGTAAATAACTTCATCAACACTTCCCCTATTTTTTATTCTATTTCAACATCTCAGTAGTGAGAAGAACACGTGAACTCTTCGCGAATATCAGTCTTTGGAGACAGTAGGCGGTGATTTGTGCGATTAATTTTTACTAAATCTAGTTTTTTTGGTAAACAAATATAGGTACTGGTGGCTTCTGTAGGAAGCCCTCAAACACTGGAGTTTGCTCTTAAGGGCTTTACCGGTTCGTTTTGATCCAACTTTCATGCTTGGGTTTTATTTTGTGGCTTCAGTTATTGATTATGGTTATGTAATGGAAATGAGATGGCCAAAGTAGAGCACTTCCCCTATTTTCGATTCTGTAAACAACTTGAACAAATTGGTTATACTTGAGATGGTTATGCTGGTGCCCATCTCTTGCTATGCAGGTCATGTTTTCCCAACAATCTGAGTCACAAGATACGCCCTCCAATGATGGTAAATACACTACGAAACTGAACTCGTTATGTTTTTTCAAGTGAATCTGGTATACACATTTGTTTGCTTTTTTATCAGTTGTCATGAAAGAGAGAAGGGTGCGAGGAAAATCCAGGGGCAAACATTTAGCCATATTATTAAAAGCAACTCCTGCAAAGAAACTACCAATTATCATACCTAGGGATGCAGGCGTACCTGTGGGTGAATATGCTGCAAAGTTTTCTTCGGAGCTGAGTTTTGCTGTGAAAAACACTGCACCACTTAATGTAAGAAAGTGGTTGGAAGTTAGTGCCAAAGTAAAAAACAATATTTACAAAAATATGCAGGTAACAAATTTTGTTGATGAACATCTTTCATTGATTTGTCTTTAATTCCCTAAAATTGGTTGATGACATGGTGAAGCTGCTAGACTTGTAGACAGGGGCGGAACCAGGATCCATGCTATGGGGGGGGGGGGGGGGGGGGGGGCGCATTGTGAAAAAGAAATTCTTGGGGGGACCATGTGTAAAGGCTAATTTAGGGGGGGCCCAGCCCCCCTAGTTCTGCCCTTGCTTGTAGAGTTCTTTGAAAGTGTTATTTTCAATTAACTTTAGAGAAGTCAATTGATATGTTATTTTCATAAATAAAAGTAGAAACAAGAAAGTGTTGTCCTTTTCATGAGACTTAAGTCTTGTTCCAAGATATGGGTGTTAACTATGAGGATAGAACAAAACCAACAAAAAAAATTCAATAATTGGTCTCGGTCAGTATCATGTATGGATCACATTCTTAGTAAGTACCCATTAAAGGATGGTGGAGTGTTGCTTGACACTGGCTACCTCTTTGCCTCTCCACATCTTGTGTAAGTTGTGTAAAATTGTGGATACAGAAGTAACTGAGTACTTTGTGACACCTTGTAATGAGTTTGAGATGATTTTCAAGTATTCAGTTTTTGCCTTGTATTTCAACCAAGCAAGAGATACTGATACATTTTGGTTGGTAGATTATTATTGGAATTGTGGTTGGTAGATTAAAATAAAAATATCTTTAGATATGCTCGTGAAAAATGTTAGCGTGTTATAATTTCTAAAATGACATATGCTAGCTTGTGAAAAATGTTACAATTTGAACAAATTTTTGTTTTCTTATTAATAATATGAAGTTTAGGTTTTTAATCCATTTGATATGCTCTAAATGTAACGGATTTAATTTTGATTTTTCTTCTTATTCTTTCTTGGTTTTCTTAGCTGTTGTAATTGTATGTGTCTTTAGTCAAAGTTTATATTTGAGGATGACTCTATAAATAAGAGTCACATCCTCCACCATGCAAACAAGCTCTATAGGGAATGTCGTCATACTTTGCATCAAGATCATTACATGAAGTATGAGACGGATGCCGAACGACTTCAAAACCGACCTGAAGATGTGAGTGAAGCTGATTGGGCCTTCTTGGTTGATTTCTTTGGAGGAGAGGACTTTAAGGTACGTACAAATAAAAAAATATATATAACATATATTTTGAAGATTACTAGTAATGCTATTTTTTTTATGTAAATTTATCGCAGAAAGTGTCAACAAGAAACAAAAGGAATCGAGAAAAGGAAGGAGTGACACAAATTACTGGAAGAAAATCATTCCAATCCATAAGCTATAATTTGGTGAGGTCTTAGTTCCTAAAGTTAATTATGTACATGGTGTATCCAATTACATATAATTTACTCATGCAATAAACAAATGGTTTACAAGCGCAGCGAGATCCTGAGACTGGAGATAGGCCTACTGAGATCGAGTTATGGAGATGGGCTGATGAAAGATCTAAAAATGCCTATGTAAGGGATTTCAACACATCAAAATTAGTTTGTAAAAGTGATTTAATTATATTATCCAAAGTCTTTTTTTTTCATATTCTTGCCTTACTATACGGGTCCTAATTTTTTTTTCTTGCAATAATGCAGGAAGAGATGGTTAATCTTCTTAATCAGCCACAAGTATCACCTACTGGAGATGAGGTTGTGCATCTAACTCCGAGACAAGCTCTTAATAGGGTTGTTGGTGAAAGGTCTGGACATGCTAGAGGATTGGGTTGTGATCCTAGAGGTTTTCTAAAACCCAATAGCAAGAGTTATACACAAGATGAGATGGACCAAGTGAGGAATGAACGTAACGAGATTGCAGAAAGGATGACGCAATTGGAGGACACATTTGAAGCACGCGTGCAAGCTACCGCAGCAAATGAAATCAAAGCTCAAACAGATAATGCTGTTCGGGAAGCTTTATCTAAGTTTATGGAGCTTTCTCGACGACAATCCGATTCTAACTTTGATGTAAGTATGTTACTATATATACAAGGATCAAACAATAAGATGAGTTGTGTTTTATTTTTCATGTCTTGTACACATAATTTATTTTTTTAACTTCTTGTGTAGGTAAGTTTAGAATGAATTTACTTATTTTGGAGGAGTATAGCTAAGGTATAACTATCTACTCTTAATGGTAAAGTAGCAATCTATTCTTGTTAGTCTTTTTTTTTTTTGAAAGATCTAAACTTATGGCAAATGCATAAACTATCACCTATAGCTTCTGGCAATCTATTCTTGTTGTACTTGCTAGCTCTTAAACCATAAGTGCATGTCATGTGGCTCCTTTTTTGTTGGATCTAACTGGTTATTTGAGTTTGGCTCATTATTAGGAAATTGTATATAGTCTATATTGTATGTGATTTTAATAGGTTCATTTTTTTTTTTTTTACTTTCAGGTTCTTAAGTTTTCAAAACTCCATGGACGTGCATTTGGAAGAAAACGGTCTTTTTGAAGTTCAGTTTGCTAAATTGGAGTGCATAATATTGTTTATTTTGATGAAAAGCTAGGAGTTTAAGTTACTCATCTTTGTCTATGTTTAGTTTCGATTTTAGGTCTTTTTATAAGACCTAGTGAATGATGTGTCATTTGAACTTTAATTTTAAATGTTCTTTGTATATGAATGATTTTTGTTACCCTTTATCTTAGTTTTGCAATTAATGTAAAGGGTAATAATTTGATCAATAACCAACATATAATAATATAATAAAAAAACTTTATATGCTAAAATTATATCACAATATTTACAATAATTAAGATACTAAAATTAAAATAAAAAATAATATCTTCTATTATGGCGACTGCAGTTGCCACAATTCGTAAAATGTATTGCATATTAAAATTGAAAATTCGTTGTTTTGCGGCGACAAATATTGCCACCTTAGGCTATAGATTTTATATGGCAACTAGAGTCGTTGTTTTGCGGCGACTTTATGTTGCCACAATAGTATATAATAGACATTCGACGGCGACGGTATGTTGCCATAATAGGGTATAACATTTACACGGCTATCAACGTCGCCACAAAAAAAAAGAACCGTGGACGACCCTATATCAATGATTTAGTGGCAGCTTTGTATCCTTTTACGGCAACTAATAGTCGCCGTATTGTATATCATCTAATGGCGACATAATGTGAATCGCCGTATATACATTTTCCGACGAGACCTTTTGCGGCAATGCTCGGCGACCCATTTGTGTCGCCGTTATGGACCTTTTGCGGCAACAAAATGATATTATGTGGCAACTATAGGTCACCATAAATAAGCAGTTATGTTGTAGTGCAATTTTGGATAATATCCAACTCGGTAAATCGTGAGGCCAACTAGGTTGGGACCAGGCTTTGATAATGTTGGTCATGATACTTGATGGACACATGCATATCTATCTATATAAAATATATGATGTAGCGTTGGGTATTCGGGTACATGCGCATGAAATCAACATCATATTATGGTCCAAGAAAAGGGTTTCCTGAAGAAGAAGAAGAAATAATAAGTAGTTAAAGCTCAATTTCTATAATTTTGTTGCTACCTACTTTCTTATAAAAGAAAAAAGAAGTAGAAAGAGCAAACTCTTATGTAAAAGAGGATTTGAAGATTGGGAATGCCAATAAGGTGACACAACCAACATGGATTATATAATTGAAGGAAACTCTAATTCATTCAAAATGCTTATCCAATCTCATCAAATCAAAGAAACCTAAATCTCACACATAACACATATAAAGCAAATGAGAATTCCAGATGCTTATGACATTTTAATAATTTATAAATCACACTCCTATAACACAAACGCACCATTATCCCTTTAAATATTAATCTCTCTTTTTCCAATCCCCTAATTCCAATATCTTTCTATATTATCCATTCTCTTTATAAAACAACCTCTTCTTTTCCAACACCCAATTCTCATTTAACCTATTTCTATATATTTCTTTTCCAACTTCTCCAATGAAACGATGGCTAGCCCAAATAATTAAGATTGCAATACAAGATTGCTCAACCATACTAAAAAGACTCCAATATGTGGTAAGACTGCAATATAAGACTCCAATACTAGTCTTGCAATACAAGACTTCAATAAGAGGGGCATACATTTTGAAATAGGTGGGGCGTGGTAAGGGGCTATTAGAAGGTTTAGGAGATTTTTTGATCCGATATGGGGAGACAGCTCCATATGGTTATCATGTAGGTCCGCCCCTAGGTGCAACTATTGGACCCATACCTTTGGGGGCAGGGGCGGACCTAGCTGTAGGCCCATGAGGGTCATGGCCCATCCTCTCAAATCACTGCCCCTATATATAATAGCTTTAATTAGTTTATATATTAATCCCCCCCTACACACACACACAACACACACACACACTTAATTGTTTGCACAAAGTAGAAAAAAAAAAAAAGAAGACCAAATCGGCTCTTCATCCACTAAAGCGCTTATCCAAAATTTGAGAGATGTTGGATTGGATGCTTTACTTACCAAGGTGAAATCATTTTGTAATGCACGCAACATAGATATCCCAGATATGGATGCTCCTTATATTTTGAGACGAGGTCGAGCCCGTCAATAACAAGATGAGTTTACAATTAAGTATTATGATCGAGTGAATATTTTTTATGCTACAATTGATTACAAGAATTAAATCATCGGTTTAGTGAGAACGCATTGGAGTTGCTTATTCTTAGTTTAGCTTTACATCATCGACTTTCATATGAGTCTTTTAAAATTGATGGCATTTGTAAGTTGGTACAGAAGTTTTATCTCCAAGACTTTACAGATGATGAGAAAATGCAGTTGAGAATACAACTGAACTATTATGAGCATAATGTAGTTCGACATAAGGACTTCAAAGAATTGTCAACTATTTCTGAACTGTGCCAATGGTTGGTAAAGACTAGAAGATCAACGATCTACCAACTTATTTTTAGAGTAATCGTCCTTGTGCTCACTCTTCCAATCTCCACTGCAACTACTGAAAGATCATTTTCAGCCATGAGCCTTATTAAAACTAAACTTCGCAGCAAAATGGAGGATGGGATTCTCATATACTCTTCTCTTGTATACATTGAGAGGGAAATTGCGGAGACATTCAGCACAGAATCAATCATTGAAGACTTTCAAGATTTAAAAGAATGTCGAGTTCCATTTTGATGAATTATGGAAGTTGGAATGTACTAAAATACAATAATTATTTATGTCAGCTAGATCCTGATTTTATTTTTAATGCGAAATTTAGTATTTGATTTTAATATATTTATCATGCTTGAACTTGGAGATATGTCCGGAAAAAATATAAAAAATATTAGCTATCTTGATTTGTTAAAAATATATTTATTTAAATCCCCCCCCAACCCAAAGATGAAATCCTGGGTCTGCCCTTGTTCGGGGGCCTCTAAGTATTTCGGTGTTTAGAGACCCATTTTCATCCCTAATTAATAATTTCTCAATGAACCCAAATTCCCTATATATAAAATAGAGATGTTGGATTGTTATGGATGGGGGTAATCTTTTCAAACAAAACCTTGGAAGAACAGACATTTAGTTTAACTTTCTAAATGCCGATCGGCCTACAAAGGGTGCATAATCCCTCTGCTTTTAATTGTGAGGAGAGCTTTTGATTTGAACCGATTGCACCTTTTGAATGTGTGGTTGGAACTTGGAAGTGACGCTCCTGAAAAAAGATCCGCACATCTCCACCAAGGAAAATCACACACACAAACCATAGGTTTTTCTACAGCCAAAAGAGGTATCATTTATATTAGATGTCTGTACTTTCCAGCATTGTGGTCCTAGTTTATCACAACATACACTCTGAATGGAGATCCATAGAATTAGATTTTAAATCTATTCCAAAGCAATAACTCCCCTTTGCTGATGGAGATCCATGTGATGGATGGGCCTAAGAAAGTAATGAGTTGGAGACATTTTTTGAGTGGGGTAAGAGCTTGTCTCACAACAGAGGAACGGAACAAAGAGGTCCACATGAATTCCTATTTCAAATAAAGATGTATTTGTATTCTCAACTTCTCCAGATGATAGCCCAACTAACTCCAAACATGCCCACCTCCAAAAACTACTCACCCATCTGAACATCACATGGTTCTGTAATCTGTATTCCTTACCACCCAACACCAGGAAAGCTACATTCAAATGCAATGTCTGCTCTCCATGTATATATATTATATTTGGACCACTTCATTGGGAAATCCAAGGCAATCCAAGAGTTGACCCATTAGCTCTCCCATTGACCCACTCACATTTTCCATTTTGTCTCTCAAAACCAGTCTTTGAACCAAACAGCTAAAGATGATTCATTCCATGAGGCTTGTTGCCATTTTTAAGAAATGGCAGAAGATAGCTGCCACAGGGAGGACAAGAATCTCTATGGATAGGAAATTCTTCAACAAATCAGTAGCTGATAAGGGTCATTTTGTGGTGTACACTGTTGATGGAAGACGCTTTGTAAGATCTCGGTCCCGCTTTTATTTTTTTTAAAATATTTTATTATATTTTAATTAGAATATTAGTATTATTTTAATTGAATGTATTTTAGTTATTTAAGTGGTTAGGATTAAGTGGGACACGCGTTAGATTAGATGTTAGATTAGATGTGTTGATTGGTGAGTTGGATTGATGGGTAGATGACCTGACCCGTAGTTCTGACCCAATGACTTAAGCCCATTAACCTAATCCCCATTTTAAACACTCGTCCTTATCTCTTCCCATTTATCTCTGCAACGTCTCCAGGTTCTTCTTCCATGTCTTCTTCCTCTTTCAACTTCCCAAGCCTCTGCAACTTAAGGATCCAACCATCGGAATCAAGATCTGAAGATACCATCATTCTTGGTTCGACATTTTAATCTCAGGTAATCATCTCCTCAAGCCATTAGAGAAGTAAATCTATACTCTTGGGTTATCTTCTTCTTCTTTCCAATGTTAGATTTTGGGTAGGGTTATAATAGATCTGCTCATCTGGGCATTTCTTTCCCATCTCTTATTTCAGCTCTTATTTCAGATTGGCGATAGGATTGTGATCGAGCGCCCCGGTTATCTCGGGTTGGGTATTGGATAGATCTGTTGCGTTTTCTTCAACCCCGGTGAAAGGCAAGTGCTTAACCATAATTTATAAATTTAATGCTTGTATTTCTCGTTGATTCTAGTGTTAGATGCATGTAGAAACCCATTTTTATGCCCTAAGTTTTGATTTACTCTATTTGCTTTCTTTTATTTAATCTTGATGTGGGGCCCGTGAGGAGATTTGATCAGATCTGGTCCGGTCATCTACCCGTATAGGGCTGGGCGACATTTTCTTACGGGGGTGATCTCGATCTTGATCAGTGGGGCTCACTGCCTAAGTGCCCTTATACACCACGTGTGAAGCCTTCTCATTCCATGACCGGGTTCTGTATTAATGAAGTGGGCAGGGACGGTTTTGACTTGGATAGGTATTGAAATAAAATAAGAGAGAGGATAGTGAGGACATGGATGTACTTTGGATGAGGGAATCCCATGTGACAATGTGACAGAATCCTTAACTTTATGTTAGAATATTTATTTAACTTACCCCTTGAGTGTTTATGAGAATTTGGAGAAAGGGCCTTGGTTATTTTATAAATCCAAACTATCTCCTCTGGCTATTTTGAATGTGGAAAATATTGTAAACGAAATCCTTAGGTTTTCTAAATTATAAATTAAGATTGTGATTTATCATTATTATTTACAAATTAATTATTAAATGATATCTTTGGTTTTAAAGTGTTAAATTGTATTTTTGTACACTACACCAAAATAGAATATTAGTAACACTCAAGATTTTTGATAAGTAACGGTTTTTAAGTGTAACTAGTTTCCTAACGTTTTATAGCCGTTAACATTTTTTTTAAAGTGTTACATTAATTTTAATAAATTTATGCTTTTCCCTTCCCCACTTTTTTTTCCTGCTCCCGCGCTCTGCCCTCTCCATCTCCCGGTTTCACTTTTCATTTTCCCCACTTTCCAATCCTAAGCAAAACACTCCCACACTTGTCTCTCTCTCGGTCTCTCCCCAGTTCGCCCTCCTCCCCTCCTCCCAGCACCTCCCTAACTCCATCACCACTCACGCAAACCTCACCCTCTCCATCAACGCACGCTGATCCCTCCCAGGCTCCCACCATCTCCATCTCCGTTGATCTCAAAAAACCCATCTCTGTTATCAGGCGCAGACCCATCCCACTGAAGAAAATTGGTGCCCCCTTTTCCGGTCGTCTTCTCTAAAACCAACACGAGTTTGACCCCTTTTCTGGTCGTCTTCTCCAGACACGCACAAGGTCGACTCCTTTTCTAGTTGCCCTCTTCAGACGCATTTGCCCTCTTCTGCTCTATCTCTGTAACAGAGAATCGAAAAAGGAGGAGGTATTTCAGTTTGCTTTGTTTTTTATTTATCTTTATCTCTTTTATCTCCCGGTTGGATTGGATCTTGATTTCCATAACATGATATAGCTTGGAGATGTCGATTTGGTTCTGTGTAGTTCTGAGAATCCAACGAGGAATAGCTCTCCTATTTCGATGAACCTATTGGCAAAGGAGAGAGCAATGTCAGCCCCCCCCCGATCCAGATCCAGATCCCGATCCCGATCCCGATCTCTCACCTCCTCCCCCAGCCCAGCCAGCGGCCTCCTCCATCCATGCAGCAGAGATCCTCGCCATCATCCAAGCTGACCTGCCCTCCCCTGCTCTACCTTCGAATCCTCTTTCTTTCGACCAAATCCATAAGCTTTAAGCCCTTTTGAATCAGTCCTGCCATAATGGATTTAATACCCGTCTCTCTCCTATGGTTTCTAATACCCATCTCTCTCCTCCGGTTTCTTCCTCTCCCCCTAATACTAGATCTTATGCCTCTCTCCTCTCTCAACCCCCTTTATCTCTCCCCCAATCTCTGCCCCCAACCTCTTGGATTGACGGCGAGCCCACAGTAACTATCCGTAAAACTATGATTTCCTCCAGCCAGGAATCTTTCTCCTATGCAGCGATTGGCAAACTCGAAGGGAAACGACCCTCACTGGAATGGGTCGAGCAGCACTCCAACCAATCTTGGAACCTACCCATTAAAAGTCTGATCTCCCTAACTGAACAGGGTTATTTCCTCTTCAGGTTTCACTGCTCCCAGGTAAGGGACTCCCTCCTATCTTCTTCCCCTCTGCCTCTTGGTCATAGAAAGCTTCATCTCCTACCTTGGTCTTTAGGCATGGAATCCTTCTCCTGGCCAACTCTGTCTCCAACCTGGATCAGGCTAAAAGGTCTTCCTTTTCAATGTTGGAGCCAACACATACTTTTCTCAATAGCAAACTCAATTGGTAATCCCATGCTAATTGATGAGATAATTGCCTCCCAAAGATTTCTGTCTTATGCCAGGATTTGCATAAACCTTGATCTCCAAAAGCCAAAGCCCTCTTCTATAGTGGTTGACCTGGCAGGAGACTCCAAAGTTTGGACCAATGTTTAAACCTTGCTTAGTGGTTGCAAAGTTGTCCTTGTCAACTCACTGACCAAGCTCCAAACTTAATTTGTGCGCATTTTCTTTTGTATTTAAAATCAACTAATTTCCATTTGTAAATGACCTCATATATGGTTCTCTTTGCACCAGATACTTGGAAAAGCATTAGGGGCTGGAGTCATACCAGCAAGTGCAGTGCTTGCTGACAAGGATGTCATGCTTTGCATTCAACCAGGAGAACATGGAAGGTGTTACCTTTTTTCTTTCCCATTTCCCTCTAATTGCTACTGATATATGTAGCAATAGTCATTAGGCACAGTGACTTTGTTTCTCCTGCGATGATCCAACAAACAAGTAAGGGCTAGAGATATAAGTGATTGTCATCTCAAACATGGACCAAAGAGTATCCATTGACCAACACACCTATACAGGTCTGATTCTTTGTATATTTGAGCAAAACTGACTCCAAGAGCCTCTTCTTGAGCTATTGTAGTCACTTCCAACATCTTCGGATCTTCTCCAACGTCACCCCAACCCCAATCTATAACTCAAGTTTTCCTTTCTTCTCAAATCGGAATAGTGATTTCATTTCTTCTTTTTATTTTTTTATACTCTGTGATGGAATCGGTAAATTGGGTTTTTTTATTCTGTTTTCCATTTTTCCTATGTGCTATGCAATGGGAAAGAAAAGGGTTTTAGTTGATCCTTTGATAATATGGTTAAAATATTACATAAATGATTGAAAAACCCAACTCTGATTGCAATTGGTTTTCTTTTATGGAATGGCTACCGCGAGGATCAGTTAATTCATTGTCATGCCCTGCTTTGTATTTAAGAGTTCTCTTTGAAATTCTCAACAGTGTGCATGCTATTTGGTAGAATAAATAGGCCAATAAAAACTTTATTTTCTTATGAATAGAATTCTGAAATTTTCCATGACAGAGAAAAAATCTCTTTCAAGAACTTTACCATTTTTTGAGTAAATGGCATTGGTGAATTCTCTGCAATGCTCTGTTTTCTTGTGTGAAAATCTTTGAATTGTCTTTATGAAATTGAAGTTTGACTAACTAACTTATTCATAATTCCTTGGAAGAGATTTAAAAATTTCTCAGCTACATTCATGTAGTGCTCGGTAACTGTTTGATTAAATGCCAGTGAGAGTTTGAGAATGTAATGTTGTGTGGGTTGTTTGATTCTTTCTCTTGAGAGTTTGAATTGTTGGTTTTTTACATATTTTAATTATTTTAGATTTAAATTGCTGGGAGGTTCTAGGGTTTAATATAAGGAGCTTGGGTGGTTTTCTTTAATTGAAAATGAACTCTAATCCAGCATATACCTTACAGAGGATCAGGACATCTGGCTTGGTAAGTTGTTATATTATTTTCAAGAATTAAATCTTGTAATATAAATAGGCGCTTGTTTTCTTTATTTGAGCAAAAACTTGGTCCTTTAAATCAACACATTCAATTAGTGAATATGAGTGCTATACTGTGTTTTTTCCCCTTTGCTTTCATTTTTGACTCTTTCAAGTATATTTTCTGCTACTTATTTTATAATTTCTAACAATCTTGAGATGTTATATGTAGATGTGATTCTGAACTTGCAAAGCTACTAATGGAGGATGATCCGACACCTTTGATAAGTGTAATATCTCTTCACTTCTGATTTCTCATGTATTCAAGTGTAATATAAAATAGCCATTGGTTATTATTAATAAAATTAAATCTCCATAGACATGTGTTTGTCAAGATGTAGTCCCCAATTTTTGACATTGATGCATTGGATGCTATACAATGAATTAAGAGAAACAACAACAAATCCCATCAGAACAGAAACAACCACAATATGATACATTATGGCATGGTCTACTTATTGATGACTAATGAAGTTAGCTCCAAAAGTTAGGAATATGGCTATTCACCTACTTATAAATACCTGACATATCCATATGCTAATATGATAAACCATGATCACTTTACCTCGAATAACAAGGGGCGCCCTCACGAATCTACTCTCTGTCAACTTCAACATAAATGATAAGATCATGCATCAACCTTTGATAAGGTTGAGTCAAATTCATGCACATGGGAGCCAATTTTATATATAACAAACTCTTGCACCTCAAATTGGAAATGAAAATAGAGATGTGTTAAAAGTTCTCCTCAGAAGAGCATTATTTACCATTAAAATCCCAGCACATTTAAGAAAAGGTCTTATTGCCCTAGCTCATTGGGTTGGAGCACACTGTGGTCCATTTTTCTGCTCAACCCTATCATGAAGGGAGATATATCCTCTTTTGATAAGCATGCACTATATGCTTGTATTCTAATGATATTATTAGTTCCATAGCCATGCCTTTACCAAGGTTATATAATCAAACCTTACTATCCCATCAGTTGCCACCAAAGAGCTGCCATAGAAACTAGAACAATTAACTATCCATCCACCACATGTTTCATCCTTCCTTTGTTGAATTATTAAAATGACAAAGAGATAAGCTTCTTGCCATAATTTGATTTGATTTGGTTATTCCATTTTCCATCGTTTGGAAATCAGTCATTTGTGGAGGAAAAACTGCATGTTGACAGTCAAAATGTGTATAAAGTTGGTTGATTTGTCTAATTTATTGTTTTCTCATAGCAGTTATTGTTATGGAGGGTCTTATCAACTTCTGTGTGTATGATAGCTTGCATTGATACCAAGGGAGATTTGCATCAATCCCTAGACAATCATGGGCCTCGAGCTCTACTATAACTAGGTCTTTCTTCATCTCCAGCTGCTTGGTTTCAGCTTTCTGATTGAATTTTTTTCTTATGATGCCTTTGGTTTGTGTTTTTCTGCAATCTAGGTACCATGTATATATTATTTTCCTTATCAATTCCTTGCATGTATCGACTTAATTTCTTACCAAACTCAAATGCCTCATCAAATTTGTTATGGTTTGTATAAGTGCCTATTTACTATCTCATCTTGGAAAAGCTACAACCAGTTTCTAGAGATATATATATTAGTACAATGACCTGAAATTGTCGGCATATTATTCCACTCTAGGGAGTGGAAAGTAATAGGACCTATGGATTATTTAGCTGAATGTAGAAGGAAAAAATAGAGGGGTGGGTTAGAACCAATTCAGAGCTGGATGAAGTTTACTCTCATGTGAGAAATAGAGAGAAATGATACATTGCACCCTAGAACTCCTTTTCTTTTGTCCTTTTATTTTTATTTTTATAACAATAAAGTAATTTTCATTGATGAAAAGAAAAGGAAACAAAATACAAGAGAGCTTGTGGATTATTTAAGAGCTAGGTTTAGAATTTAAATGTATTTTGGCCATTTGTACTAAAGTTTTTTAGAGTTTTTTTTTTCTTCACCCCAACCAAGGAGGCCAGGACCCTGAGATAGCCCACATGGGAAGAAAACTTGCACACATGATGAATGGTTGGCAACCTCTGAATCATTTATAGTTAAGCAACAAACACAACGACAATAATAACTTCCAGCTTATCCTACGTACAACAGAGAAATCTGAAAATGTGGTTGAAAATATAATGCAGATTGAGATTGGAGAATGGAGGAAATTTAAAAGGAGTATACGCGTCAAAGAAACTTTCTCTTCACACCGCGGATTTCTGAAGATGCTCTTCACAAGCTTCCAATCAATTCTCTCCTCCGCGTCTCACATCAAAGGTATTTCATATTCTCTATTTTATTTTATTTTGGTTGTTGGGTATTTTTTTGCACTTATTTTCCTCCTCTCCCTCTGTAGCGATTCCAATTGTTTCTCTTCTCCATATCTAACTTCAAGGTATTTTTATTATCTCTCTTTCTTAGATTTTGTTGTTGGGTATTATTTAACCCTACCTTTTTTCCTGAAATGGGAAGCATTCTTTGTTGTGCTCTTGTTCAGTGGTTGAATAAATAGTCAAAAGATCTAAAAAACGTCTCTTACTCAAAAGAAACAGGTAAAAAAAAAAAAAAAAAAAAAGCTAGAACAAAATCTATGACTAGGAGTTTTCTCTCCTAAGATGAAAACCTAGGTGTGGGCGTTCTGCGTTGTTTTTTCAATTGACAAGAAAACGTCATTTCTGCTCAAAATCTATACATTTTTTAAACCTAAGTAATACATAAAGTCATAAAAAAGCAGTTTGTTTATTGGGTTGACCTGATAGACTATTACAGTTATAAATATGCCAGACCCATCTTATTAGCCTCAAATCAAGACAGGGCTTCATCTCTGGTTGGTAAGGGATAGATATTGCTGGGCCACAGTGGACCATCACCAGGTCTATATATAGCCAACATATGAATTACCAATCACCATGTAGCAGGCATCATAGATGAGATGCGTTTCTTTTTTTCAAAGGATTTTCATTTGCTTTTTTTTTTTTTTTGCTTGTTTGATGCTGCAAAACAGATGTGGAGCACCATTGGGTTATCCTTTGAGGCCTGCCAAATGCCACAAGTAATTCCCTTTTCACTTTCATAAGTAAATGCCACCAATGAAGTTATATCTTATCAATAACAAAATCCATTTATTTGTCTTGTGGCTGCATGTGTGTATTTCCTTTTTCATATGCATTAACTTCTTTGTTGTTAACTTATTGTATGGTTGTGTGTATCTTATCAGCCTCAAATCAGGACGGGGCTTCATCTCTGGTTGGTCAAGGATAGATATTGCTGGGCCACAGTGGACCATAACCAGGTCTATATATAGCCAATATATGAATTACCAATCACCATGTAGCAGGCATCATAGATGAGTGCGTTTTTTTTTTTTTCAAAGGATTTTCATTTGCCTTTTTTTTTTTTCCTTTGCTTGTTTGATGCTGCCAAACAGATGTGGAGCACCATTGGATTATCCTTTTGAGGCCTGCCAAATGTCACAGGTAATTCGCTTTTCACTTTCATAAGTAAATGCCACCAATGAAGTCATATATTGTCAATAACAAAATCCATTTATTTGTCTTGTGGCTGCATGTGTGTATTTCCTTTTTCATATGCATTAACTTCTTTGTTGTTAACTTAGTGTATGGTTGTGTGTTATATTTATTAATGGTTAGTAATTCCCAAAAGGAAACTCATCTGGGATCTCTTCAACACATTTTGATTAGAAGATATATGTAACCTCCTATTCAAAATGTTGGTGACTCAAGTATTTAAATTGGATTTAAAGAAACAAGCAACATGTAACATGTCATATGGTGACTCAAGTATTTAAATTGGATTTAAAGAAATGGGAATATTACGCCTCATTATGGTTGACCTTTTGTGATATTTTCATCTCAAAATTGATAGTCATTGGAATTTCCAGGGTCCATTGTTTCTGATAGAGTGGGTGGATTGTTATCTACTGACACCAAGAAATGGTCGATGCCAGGTCAACTAATGGTACGATTAGAGTTGCAAATTACTTAATCATGATGTACTGTCATTCAGAGTAGGCTGTGTTTCCATATCATGTTCTGTTTGAAACTTCGATTTGGGTGATTTGTAACTATTCCATATCTTGTTATCATAGTTGTTACCTAGGTTTGGTACATTTACAACAAGATATTAATTTTACATTTAACCTAGTGATATCGTACATATACAAAATTTTGAAACTTGAATTATCTAGTGGTGTATCCAGGAAATATTGGAGTCGACAGGAATTTGCAAAAACTAGTGTTTCAGTTCCATCAACAAAGCGTGGTTAGATTATTTTGATGGTTTTTGAGTCAAATTATTACTTTTTGTCTGTCATAGTGATGTTTTTTCTCTTCTACCATGCTTTTCTTCCCTTAAGATTAATTATGGCCTCATTTGTCTTCTCTGAACACACTACCATACAGGAAAATTCATAAAATATTGGTATTTCGACTAGTCACAAATGTTATAAGTGGGTAGATAGTGATAGAAGGATAGTTCATAAATTTTACTATATGTAACATCAATTTTTAATTAGCAGTCCTTAAATTTTTTCTTATGATATGGGAAACTTTTTCTTATTACTAGGGCTAACATGCCTATGAAGCTTTCCTTCTAAATTTTTGGTACTTCTGAACTCAGATGCTTTTGCTGCTTTGTTTCTTCCATTCATCCATTTTGGAATTAAAATCCAGGTAGCAAAGGAGAGTGTAGATGTCATCATTATGGATGATAATTTTACTACCATTGTCAATCTTGCCAAATGGGGACGCTCAGTTTATATAAACATTCAGAAATTTGTGCAATTCCAGCTGACAGTAAATGTTGTTGCTCTGATTGTCAATTTTGTTTCTGCATGCATTGTAGGTATGTGTTTCCATAAAGTTAAACTTGTATTTAGTGGTTTATTCCCATTGGTCAAATTGGTCAAATTAGATAAACCCAATTGAGTTTCAGTTCAAGGTTTATGATGTTTCCTGTTTTGGGAATGAACTGGATGCACTGTAGTGTTGATTAATGGTAATTAATAGGGAGTTCTATAGCTGTTCTTCATGTTCCTTTCTATTTCTTTATATAAATATATATAACCCCTCTAATAGAGCATGCTCATTAGTGCTGCTTTATGCTAAATCAATTACTCATTTACTCCTTGTGTCGTACAAAATCTACAACAAAATTAGGTTTTTAAGCCTTATGGTGTAACTAAAAAGAAAATTAGTTGCCTTTCCCTTTTTTTTCTTTCCTCCATCTTTTCTAAATCAAATCATGCTTGTTATTTATAACAGGGAATCCATCTCTCCTCTTCCTCTTGAGTGCTAAGATGATGATGGGCAATATTAGCCTTTTATTGTCCTTTCTACTTTTTTTTTTAAACTCTATACTTCTCACTTTTGACAATTTCACATGTCTATCCATAAAAATATATAGATATAGCAATGTGGTAATCTTGAACTCCTCATATTGTTAAGTCCTTTCTCAAAAACTCCATGAAGCATTTGTTGCATCATATATGTTAATTTGTTTCTTTTCTTGCGAAGGACAGTGAATTTTTGTGGGTTTCTTTTGAAATTCTGCTTCGTTTTGGTTTTTGTTTGTTAAGAGCCTGTTTGGATGTACTTTGAATTGCAACTGGGCAGATTCTTTTCCAGAAGAATCATGTTACAATCAGTACTTGGAATTAGCACTGATAGTTAATTGGGTCAGGAAAGTTAAAAAAAGAAAGAAAAGAAAAATCATCATAATATGTTTGAGAGTGAAAGATTAAGGGTGGAGAATGAAGATACACAAGGGGCTCTAAGATAAAAAAAAAAAAAAACTCTCCTTTGATAGAAAATGGTTAGTCACCAGTGGAAGGTAGGCCATGTTTGTTCTGAATGAACACCCATAAACCCATATGTCACAATTGAAAACAGTAGTACAGTGATGGTCAATCCAAGTTGTTTCTTAAGCCCATTTCTTAATCCAGTAACTACATGCAGAGCAGCAGAACAAATAATTTTCTCAGTTTCTTTTTTAAAGAAATGTAAAGAGTAGTAAGCACTGTTTGTGGCGTATGCATGTGTATCTGTATGTGTGAAAATGTGAATGGATGACATGTTAATAAGTAGAGGCTGGAAATGGATCCTATTTTGGTTCAGGTAGATTTGAGGTGAAAGATTTTAGTAGGGCTTTTAAAGTGTACTATAAAGCATTTTGACTTTTGGGTGTCAAGTGTGAAGAGAGAGAGAGAGAGGACAAAGATGTTAGTGTGAGCTCCAATGAATTGGAGGTCCATATTCATTTATGAATTGGAGCTCCAACTGCCGCGAAAGGTGTTTAAACAAAGTTGTATGCATGTGTGTTTGTGGACATCTCTCTCTCTCTGTTTTTTTTCATCATTCCGTTTGCTTTTATGATTCTATTTAGATTATTTATCATGAAGCTAATGAATGGGTATTTTGGATGCAATGACTGATATGTGTTTTTGTGCATGTTGATTGGAGTATGGTGTGAAGAAAGAATAATGTTTTATTGCTTTCTATTATAGAGACTTTACAAGGTCTGGTTTTCCTCCACCAAAACCATCTTTACTCACCTTGTATTTATTTTTTCTGATATTTGTGCTGATTGGAGTTATGTTTCACTTTGCTAGCCATTTATTTGATTCTAATCAGGTGCCACAGATTATCTATAATCCAATTTTAGGACATGGACATGAGTATTGAATCATGTGATTGAATCATGAGTATTGAATCATTGGGTTGTTTATATGAAGTGTTTTTTTGTCATGTACATGTAGTTAGCAGGTTGTAAAAAAAAAATTAAATTTCACACGTATAGGGGAGACTATGCCGAAATTTCGAGAAATCTTTTACATTAGAAATTTTTTTGAATGTTGTCAGGGGTGAAAATGGCTGGGAAATCTAACGGAGGGAAGATCAGAGGAAGAGCATCGAAAGATAATTCTAAGGTTGTGGCTGATGCAAATGGAGTGCAGCAGTCCAATTTGGGTGATAGATAAGCCAATTATTCTTGGAACAAAGGTTTTTCTTGCCTTTTCCCTAGATATGCTTTTAGTTAGTTTTTCATTCATATACTACACTATGTAGAAATAAGTTGTACGTACGTTGTTTCATTTTCACACATTACATATACTAGACACTTAGTAGCCTAAACGAGGGTCGCATTTTAATGGGATAGTGTTTGCTTTCAAAAGTACATAAACCATTAGCTTTTTTAGAGAAAATATTATATATGTCACTTAGCTGTTTGACATGTAGAGAGTAGGTTTTGTTTTAACTCCCTGAGCAGCTCCACTTAATATTACATGATTTTATATATATGTTTCTGTTTTATCTTGGAAGAAAATATAGCAATCAATAGCAACCATTTGCTCCACTTAATATTACACTGATGACTTAATATTACACGCATAGGAGTTCTATGGATGATGCGTTGTTGAGTAGTACGTAGTGACTATTTTGTTCGTCGTTATTGTTAAATATGCTACTTGATGTCAATATGTTCTTTTGGTGATGTTATCTTTTAATAAAATTATTTGATTGTATGTAAGTGTGGGATTTCTTGTTAATGTTTGAACTGTGTAAAAGGGTATTTTTATATATGCAGCAGGTTCGGTATTCAGGGGTGGTTTTTGGATAATTTTTTTTTACATATGAAACAGTTTTGTAACGGTTATAGATCGTTACTAATTTGTGCGAATAGCAACACTTCAAAAACGTTACAAAAGATTTCACAACCGTTAGGAATGTTACGAATCGTAACACAAATTTGGTACAAAAAACCGTTACAGAGTTTATAAAACCGTTACAAATATTTAAGTGTAAAATACCGTTACAAAACTTATGAAACTGTTACTGTTTTATTAAAAATTATTAACACAAATGAGTATTAAAACCGTTAGGAACTAATTTCAGTAACGGAAATAAAGCGTTACAATTAATATGTTTGTAACGGTCTACAACCGTTAGGGATGTTTATAACATATTAGAAACGCCCAAACTGTGACCCAAAAAAACCGTTACAAATTTTTTTAGTAACGGTTTTGGACCGTTAGGTATGTCCTGAAATGGTGTAGTGGTACTTTATTAATTGGATCTTTGGACCTGAGTAAATACCGACTGGGCACGTGGTATCTTATTAACATGGGGTTTAGTGATTCATATGACCTCGGGGAAATCCTAATGGATTCGAGCTCAACCCATCTCTATAGGAGAACCCTTAATTGGGTCTATGCACCATTGATTGAGAAGGGATGTGTTGACCTTTTATCTATTTAGATATTCTTGTGGTTGTTGGGTACGAGACCTTATGTCTGACATTAGGATTGACTTATGATTATTCTTTGACCTTCGCACGCATATATATGTTGGTTTAGGATATGTATTCCTTTAGATGCATACCCTGTTATGTGTTATGGGCTATGAAGTTGCTTGGCAAATTATGTATGTGATTTGACTATGATATGGATTATGGATTGGCCAGCACTTCATTTTGACTTAGGACTCTTGTGTCGGAGCATTATTATTCGGGTCTATTATGCACATATGTTTTCCTTTATGTTGGTCATTTGTGAACGACTGCAGATCGTATATGGACGGTTGATCACCGATGTGTCCGGATCATTTATAATCCGCTATGAATGTGAACAGGTTATCCTGATATTTATTTATTGATCGGTTTATGACCACCGACGTTATGGACGGGCTTTCCCGATTATGTAGGGTTGACCACCCACAACGGGGACACTTGTCTCCGTGTGAATCTTATTGCTCTATTTGTTTTATTTGGATTTATGTCATACGTTCATTCGTGTTATATCTTTGCATTTACTTCTATATGATCACACTTGTCTATATTCTTCTCGTTATCACATTTAATTTCAAACTATGATTATGTACTTGCTATTTACTTTGTAATATTTGGTGCATAGGTACCGAGCCCTACTTTACCGAGGAGACGGAGGAGGATCAAACGTTTCAAGCGTTTGAGCCAACCGACGAACCCGAGTGGAATGCCGGAGACGGTTTTGGATCCGTCTGAGCCTGCATGAGAGTGAACGTCATCTTAGCAATTCCTTAGATGAACTTTCTTTAATGATAAACCTTTCCTTAGTAATTATTTTATTCATTCTGCAACTTTAACTATTAATGTTTATGTGATTTTCGTGTTGGATCTTATTTATGGTCATTGAATACCAATTGAATGAAGCTTCCGTTGCATTTAATGAAATTTTATTTGGACTCACCACGGTTTGTGATGTTATGTGGGTCCACTTTTGGAAGCTTGTGTTGTATTAAACACAGGAATTTGAATTTATTTTAGTTTTTCACATTTTTCCCCAATTCTTATTTTGGGGACATGACAGTTGGTATCAGAGCCCAGCACGATCTTCGGATATTAAAAATAGATAGAAACAATAGGACGTGGTGAGGATTGTGATTTCCGTTAGATCGACTTTAAAGTGTAGACTTTTAAGCCTATAGAATTGTTTGTTAGCTTGTTTTTGAGGAACTAAACCATTATTATTTTATTGTAGGTCATGGCCCAACGTAGTACAAGATCTCAGGACAAGGAACCTGGGAATGGATCAAACAACTCAGACGAGCGTTTCAACCAGCTCTTGCAAGCTTTTATGCAGTCGCAGACCACGCAAAATGAGCAGCAAAAAGCAGCTGAGGCAGAACGAGCTGCAGAGAAACAACAAGAAAGAGAAGATAGGGTTGCTGAGAGGGCACAAGCAGATCATGATAGGGCAGCATTCCAGGCTCAGATCATAGCATTGACTGATAGAGCAGCTCAGCCAGTACAAGTGGTCATGCCTCCGCGGGAAATGGATCCAAATGACATCTATGAGAAATTTAGGAAGAGGGTTCCTCCTGAATTTCACGGGTCAGAAGATCCAATGGCAGCAGATGACTTTATAGAGCAGTTGGAGCAGATCTTTGCAGTTTTCCGCTGTACTCAAAAGCAGCGAGTTAACTTGGCAGCCTACATGTTTAGAGGAATAGCTCTTCAATGGTGGAATTGTGTGTAGATAGTAGTGCAAGCAGATGCAGTGGCTGAAGAACATTCATGGGAAACATTCACCAAGGAGTTTATGGATAAGTTCATACCCAAATATGTCAAGGACCAGTGGAAGCGGGATTTTCAGAACTTAGTGCAAGGGGATATGTCAGTGCAGCAATATGAACAGCAGTTCACAAGATTGGCTAAGTATGCTCCTACACTAGTCGTTCCTGAAGAAGAGAAAATCAGGCGTTTTCTTGATGGGTTATCAGCTGATATTTATATGATGATTGGGGACAATCAACGCCCTACATTTCAGGAGACTGTGAAAAGTGCATATTGGGCTGAAGGTGCACTAAGGAAGAAGTCAGCAGAAAGACAGGTCAAATTTCAGCAGCATCAGTCAAGGCAGTCTTCTAGCCAAGGCAACCCGAAGAAACCAAAGTTTCAAAGTCAACCCTCGGTTAGTCAGAACCAACAGTGTGAGCGATGTGGTAGGAGGAATCACACAACAGAGCAGTGTTATAGAAAGACTGGAGCATGTCTTCATTGTGGACAGTTCGGACATCAAGTTCGCGATTGTCCCAATGACGGTAGTCAGTTGCCAAAATCCCAGCTAGTAACTCCTAACGCGCCTTCGCAGCAACATTGGAGGATAGCACCTCAACAAGGACCACAACAAATATGTCAGCAGTTTCCTCGGGCGCAGCAACAGCAACAACAACAATTTAGGGCTCCTCAGAATCAGCAGTTTAGGGGGCAAGCTCCACAGCAGCAGAGGCAACTTCAGGGTCAACAGAGACAGCAACACGGGGGTCAACAGAGGCCACTTGGGACAGCGCAAGGACAACATAACCAACCACAGCAGAGCAGGATGTACGCTTTTACCCATGAGAATGCAAATGCTTCGGCGGGCGTCGTGGAAGGTACCGTTCTAATCTCAGTGAACAAACAGTACCCGCATCTTCCAGAGTAATTCTAGTTATTTGGAGGACCAAATGTCCTAAGGGGGGGAGAATGTAAGATCTCGGTCCTGCTTTTATATTTTTTTAAATATTTTATTATATTTTAATTAGAATATTAGTATTATTTTAATTGAATGTATTTTAGTTATTTAAGTGGTTAGGATTAAGTGGGGCACGCGTTAGATTAGATGTGTTGATTGGTGAGTTGGGTTGATGGGTAGATGACCTGACCCGTAGTTTTGACCCAATGACTTAAGCCCATTAACCTAATCCCTATTTTAAACACTCGTCCTTATCTCTTCCCATTTATCTCTGCAACGTCTCCCGGTTCTTCTTCCTCGTCTTCTTCCTCTTTCAACTTCCCAAGCCTCTGCAACTTAAGGATCCAACCATCGGAATCAAGATCTGAAGATACCATCATTCTTGGTTCGACATTTTAATCTCAGGTAATCATCTCCTCAAGCCATTAGAGAAGTAAATCTATACTCTTGGGTTATCTTCTTCTTCTTTCCAATGTTAGATTTTGGGTAGGGTTATAATAGATCTGCTCATCTGGGCATTTCTTTCCCATCTCTTATTTCAGCTCTTATTTCAGATTGGCGATAGGATTGTCATCGAGCGCCCCGGTTATCTCGGGTTGGGTATTGGTTAGATCTGTTGCGTTTTCTTCAACCCCGGTGAAAGGCAAGTGCTTAACCATAATTTATAAATTTAATGCTTGTATTTCTCGTTGATTCTAGTGTTAGATGCATGTAGAAACCCATTTTTATGCCCTAAGTTTTGATTTACTCTATTTGCTTTCTTTATTTAATCTTGATGTGGGGCCCGTGAGGAGATTTGATCAGATCTGGTCCGGTCATCTACCCGTATAGGGCTGGGCGATATTTTCTTACGGGGGTGATCTCGATCTTGATCAGTGGGGCTCACTGCCTAAGTGCCCTTATACACCACGTGTGAAGCCTTCTCATTCCATGACCGGGTTCTGTATTAATGAAGTAGGCAGGGACGGTTTTGACTTGGATAGGTATTGAAATAAAATAAGAGAGAGGATAGTGAGGACATGGATGTACTTTGGATGAGGGAATCCCATGTGACAATGTGACAGAATCCTTAACTTTATGTTAGAATATTTATTTAACTTACCCCTTGAGTGTTTATGAGAATTTGGAGAAAGGGCCTTGGTTATTTTATAAATCCAAACTATCTCCTCTGGCTATTTTGAATGTGGAAATATTGTAAATGAAATCCTTAGGTTTTCTAAATTATAAATTAAGATTGTGATTTATCATTATTATTTACAAATTAATTATTAAATGATATCTTTGGTTTTAAAGTGTTAAATTGTATTTTTGTACTTTATTAATTGGATCTTTGGACCTGAGTAAATACCGACTGGGCACGTGGTATCTTATTAACATGGGGTTTAGTGCTTCATATGACCTCGGGGAAATCCTAATGGATTCGAGCTCAACCCATCTCTATTGGAGAACCCTTAATTGGGTCTATGCACCATTGATTGAGAAGGGATGTGTTGACCTTTTATCTATTTAGAGATTCTTGTGGTTGTTGGGTACGAGACCTTATGTCTGACATTAGGATTGGCTTATGATTATTCTTTGACCTTCGCATGCATATATATGTTGGTTTAGGATATGTATTCCTTTAGATGCATACCCTATTATGTGTTATGGGCTATGAAGTTGCTTGGCAAATTATGTATGTGATTTGACTATGATATGGATTATGGATTGGCCAGCACTTCATTTTGACTTAGGACTCTTGTGTCGGAGCATTATTATTCGGGTCTATTATGCATATATGTTTTCCTTTATGTTGGTCATTTGTGAACGACTGCAGATCGTATATGGACGGTTGATCACCGATGTGTCCGGATCACTTATAATCCGCTATGAATGTGAACAGGTTATCCTGATATTTGTTTATTAATCGGTTTATGACCACCGACGTTATGGACGGGCTTTCCCGATTATGTAGGGTTGACCACCCACAACGGGGACACTTGTCTCCGTGTGAATCTTATTGCTCCATTTGTTTTATTTGGATTTATGTCATACGTTCATTCGTGTTATATCATTGCATTTACTTCTATATGATCACACTTGTCTATATTCTTCTCGTTATCACATTTAATTTCAAACTATGATTATGTACTTTCTATTTACTTTGTAATATTTGGTGCATAGGTATCGAGCCCTACTTTACCGAGGAGACGGAGGAGGATCAAACGTTTCAAGCGTTTGAGCCAACCGACGAACCCAAGTGGAAAGCCGGAGACGGTTTTGGAGCCGTCTGAGCCTGCATGAGAGTGAACGTCATCTTAGCAATTCCTTAGATGAACTTTCTTTAATGATAAACCTTTCCTTAGTAATTATTTTATTCATTCTGCAACTTTAACTATTAATGTTTATGTGATTTTCGTGTTGGATCTTATTTATGGTCATTGAATACTAATTGAATGAAGCTTCCGTTGCATTTAATGAAATTTTATTTGGACTCACCACGGTTTGTGATGTTATATGGGTCCACTTTTGGAAGCTTGTGTTGTATTAAACACAGGAATTTGAATTTATTTTAATTTTTCACGTTTTTCCCCAATTCTTATTTTGGGGACGTGACACGCTTTGTGGTGCCTCTGCAATATCTGAAGAGTTCAGTCTTCATAGAGCTGTTTAAAATGTCTGAAGAGGCCTTTGGACTAACATACAATGGGCCTATCACCTTGCCTTGTGATGGGGTCTTTATGGAGCAGGTTATGGAGTTGGTTAAGAGTAAATGTTTTTCTAAAGATGTTGAGAAGGCTTTTGCTTTCACTCTAGCAAGTCAAGGATGCTCTGCTTCATCCATGATTCATCCACATGAAAGAAAGAGGAACAGACAAATACCTATCTATGGATTTTGAAGAACATGTCCTCTCTCAAATTTGTAAACAATTTGTACATTTTTTTATTCAATGGATTTTGCTATACTTTCCCAATTTTGATGTTATTTTTGCTATGTTGGGTTATGTGGTTTGGATTGCGGACTTTTAAATTTGAAAGTGAGAGATCGATCCCTGAGTATGCGCTTGAAACTACAATGCCAACACCACTAAATCATGTGTGGTGCCTCCTAATTTTGATGTTGCAAAACCATAGCTTTTCTTTTATTTTATATTATTAAACTTTATAGTAGACATTTGTGTTTCTAATTTTTATTGTCACTCTTTAGTCTGTGTTGTTTTTTTTTGTACACCAGCCAAGGTGGACTAGGACCCAAGGTACTCCACACAAGTAGGAAGGACTGAAGGAGAGCCCACACATGTGGGAAGAGAGCCCATGCGTGGGGAAGAGAGGCCCACAAATGTGGGAAGAGTGATATACCTAAGGATCCATATGACACCCAGGGTTGTCAACTAATTCAGCAACCCATATTGCCCCCTCTTGAGCATGGAATGCATTTAGTTGACTATTTGAAGACAACCTCTCTGTCCCTTTTCAATGCTATTTTTACGAGTAAACACATGTGAACATTATAGTGTCCTAGTGCCTTGTGAGTTTGTTAGATTATTATGCTTGAAATTCTATTTGTATGTACCGAGTCAAGTGGAACTGCAACAACCATTTAAATAAAAAAAAAAAAAACCATCCACCTAACCAAATTGGGTCTACAGTCTACTTTTAGAGGCCTTACTCTATAGCGTTGTCAAAGGGTCGGGCCCAGAGTTAGCCCTTACTCTACCCTCACATATGCAGGTTAGGTTTAGATAGGGCCAAAGCCCTCAACGCTCTCTACGGGCCTATATTACCTTAGCCCTTATATACCCTCAAATGTTAGGGTTCTATTTTTTTAAATATATATCTATGTGTGTGCGCGAGCATTCGTGCTTGAGTGGGCCAAAAGAAAAGAAAATTCTTTTCTTTTTTAAAAGCATATATGTGTAAACTTTTTTCTATGCCAACAAAAAAAATTAGTTAAAAAACCCTTATCTAAGTGAATGAATGAAGAACGAAGAAATAACAAAGACACTACAATAAATGCTCAACCCAAAACAGGTTTAAGATAATCCTTGTTGACAAGGTCATGATGTTATATTGCTTATCTTCAAGAATCTGATTTTGATATAGGTGTTAAAGAAGATCCGATAACATTTTCATAAGCCATTAAAAGTGTTGACTCGAATAAATGGATAATACCCATGTAAGAAGGGCTAAAATCAATGTCCGTAAATAAATGTTGGGATCTTATCAAAGTGTCTTACGGGTCTACGACTATAGGATGTATGTTGGTCTTTAAGACCAAACGAGACTGAAAGGGCAAAATTGAACGATTCAATGCCAGATTTATAGCCAGCCAAAAGATTTACTCAAAGGTAAGATATTTTGATTATAAAAAGTCATTTTTACCAATTTCTTTGAAGGACCCTTTTCAAATCATAATAACATAAGTAGCTCATTTTAATTTAGAGTCACATCAAATGAATGTGAAAAAAACATTCTTAAATGAGATTTTAGCTGAATATGTATACATATGAAACAACTAGAAGGATTTGAGATACAACCATGAGTTGAAATGTAAACAATACTAAGCACATGGCTAGTATTCAAAAGAGGACTGCTCACCCGCTTCAACCAACGTGTGAAGACTCTATTATGCAGTTAATACAACTCAAACAAAACGGATTACTCCAAAATTACCATATCAAGCTTGAGCAGATTCGATCGAATCACACATATTCCACAACATGCATTAATGAGCGCATTTATATGAGGCCTCAAGAATTATTTGTACTTTAATATATGTTCAAGATTAACAACTAAGTGACCTTTTGATGCAATAACTTTAGCTCGGTTGCACATCAAAAAATATCTTTGACAAGTCATTTTACAAAAAAAGACTTCTATTAAAAGAGAGTTACTACCATGGTTTAAAATCTCGGTATCGGTCGCGGTATCGGCCGGGCCGAAAAACCGATACGTCGCGGATATCGGTCCGTCGCGGTCGTCGCGGTGTGAATTTTTTTTTAATAAAAAAAAATCCGCAAAAATATTCAAAAAATCCAGAATATTAGAAAATGTTGGAAAACAATATTTTTTTCCATTAGTAACAACAATAAATCAAAATCTCGGTCACCTTAAGTTATGAGTCCTGTCTGTATCGCTGTTCGCTTTATTCTCCAGTATTTTATATAATGCAACCATTATTGATGCTCATGATCAATAAGATGAAATATCATAAATTTGACATAATACAACCACAATTTTTGACAAAAAACTCATACTTTTTTGTTCCAAAAGTATAAATCTATTTTAAACTAACACATTATCAATGCATTTGAACACTAATGTTAAAAAATGTAATTGATTTCAAGAAAAGCCCCAAATTTTGGAAATAAAAAAATTTAGATCTACACTTTAAAATACTAGATCTAGGAAAAAATAAGTGAGTAACATCGAATCTAACTCAATATAAAGCCTTTTGGTTCATGAATTAGCGTATTACACAATCTTTACTACTATATCATTCCAAACATAATAAAATATGTTTAATATCATATCTAGCAGTTTATGATAATAATAGACATCCAAGCACAAAAAAAGAAAGACAATTAGCAAAAGAGTCATAGCTATCATGGTCAAGTAGATCATTTTGTCTTCTTGAATTTTGATTGCCACTTATCTAAAACATGCGTTTCGCAGAGGGGGTCCGGGGGTATCCCCCGGCGGGGGTCGAGCTGACCGGTCAGCTCGCGGGGGTCCAGACGGTTTTTTAAACCATGGTTACTACCCTTGCTAAATATACTACGTCAAGCTTGAGCCTTACCAACCACTATTCTTCGAATAATCTAATAGGAGATTTTGGGTTCCCTCGAATGATCCAACATGAAGTTTTTGTTACTTCGAATAATCCGAATATTATTTTTTTTTTATTTTAATTTTCATTTTTTTTGAAAGATGACTATTAAATTTGGTATTAGATCCTTTTATCTATTGAGAGCGAAACCCATTATATACTTAAGATAGTTGAAATCACTCTCATGTTTCCTCACATAAACATATTGTCTTGTCGAACCATGTAGATTTGTTTGTGCGGGTAGATCTGGTGCAGCTTGGGAGGAATATTAGAGTGATTGATGTAAACAATGGAAGTGGCATGATAAACCTAGCAGGCTCATTCTAACAGGAGGATTTGAAGGAAGAATCACTTGACGCATAGGTTGAGTCACTCACACCAAGGAGAAGAAGCTCTCTCTTCTAAATTGCACAATCTCCCAGACTAATTTCATTCCTTTATTATCCATGCCATGCGTTGAATTAATGTGTACGCTGATGAAAAGATGCTGTGAATGTGGACATTTGAATCTTTGAATAGTCTTCTCGTGTTCAGTTGATGATCTAGAAAATAGTAGTTCAAGTGTAAGCATGAGTGATAATTGTCTTCTAAGTTCTATTTACTTGCCTTCTAAGTGATATTTTTTAACCGAAAGTTGGGGGATTGCATGTCCCATGTGGGTCAGATGTAGGGATGCACATGGGCCAAGCCAGCCTGAGCCTGATCATTGCCTAGCCCGTTTTGGGCCGGTATTGGATATGTAATTGGGGCCCATTTAATAATTGGGCCGGGCTTAGATTAAGTTATAGAAAGCCCAAAGCCCAAAGATCGGCCCATGTAAGGAATGCATGTAATTTAATTTAATTAGTCCAAATAATTGCTCGAATGAGAATAAAATTGATATAAAAAAAAATCCGGTTTAGCACTGCCTGATTGATTAAATGGGTGAGTTCAGGCCTGACATTTACTGGCCCGGCCCAGCACATGATCCACCAACTAGTCAAAGGCATTCTTGAGCATAGGAGTTTCCACATGGTCAACGACATCAAAGGTTGAAATTACTAGTGCGATCAAGGTGCGAATGGGCTTGGATGGGTGACTGAGGTAAGTGAGATGACCATGTGGATAGGTAATATGTGTTGGGTGTGGGCCTAACGAGCCCACCTTTCATCCTCCCCTAATGTGATGTGCCACAAGGCCCACAACTAGCTAGGGGCGGGAAACATGTTGGGTCAGGTCAAAGTGAGTCGGTTAACAAGGGGTATCTATATGTTAAAATCAATCCTATATCTGACCCATTTCTAAAATGAATCAAGTGACTCCAACTTGCACCCGATACGGATCAACCTGACCCAATCCGCATTCAATGCAGGCCAACTGTTTAACTCAGCCCAACCTGTAGATTCTTGGCTCAAACCCTATCCATTTCCAATATTAAGACTATATTTAAGTTAAATTACATGCAAAATAAATAAATAGGCAAACAAAAGCTTGACTCTTTCCATAAAAGTAGAGTATTGTAAGTACTGAAATATTAAACCACCAAATTGTTTGAATGAGTTTAGATATGTGAGTCGACTCGAACCCAACCCATTCAAATAGGTCATACATGTTGAGTGAGTTGACCCTAACCCAACCCATTTAAATGAGGGCTGGGGTGTCTTGACTCGTGATCGACCCATATATATTGTGATCTGATTCTTTTTTGGACCAAAACACACCCAATTTAATGCTCATCAAGAATTTTCTTACCAGTAGGGCCCATATGGGGGATGAAAGGATCTCAATGAGATCTAAGTTTGTGAAAACAAACTGCTCCATTATATCATCGTAGCCCCCTCAAATGGTCATCAAGGTTTTTTATTTTATTTTTTGTAAGATAAGTACTCACATACTCACACAAGTCTCTCATCATCACTGCTATAGTCGGGGATTGATCCATGGTTATTTCACTTGAAGTGCCTCACCAACCGAGCTATTGGTAAATTGGCTATCTTTGAAGTCATCAGTTGATTGGCATGGCCATCAAGTTTAATTGTCTTAGAATGCATCTTTTTTTTTTCAAATTTAAAGCTAACAGTAAGCAATGGTTGATGTGAGGACTAATGTTATTAGCATACATGACCACACGCAGTTTAGAAATAAGGTGGACCACACGTAACAACCGTGCCAATGGAGAGAGAGAGAGAGAGAGAGATTGAGATTGGTTACAGTGTTATAAATTGTATTGTGGTGAGTAGAGAATGACATTAGCATTGCTCTCTATTCAGCGAAGGATGCGGGGAACCATGTGATGATGCTATAAGCTGATGTGAAGAGCTTTTAATTTGAAGTCCGGTGTATTTAATTGTGTGGTTGGAGGTGAAGCTTCTGATGAAATGCACGTTCAAATAAAGAAAGGCACAGAGACCAAAATCATAAATTTTCAACAGTCAAAAGAGCTAGCATCTCACTTGGATTGGTAATACTTTTTTTCTTCCTCGCCGCATGGTGGACCCCAATACATCCTAAAAATCCTTTTGATTGGCTATTCAGATTTCTTTCTACTTCAACCATCCATTTTAGACAATTAGTACCCTTGTGCAGATACAAAAACATGTGACGGTGGGCCAAAGAAAGCAACTGACTGCAGACAAATTTTAAGTTGGGAAAGAATCCACTTCAATAGCTGTGGAGCCTGTCTCACAACATATAGATAAGAAAGAAGACCATATAAATTCCTACCTTCAAATGATTTGAAAAGGACATATTGCTATGTCTACCACATCCAGATGATGACTTGACATACTCCAAATATGGCTTCATCCAAAAACTACTCACCCATCTGAACATCACATGGCCTTGTATCCTCTACTACCCAACACTAGGAAAGCTACAATTGCAACTTCTACCTTTTTGTGCGTATATATGCTTGATGACTTTAGATCACTTCATTGGAAATCCAAGATCCAGACCCAGATCACTTCTCTTAGCTGAAGTGCTTCTTTTAGCCTAAAAAGAGTAGAAGATGGTGAACCCCAGAAAACTTGTAAACATGGCCAGTAAAGTAGCTGCCATGGGGAGAAGAAGAAGAATCATGTTACCCAGAAATGATTCTGCCAAGGACTCGACTGCGATCGGCAGATCGAGACCGGAGAAGGGAAATTTTGCTGTCTATACTGCTGATGGAAGACGCTTTGCGGTTCCATTGGCATATCTAGAGAACCCCATCTTCATAGAACTGTTAAAGATGTCTGAAGAAGAGTTTGGATTACCAGGCAATGGGCCAATTACATTGCCTTGTGATGGGGTCTTTATGGATTATGTTGTGTCCTTAGTTCAGAGATGCGTGTGTGAAGATGTGGAGAAGGCTTTGGTAATTTCCATGGGCTCTGGAAGGTGCTGCTATACATCATCCTTGCTTCAACAAGAACAGGCCAACCAACAAATACTTGTTCATGGATTTTGAAGAAGCCATTTTACCTGCATGTGAAAAACATTTACAGTGATCACTTTATATACTTTTGTTTTACAATCTGTACAATACTGATTCGAATTTGATCCAATATAGAGCATGATTTTTTGCATTTCCATCTCCTTTTTTTTAGAGGATTTTACCAAAAAAATCCTTCAAGACTTCTTAAAAGCTAAAAGCACCATCAACTTCTCATAAAGACCACAGTAGTCCCAAAGGC
The DNA here is from genome assembly GCA_012931725.1 of Litsea cubeba. Lineage (NCBI taxonomy): Eukaryota > Viridiplantae > Streptophyta > Magnoliopsida > Laurales > Lauraceae > Litsea > Litsea cubeba. The sequence continues at coordinate 115,956,778 of CM022945.1, forward strand.
CCTGTTGGGTATTTTTTTTAACTTTTAGCGATGAGCGGGGATATCGCAGTTCATTCTAAGTAAATGAGCGGGGATATCCCCGTTCATCGTTCATTACTACTTAAAAGACTGTCGAACTCCCTTTTCCCCTTTGCTTTTTCTGGGTTCCGGACGAATCTCTACAGCATCTCTTCCACATTACCTTGCTTTATGGGAGAATCATATTCTTGAATCTTTTAAGTAGAAAGGTTGGAGGCTCCATTAAAGAGGTTGGTAGTATAGATTTACCTTTTTTACATTTGATTAAACCTAGAAGCACAATCTCCACATGTGTTTTTCTTTTACCCAAAAAGTTGATATTTGGAAGTACTCATTAAAGCTTCCATCTCCTTGATGGATAATTAATATTTACTCCATGGGTAGTCCACAATAACTTTCTTATGATTAAAAGACCATATTTCAGTAAGACAAATGGGCATTGGTTTTGAATGTAATAGAAGATTATAGAATTGGGCATCATCAGCTTTTGCTTACATAGAAATGGTTGGATATGGGTATCTGGGAAGGGCACTGACATAGAAGTGGTTAAGCTTTGAAAATAGTTTTGTTATTATATCAGTTACATACACATGGGCATTAGCTCAATAAGGAATGAACATCCGGTCATAATTCCTCAGATGAGAGATACAAATGGATAAGGGATCACATGTGTATGTTATATTGGTTAAATATAATTTTCAATGGCCATTGCCAATACCACTTTGACCAACCACGTTATGGAGTGCTGAAGATTTGCTTCCAAAGCATTAAAAAAATTAGGCAGTCATATCTCTTTGTCCATCTATTGATATAGTAATACAATTCATTTAATATTCTTTTATAATAATGGATGGAGACCATATTGTAACATTTTTTGTCATAGGAATCCATGTCATTGTTTATATTTGTTATTGGTGTTAAACCCATTCGAAGCATTTTTTATTGAATGTTAGGATGTCAGACAATGAAGTGTTGGTCATCTTCCACTATGATGGAGAGTTTGATTTTGATATTAACCGTCCGACCTACAAAGGTGGAAAACAAAAGATTAGGTATTTACCTACCGACATAAGTTACAACTATTTGCGAGACGTTGCACTTGAAGTATCTAAGTGGGAAGCACTCAGTGACATGCCAGCTTTACAGTACCTTTATCACGATGGATTTGCATTCTCATTGATTACCCTAGAAGAGGATGATGATATTAAGGTAATGTTTAGAGCATTGGAAAACAATACGAATGGTTTGTATTTATATGTTAGTAAAGGAACAAATCCAGCAGCTAGCAACAGAGAAGAAAAACCTATGTAAGTGAGTTTCTTCTATTTATTTAATGTAATTCGAGTTTTTAATACAATTTCTTACAATTTCATTTGTTATGAATTGAAAGGTTGCAACGTACGCCTTTGCATGGTCCAAGCGAAGACAATTCTTGTGCGTTGAGGGAGAAACACAAAGAGAAAGAGGTAGTACATGCAACTCCTGTCCAAGAATTTCCGACAGTCAACCTTCATGAAGATAATGATATTGAGTTCTCGGGAGCACCCAATCATGTTGTCATTGATCAAAGTATAGGAGCTTATCATGTCGTTGATGAAATAATGTATGATCCAAACGTTGAAGATGAGATAGCGTCTGATAGATGTGAACTTGAACAAGTGGGTAGAAATACAACAACTGTTTCCAACAAAGAACAAAATCAAGCTGCCAAAAATAAAAATCTGGAGGATTCATACAAAGCCGTGGATGTTAATATTGAGGACACAATGGTTCCTGAAGAGTACTTGATTGAAACGTATCAAAATTCTGCACGGGATATGTGGATAGGGCGGAAGTTTTCAGATCGTGACACATTCAGAAGAACGTTGGCGAAGTTTGCAATTTACAATAATTTCAGTCTGAAGCACTTGAAGACCAATCGCACTAATGTTACGGCACGTTGCAGTGGTCAGAGTTGCCCTTGGCGTATCCATGCATCCATTATTGAATCTGGGCCACAGTTCCAAGTCCGTACATATAACTCTAACCATTGTTGCTCTAAACCGATGTTGGCAATGGCACATCGACAAGCTTCTTCAGAGCTAATTGCAGAGTACATAATGGATAGAGTCCGATCCAATAATGATTTGACACCGAAAGAGATTATTAATGATTTTCAAATGGAGTTTGGTTGTCGTATTACTTACAGAAAGGCTCATAAAGCGAAAGACATTGCCCTTCGATTGATCCGTGGATCATATGAGGAGTCATTCCAAAATCTTCCTCTTTATTGTAAAGAATTGCAGATGATGAATCCTGGTACGATTACAAATATTGAAATAAATGATGATGATACTTTTAAGAGGTTCTTTTGGTCTTTCGGCCCGTGCATTCGATCTTTTCAGACTTCATTGAGGCCAGTGATTGCAGTTGATGGTTCACATTTACGTGGCAAATATCCTGGTGTATTATTAGTGGCTGTGACGTATGATGCGGATCAAAAATTATTTCCCATTGCCTTTGCCTTTGCAGAAGCCGAGCGTCGTGAGAGTTGGGAGTGGTTTTTTGCAAATCTAAGCTTGGCATTGGGCGAGCCTATGAATTTGACCGTTGTCTCTGACCGAATGAAAGGTCTCATTCCTGCGCTGATGAACATCATTCCTAGTGCAAGGCACTGCTTTTGTTGTCGTCATATAGCTGAAAATATCAAAAGCAACTTCAAAGATGGTGCTATTGTCCGAAAATTCTGGTGTGCTGCAAAGGCTTACAGACCCTGTGAGTACGAGGCATTTTTAAATGATATCCGGGATGTTGACGTTTCAGCATACAACTACATCAAGGCAATTGGAAAAGAGCATTGGTCAAATGCATTTGTAGAAGGGCGTCGTTATGATATGCTCACCAGCAACGCCGCTGAATGCACAAATAGCCTACTTAAAGACACCAGAATGCTACCTGTAACAAAGCAGGTAGAGGAAATTCGTGCGAAACTGATGGAGTTCTACCAAAGGCGCAGTCTATATTCAGAAACTATTAATTCTCGGTTAACTCCTTACGCAGAACGGATTCTTAGTCAAGGGTTCGAGGAATCTCGCAGACTTCATGTCCGTGTTGCTGGACTTGTTGAATTCCAGGTTCAATCAACAGAATTCATTGATGTAGTACATCTCGATCAAAGAGTATGCACATGTCGCCAATGGCAAATATTGGGTATCCCGTGCTCGCACGCAATAGCCGCAATGCAGCTGAGAAACAAGTGTCCGTATGACTTCTGTGAGCATTGGTTCCTGACAGAAACCTATCGACTCACGTACAATGAGGTTTTGCATGCTACTCGAGATATAAGACAATGGGATCATACGCCAGTTGAAATTGTTTTGCCTCCACATGCATCCAAGCAACCTGGGCGACCAAAAAAAAATAGAATTCGCACAGAGGATAGGGACAGGCAGCGTAGGCAAGTAACATGTTCTAACTGTAAAGAGAAGGGACACAACCGACAGAGATGTCGCAATCCACCAGTGCAGTAGTATTTTGAATATGAAAATTACCTAGCACGTGTCTTATTTTGTGTGATATTCTGATATTCTAATGTAGGAAAGTAACATGTCTCAAACTGTATAGAGAGATGGAATATGTTCAGAGATGTCATAATCCACTTAGCATATATTTTGGTGTAGATGGATGTTTAACTGACTGTCAAATGATCTCTTTGATAGATATTTCTTATACATATTTTTTGGGTTAATGGATATTTTTGATAAGTAACATTCATGTAGTACCTTATGTGTTTGTTTAAACTCTATTTGGAGTAGTAATATCTCAGCCAAAAGTTTCAGGTGAGCAGGGATGTCCCCATCCACAATATTGTAGTGTGCGGGGATATCCCCGTCCCAACTGAAACCACCTTGAGAGACAGTACTTTGGTGTGCGGGGATATCCCCGCTCACAGCACTAACTTATGCAGGAATATCCCTGTTCAAATCAATAATTTTGGCAGGGATATCCCCGCCCTAACTGAAACCAGTCATTGAGAGAAAGCACACACAGTGCGCTGGTAGGTGAGGATATCCCCACTCACAACACTAACAGAAGCAGGGATATCCCCGCCCTAACTGAAACCAGTCATTGAGAGAAAGCACTCACAGTGCGCTGGTAGATGAGGATATCCCCACTCACAACACTAACAGAAGCAGGGATATCCCCGCCCTAACTGAAACCAGTCATTGAGAGAAAGCACTCACAGTGCGCTGGTAGGCGAGGATATCCCCACTCACAACACTAACAGAAGCAGGGATATCCCCGCCCTAACTGAATCCAGTCATTGAGAGAAAGCACTCACAGTGCGCTGGTAGGCGAGGATATCCCCACTCACAACACTAACAGAAGCAGGGATATCCCCGCCCAACTGAAACCATTCATTGAGAGAAAGCACACACAGTGCGCTGGTAGGCGAGGATATCCCCACTCTGTGCACTAACAGAAGCAGGGATATCCCCGTTCATATCACTAATTTGGACGGGGCTATCCCTGTCCGAACTGAAACCATCTTGAAGGACTGTATTCTGGTTTGCGGGGATATCCCCTCTCACAGCACTAACACGGATAGGGATATCCCCTTCCAAAACACTGTCATTGGCGGGGATATCCCCGCCCACAAGACAACCCCTGCGTGGATATCCCTGTCTAATCTATAAGAGAAATGCATCTCTACAACTTATGAACTTCTTCATAAAACCTGTATCAAAGGTAGTCATGCTACTTCACATTCACATCAACCAACAAGTTGCTTGACAATCACACATTCGTCCATCAATGGTAGACATTCACATTCACATTTACAACCATCAATTAACAACTGTCTATACACATCAGTTTGTCTCTGTCAAGAAAGGATCTACACATAATATTTGTCTCTGACTAGAAAGGATATGCACATTTAATTTTACAAAACCATGTCAGACTGTGTCAACTGAATATACATGCAAATTGACCATACAAAAAAAAAATTTGGTCAATTCCTGACAAAAAGTTGGATGTCAATTTCTTAGTCTAAAGCAGTTAAATCCAATCTATAGGAGTTAAGCACCCAGGTCCTTTTGAATATCTCAAGAACTATTTTGCTCCGATAAAATGGAATGTCAGCTTGTGTGAACTTGAGTGGTTTTCTGAAAATGCAGTGTTCGGCGAAAGCACATGCGAAGACCCCACAGTCGTTCCCATTGTCTTGGTGTGGGATGTCCATCTTTTCTTTGAAGGTCCAGACGAAAGGATCATTCCAACCATGAGCCGCAAATTTATGAGTTAGCCAACCAACCTGGGGAGTTTCAAATTAGAATATTAGTTGCAAGTAGTTAGAGAATAAATTGTATCAAGATAGTACAATGCATACTTACAAATTCCTTGCAAGTAGTTAGAGAATAATGATCACTTGTTGAGCTATTGTAAAATTCCCAAACTGCCTCATCTGGGTAACCGACCAGCAAGCTGAAGTGATCAATGTGATGCAGCAAAAACACTAATGTTTTACTTTCCTTCATATCCATCACATTTGTACCATTCAGACCAAAGGCAAGGGGCTCCGTTTGACGGTGTCCTTCTTTCCACATACTCTGTATAATTTGGTAATAAGATATATTATTGTAAAATTCAAGCTTTCGTAGTTTATAAATCGCTATCATATACAATTAACTTACACAAATGCTTGGATCCGCAAGATATGCAGTGTCACACATGTCTCTTAAACAAGCAAACCAATAGTAGATAATATTTGTGTCCAGCCATTTGCCTTCTTCCAAGGCATCATGCAATACGTTACTATCTACCAGCGTGCAAATCACATCCAATTCCTGCTTCCTGTAGAAATATACATAGAAGATTTTTCATAACTCATAAATATAATACAAAAGCACTAACATAAGGCAATGGAAGCTCACCTGAATTTATAATAATCCTTAAACCCATTGAGTAGCTCACTGTCCTGACTATCAAAATGGCACTCGGTGTGATGAATTGTGTGAGAATAACCATCAAATTTCTGAGGAACCTTCCTCGTACGCGGCAACCGCTTAATTCTCCACACCAAAGACTTTATATCCCTTTTTGATGGTGAAAGAATTATCGCCTGAGATATCCCCGCATGTGCAGGTGTGGAGAGGATTTCACGCAGTTCCGGCTGATTTGTGATGGTACATTTAGGGGATAACACATCCCTAATTGGAGGAAGCTCGTGGGATGAGAATTGTGGACTACATAATGACAATGGTGGCCGGGTCTCATCTATCATTATATTTATTGGGGAAAGCGATTTTCGAGAACTTGGCTCTTTACGGACAGCCTTTCGGATTCGCTTTGGCGTACGATCCTATAAATGATACAAATATTTCTCAAAGAGTGGTGAAATGGTCTAATGCAGAAAAAAAAAAAAAACAATGCATACTTACAAATTTGATATACCTGTTCCATGTCCGAGTCCGAAGAAGAGCTATTACATTTTTCCATGCTGAAGTTCTCGAAGGTAGCAGCGAAAGCACCCCTGAAAGTTTCAATCTTCTTGTGCAGCTTGCTAGCAAATTCTTCAAGACTAATTTTCTTTCGGACAGCCCTATCTAATGATCTCTTCAATGTGTCAAGAAACATGTTAACCTGCACAAATTCATGAAGGCATTTAGGGAAAATTGTCCTTACAGGCATAATATAAAAAATGGATATTAGAAAGGAATAGGGATATACATGATCATTTGATGGTCTAGCTCCCTGCGATGTTTCAGCTTCTTGTTGAGGAACATCCGATTTAGCTTTCCTCTCGTCTTCTGAAATGGGTTCTCGCCTATAGTGGCCTATACGCATTTGCGTGTTGGGGATATACCACTTGAAATATTCATCTGTATGACTTGAGGACGCATCCTTCTGTCCTTGTAATATCGCATCTACTCTTGCCTCCCACATAGAAGATACTTCAGGCGGAATATGTGTATAGTCCTTAGATATCCTTTCAACCTTTTCCACCCTTAGTAGAGGCATCCGAAAAGCTGGAGGTACCACTTGACTCAGCCCAAATTGCTTCATGACACGATTAGAGTTATGGTACTCCATGATCCAATAATGAATCAAGATTGTATTTGACATGAACAATCGTCGATCAACTTCTGGTACATACTGAGTAAATTTCTTCACATAAGTAGCATATGGCATCCAAGCAAACTGCAACAAATAAAAATGAAACTTAATAGAAGGAATAAAGTGTTAGTAGTTATTGTTTGCAAATCAACAACTTAACATGTTCATTCATGATAGATAAATTACCGAGTCTGATGTCATACTGTTCAATTGATGACGGACATATTTTATAGTAGTCAGAGCTTTATATCCATCCAACCTTGCCTCCCATGTTTTGAACAGTGGAAACTTAATGTCTTTCTTCCAACTATCCTTTGGGGTAGGACACCGACCAATGGACATGCGAGAGTAGGCCCATATCTACCACGCACATTATGCACATAATCAATATCATGAGTATAGTTTTAAATAAGACAACACATTGCACAAGGTTAAGAGTTATTGTAGTATACTTGTAAAAGCTGCAGTGGTCCAGTTAGGGTCTTGAAGTGGACGGTGGAAGACTTTTTTTTATTTTTGTCCTTCCCATCAAGTGTAGCTAAGTCTTCTCCACTCTCATTTCTATCAGCTGTCCACTTTACAGCCTTTGCCAGCATTCTGTACAGGTTAGCAAGACATGCCGGCCCCCAGGCATATGGCCTGAACTTTCTAAATAGTTCGAGTAGGTAAGCTGGTCCTCTAGTGCCCGATCCGTTCATAAAAATCTGTCCAGCTACCAAATGAAATAAGAAGGCCCTTGTGTTGCAAATCTCAACTTCTTTTGACAATTTTACATTCTTCTCCGGAGGCAAGAAATTTTCCTCTATCCACTTTAATTTTATACAAAGCCCTTGTGTGTCCACCTCTGGCTGCGGTGAAATTTTAAGAAGATCTTCACATAAACTAACCACCTTCTCACTTGGATGAGTCCATCCAACAACTGGTTCACCTTCGATCGGTAAACCATATATGTAGGCCACGTCTTCCAAAGTAACTGTGGCCTCCCCGAAAGGAAAATGAAATGTATTTGTCTCGGGTCTCCACCTTTCTATAAGACCTGTTATTAATGCATGGTCTATTCTCATCTCATCTATCTCTGCAAGATGATGCAAACCAGTCCGCCTCACATAACCCAATTGTGTCTTGTTCAATTTCCATATTGACTTTTTTGGGTTAGAAGTGATACATCTATAGCGCCCTAGTTCCTATCAACACCAATAATGTGAAAGAAAAAGATAACGAATAAGGACAAATACTATATTTAATCACGTATCAATATAATGAGATAAAGATTCATGATATACCACTCCGTGTGAGATCCCTTCAGATATATGATTCTGTTGTTCATATAGAAGGATATTTTCAGTTCCCTTAGGTCTTTTTTCTTCCATCTGCATGTATGAATCATCAATTATATAGTACATGATAATGAACCAAGTCTTCTAAAAGCAGTTCATCATTGTGTTGCATATGGCACAAAATACAAATATTGCTCTATGTACTTTAGAGGAGCTTCTGATGTTTTGAACACACATACAAATATTGCTCTACCTTTCTTCTCTCATCTGAAAAATTCCTTAGACTAGAAAGAAATAATGTTGTTGCTCATGGAAAAGCCTATCGACAAGCATATAACCAAGCATTGAAAAACAAAAATCAATATTATAACCAAGCATTGAAAAGCATATAACCAAGCATTGAAAAACATAGCACTAGCAGAGCATCTGTTTATTGTGTAATGTGTAAGTGGTGTTAGCCAAACCAACCACATGGCCCACTTAACCTATCAAACTTCCAATCATGATAGATTATAATCTTTCCTCTGTATCTATCTCCGTCATGTAATTAGACCTCTTTCTTGTAGGATCTTGATGAGGTCTCTCTATACAATCCCTGTTAGGTAAGATCTCATCAGCCTTAAAAATTAAACTATAAATATACCATCAATACAAGATTCCTATATATGTTGGGTCATAGAATCTTGTCATTGTATCAGAGCTTTTGATCCCACTAGCTCTCGATGTTTTTTTTTTTTTTTTTTTTTCTATCAAATCATTCAGCATATGAACTAATGGATAGGTCTGTGTGCCGTCAACCTGTTGGCTTTGCTACAAATCTATGAAGTTTTCAGACCTTCTGTTCTTTGTAGAACCATGTGGATCTGCTAAATGTGATGTTTTTCCGGTGTGTGGTGGAAGTACAAAATGAAAATCCATACTCTGATTGGTCCAAGGGCCCTTGAGGTTTATTAGCTAACCTTGATTTGCCAAAGGATTCTGACCTAATATGGCGAGGTGCATGCAGCGACGATGGATCACTGTTTTCTTCTTCCTCTGACGTTCTGGAACGAGTTTCGTAATCAGAACAGGATGCAACACCCTGCTGCCTCTGTTCTACTCTATCTCCGGCGAGATGGAACCGGCTGCAAGAACCGTTGTCCGGCAACGTGAGGCGCAACCAGAGAATCCCGTTCTCTTCTTCAATCGATAACCCAGATGAGAAGAAGCCGAATGAGAAGAAGAATCGAGAACCCAGAAGATGGAACCCTTGATTCTGCAAGGAAAACCCAGAAGAGAAGAAGTCGAATGAAAAAGGGGGAAAATGAGAAAACGTTGAATGGGAAAACGGGGGAAAAGGGCAAAAGGTTTGTTTCTTTTAAGGGATATGAGCAGGGATATCCCCACTTAAAAAAAAAGTTAAAAAAAATACCCAACAGGGCCTTTGGGACTAATGTGGTCTTTATGAGAAGTTGATGGTGCTTTTAGCTTTTAAGAAGTCTTGAAGGATTTTTTTGGTAAAATCCTCTTTTAAATGTTGGGCGTGGATGGCACACATGATATCTTTTTGAGTTTTTTTCCATGTGCAGGGCCGTTTTTGTATATCTTTTCCCCTGTTTTTTCTTATCATTCTGTTTGTTCTTTCTTGAGAATTTTACCTAAAAAAGACCCTAGTTGGCCACTGACCGGAAGAGGTACCCGTATATAGTATATATGTAATGAAATTGGTATTCCCGCTAGAAAATATAATTTTTTTTGCTTATTTTCTACAAGCGACGACGTCGTCACTTATAATAGAGGGTTAGTATCGACGTCGCCGCTAATGTTCTATATATATACCTCGTCACAACTTTATTTTCGTGAGAGCTTTTTTATCTGCAACTGAATATTAGATGATGCAGATCATAACTCTCTCCCAACGTGTGGGCTTCCTTATGGAGATTGTTGAACTCCATTAAGAGGTAGGCATATCACTGTTTTTGTGTTCTTTCATGCATTAGCTACCATAGATTCTGAGTTTCATGTTTTCCTTTTTCAGAAAAGTTCATTAAGGCTTTTGATATTTAGTTTTTTGAGAAAAGTTTATTGGGGCTTTTGAGAAAGGTAACAACTTTGGCTATTCTAAGGTTGTTTATTGCTACAACCCCTAGTTGAGAGCATATGAAGATGGTGAATACACGTATTTGCACGTTAGAGTTTACCCCTTTTAAGTAATATGAAGATGGGTACTCAAATATGTGTAGAAATCTTGGTGAATATGTCGTTATATAAAGATTGGAGCAAACACCCATCAAATGATTTCATTTTCACTCCTCCTCTGTCAGTAACCCTAGGGAAAACAGTGTTAGGGGAGTTAACTTCTCTTGTGATTTTTTTCCTTTTAAATAGAAATAGAAATGGACTGTAGGACCCATACAATCATCTCTCTATTAGCATTATGTGAAAGGTGACCCTTGAACTACATTTGCTAATACCACCAAATTAATATATGGTTTATTTGCGTCGGCAGAATGACAGAGTATGGGATTTCCATCATATTTCACTATGATGGAGAGTTTGTCTTTGACATTATATGCCCGGTCTACAATGGTGGAAGACAGAAGATGAGGTCTCTACCTAAGACCTTAACATATGACATATTGCCGAATGAAGCCATTGCATTGTCTAATTGGGATGCAAATATCGAGGATGGAAGCATGAAATACCTTCACCATAATGGACTCGTTTTTTCGTTGATTAGTTTGGAAGATGAAAATGATATGCTGGGAATGTTGATGGCGTCTGAAAGTGAGCAAGATGGGCTACAATCCAATAGGTTGGAAAACGACATTTGGGACCACTTGCTCTACCTTTTGAGGAAGGAGGAAAGAAAACCGTCAGGGGAAAGGGAGAAAGTGATGGGAGGATGAAGGGGAAAATGGGGAAGTGGGGTTTCCTAATAAAGATGCTGGATTCTGCTACAATCTACATGAAAAACAACATTTGGGACCACCTGCTTTATCTTTTGAAGAAGAAGGAACTGAAACCGCAGGGGAAAGGGGAGAAAGTGATGGAAGGAAGAAGGGGAAAATGGGGAAGTGAGGTTTCGTGGGCGCCTTATGGGGGTTGAATGTGGCGACGACGTCGTCACATGTTTCAACCATTAATAAAAAAAAACGGAAGTGGTCCCAGGGGACACTTCCGTGCCATATTTACTAGTGGCCCATTTTATGCTCAGTGGCCATCTAAGGTCCTTTTTTAGGTAAAATTCTCTTCTTTCTTTGTTATATTCCTCCTCTCCACCTATCTCCAAATTAGGGGTGTTCATGGGCTGGGTCGGAGCAGGATAAGGAATATCCAGGCCCTGCCCAACTTTTAAACCATAAGACCAAGCCTGGATCATCCCATGAGTGCATAACCTAGCCCATCCAGCCAAAAAAAGGTTAAGCCCTAGTCAAGCCCTTCTAGTTGAAATTAGAACGCTTTACTGAAGCGTAGAATTGAAGAAAACATGATCTAATTCCACTCTAAAGAAATGTTGTGGTACCAATTTGTAGGAACCATAATCTAATAACACTTTAAAAAAAAGTGAAGGTGTGGAGTGTGTGTATATGGGGTTGCCTGCTCTGTATCAAATGGACAAAAAACTTTTATATAATTTAAACTTTAAGATAACAAGAGATTTCTCTACACCAAATCACTTGGACAATCTCCTAGACCTTCACATCACACACTCTTCTTTCACACACTTCCTTCACACGCTAGAAAACAACTGTAACACAACCTTATATAGTCTACTAAAAGACACTTGGAAACGACATGACTTTACATATTCCAAGATAACAATAAAGTCACATGACATTTAGCTTTTCCAGATGACTTTTGACCTTTAAACTTTCCAAAGTGACATTTGGACTCCCTAGGAGACTTTCTTGATTTTCATACTAGAATATTGAAAGTAGTAATTCCAATAAAAACTCCATATAAGTATGTGAAAGGTTTCATAACGTAGTTGACATGAATTATAATTTCTTTTCTGCTGGAATACCTTTTTTTTTTAGTTTTCCTTTTTATTTGAAGCCCATGTTCTACCCTTTATCGAGTTTTGAAAAAAGAAATTCACATATGTAATCATTCATTCATAGCTATAAATCTACGAATTTTTTTTATATAAAACTCTGCCAAAAAAAAATCATGGGATTTATCAGCTTTTTTGAAAATATAGTGATTGTAAACAGTAAGAAAAATGCATTTTTATTTTTTACCATATATTGAGTTTTGATAAAACAAAATCCACATTTGGGAATCATTTAGTGGGAGATGTAAATCTGCAAGTTCTTTTTAATAAATTCTCTCATGGGATAAACCCATTATATAATTTAGCAAAATGAGCTACTAAGTGAGCTGCACCATTCAAAATCATAGGGACATAATTGCACTTATTTCTTTCAAAATGACTCATCAAGTTCCTGATATCCAAAACACGAGAATCCAAAACCTTCTTTTCTCCCACTTGATTGAATGTTCTCTTTCTCGCCACAAGGCCCATTGTAACGCCCCAATTCCGGATACCGAGAAAATCGTCAAAGTACCGAAATTGGCGCGCTACTTCCCGGAAAATCCGAGAACTTCCAAGATCGTAGGTCCGCAGTGAGGTCCAATTTAAAACTTTTTCATCAACATAGTAACAATGGTTAATTGCGGAAGCATGATAGTATAGCGGAAGCCATACAAAGATAGCGGAAGCATAAGGTATCATCGTATATATGTCACATGTAGATGGGCTGAAGTCCAGCCTAAATGTATAGTGATAACAAATCAAAGTTTAATTACATATTTTTCATTACTACCCAACTCACAACAAATGTCACTCAAAACCCAGACAAAAGAACACTCAAACCCCTGCAGCTAGTGTCGGCTCTTCACCTTCCGGCTCGACCTCATGGTCGGCCGGCCCCCATCCGTAGTCGCCTACTACGGGCACCTCAACGAGTGCGAACGCATCGCCCTCGAACTCGGGGTCAAGACCTAAGCACCAAGAGTGGGTCAGATCTAAAGATCTGGCAAGTCACAATATGCAGATAATATAGAATGTATGCATCAAAATGAGTAGAGACATGTATAAAGTTAAGAGAGTAACAATGGTACATATGCTGTGCAGTCGTGCAAGATAACAATGTAGAATCATAATAAGCATAACCGTAATAAACCTACACAATATGGCACATCCACATAAGCTGGTCACCGCGGGATATTATGCCGCGGCCCTCCCATACTGAACACAGTCGCGGTAGGGATCCTAAGCTAATGCTAGGGATTACTAACCCTGCAAAATATCACCAACATCATCCACAACGACCGGAACCGGCATCACACCGTCCGTCCCAACAGTGCTCATCATGATAGCCACACAACAAATCTCAATAGCTCCTACCAGTGATGATCAGTCCAACTGGCTGAGCTTAAATCAACTCAGTGAATGTCTATGCCGACTCGGAAACAATAAAGGTCTGTGTCTGTCTAGGCCTTTACCTTGCGTGAACAAGGTCCTAACAAAAGTCCCTAAGAGGTCCAAGTACTCAATATAAACTGTGGATCATAGTCCAAGTCCAATTCCATCATTGGATCCATACCAAGGCCCACCAAATACATGGCCGGATCTATAACAGTCCATATGATATATAAGTCCATGTTCAATGACATATGATCCATTTACAACCTTAATGGGTCACAAGCCCATACAATCTAACCTCTCCATTCTAGGGTAATTCACATCCAACTTAGGCCATAAAAAGGGCCCGCCTAGCCACAGACACGGGTCAATGATCCACCAAATCAGATTACCGGGTCACCTCTACGTATTCCTAGGTTTAGGTCCTCCATTTTCCATTTAATTAACAGGTATGAGCAATAATAAGGACAATAGAGTGATAGTCATAGTATGAGGGAGATGAATCTCCAAGTACACGAATCATAGGGAGATAGCAACAGTCTAACCTAGGTAAATGGTCCACTTTCGGATACAGGTTCATCTCAGGTAATTCGATCTTTAAGCGAAACCACAGATACTAAGGAATATTGTGTTTGGTGCTTAGAAGTTATGTGCATCATTTGGTAACGTATAAAGGTCGAATCATCTAAGATTACATAACCTGGACTTTAATTAGTGGGCCCCACGAGTCAAGGTTGAGCCGTACCATTGACTCGTGGCTGGCACAGTGATGGAAGTCTATTTGAATGGTCAATGGGCCCTACATATGATTGCAACAATAGAAATTAGAATCTGGGGATCGTCACTGTACACAGTGTGCTCAACCGACCTCCTGGGCTGGGCGGTCAGCTCGGCACACTGGGACCAGAGAAGGAAAAACACCCTACAGGCAAAGCCTGCTTGTCCAGGACTTCCTGTGAGTTCGGCTAACTCCCTGGCCTGGGTAGTTGGCCGTGCACACTAAGAATCCTGGCTGAAGGGAATGTCCCAGGTTCTAGTCTCCTTTGTTGAAATCCCGCCTTTTTTTTTTTGAAATCCATCTCGGAGTTCGGCTAAGCAATGGAGCTCAATTGAATACTCAGTTCGGCCACCCAACTCAGCTCGGCAAAGGCCTAGCTCAGTTCGGCCACCCAACTAAGTTCAGAAAAGATACATTGAGTTCGGCTAGGCATTGAGGTTGGTCAAGCTCTTAGCTTGGTTAAGCACTGAGTTCGGCTTAGCTCGAAGTCCGGTCTGGCACAGAACCCGGTCTGGCGCTGAGCTCAGTAAAACACTGAGTTCGGCCATAACGCTGAGTTCGGCCGTAACACTGAACTCGGCTTTGAGCACTGAGCTCGGCCTAGACACTTAGCTCGGCTAAACGCGAATCTCATCCTAACCATTATGCTCGGCAGAACTCTGAGTTCAGCTATTGTTGAATCCAGCCATCGCTGAGTCGGCCATTGCTGAGCTGCGCTAACGCTGAGCTCGGCAACCGCTGGGCTCTGCAAGTGCTGAGTTCGGCAGTTGCTGAGCTGCACTGATACTGAGCTCGGCAACCGCTGGGCTCTGCAAGTGCTGAGCTCGGCCATCGCTGGACTCTGTCCATCTCTCCTGTGTTGTGTTCTGTTACAGAACCCAGTTCTGCGACAGGACACAACTTCTCTTCATTAAGCACAGGAATGGTGGTCCACCTCTGATCAGAATCCGGATCAAGTAGCACCCTATGGTCGCACAGGCCCCCTCACATAGATGTAGGGTCCTGATCTACCAAGGGCAGTCCTACTTCGATTTCGATCACAACACAACGAGGTGGGTTCTCGTCATTCCATCTCCGGAAAACCCATCACTGCAACCCAATTCTCCTGGGTTTCTCCATAGACCATTACAGAAGCAAAATAAATCATTCCTACATCATCCACCCATCATCAACCGGCCATTGATCATCCAAATGAGGTAATCCCATCCATCAATGGCCAAAGGAACCAAACAAACATGCTCAAGGATCGATCTAAACATAGATATTACAAATTGGAATTCTACTGCAAATCAAAGGAAGGAAACATGCAATCTAGACTACCAGCACAGTGCACTTGCCTTGATCAATTTGAAGGTAGAAGGAAAAGAGAGAAAACCACAGGGAAAAAGAGGAAGGGTCTCGACAGTAGCTCTTGTGGTGCAGGTTGGTCTCGGCTGGCCTTCTGTCAGGGATTTCTGGGGCGAGGGAGAGAGAGAAGAGAGATTGGAGGAGAAACGAGGGTTCGTTGGAGGGAATTGGGGAAGAAGAAGAAGAAGAAGAGAGAAGAGATTGAAACTCGAGAGAAAGGAAAAAGGAGATGAACAGTAGTTGTTAGGGCAGGGGGAGGGTTTTGTTTATATAGGTTGGGTTTTTGGGTTAGGGACAAAATTGCCCTTGGGGTTAGAATAGGATTAGGGTTAGGGTAGAGGGTATTTGGGTCTTTAGGTGAGCTTCTAGAAGATTCTTTGGTGCAAACCCCCTATGGTAAATACAAAACTCTAGCTAGGGCCTCTAACAAACTAACTAACTCTAAGAATAACAAGAGACACCCTATTGACTCTACTAATTACACCACTAGTCTAACCCTAGGAAAATACATAGCTACCCTCACTAAGTCCCATAATTAGTATAATTAAAATACTTAGGCTAATAAATAGTATTCAAATTCACAATGAGGGCCCACCAGGGGTGGGGTCTCACATTCCTCCCTCCTTTAAAACATTTGGTCCCCAAATGTAAAAACAAAGTAGGGACAAACCTGCGGTAGAAGATGTGGATAATCTCTTGCCACCTGGTCTCGTAGCTCCCAAGTAGCCTCTTCCGGAGTGTGATGCTCCCACTGAACCTTCACGAACTGGATGGTTCGGTCCCGAAGCACTTTCTCCTTGGTGTCGATGACGGCGACTGGCTTGGCGATGTAGGACGCATCGGGCTGGATGTCGAGCGACTGGTGATGCAGAATGTGGGTAGGATCCTCCACATACTTCCTCAACATCGAGACATGGAAGACGTCGTGCACACCTGATAGCTCTGCTGGCAACTGAAGTCTGTAGGCGACATCCCCGATCCTGGCCTTGATCTCAAAGGGTCCGACGTATCTCCGTGCTAACTTGCCCTTCTCGCCGAATCTGAGGGTGCCTCGAGCTGGGGAAACCTTCAGGAAGACACGGTCTCCCTTCTGGAACTCGAATGGCCTGCGCCGATTGTCTGCGTAGCTCTTCTGTCGACTGCGGCTCACCTTCAGGTTCTCCACTATCTGGCGGATCTTCTCACTGGTGTCGCCGACAATAGATGGTCTATGGAAACTCCTGACACCAACTTCCTCCCAACAGACTGGGGTCTTGCACTTCCTGCCGTACAACGCCTCGAACGGTGTCATCTTGATGCTCGAGTGGTAACTGTTGTTGTAGGCAAACTCACAGAGTGGCAAGGAATCCTCCCAGTTCTCCTTGTAGTCTAGGACACAAGCTCGCAACATATCCTCCAAGGTCTGATTGGTGCGCTCCGTCTGTCCGTCTGTCTGAGGATGATAGGCTGTGCTGAAGCTCAACTTGGTACCCAAAGCTCGCTGAAGACTATCCCAAAAGTGAGAAGTGAAGCGTGGATCTCTGTCTGAAACAATCGAAGCTGGAACTCCGTGCAAAGAGACGATCTTGTCCACGTACAGCTTAGCAAGGACGTCGAGTCCTGCTCTCATCGACACTGGCAAGAAGTGAGCTGACTTAGTCAGTCTATCCACGATCACCCAAATGCCATCACTGCGTCTCCTGGTAGCTGGAAGTCCTGCAATAAAATCCATGGTAATATGCTCCCACTTCCACTGAGGTATCTCGAGCTGATGAAGTAGCCCTGGTGGCTTCTGGTGCTCGGCTTTGATCTGCTGACAGGTCAGACATCTGGACACATAGCCTGCAATCTCTTTCTTCATGTTGTTCCACCAGTAGTAGCTCCTCAGGTTCCTATACATCTTGGTGCTGCCCGGGTGAATCGAATATCTGCTGTGGTGTGCATCTGCTAAGATCTGGTCCTTCAGCTCCTGGATATCTGGTACACACAGCCTGTCCTGGTAGTAGAGTACTCCACCAATCAGTCTGAACTCTGGCCTCTGGTCAATCTGCTCGATCACTCTGACAAGCTTAGGATCGCTGCGTTGACTGTCCTTGACCTCTCCGAGCAACTCTGGTTCCCATGCGGACATGGTAGCAAGCATAATTCTGTCGCTGAGCGGCTGAAACTGGACATCCATGTCACTGAAGACATCGGTCCACACGCCCTCTGCTGCTAGGAAACTGACTAGGGCGGTCTTCCTGCTCAAAGCATCTGCTACGACGTTCGCCTTACCCGGGTGGTATTTGATTGGGAAGTCGTAGTCCTTGATGTACTCCATCCAACGCCTCTGACGGTTGTTGAGATCATGCTGAGTGAACAGGTACTGCAAACTGCGATGATCTGAATGGACCTCAAACTTCTCTCCGTAGAGGTAATGCCGCCACATCTTCAGTGCGAACACGACTGCTGCAAGCTCCAGGTCGTGAGTAGCATACTTCTTCTCGTGTTCCTTCAGCTGGCGTGATCCATAAGCAATGACTTTGCCCTCCTGCATCAAAACACAACCAAGACCGGTCCCTGAAGCATCGGTGAAGACAACGAAACCGCCTGTACCAGAAGGTAAAGATAAGATCGGTGCTGACGTCAGTCTCTCCTTCAGCTCTTGAAAGCTGTCCTCGCATGCATCTGTCCATACGAACGGTACGTCCTTCCTCGTCAGCTTGGTCAAAGGGGCTGAAATCGAAGAGAAACTCTTGACAAATCTGCGGTAGTAGCCTGCTAAGCCAAGGAAACTCCGAACTTCTGTAACATTCTTTGGTCTCTCCCAGTTCACTACTGCCTCGATCTTTGCTGGATCCACTGCTAGGCCGTCTCTGGAGATGATATGTCCGAGGAAGACTACTTGCTCTAACCAGAACTCGCACTTGCTGAGCTTTGCGTACAGCTGGTTGTCGCGTAGCAACTGTAGAGACGTCCTCAAATGCTGCTCGTGCTCCTCTCTGGACTTGGAGTAGACCAACACGTCGTCGATGAACACCACCGTGAAACTGTCGAGGTGTGGGGCGAAGATCTTGTTCATCAGGGCCATGAACACTGCCGGTGCATTCGTCAACCCGAACGGCATTACAAGGAACTCATAGTGCCCGTAACGAGTACGAAATGCTGTCTTCTGCACATCCTGCTCTCTGACTCGCAGCTGATGATATCCCGATCTCAGGTCCACCTTCGAAAAGTACTGCGCTCCCTGAAGCTGATCGAAGAGCTCGTCGATCCGGGGTAGAGGGTACTTGTTCTTTACTGTCGCCTGGTTCAGCTGCCTGTAGTCGATGCACATCCTCATCGATCCGTCCTTCTTCTTCACAAAGAGCACAGGCGCTCCCCAAGGTGACATGCTCGGTCTGATGAAGCCCTTGTCTATCAACTCTTGCAACTGGGTCTTCAACTCTCGCAGCTCTGCCGGAGCCATGCGATAAGGAGCTCTGGAAATCGGTGCGGTGCCTGGCACAAGCTCGATGGTGAAGTCGATCTCTCTGACTGGAGGCAATCCTGGGATCTCGTCGGGAAACACGTCTGGAAACTCGCAAACGACTGTGATCTCCTCGACTCCCTTGGACTTCTTGTCCTCTGAGATGAATGCGATGTAGCCTTCGCAACCTGATCGCACTAACCTTTCAGCCTTCAGTGCTGAAATCAATCTGGTGCTGGGTGGTCTCCTCTCACCCACAAACTCGATCGTGGCATCTGAACCGTCGATGGTAAGTCTGACTATCCTCTCGAAGCAGTCCATCACCGCTCGATATCTGGCCAACCAATCCATCCCCAAGATAACGTCGAAGTCATGCATGGGTAACACGATCAAATCTGCAAACATAATGTACTCCCCGATCTGCACTCGGCATCTGGGGTGGTAAGTCTGACACACTACCCTCTTGCCCACGGGCGTAGACACAACTAGCGTATAAGGCAACTCCTCTCCTACCCCACCAAGAACTAAAGAAAAAGCAGAAGACACATAGGAATGTGTCGCACCAGGATCAAACAATACTCTAGCAATCTGATCACAAATAGAAAGAGTACCTTCGACGACGTTCCCTGCAGCTTCGGCCTCCTCATGTGTGAGTGCAAATGCCTGACCTACAGCCTGAGGTCTCTGCTGCTGTCGCTGCTGTCCATGGGGCCTCTGGTATCGTCCCCTCTGGTAGTGCTGTCCCCTGGGCTGCTGGGGTCCACGTGCCTGCTGCGGGGCACGGTACTGCTGCTGAGGTGGCTGGGGTGCTGGTGCAATCTGCTGAACAGGTGGAGCTGGAGCTGGTGCTCTCGGTGGTGCTGGAAGCTGAAGCATCGGGGCCTGAGGCTGTCCTCCTCTGAATGGGCAAAATCTGGAGATGTGTCCTGTCTCCCCACAGTCATAGCATACTCTGGGTCCACGCTGCTGCTGCTGTTGAGGCTGCCGCTGATACTGATGCTGCCTGGCCTGGCCTGCTGGCCTCTGTCCACGATGTCCAAGACTTGCGTCTGGAATTGGGCAAAATCCTCGGCCTGCTGCTGCTGCGCCGAAGCCTGGGCCTCCTGGGAAACGAGGAAGGCCTGTAAGAACCTCTGGAAACGCTGCTCGAAGTCTGGCGAACTGCCGACTGCTGGTATCATATGTGATGGAGAACTTTCTCTAGACATCTGTTAAGAGAAAGAAATTAGGTTAGTTTAAGTCCAACACTTAGGACTACACTGATTCTACCCGATCCATCGACCCTATACGTACCCCAACACTGAGATCCTCACTACGTCCTAAAGTTTCTAGTGTATTTTATTTCCTAGAGACTTGCCCGCTCTGATACCATAAAATGTAACGCCCCAATTCCGGATACCGAGAAAATCGTCAAAGTACCGAAATTGGCGCGCTACTTCCCGGAAAATCCGAGAACTTCCAAGATCGTAGGTCCGCAGTGAGGTCCAATTTAAAACTTTTTCATCAACATAGTAACAATGGTTAATTGCGGAAGCATGATAGTATAGCGGAAGCCATACAAAGATAGCGGAAGCATAAGGTATCATCGTATATATGTCAAATGTAGATGGGCTGATGTCCAGCCTAAATGTATAGAGATAACAAATCAAAGTTTAATTACATATTTTTCATTACTACCCAACTCACAACAAATGTCACTCAAAACCCAGACAAAAGAACACTCAAACCCCTGCAGCTAGTGTCGGCTCTTCACCTTCCGGCTCGACCTCATGGTCGGCCGGCCCCCATCCGTAGTCGCCTACTACGGGCACCTCAACGAGTGCGAACGCATCGCCCTCGAACTCGGGGTCAAGACCTAAGCACCAAGAGTGGGTCAGATCTAAAGATCTGGCAAGTCACAATATGCAGATAATATAGAATGTATGCATCAAAATGAGTAGAGACATGTATAAAGTTAAGAGAGTAACAATGGTACGTATGCTGTGCAGTCGTGCAAGATAACAATGTAGAATCATAATAAGCATAACCGTAATAAACCTACACAATATGGCACATCCACATAAGCTGGTCACCGCGGGATATTATGCCGCGGCCCTCCCATACTGAACACAGTCGCGGTAGGGATCCTAAGCTAATGCTAGGGATTACTAACCCTGCAAAATATCACCAACATCATCCACAACGACCGGAACCGGCATCACACCGTCCGTCCCAACAGTGCTCATCATGATAGCCACACAACAAATCTCAATAGCTCCTACCAGTGATGATCAGTCCAACTGGCTGAGCTTAAATCAACTCAGTGAATGTCTATGCCGACTCGGAAACAATAAAGGTCTGTGTCTGTCTAGGCCTTTACCTTGCGTGAACAAGGTCCTAACAAAAGTCCCTAAGAGGTCCAAGTACTCAATATAAACTGTGGATCATAGTCCAAGTCCAATTCCATCATTGGATCCATACCAAGGCCCACCAAATACATGGCCGGATCTATAACAGTCCATATGATATATAAGTCCATGTTCAATGACATATGATCCATTTACAACCTTAATGGGTCACAAGCCCATACAATCTAACCTCTCCATTCTAGGGTAATTCACATCCAACTTAGGCCATAAAAAGGGCCCGCCTAGCCACAGACACGGGTCAATGATCCACCAAATCAGATTACCGGGTCACCTCTACGTATTCCTAGGTTTAGGTCCTCCATTTTCCATTTAATTAACAGGTATGAGCAATAATAAGGACAATAGAGTGATAGTCATAGTATGAGGGAGATGAATCTCCAAGTACACGAATCATAGGGAGATAGCAACAGTCTAACCTAGGTAAATGGTCCACTTTCGGATACAGGTTCATCTCAGGTAATTCGATCTTTAAGCGAAACCACAGATACTAAGGAATATTGTGTTTGGTGCTTAGAAGTTATGTGCATCATTTGGTAACGTATAAAGGTCGAATCATCTAAGATTACATAACCTGGACTTTAATTAGTGGGCCCCACGAGTCAAGGTTGAGCCGTACCATTGACTCGTGGCTGGCACAGTGATGGAAGTCTATTTGAATGGTCAATGGGCCCTACATATGATTGCAACAATAGAAATTAGAATCTGGGGATCGTCACTGTACACAGTGTGCTCAACCGACCTCCTGGCCTGGGCGGTCAGCTCGGCACACTGGGACCAGAGAAGGAAAAACACCCTACAGGCAAAGCCTGCTTGTCCAGGACTTCCTGTGAGTTCGGCTAACTCCCTGGCCTGGGTAGTTGGCCGTGCACACTAAGAATCCTGGCTGAAGGGAATGTCCCAGGTTCTAGTCTCCTTTGTTGAAATCCCGCCTTTTTTTTTGGAAATCCATCTCGGAGTTCGGCTAAGCAATGGAGCTCAATTGAATACTCAGTTCGGCCACCCAACTCAGCTCGGCAAAGGCCTAGCTCAGTTCGGCCACCCAACTAAGTTCAGAAAAGATACATTGAGTTCGGCTAGGCATTGAGGTTGGTCAAGCTCTTAGCTTGGTTAAGCACTGAGTTCGGCTTAGCTCGAAGTCCGGTCTGGCACAGAACCCGGTCTGGCGCTGAGCTCAGTAAAACACTGAGTTCGGCCATAACGCTGAGTTCGGCCGTAACACTGAACTCGGCTTTGAGCACTGAGCTCGGCCTAGACACTTAGCTCGGCTAAACGCGAATCTCATCCTAACCATTATGCTCGGCAGAACTCTGAGTTCAGCTATTGTTGAATCCAGCCATCGCTGAGTCGGCCATTGCTGAGCTGCGCTAACGCTGAGCTCGGCAACCGCTGGGCTCTGCAAGTGCTGAGTTCGGCAGTTGCTGAGCTGCACTGATACTGAGCTCGGCAACCGCTGGGCTCTGCAAGTGCTGAGCTCGGCCATCGCTGGACTCTGTCCATCTCTCCTGTGTTGTGTTCTGTTACAGAACCCAGTTCTGCGACAGGACACAACTTCTCTTCATTAAGCACAGGAATGGTGGTCCACCTCTGATCAGAATCCGGATCAAGTAGCACCCTATGGTCGCACAGGCCCCCTCACATAGATGTAGGGTCCTGATCTACCAAGGGCAGTCCTACTTCGATTTCGATCACAACACAACGAGGTGGGTTCTCGTCATTCCATCTCCGGAAAACCCATCACTGCAACCCAATTCTCCTGGGTTTCTCCATAGACCATTACAGAAGCAAAATAAATCATTCCTACATCATCCACCCATCATCAACCGGCCATTGATCATCCAAATGAGGTAATCCCATCCATCAATGGCCAAAGGAACCAAACAAACATGCTCAAGGATCGATCTAAACATAGATATTACAAATTGGAATTCTACTGCAAATCAAAGGAAGGAAACATGCAATCTAGACTACCAGCACAGTGCACTTGCCTTGATCAATTTGAAGGTAGAAGGAAAAGAGAGAAAACCACAGGGAAAAAGAGGAAGGGTCTCGACAGTAGCTCTTGTGGTGCAGGTTGGTCTCGGCTGGCCTTCTGTCAGGGATTTCTGGGGCGAGGGAGAGAGAGAAGAGAGATTGGAGGAGAAACGAGGGTTCGTTGGAGGGAATTGGGGAAGAAGAAGAAGAAGAAGAGAGAAGAGATTGAAACTCGAGAGAAAGGAAAAAGGAGATGAACAGTAGTTGTTAGGGCAGGGGGAGGGTTTTGTTTATATAGGTTGGGTTTTTGGGTTAGGGACAAAATTGCCCTTGGGGTTAGAATAGGATTAGGGTTAGGGTAGAGGGTATTTGGGTCTTTAGGTGAGCTTCTAGAAGATTCTTTGGTGCAAACCCCCTATGGTAAATACAAAACTCTAGCTAGGGCCTCTAACAAACTAACTAACTCTAAGAATAACAAGAGACACCCTATTGACTCTACTAATTACACCACTAGTCTAACCCTAGGAAAATACATAGCTACCCTCACTAAGTCCCATAATTAGTATAATTAAAATACTTAGGCTAATAAATAGTATTCAAATTCACAATGAGGGCCCACCAGGGGTGGGGTCTCACACCCATAACTCAATCACCAACCCCTTCTCTCTTCTCACGTCTCTCTCTATCCAACTTTTATGGTCTCTCGCGTTTTAGTGTTTTTTTTATTTTAAATGTGGAAACCCATGATATAGTGAGATGCAATGTATTGACCAGAGTCAAGCGTATTGACCAGAGTCAAGCGACTCTACTGTTATTTTAGAAACTTTTATTATTATCTCGTGGAACCTAGTTTAGAAGGAATTAATCCATAAAAATCCCTTTTATCTATGACTTGTGTGTGTGAGAGAGAGAAATTTTATATAGATGGTATTGTGGTGAGTAGAGAATGACATTGGCATGGAAAAGTTCACATGCGTAATTACTTTAGCTTCCAGCTTTCTCCATTCAGCGAAGGATCCGGAAGCCATGTGATGCTATAAGCTGATGAGAAGAGCTTTTGGAGACCAGCATATTAATTGTATGGTTGGGGGTGAAGCTTCTGATCGAATACATGTTCAAATAAAGAAAGGCGCACAGACCAAAATCATAAGCTTTCAACAGTACTCAAAAGAGCCAGCATTTCTCACAGATGGTTCATACTCTCTCTCTCTCTTCGTGGAGGATCCCCTACATCCTAAAAATCATCCTGATTGGCTATTCAAATTTCATTCTATTTGAACCATCCATTTTAGACCGGTAGTAACCTTGTGCAGATACACAAACATGTGATGGTGGGCCAACGTAAGCAACGGATTGCAGACATATTTTGAGTTGGGAAAGAGCCACTTCAACAGCTGTGGAGCCTGTCTCACAGCATATAGATAAAGAACAATGAGACCCATGTAAATTCCTAACTTCAAATGATTTGAAAAAGAGACATATATTGCTATGTCTACCACCTCCAGACGATGACTTAAACATACTCCAAACATGGCTTCATCCAAGAACTACTCACCCACCTGAACATCACATGGCCTTGTATCCTCTATTGCCCAACACTAGGAAAGCTACACCTCAATGCAATATCTACCCTTTTGTGTATATAAATACTAAGACCATTTCATTGGCAATCCAAGACCCAAACTCAGATCTCTTCTGTAGAAATATTTCTTTTAGCCTAAAAAGAGGAAAAGATGGTGAACCCCAGAAGACTTGTAAACATGGCCAGCAAAGTAGCTGCAATGGGGAGAAGAAGAAGAATCATGTTGCCAAGAAATGATTCTTCCAAGGACTCGACTACGATCGGCAAATCGAGACCGGAGAAGGGGAATTTTGTTGTGTACACTGCTGATGGAAGGCGTTTCGCGGTTCCATTGTCATATCTTGAGAACCCCATCTTCATAGAGCTTTTAAAGATGTCTGAAGAAGAGTTTGGATTACCAGGCAATGGACCAATTAAATTGCCTTGTGATGGGGTGTTCATGGATTATGTTATGTCCTTAGTTGAGAGATGTGTGTGTGAAGAAGTGGAGAAGGCTTTGGTCATTTCCATGGGCACTGGAAGGTGTTGTTATTCATCATCCTCTAGCTTGCTTCAACAAGAACAGGCCAACCAACAAATACTTGTGCATGGATTTTGAAGAAGCCATTTGAGCTCCATGTGAAAAACCTTTACATGGTTTTTCTTTTTTCACAATTTGTACTTGATCCAATTTTGATTCAATATAGAGCTTGATTCTTTATATTTCTAGCTTTTTTTCCATTCAATTTTAAATGTTAGATGTGAAAAGCCCTTCATCCCATGTACGGACTCCACTTTCCCCTCTTGCAAGGAAAAATTGTATAAAGATTTTGGTTTTCTACTGAGATGACAGCCCGGCTGCACAAACAAAACCAAAATAGAAATTGAATATGGAGTAACACCGGAATAATGCCAATCAGTATACTCGCGCGCACAAACGTACCCTAAAAGCTTAAAAGAAACTCGGATCAGTTGGGAAGGTCAACCGGTCAAGCATGGCAGACAAGATGGCTAAGGCTCGGTTAGACTTGGCTAAGCCAGTTCGACTAGTGTCACTTGAATTTCTGAGCCGAGTTAACTCATGTAAGTCAAGTCCATGTAAAGCCCCAAACCTACGTAAACGGACTCTCATATAAGTTGAGCTGAATTCATGCCCATTGACTGCATTCCATGCAAAGTCCAATTAGCCACGGTCACAATGTTTTCAATCATGGTAGTATTCACTAGTGATGAAAATCATAGCGAGAAAACACAGTGATATAGAGACACAATGGGGTGGTCACAGTGAAATTAGAAGAGTCCCACTGAAATGATGGAAATGAAGTTGGGCCTACAAAATGATAACCAGTGGGATAAAACAATGCAAATCTTGTAATCACTAACCAATAATGAATATCAGGGGAAGGCCCCACACAGAGAAGGAAATGCAGTGGGGCTTCTCAATTCTCATTGAATAGGACCCTTATTAGTGTTGCCCATCATTTGATGGGTCTCCTAGCGATTTCTATCACTAGATGGTCCCATTATGGTTTTTATAATTTGGATAAGCTCAGTAGTGCCTCACCATTGACTGACACCGCCTTAATTTCCATTATTTGGAAATAAGTGACTTAACACTTTCTATCATTTGGTGGAGACCACTGTAGTACTTTGGAAAAAATTGTTTTGAGAGACTTCAACTCAGTGGAAATTGCCAATCCACTTGTAGCTGGCGAGGCATCTGATTGATCCACAAATACAATCAAGGATGGATGTCTGAGTCTATTGGGTAGGGACTTGGGCAAAATAAGAGAGAGAGGTCAATTTAATTCGCATGGGTGATCTAGGGAGAGGGTGGTTTAGGGGTAGGTGTGTCCCCAATCCCCATCAAGGTCGTTCAATCCCTCATGTACGTCTTTTAATTTATAGTGGGCGCACATCCAGACGGACCCTATAGATTTTTCTTACATACAGCACCATCTCAGTGGACCATATCTGATATATTATGTGAGAGGTAATTTTTTTACCACCACTTGAGACCCTCAGTTATCCCTCTGCTAATGAATTAGCACTCATCATAATTTGACACTAATCTAAATTATACTCTCCATTAGATTACATTTCATAAAGAATTGAACTTAAGAAACCGTAAAACTTTAAGGCCCCTAAATTCATGATTGTGATGATCGTTTCTTAAAATCATATCCACAATATGAGCCCATGACAAAGCCAAGTATGAAGTATGCCATCTCTGGTTTCTCTTGTGGGCCGGGCATGTGCGCTCAGGCTTCCCTATGGTTGAAAAGGGGTATTGGCTCCACCTAAACCCAAGGTTGAATGTAGATAACTCAAACCCGAATTATAGATTCCTAATTTAATGCAATTTGGGTTGAGTCAGAAAGGATCAGGAGCCCAATGTTGTCGTCGCTTCTTGTTGCTGAGCATTTAAAGGGACATAAAATGTAGAAAACTTATATGCTTCATAAACATCTAAACCCAAATCTGACCAGAATTCAAATTCAGGCCTGAACCTGACTGCATCCAACTCAAATTTCACTTTTGGTTGGGTCAGGCCATGTGGTTTTGAGTTTGGCCCAACCCCAGTTGCACCTCTAGGCTTGGCCTAGCCCAAGTTGCATCTTAGTATTCCATCAAGGAGAGAGTTTTTGGGCATCCCAATTCAAAGCAGGGTTCATCAGGCAGCAATCAAACTGTAATTGTTAAGGAGCCCATATATATACTTTCTTCTAGTAGAGTATTTACGTACCTCTCCTGAACGTCATCCAGCCCTTGACAATTCCAAGCTCTGATAATGTGGAATTTTTGTCAATTAACACATTCTACAGTGCTACTTTTCTCCCATGGAAAGATAACCACACAAGAAAATGAATGTGGGGCTAGAGACCTCAAAAGCAGTGAGATATGTGGATCTGAATACAAACGGTTGAACTCTTCTCACTTGTGACATGTCAAAGAGACTACAGTAGAGTCAACCAAGGAACTTGCATGGATTCTTCAAAATAAATGGATGGATGGGTGTTTGTTGGTTGTTCAACGATCCCATCATATTAGAGCTAGCATAGCTAGCAATTTCATAATTTTTGCTGGCTGGTTTTAGAAGACAGTTGGTCCAATCAATACAGCTACCAGAACATGAATTGTAGACCTAGATGCAGGGAACCATAATTAGGTTGATGTCGGATTTGTAGTCCCCCATTGGAGGCACTGAATGAATTATCCAAGCAAGACAGATAACAGATGAATGTGTGGTTGGAGTTAAGCTTATTACTTCACCTACCTACGCAACATACCCACATAACAGATTTTTCAACTTATGTTAATAGGCGACGGATTTCATCTAATTAGTAACGTGCATAAATGAATTAACTATAGTCCCATGTTTTTTTTTTTTCCTTTCATTTGTTGTAATCTATTTGTCTGACTTATCTTAGGAGTAGCTTCTCTTTGAAAGCTCATTATTTGTCAGTTTATATTGAACAGTCTCCACTTTTGCCCTTTGTGAATGTTCAAGAGAAAATTCCTTGGGCATGTGTCATGTTTGGACATGTGTTGATTCCAAGGCTCAGGAAGGAGTGTTGCGTCTAACAGATGACTTTAAAGACTTGTCCAACCAAACTTTGAGGCCTGCTTCTATATGTACTCACCCACACTACATTACTAGGAATACATTAAAACAAATCTCATCACAAAATTCATCTTTATCCAATCAATTTGGGTTGCCTTAAAGAGTAACCAACTCCCAGGCTAAGATGCACAAAAATGAACACACACACACTCTCTCTAGCAGATGATTGAAGGCAAAGTTTTTTCAGACATGAGCTAACACCCCTTATTTGTTCTTTCACAAATTACTATTGGAAGGAAGCTGGTCACCACAAATCTAATGCCAGCACAAACAGTTCAAACCCTGGGCTCATTGTGGATGGAGAATGCTTCAAAAAAGTGGAGGATATGACTTCTCTAATGATCTCAAACTTCTGACTAAACAATCCACAAAGAAAATGCTTGGTTCACTACACCTGGAAGGAGAATGTTGCTTTTGGAGATTTGTAAAAGGTGTGCAGCCAAACACTAACCAAGACAAGACACACATGCTTACAGAAAAATTTAAATTCAAGGTTAAATAAAGACTCGGATGAAGTAAAACGCATCCCCTAACTCGTTATCACACTATCAAAATCTGCAATCCATACGCTATTGTGACAATCTCCTAATCATGCAATAATGAAAAATTGAGAGAAACACACCTTTCACAAGATTATCTGCAATTTGGCTTGCAAGGATACGAAGCAAACAAAGAGTGTGTTTTTTAGCCATCCTTTCATGGACCAAGTAATAATCCGGCCCCTAATTTATCTTTTCAGTAACATCAACTGTAATCCACTCTTAACCATCCAATCGATGGTGACCACTCATAAAATTACGATCAATTGATCGATCTGACTGTTCACAAATACACCATCCACAGCTGTGGGCCAGGACTTTGATCACACGCTTACAGTGGATGAGTCTCCATCAGCAGGCACCCATTTGGAAATGAAAATCCTGTTGGGATGGGTCAGGCCTACTATTGGAAATGATAATTTTTGGCATGGTATGCACAACCATGTGAAAGGTGGGACAAAGAAAATGATGGCTTGAGGACATGTTTGAAGTTCAGTTAGAAAACAACCATACAAAGAAGAATGATATCTATATATGTTCACTTTGGGGCTCCTTCACATATCACAAAAGATTTGAGATGAGAGATTCATATTGCCTAGATAGTCATTCCCAAACTGATTTGATGACTGTCCAGCATATTCCAAACACACCCACCTCCCAGAATAAATCTCATTTCATGATCACATGGTTTTGCATCCTGAATCCCCCAACATATAGAAAGCTACACTGTCTACACTCAAACTGTTGTGTTTCTACCTTCTACACACTGGCATGTATATAAATAAGAACCACCAGATCAGATTGCACTCAAAAACACATTCACACCCTCAGCATTCTGAGAACTCAAAATCTCATTTTTGCTGCTCACATAGTAAGTTCCACATATAACTAAAAGCCATGATCAACCCCAAGAGTCTTGTGAAGAAGGTGAGGAAGTGGCAGAAGTTAGCTGCCATGGGGGGAAGAGTAACGGTACCAAATGCAGATGTCCCAATGGATCTGGGTTTGTGCAGAAAATCGAAACCCGATAAGGGCCATTTCGTGGTGTATACTACAGATGGAAGGCGTTTCGTGGTTCCATTGGCATATCTTAGCAATTCTATCTTCATTCAGCTCTTGGAGATGTCCGAAGAGGAATTCGGGTTACCCGGTAATGGCCCGATCACCTTGCCATGCGATGCAATCTTCATGGATTACATCATCTGGTTAGTAGGAAGATGCACATGTAAACATGTAGAGAAGGCTTTGCTTGTTTCCATTGCCACTGGTAGATGTTCAACATCATCTGTTTTCCATCAAACAGAGAGAAGCCAGCAGACACTTCTCCATGGATTTTAGAGAGACCAATTGAATCACTTGCCCATGTTAGCGCGACTCTCAAGCCTACAAATCTGTATATAATTGATTCAATTTTGATTAACAAAGCTTTATTTAATTTACTTCCAGACAGTATCAAAATTCATTGTGATGTGTGTTATCTTTTGCATGAGATGCTGTGATAATTACATGTTACATTCAGGTGATGTTGATTTAAGATGGTGGCGACGCCATTCATAACAGGGTCTGCATCTGAGATGTACTGTTTTCTTTGTGCCAAATTACATAAAGAAATTGGTCTAAACTATTGACTTAGACAATCAATCATGTGAATCACCCATTTGATCAGCTCTGTTTTTCAAGGAACGCTTTGCGTGGACAATGCAAGCAAACTGATCGGTGCAGATGAAAGGGTTAGTCTAAACAAATGTCAATGACAAAGGACTAAAGGCTCAGTCATTGACTTCTAGATTTTGTATCACTCCTTAGATGAACCATGCCACACTGGGAAAATAAAATAAAAAAATTACAATGGCCTAGCAAGTAGCAATGGTCATCTTTAAATTATCTCCTGACACCCTTTGCATATTAAAATTCAACTTGTTCCGGAATCCTATTGATCAATGCTGTGAGACAAAATGAACTTGCAATAAACTATGATGACAGAGGCCTAGTCATCAATTTTATGCAGATGTTTTTCACATCCTCTCTCTTTACCCTACAGACAATATTTTTTTGCCCTTTTTGCTTGAGATTTTTTTGAGATTCTTCTGCTCTTCTATGCATTACTAACTTATGGTGTCCTGATCATTTGAACTTAAGATTTCTTCTTGAGACTTTTACTCTATCATACAATACAAATTTAAGGTGGTGTGACCATCAACATTAGGCATCTCACTAATCTCACCGACTGCGGTTAGGCATAGATTAACATTGGAGAAAGCCAGAAAGCACAGGGCAAACACTACATTCAAGTGCGGCATTTTTTCATGTTGGCCACAAAGGAAGCATCACCACCTGATTCTGATTGATTGAAAGAGAGAACAATCTTGGAGGTGGGTTATGTTGGGATTCTCTTAGAAATAACCTCATCAAGTTCAAGAACAGTGGACAATAGTTCTGCTTCTTTCTGCAGCCTTGTTAAGTAGTTTTAACAAGTACTATTACTTCCCACGGTTCTCTGAATTTGTGGGTGATAAGGAAAAGAAGATTTACCAACAGCAGAACTGTTAGAGCAAGGGGAGATGAACCCTATCCCTATGTTATGCTTAACAAGAAAACACAAGGAGGTGACCTCTCAACAACCCAAAGCATTGCATCATGTTCACCACCCAACCTCGTCTCTGTAGGGCTGTCAAAGGGCCGGCCGAGCCGGGCTTGGGGCTGTCCTAGCCCGACCCTCAATATATGCAGGGTCGGGCCTGAGCCGGCCAAAGCCCTTGTAGGGCCTGCACTATCTAGGCCCTTACCCTACCCTCAAGGGCGAGGGCAGGCTCAGGCCTAAAAACAAGAAAATAATTTTTTTAAACATTGTTATCAAAATCTGAGTGTGATTGAGCGCTATCTTGTCTAACCTCAATTGCTAAGGAATCATTAAGAAAACATAAGTTATCTTGTCTAACCTTAATTGCAAATGAACCCTTAAGAAAACATCGAGAGAATATAAGTTATCTCTAAAAACTTTCTTTTATCGGATAAAGTCATACATGCTTTGGTGACTTCGATTTTAGACATATGATTTTATTTATTTTGTCAAAGAAGGAAAATGGTTAAAGAGTATGATCTATTTTACACTTTTAATATGACTTTCCACATATGAAATTATTCCAGCAGTGTCTTATCTTTGAGAAT